>CM044547.2:32597987-33197987 GCA_024416835.2 Perccottus glenii | reverse complement strand
ACTAGGTGGCGCTGGCCCAAAACTCTGCAGGCATCCTTAAGTCATGGTTGCCATAACACGTACTAAGTTTGGTTAGAATATGTTAAAGCATCGCAGAGATATAGCCTGACTTATTTTTTTGCGCATTAAGTCAATTTCATTTGCGCGGTATTTGAAAACGGTTTCACGAATCAACTTTCTTTTAATAACTTTTTGTCAGCATGGTCTGAAGATGTTATGGTTCAATTTTGCTGAAAATTGGACAAACGGTGTGGGAGGAGTTCGAAAAAGTAGGTTTTTAAAGTAAAACAACATGGCAAACAGAAAGTTTGGCCGAATAGGACATATGTGTTATCTGTGCAATCGGCTTGATCCAGTGAACACATTGAGACCATTTGTTTTACAATAGGTTAACGTAATCAAAAGTTATTAGCATATTTAATAATTTAGTTATAACTTTTGACCACAAGGTGGCGCTGCCCCAAAACTTTTTGAGTACCTTCAGGACTTGGTGCCGAAGACGCATACCAAGTTTCGTAATGATGCGGCAATGCGTTAAAAAAATATAGAACTTTTTGACAAAATTCAAAATGGCCGACTCCCAAAATAGTTGATACGGGAAAATTGGATATGCTACGACTCGGCATGATGCCACGAATCTAAAGAGACCGGGTTTGTGATTTTTGGCCGAAGCATTCTGAAGTAATAATTAAAAAAGGTCACATTTTTGTATCTCCGGACCACTAGGTGGCGCTGCGCCAAAACTCTGCAGGCATCCTCAAGTCGCGGTTGACATAACACATACTAAGTTTGGTTAAAATACGTTAAAGCATCGCAGAGATATAGCCTGACTTTTATTTTTGTGCGCGCTAAGTCAAATTCATTAGCGCGGTATTCGACAACGGTTTGACGAATCAACTTTCTTTTAATAACTTTTTGTCAACATAGTCTGGAGATGATCTGGTTCAATTTTCATGAGAATCGGGGCTACGGCCTAGGACGAGTTCGCAAAAGTAGGTTTTTCGTAAAATTCAAAATGGCGGAAAAATTATCTAGGCGGAAAATGACGTCATAGGGTGCAATCGAATCACCTTGACCCAAGGAATCAGTGGAAAAAAGAATTTTCATTCTAGGCCTTAGGGTTCAAAAGTTATTAGCATAAACATATGTCCAACTTTGGACAGTTGGTGGCGCTAGAGATATTGACTTAGACACTTCAAATTTGCTAAGATCAATGACTGGACTGTCCTTAATGAGTGTACCAAATTTCACAACTTTTTATCAAACGGTTCTATGGCCTACCATAGACTTCCATTGGAAAAGAAGAATAATAATAAAAAAAAGAATTCTAACGATTCCAATAGGTGCCTACGCACCTTCGGTGCGCTTGGCCCCTAAATATAGCTGCAAGCAGCCATGACGGGGCCAAGCACCAAGAAGGCCATTAAATGTCACGACGACACGGCCGGCAACAAGACCAGACATCAGCAGACCAACGGCAGTAAGCATCTAAAGACATTTCAATAAGACTTCAGTCTTGACCACAAGGTGGCGCTGCCCCAAAACTCTGCGGGCATCCTCAAGTCACGGTTGCCGTAACACTTACTAAGTTTGGTTAGAATACGTTAAAGCATCGCAGATATATAGCCTTAGTTTTATCATTGCGCGCATTAAGTCGATTTCATTTGCGCGGTATTCGAAAACGCTTTGACGTATCAACTTTCTTTTAATAACTTTTTGTTACCATAGTCGGAAGATGATCTGGTTCAATTTTCATGAAAATCGGGGCCACGGCCTAGGAGGAGTTGGCAAAAGTACGTTTTTTAGAAAATTCAAAATGGCCGACTCCCAAAATAGTTGATACGGGAAAATTGGATACGCTTCGGCTCGACATGACGCCACGAATCTAAAGAGACCGGGTTTGTGATTTTTTGATAAAGCATTCTGAAGTAATAATCGAAAAAGGTCACATTTTTGCATCTCTGGACCACTAGGTGGCGCTGCGCCAAAACTCTGCAGGCATCCTCAAGTCACGGTTGCCATAACACGTACTAAGTTTCGTTAGAATACGTTAAAGCATCACAGAGATATAGCCTGACTTATATTTTTGTGCGCACTAAGTCGATTTCATTAGCGCGGTATTCGACAACGGTTTGACGAATCAACTTTCTTTTAATAACTTTTTGTCAACATAGTCTGGAGATGATCTGGTTCAATTTTCATGAAAATCGGGGCTACGGCCTAGGACGAGTTTGCAAAAGTAGGTTTTTCGTAAAATTCAAAATAACGGAACATTTTCTAGCTCGAAAGTGACGTCATAGGGTGCAATCGAATCACCTTGAACCAAGGAATCAATGGAAAAAAGAATTTTCATTCTAGGCCTTAGGGTTCAAAAGTTATTAGCATAAACATAACTCCAACTTTGGACAGTTGGTGGCGCTAGAGATATTGACTTAGACACTTCAAATTTACTAAGATCAATGACTGGACTGTCCTTAATGAGTGTACCAAATTTCACAACTTTTTATCAAACGGTTCTATGGGCTGCCATTGACTCCCATGCAGAATAATAATAATAATAAATATAGCTGCAAGCAGCCATGACGGGGCCAAGCACTTAGGAGGCCATTAAATGTCACACAACAAGACCAGACATCAGCAGACCAATGGCAGTAAGCATCTAAAGACATTTCAATAAGACTTCGGTGTAAATGGCTGAAAAATCATCACCGAGATTTGTAATGATACGGCAATGGGTTCATCAAATATAGCACTTTGACAAAATTCAAAATGGTCAATATGGTTTTTAAAGAAAAACAACTCGGCCAAACTTCAAGCACCAAGGAGGCCATTAAATGTCACGACGACACGGCCGGCAGCAGCAGACCAACGGCAGTAAGCATCTAAAGACATTTCAATAAGACTTCAGTCTAAATGGTTGAAAAATCATCACCGAGTTTTGTAATGATATGGCAATGGGTTCATCAAATATAGCACTTTGACAAAATTCAAAATGGTCGATATGACAAAATTGGCTATGCTACGGCTCAGCATAATGCCACGAATCTAAAGAGACCAGGTTTGTGATTTTGGCTAAAGCATTCTGAAGTAATAATAAAAAATGTCACATTTTTGTATTTCTGGACCACTAGGTGGCGCTGGCCCAAAACTCTGCAGGCATCCTTAAGTCATGGTTGACATAACACGTACCAAGTTTGGTTAGAATATGTTAAAGCACTGCAGAGATATAGCATGACTTATTTTTGTGCGCATTAAGTCAATTTCATTTGCGCGGTATTTGAAAACGGTTTCACAAATCAAATTTCTTTTCATAACTTTTTGTCAGCATGGTCTAAAGATGTTATGATTCAATTTTGCTGAAAATTGGACAAACGGTGTGGGAGGAGTTTGAAAAAGTAGGTTTTAAAGTAAAACAACATGGCAAACAGAAAGTTTGGCGAATAGGACATATGTGTTATCTGTGCAATCGGCTTGATCCAGTGAACGATTGAGACCATTTGTTTTACAATAGGTTAACGTAATCAAAAGTTATTAGCATATTTGTAAATTTAGTTATAACTTTTGACCACAAGGTGGCGCTGCCCCAAAACTTTTTGAGTACCTTCAGGGCTTGGTGCCGAAGACGCAAACCAAGTTTCGTAACGATGCGGCAATGCGTTCAAAAAATATAGCACTTTTTGACAAAATTCAAAATGGCCGACTCCCAAAATAGTTGACACGGGAAAATTGGATATGCTACGGCTCGGCATGATGCCACGAATCTAAAGAGACCGGGTTTGTGATTTTTGGATAAAGTATTCTGAAGTAATAATCAAAAAAGGTCTCATTTTTGTATCTCCGGACCACTAGGTGGTGCTGCGCCAAAATTCTGCAGGCATCCTCAAGTCACGGTTGCCATAACACGTACTAAGTTTGGTTAAAATACGTTAAAGCATTGCAGAGATATAGCCTGACTTTCATTTTTGTGCGCGCTAAGTCATTTTCATTTGCGCGGTATTCGACAACGGTTTGACGAATCAACTTTCTTTCCATAACTTTTTGTCACCATAGTCTGGAGATGATCTGGTTAAATTTTCATGAAAATCGGGTCTACGGCCTAGGACGAGTTCGCAAAAGTAGGTTTTTCGTAAAATTCAAAATGGCGGAAAAATTATCTAGGCGGAAAATGACGTCATAGGGTGCAATCGAATCGCCTTGACCCAAGGAATCAGTGGAAAAAAGAATTTTCATTCTAGGCCTTAGGGTTCAAAAGTTATCAACATAAACATAACTCCAACTTTGGACAGTTGGTGGCGCTAGAGATATTGACTTAGACACTTCAAATTTGCTAAGATCAATGACTGGACTGTCCTTAATGAGTGTACCAAATTTCACAACTTTTTATCAAACGGTTCAATGGGCTGCCATTGACTCCCATGCGGAATAATAATAATAATAAGAAATCTAACAGAAACAATAGGTGCCTACGCACCTTCGGTGCGCTTGGAATAAGAAATCGAACAGAAACAATAGGTGCCTACGCACCTTCGGTGCGCTTGGCCCCTAATAATCACAGAGGATTACATGAACTGAAGTCGTGGCGCCATAATTATTTAAATTGCTAATGCACTCCTGCGGTGCCAGCACATTATTGGGATGCAAAATAGACCAGTTATTTCTCTCTATGGAAACAGACAATTACATTTCTCACTAAATAAGAAGAGTAATCAAGAAAATAGTGCTGCTATAAAGTCTACTAATGAAAAATTTAGAGTGCCAGCCTCAAGTATGCACACAGACATTTTCACAGTGGGAAGTTCTGGGACATTTTTATTGCTTAATGGACATGTAAGGACATGTTGGTACTCATCCAAATGTTTCAAATGATGAAAAAAAACATAGCAGTACATTGTTTGATTAGTCTTCTGGTCAATGTCTTAAAGATACAGCTTTGACTGGAGCTGGTTTGAACTGTTACTCTGTGGGAGACAAAAAGGGGTATTGTGCTGTGTGTGCCATCTGTGGTCAGCTGAGTGTCAGCGGGTGGGTCACACTCTCTGGGGTGTCTTATAAACTGTACACAGAAGTCTATGTCAAAGCCATGGAAAGTAGCTATTGTTATTGTTGATGAGAAATTTGGCCTGGAAACCTTCAAATTGTTGTTGTGTTGGTCTGCCATCACAGGCAATTGAATTTATTTGGACAATCTGAAAACAAAGGAGCAAGGAGTACACATGATTAAATACATACGTACTCTTCACACAGGAGGATTGTGCTCTGGCTCATCCTGGTTTCCTTTAACAAAGCCCTTTTATGTCTGTCTATTCTTGCCTACCTTTTTTTGTTTTATTTTAGCGCTCACACCACATTAACAATGGAGGCTTCATCTTGTTCACTTTGTCCCAGATGCATTCTCTCTCAGGGTCTATCTCAGATGTGTGTGTTCATGCCTTAGTCACTAACAGAGTTGTTATGATTAGGGTAGCAGCCACAGCTGTGTACATCTGGACCCAGCTGTTTCTTTTTACTCTCTGTGCGACCCAGAATGACTTTTGAAGAAGGGGCTTTGTTATTCTGTCTGATATATTTGAGGTTTATATCAGCATCATGACTGAATGAATGTGGCGATTGCTGGGATGCAAAGTTACTTTGGTTTGTTAAACAATGACCTTAAACACATTTGCTGTCTAAATCTACTTCTTAGCTCACAAAAATCATACAAAACATCATGCACAATTAAGTATTGTATTCTTTGATGGATTGACATAATATGCAGCTCTATTGCATGCGTTTTTTTCTAATTTGGGAACCTGATATAAAACATTTATAATAAAGAAAATACTATCAGGCACCATTGTTTATATTGTTAAATTATGATTTTGTATTAAGGTATGTTACAATAGAAAAAGATTATTTTGAGCAAAGCTTGTGAAATGTCTGTATCCACAAATTTACCTCACAATAATAATAATAATCTGCATCTTTCTGTTGTCAGGGAGGCGAACTTTAAGAACTACACTCTACTGCAACTCAATGAGGAGTTTTCTCGCGGAAGAGGTCTAGACTTTGGGGCCCGAGCCTGGAAAGGAGGCAATGTCCTGCTGTTCTTCTGCGATGTGGACATCTACTTCACTGCTGACTTCCTTAACACCTGCAGATTGAACACGCAGCCTGGTACAACACACAGAAATGAACATTTATGATGTCAAATAGTTTAAAGTCATAGCCATGTTTATTAATCGTTCTGGTCTTTCTACCCCTCAGGTAAGAAGGTGTTCTACCCGGTGTTGTTCAGCCAGTATAACCCCACTCTCATCTATGGAAGCAGTGAACATATACCCCCAGTTGAGCAACAGCTGGTAATACCAACTAAATCTCTTTAAGACACATTTTTCTCACTTGTAAAAATCTCAAACTTAGTGCTGTGCTTTGAGCTTTGGATTGTTTCCTCTCTCCAGCCGCTAGATGCACAAAACCACCAAAGCTTTTCCGTGTTAAAGTGGCTTTCAAGTGTGGATCTAATTCATTCCTTTTCCTTTAAGACCTATATTTTTTTCCCTGCAGGTGATCAAGAAAGACACAGGCTTCTGGAGAGACTTTGGTTTTGGCATGACCTGCCAGTACAGGTCTGACTTTATCAACATAGGTAAATATAAACTAATATTTTAACATGCCCTACAGGGACACATTATCACAACATGGTAACAGCAAATGAATTTATTTGTGTAGAAACATTTGCATAGTATTTGATATGATGAGCTTTAAAGTCATAGAAGATATCGAAAGAAGAACCGGTTTACAGAATTTTAGCAGAGTTTTCCACTGTGAACATTATGTGTATCAAACACCACTAAGTTGTCTTGGTTTCTATCTTATTAGGAGAACAGCTAAACGTTATTTATCTACCGGGACAGGTTACAATATTTTTTTTATTTTACAGAAAATCCAAACCCTTTAATCTAAAGATTGTGAGAAATTCAATCAATGTTATGTTTACTGTTTCACAGCGAACAAACCCATCAACTACACATCCACCACTTATTCACTGCTAATATTTAAAACAAGGCACACAATCAGCCTTAGTTTTATTAAGGATAATTTACTCATGTAGTTTTATATTTGTGGTTAAGTAGGATTTTTAGTCCATGGGTCCATACACACACAACAGATTGTATTGTAGTTCAGCGCTGGAGCATGGATTTGAAAGCGGCACAGTTGAAGTCACAGACAAACTGAATTATTAGCATAAATAGCTGATTAAAATAACATCAGTAATAATGGAAAGTGTGACATGAGTAGTTCACACAAATGTAGACTCAGGGTTAAACATGTCTGTTCATATTTTTGTTTGCTGTTCACAGCAGTAGCCCCCCTACTGGAAAAAACAACCCAGGCTTAGCAGAGAACAAACTGATTATGATTGCATACTACATGCTCAAAGCTTATAAACAGCATTTCACCAGTGAATATAACTATAACTTGCTGAGAAATATGTTTGCATACAGACTCTTTTACATAAATGATTATATTATCTTCTTTGGCTCTTTCAGGAGGTTTTGACATCGACATCAAAGGCTGGGGAGGCGAGGATGTCCATCTTTACAGAAAGTACCTCCATAGCAACCTGTTGGTGGTCCGTGCCCCCTCCCGAGGCTTGTTTCATCTGTGGCACGAGAAGAACTGTGCCGATGAGCTCCCTCCAGACCAGTACCGCATGTGCATGCAGTCCAAGGCCATGAACGAAGCCTCGCACGGCCAACTGGGCATGCTCTTCTTCAGGCATGAGATTGAAGCCCACCTTCGCAAGCAGAATCAGCAACAAAACCTCAAAAAAACATGAAGACACTGCAATAACTGCATAGGTTTGATCTGACCTGCTTCAAATTTCAAGAAAATTGTGAAGTTTTTATTGACTTTTTGTGGAGCATCTTGTTTTGTAAAGGACAACATATAAGAACAATCTGTTACAGAATGTATTGATCTTATACTATATAGTAATTTATAGTATGTACTTAACTGCAACAGTGCCACTGAGATGGAAACATAGAGCATACATTCTGGACACTGTGTAAATTAAGCATACAGACTGTGGTTTATGTTAGCCAATAGTGCCGCCTAGTGGACTTAAGCGACAGAATGAACCCTGAAGGACTCTCGTAAGCCTGCATTGAATTTTTGAAAGTGCCGGTCAGTAATATCAATTTGTCTAATTACATTTTCATTTCCTTTGGAAGTGCCACATATTGTTGATGGTTAAATATACTTTACTTTAACAGTAATGACTTGACTGGGCTCTTTTATTATGTGCAAACCATTTTAAAACTATAGATTGTATTACCTCAAAAAACTGGTATTTCCAATTTGTCTTGATTTCCCCAAAATAAGACTCAGATTAAACTGAGTATTGGTTACTTGTAAAACTTATATTTGCCCAAGACATTCTTAATGTTTATCTGTATTAATTAGTTTTAACTATTTTGCAGGTGGTAAAACTGTTTACTGCTGACTTTGACGATGACTTGTTAAGTCAGAGCGAATGTTACAAGCTTAATATTTTGATGCTGGACTGATATAGCTACTTTATCCCAAAGTGGCAAACCCAGCATCAAAAGCAGGCATCCAAGGTGCAATAACAGAAAAGAAGACATGTATTTAAAAGTCAAATATGTCTGCGAGCACTTCATTCTTCAAAGGCATCGGAATACTATTTTGAATGGTTGACCAAAGATGTCAAAAGTGGCAATTTTGAAGTATTTTATTTGTCATCAAAGTATCTTTAAGTTTTATGTTTTCCTCCATTGTGTGAAAATGAGCTTATTAAAATGTATTTGTGCATCAGTGTTGTTTATTTTTTATCTACAAACAAAATCCAAATCATTGGTCTTAAGCATTAGACAACACATCAACTTTGTCTTTGACACTAAAGTTGTTGTCTTTGATATATTTCAACATTTGTAGCCTTTTACTCAGTAGTCTTAGTCTACACAAAAGTGTGATTTCTGACAAAAGCTAAAATATAATGAACATTTCTTTTCGACAGTAAAAGTAAGAAGTAAGATCTTATATAACTTCAATAGAAACTCTACATGAGAAGTTTGTAAAATGAATATACAGTATGGGTTTTTTCTAATCAAATCCCTACCCACTTTCACTCCACCCTCGAGTGCCCTCGCTGTGTAGTGACCCTCGGAGCTGACTGGAGAAGGGTCTAACTCATTTCAGATGGACTTGACGGGAGTGGGACCACTCTGTCACCACGGTTATCCACCAAGAACAAGTGGCAAATAATCCATTATGGTCTGGATAATGTTAAAATGAAAAGATAAGGTATGATAGAAAACAAAGACTTTAATGTGCATTTTCTATGTTGGTGATGCTCCCAGATGTTTTAACATTTTACAATCAAAAGACAATTGGGACAAACAATTTAGTCTTGCATGTCTGAATTTTTCCCAGACTTCCGGTTGGTGGAGAGATCCTGCCTCAAGTATCATGGGGTCTTCTTTTAAAACCAGACTAAAAAAAAAAAAAAGGTTTACAAGCATTTGGTTGATTTTAATTACTTTTATTTTAATTTTATAATCTTGTGTTTTTATTTGTTTTTAGTGCTTTGTTGATGTTTGACTTAATTTTACCTAAGTTTTTATGGTTTTTATTTTATTCCTACACTTAAGCACTAAGTAGACATATGTCAAGTCTATGCTTGACATATGACATGTGCTATAAAAATAAACTTCTTCTTATTATTATTATTATTATTATTATTATTATTATTATTATTATTATTATTATTATTGTTTTTATTATTATTATTATTATTGAGGTCTTGTTCATGAGTGAGGTAAGGAGGGAGTAGTAATGCAGTTGATGTACCGGTCTGTCGTGGTGAAGAAGGCTGATTTACAGGTCATACTACGTTCCTACTCTCACCTATGGTTATGAGTTTTAGGTCATGACCAAAAGGACAAGATCTCAGCTACATGCGGCTGAAATTAGTTCACTCCGGCTGGGCGCTCCCTTAGAGATAGGGTGAGGAGCTCGGTCACTCGGGAGGCGCTCAGAGTTTAAGCTCCACATCGAGAGGAGCCAGCTGAGGTGGCTTGGGCATCTTTTCCGGATGCCTCCTGGACGCCTTCCTGGGCAGGTGTTCCTGGCATGCACCGGCTGGCCTGGGAACGCCTCGGTATCGGAAAGTGCTGGGGGAGGTGTCTAGGGAGGGGGGTGTCTGGGCGTTTCTGCTTAGACTGCGGCCCCCGCAACCGGATAAGTGGTAGTCGATAGATGGATGGTTGTCTGGATTATTCACAAACAAGGAAATCCTAAAACTATTTAATTCATATGCCTGTATAATATTATTACACGTATGGTTTTAGAATATGCTTACACAACTAATGGGAAGTTTACCCGTCTGGAGCGTCTGTCATCTTATGACTGGTCAAGAGGACCGGTCATGAGGTCCAGTCTTGACCGGACTGGTCCTCATGACCAGTCATTAGCGTCTATTGCGGCGCACTTGCTCTGGAGGGTCTACATTCACCCTCAGCACCATGAATCATGTATCAGCACCAGTGGCGCAAAAAGTGGGTATAGGGGCGCAGCACCTTGGGGGCGCCAAAGCAAAAAAAAAAAAATATATATATATATATATAATTTCTGAATTTCCTCAATATTATATAACAATTTAGAGGACTAACAGGCTACAGTAGACGCTCTCAAAAGATTCCATAAATAAAGTTTTGGATTATAATGGACTATCGCGAGTGGGCGTGGCTGGCAGTGGCGCCGTGAGCCAGGTACTTGAGCAGGACAGGTACAGTTTTCACAATACCCACACAGTTGATATCAAAAGATCGATAAAGCAAAACAACTGTTGAGGGTTTATAAATAGAAAAAGAAAGTGTGAAAGGAGATGGCATGTCAAGGTATTGAACACCGGATAAACAAGTGGATCCTGAAAGACAACAGTTAGGATTTAAAGTGTGACGTCTGTGGAGGCTTGCAATATTCATGTTAACAGACTAGCTAACGTTTGCTAACACTGGGAATGTAGCAGCCAAATGAAGGTTCAGCTAAATTAAGGCTAGCTTAATATGAAAAACCGAGGTTACTGAGCTGAAAAGTGGAAAATATAAGGTAGCATGCCATGCACAGTAAATGACAATAATTTGGAAAACAACAAATGCAATATCCCTGGTTTACCATGGAATCATGCATAGATTTGCTCCAAACTTGGAGGCTTGCAAATATTAAGTTAACAAACTGGTTAGTGTTTGCTAACTTTATTAATTGATGTTGCAGATAGCTAAATTTAGATTTTGGTTAAACTTATGGTACCAATCCCATGCATGACATATCTCAATTTTATTAAGGTAAAATAACAACTGGTAAATATAAGGTAGCATGCACAATAAATGACTATAAGCTGGAAAATAGAACTTATGCAATAAGTCTGGTTTACCATGGAACCGTTAATAGATTTTGTTTTATTAGCTGTTGATGTTAGATGTGCTGTCAGACATACAGGCTATAGTTACAGCTGTTGGGTGGCATGGAAGCTGTAATTACAGGGCCACTCTTTCTCTCTCTATAAAGGTCTGTGCTCTCTCTCTCTCTCTTTTATATATATATATATATATATATATATATATATATATATATATATATATATATATATATATATATATATATATATATATATATATATATATACACATATATATATATACATGTTACAATTTAGTAGGAGCTAGAGAGTGCTCTAGAATGTTTGGTAGCAACAATCTCAATTGGAATCTGATCATAATGTTAATGCTTGTCAATTTGTGACTGTTTTGTTATTTGTTAACATTGTTAATAATATATATGTACATACCGTATAGTTACGATAGGCCTACAGTGGCTGATATACTTTAAAATAAACCTTTATTATTTATAGCCCATACATAATGATGTCAGACTCACTCCATACCCCTCTGGCACTGGGTAGTAGTTGCACCCCTGATCAGCACTCACCGGTTTCAGTCGGCCCTTAATCTAGGATTGATTGGTAAATACATTAGTGTATTTTATTATTTTAACCTCCAAAGCTCTAGGTGGCGCTAGTGATTTTAAAAGTGGTCCGTGAACAGTGACTGTAAGGGCCTTCTATTGTCAATGTTCGTGAATAAAATGTCAGGGGGACAGGATATTTCAGACAAACCACAAAATGTAATTGTTTTAACGTAACTTTAAATTAGGCCTCTAATCTCAAGACCGACAGCATAATCTCAAACCTTTGCCATTTTTGTATTATTCTGTCACATCGACACGGACTCAGTGTAATAGTTAGTTATTCCATTATAACGTTTTTTTTTTTTTGTTTTTGTTACATCTTCTATAGTTAAATACACTATCTTCTATATCTTCTGTCAGCCAATAGCTAGATTTAACGGAAAAACAAAACGATAGTGATTAGGGATTTGAGATATCCGGCGGTCAGTAAAGGCTGCATGAGCCTGCTTTACCCATTTTTTTTCTCGCGCCTGAGGCGCCTCGTTCCGGGAACTGCGGTGGACCTGTTGTGCACAGGTGCTCGCGTTTTCAGCTGACAACCTTAAAATAATAATGAGAGACTGGGGAAGGGGTGGACTCGGCTCTATAACACCACACCGACAACGAAACGCAGTCCATATGCGCTTTCCGCTTTGAGGCGCGTGCTTTTATGGGCGTCGACGTGTTATTGTGCTTTATGTGAATACCTCCTCTGACGAATCTGAGCTGTCACTGAATCGGAAAGAGAAGCTAAAGCGCGGTGCTGCCCGGTGGAGGAGCATCCCTTGTGTTTGTTACGAGCGAGGACCGTAGCCGGACGGAGCGAGGCTCACCGGACTAGAGCCAACATGTTCGAGACGAGAGGGATTCCCTTTGTCTTATTAGACGTAGTCTGTCTGGTCATAGGTAAATACTTCAACCTGCTTTACACATGATTACACACGTGATTGTCTAAATATAAAGATCTTATTCCTATAATATCCCACATCACGTGAAGGGAGTGGTACATCGTTGTGACTATTGGAGCATATTATGTTAACCACAATTGTATTCTAACCTCGTAAAATTTGTAGCTGCAGAACTTGGTCTATGTCAGATGTTTTATGTCTTAACGTCTTTAGGAAGACCACTGCGCTCTGTTAATTTGTTGTTACTATTGGTCTAACATTTATGTTTTATATTTTATCGAATTGTAAATTCTGCAAATTTGAAAAAATAAGCCTAATTGCTCTAAAACTGGATTGACAGTTTTATAACTATAGGCTAAATTTGGATGAGTCATCATTGTGGAAGTGTTTTACTAGTATTGCCTTTGCACTTGTTGTGTCTTCCATGAATCATAGCTAAATAAGGCTCTCCTCACACTTTGTTTTAGTGTCTGTTTATTCTTGGTATTTCTGTTTCTGTATAATTGCAATGTGACACTGTTGTGTTTTTAATTGTGCAAACTCTTCTAATTGCTAATATTGTGGCACTGTCTGCTCAGCTGTTCTTTAAAAGAGACAAACACTGGTGGTTGAAAAGTGACACAAAGTCTGGCTGCTGGTGTTTAAGGCCTTCTGCTTGCCCAGCTGTTGAAGCCACTCAACTCTCATTATGGCACAACTGACACAACTCTCAGTTGCTGCAGCAACAGGACAGTAAAACTACAGCACTAGAAGCTGGAAGTAAAAATAGAGGGTGCTTTGTGTTGGGTTAAGTTCTGTATCATGTATTGGTGTGTTATGTGCATTCTGTATTAGGTTTTTATGATTTCATGGATGCCTTCATGGATGACTGGTTGTTGTCTGCCTGCACATGTTTGATGATGACAGTAGACCAACTGAGCCACACATGCATAAAAACGGCAGCATTGCATTCAGACTTTGGCCTGTCAAAATAATTAGCTCTCTTATCTCAAAGGTGCTTCATCTGAAGAGTGCACTGTGTTCAGAGCATTGATCACATGTTGACTAATATACTTTATTTAAACAACATGAAGATAATGAGTCTGCTGAAAGATTATTTATTTGACCTAAATCCTGTTTTGGCACAGATACATTTTAAACCATACTTTCTTTGACTCCTGTCCTCTTCATTTGATCTCTCTATTCATAGGAGGTCTGCCTCTGGCAGCCTTTAACCTGGGTAAGGTGCGCCCGTACCAGAGAGGCTTTTTCTGTAACGATGACAGCATCAGTTACCCCTTCCACAGCAGCACTATCTCCTCCGCAGTGCTATACACACTGGGCTTAACGCTGCCCATTAGCTGCGTAAGTAGTGGTAGAATCATGACAAACACTGAATTGGTGACTTGGTGGCCCTGCTCTGTTTGTTGGATTATGATTACATGCTAGTGCCAATCCACTCTTTGTTATAATTTTTGTAATTTATTTACACTGATTTTAAGGACATTAGAAATGTTATGTAAATTACACCAATAAAATGCCTACTGTTTTCAAAAGCAAAGAGCGTTGTACAGCTAATTGTTTTATAAAATGTTTTGTTTTTTGTTTTTTCAGTTTTAGGCATGACATTATTGGAAGGTTCATCCTTCTTATAAATGTTGCAAAGGCATTGGAGGATATTCACTTAAAAACACAACATTACATCATGTATATTTTAGTTATGAGGTTTTTGTTTTATCATTCTCTAGCCACATATTGTACTTTTTATTCATACAATAATATTTCATATACAGCAACATTTTTATCAAAACTTAAAAAAACATTTTTTTGTCTTCTGTACTGAAACAACTGTCAGAGGTCTTCAGTGCAACCAAAGACACTGTGCAATAATTCTCATTTCCTTAAGTTGAGTTGGTTACAGAGCAAAGGGCAGCACAGGGGCCAAACAGTGCCACTGCTGGAGAGGAAACGGATAAGAAAACTTGTGAGGTTTCTGTGAGCCCACTGCTCTCACATGCTGCTAAAATTAACTGTGGTTCTCTATCCAAAAATGTCATCTCTTTTGGGAACCAAGCCTATGACCATCACATGCTGAGGAAAAAGGGGGCTGGTGAAACTGCTTGTGAATGGTGTTGTGCTCTACATGTGACTTTTCTTTATTAACATGATTCTTATCAGCAACAAACTTCTTTTTATGCAATCCTAACACCAACTAACTATTTGTATCCTAATGTTTCTTAAGAGGCTAAGGACTATACAGCCTTTGGAGAATACATCTGTGACTTACATTCTACCATTTGGCACCAACACTGTTGCACTGTGGCTATGGGTTGTACTTCCATAACTTTATAACCTGTCTTGTTCTTTATTTTTTATTTTTCTCTCAATGCATCCCACGCTAGCTGGACTTCCAGTTGTAATACTCAATATTCAACACAAGCCTTTTCAACGAGGCTTTTTCTGTAATGATGATTCACTCAAGTACCCCTTTAAAGAGGACACCATTTCCTATGAGTTATTAGGAGGTGTTATGATTCCTGTCGTAATAATCACTGTAAGTGCAACTGGGTTGTGTTTTGCTAAATCTTTGCTTTTCCTTTCTTTTTAACATTTCAAATACATTTCTTTTTCTACACTTGCTACCCCTAAGGATAATTTTTTAAATTATGTTTAGATGTTAAACTTTTTTTTAATCCGTCTTAAAAAACAACTCTAAAAAGCAGCAGGAACAATTCAAAATGAAACAATTTATTGAAAGTGTGGCAGTCAAAAGTCCCCATATATGGCAGGTTTTTGCAGAGACTGCTTATTTAGTGCATTCATTTGTTTTGTCAGCTTCATAAATAAATATATATATATTTTTTTGCATGCCCTATTACAAATGTTAAATACAGTCAGGTCCATAAATATTGAGACATCGATACAATTCTAATCCTTTTGGCTATACACCACCACAATGGATTTGCAGTGAAAGATGTGCTTTAACTGCAGACTTTTAGCTTTAATTTGAGGGTATTTAATTCCAAATAAGGTGAACGGTGTAGGAATTACAACAGAAATGTTAGTGGTGTATAGAGCCAAAAAGATTAGAATTGTGTCCCACTATTTTTTGACCTGACTGTAAATGTACATTCATTTGAACCTGTTATTACATATAATATACAAATTGTTTCAATGCCACTCTAAAAGCATACATTATATATATTTAAGTGAATATCATCCTCTGCCAGTGATTATTTTTTTTTAATGATGTATCACTTAGTCCCAAAACAAGTGGAATGCAAAATTGTCTGTTACCTCTAAACTCTGACTTATATATGCAATATATATCTTTTACAAACTATCTTTTTTTTTAAGTGCATGCTGAAATGTATTGTTTTGCTCATTGATTTAGTATTTGTGTACAAGTGTTTGTAATGTTATTATAAAAAAAACTTTAGTTAATTACTAAACTAATTTTGTTCCTGTTCTTTTCCATAATTACAGATGATAATTGGAGAGTGCCTTTTAGTTTATCACAAGAAAATCCAATCAAAATCATCTTTTGGCAGCTATGTCGCCTGTGTTTACAAAGCTGTTGGGACCTTTCTTTTTGGTGCTGCCATGAGCCAGTCACTGACAGACATAGCCAAATACTCCATTGGCCGCCTTCGGCCACACTTTCTAGATGTGTGCAGACCAGATTGGAAACTCATGAACTGCTCGTCTGGGGCTTACATTGAAAGCTTCACCTGCACTGGGGACCCAACCAAGGTCAACGAGGGCAGGTGAGTAACAATATTAATCAAATTTGTCAGGAATTTAAATTTTGTTTACTATTATTATTTTTTTATAACTTCTTTGCTGCGTGAGGCAAAGCTTAAACATAGTATATCATATTATAAAGCATTACGTCTGGACCTGTAACCCTATTTTTGAATGAATTTGTCCATGCACGTAAGTACTGTATAATTCACATCAAAACTTTGTGCAACACCAGATGTTGAAGTGTTTAGCAGAGGAATCCTCTGCCTCTTATCAGCTTGTGGCAGAAGGAAGCGTAGTGGGAGGGGAGGAAATCCAATCCACATTCTAAAGCAGAGACAACCCATTGAGACTTGTTGTAATAGAAGTACAGACCCATTAACTTCAGCTGTGCTGATGGTAAAGGGAAGGGTTTGTGGGCTATGAGTAACATTCTATTTTATTCTTCTATTAAGCCTAAAAGGTCAAAGACAAAAATAATCTATATTTGTTTTAGCCTCTCTGCCATCTTTGAGTCATAGGCGTGTGTAGAGACAATGTACATTTTTCTGCATTTTCCTCTGTGTATTTTACAGGGTGTGGTGCTCTGTTAACATTTCCTGATGCCCCCCACTGCTCACCAGTGTGGGGCATTTTGATGTACTATAATATCAAAGTGGTCTGCACAATATACCAGTAATAGAGTGATTTCTTCTGTGGGTGTCTTTCTGAGCATCTGAACAAATGTAACTTCAGCAGGGTCAGCTGATCAGAAGTAGAGAAAGCAATCTTTCAGGAGGAATGTCTTGTATTTTACAAGAGGAATAACTGGTTCAGGCGGAGTAACCTGACTTCGCCAGATAGAACTATTACATGACATAGTCTGTTATCTGAGTTTAATAACTCCCAAGTCTTGCGAGAATCCAGCTGCAGAGCAAGGTTACAGGAGGAGAGCAGGTCTGGGTAACTGGCACTAGATCGGCTTACAGTAATATGAGCTCTGATTAGCTCAGATTAAATTTCCTGGAGGACAGGAGAGCTGCGTGGACTGTGTTGTGTCCATCTAGAAAACCAGTAAGATTCAGGGTATAATAAGAAATGTTGTTTTATAAAGTGATGTACGGTCAAAGGCTATAGGATCAAAGAGTCCTCATTTTATATCTGTTATACTGGGCATTTATGTTACCTGTAAACTAAGTCTTTGTCTAGCACTTAACCTAAAAAAAAAGTGTGTTTGTGTGTAATGAGACAAAGACGTTAAAAAAATGAAAAATAAAATTAGTCTGAGGTTTGAACGTAATCATGCACCAGATAATTTGCCCAACCCCAGAGCATTCGTCAGCCACACAACAGTGCACTTTGTGTGTATTTCCTCCTGTTGCTGTAGACGTTGTCCAGATGACCACATTTGGAAACAGTTTTATAATAGTGTCCACATGCTTCAGCATCACTCTCAGGAGTTATCACTTCTCTAACACTAAAAGGTCACAGAAGACATGGGCGCCCTGGAAAACTCCAAGTCTTTCATTGATTTGTCTTTTGGTTTCATTTATTGAATACATTACAAATGTAAAGCTGTTTTTTATTTTTTCTATTGCAGGTTGTCTTTCTACTCTGGACACTCCTCTTTTTCCATGTACTGCATGCTGTTCCTGGCTGTAAGTACTCCGGCCTATCCAGATTTTCACAGTAGTGAGGATAAACACTTGAATCAACAGCCTTAGTTTTACCTCAACCCTTATTTATTTTTTTAATTTATTGAAGTAACAGGTTAGGACTAATTGTCTGGATTCCTACTAAAATATTACTACATCTTTTGTGTTGGTTTTTTGTTTGTTCTTTGTTACTTTTACATCCTTGTCTTGAGACATTTTATAAACTGCTGATTTATTCAGCTCCAGCAGATATAAATAGATAAAGTGCTAGCTCCCTGAGAACTGAGGAAGTTGAAGTGCAACTATTAGAGGTGACATTACAGCATATTTAACTCCGGAGTCAGATGTAAGTGGTTTGGCTAAAGCAGAGTCTGCTCTTTTAACTTGCATTGTTTCTAGTTCAAACAAAATGAAAAGCTTAGTGTATTTTCTGACTCGCACTAGCTCTGATAACATTATAATACTGATCATTTTATCAGTTTATTTATTTTGATTTTCTTACCATGAAGCCATAAACACTGTAGTGGGACATTAAGTTAACAAAACCAATTTCCCTTGTTGCATATTTCTTGAATCTAACATGTTAATGAAATGAAATGGTCATCTTGAGTTCATTTACGTAGGATTCCCTGTACCAGTTTACATAATGGCATTTATTTTTTTAACCTAAAAATGGGTTGTTTTTTGTCCCAGTTGTATTTGCAAGCTCGACTCCAGGTGGAGTGGGCACGGCTGCTCCGACCTACAATCCAGTTTTTCTTAATTGCTGCCTCAGTGTATACGGGATTGTCAAGAGTATCGGATTATAAACACCACTGGAGCGATGTGCTGACTGGACTCCTGCAGGGAGCCCTCATGGCTATCTTGGTGGTAAGAGCTAGTCCTAAAACTATTGCAGTAAAGATATAATTGAGTTATGTGCACAACAAAGCTTTCATTTAGGCTACTTGAAAAATTAAAGCCTTAACCTTGAAGTCAAGCTGCCATTATTATTATGACAATTATTTCCTTTAATTGTCTTGTGTTGTTTCTGTTTGCTGCAGGTCTTTTGTGTGTCTGACTTTTTTAAGCCACATGCAGAGACGCACAAAAACAAAGATATGCCTCATACAACCCTCCAGGAGAGTCCAACAAATGGAAACCTGGAAAGTCCAAACTAAGCTTACTAATGATGGTCGATACCTCGGCTACGTCCAAGCGCACACCCAGAATTCCTGCTCTCTAGCCTTCAACCCTGTGTTAAATCCCCCCCTCCTGCATGGATTACTGACACTGAACTCAGTTACTTTGCATGCTAGTGGCGGAGCTCAACATCAAGCCTAAGAGAAGGAAAAAAAAAAACTGCATGGACAGTGTTTAGCCCATTTATTGAACCTGACAAATATTTGGAGCAGAAGACTCTTAATGGCAGGAGCCATTAGCATGTATCTACTCAGCTGATGGGAATATTTAACTGCATGCACCCACTGAAGGGTAAAACCACTGCTATGGAGCTGTTAAACCTTTTGAATGTAAGCATGTGCTTTTCCTGACCCAGAGTCAGTTTCCTCAAGATCTATGTACAGCTTTTACCTAGTTCCAGCTTTTGATACAAATCAAGCAAAACTTTGCCTTAAGACTATCTTTAAGGGCTATTCATTACCATAACGCGTTACAATGTTTTGTGCTGGAATAAACAGATCTGATCCTAAACCAGAGGATACTGTTCACTCTGGGCAACTGTTGCTGCTGTCTAATCTCATTCATTTGTAAACTAAGGAGAAGGCTAAACTTTAAATCATGAAGTTTGTTTAAAAAGTCAGTGTGTGTCCTGTGTTGCCTTTACTGTACCTATGCTGCTATTACAGCTTCTTGTGTATCCAAGAGCTAATATACACACTATAAACAGACTATGTACTTTTGTGTAATCTGTGGAAGAATCACCATACAGATCTTTTATTGGAAAAAGTTATGTCTAAAACAACAATAAAGCCATTTTAATTAAAGTAAATACACATACAAGTGTGTGTGATCAATATTCATTTGTGGATTTGTAATAGATGCATGGATTTAAATAAAAAAAATAAAACATACTCAACATATTCCTGTGAACTGGGTGACCATTGTAAGGAAGATGACAAAGCTGACAATTCTCAAGTGTATCTTAAATTTCAGAACACTATTTTTGAAGCTTTAAACATGTAGCTCACAAACACAAAACAATCTTGTTTAGTTGAGGGAGGGGGCACAGGGTTTGCTGTCAGTGCATTAAAGATAAAGACTGGCTGCAAAGACTATGTCTCTCTTGATCTTTGTAATTCCTGCAAAAACAGATTTTAAACATTGATGTTAGCATTTTGACTTTAAAATGTCTGTTTTCTTAGGTAGTGTTGACAAATGTCCTACCTTCTGCGAATTTGTTCTCAAGTTCAGTGTTGCCAATAGCTTTTGCAGCTGAGCACATCTGCCTTAACACTTCCTCCAGGCGACGCATGCAGCGGATGATGCTCCCTGAAAAGAAACCATTACTGAGCTCAGTGTGTGAAGGCACAATCTTTAAACAACTGTAAAAAGAATGTTTTAAAACCAACAACAAACCATAAAGTTAAGGAATCTCTCATTTATTTGTAACATTTTAACACTCCAATAATCTCACATAGGAAAGACAGCATCAGAATTGTTGACTTTTTTTCTACTAATGTCACTGAGCTTTGTAAGAGTCACAAAGAGCTAAGAGGTTGTTAGTTTTGTACGAGCAATATGTTTTTGCTATTTATACAATGCATACCCTCAAAGACATCAGTCATCTTGCAGATCTGAGCAAACGTGGCTCCATTGGCCCAAGCATAGACTACATCCATCAGGTGAGGTTTGAACTGGTTCAAGTAGGTCTCCTCATCCACTTCCAGTTTGGCATCAGCAGACACCTTAGCTATGCGCTTAGCACACTCCTGAGGAAAAAATACACAATTTTAAACTTGCTAAAATGGTTAACTGTCCAAAATGAGTTGGGAATCTTGTGTGGGATTTTACCTGCATTTGTCTCAGAGGGGCAGCTAGTTGTTCGGTTAGTTTTGGCATCTCGCTGGCCTAAAGGTAAAAAAAACAAAAAGCATAATTGCTTTGGAATTCAAAATAAGCGCTTCTGAGAGCTACGAGTGTAAAATATAGGGGAAAATGACTATGCCTTTATTTAACACAGTTTTAAACTGGTAGTGAGTTTGTTGGGAATGTCACAATCCAGAAAACGAATCTCCTGCACTTCTCCAATTAGTTCAATTAGTTATTTGGGCTTAATGTTAACCATAGATAAACTAGTAGCAGCTGCCATTTTGTGACAAGTGTCTAGACAGAACAAGTTGCATGTGGCAGCTACCTACTGTTAAGCCAGTGGCAGAGCATTAGAATGAGACAGTGGGTGCATTGACTGAGTTTAGACATGAATTTTGTTCAGACGGCGTTGATGTAGGGCCAAAGAAAAGGTTTTCTAAACTGTCTGAAGCTGGACAGCCTCATTATGAGAACAAGCTTCATTAGGCAAGACTAACACACATCAACTGCACAGTCCTGTTGAGGTTGCAGGGAATAGAAATATGCCATAAATTAAAATGGAATAAAGGTAAAATGTAAAAACAGGAAGAGGAAATAATTGTTTATGTTTTTAGAAAGCCTAATGTCTGTTTGCATTCAGAATTAGGGGACTTTACACTGTTCATTTAATCATACATTTTCCTGGAAAACGAAGCAGGACAACAAAGCGGTGGCTTGTTCCACTGTCAGATCGTTGAAGAGGCCGTTAAACACCATCTCTGTTAAGAGGAGCTCATCGGCACTGCAAACATAAAGTATTAGTTAGATTATAAGCTGACAAAAAACACAAGATGTGCATTACCTCAGGCTTTCATCTTAGAACAGTCTACCTGCTAATTTCACAGGCGACACGTCCTTTCATCTCTATGACATCAGAGGGACTTGCGAAACCCAGACGTCTCAGGACTCTCTTCCTGCACTTGAGCTGGTCCATCTGCAGAACGGTCCGAGCCTTCTTTAACTCTCGCTTGGCTGTTCGAACGTCTGCTGCAATCTAAAAATAAATGGTTTTGGTAAAACTAAACTCCTAATGATTATAAAATAACTGTTTGGCAGTCTACATAAAATATTTAATCATTAAACCAGCTCCAATAATGAGACTTGTGTGTTGCCTACAGCTATTTTGCTTTTTGCAGATGCTTTCTGCATCAGCCATAAATGTAAAGACACACACAATGCCAAACCTGATAAATTATTTAACTTAACTTTCGCCCTAATAAAAAGAAAAACTTTTTTACATTAGATTTCGTGAGAGACCACATGTAAATGTTTAACTCCCAGTATTTTCTGGATGTCTAGTGCCAGTAAAGGGTTTTCATTGTTTCCATAAAACACCTGCTACCTTCTTCTTGTATTTGTCTGTGCATGATGTAGGAACTGACCTTTTATGACATTACCAAACAAAGCTTGAGCAACTGATTCCAAAAGATAAACATGTAAATAGCAACAGTTTAACCTTAAGAACAATGATTTCACACAAAGAAAAAACATAAAATATCTCACCAGAGCTTTTTTCTCACAGAGCGAATAGACTGACTCCAGGTTGGGGTCACTGTGCAGTGGGTGGGAGTACATGCGGTGCTCAAAAGCCTCCATTTTTTGAATCACTTTCTTTAAAGCAGGGTCCTTGATGCCCATGTCGTCAACAGGGTCAAGCAGAGGAACGCCATCTGGGAAACGCTTCTGAACCTCCTGAGAAGAAGATGTTTAAAGGGAAGTATTACAATGAACCTTTCTGTTTTAATGCATCAGCTCAATTACTCTGCATTATACCTGTATGGATTTAAGCATGAGTTGCCTGTTGTCCAAAGGCCTGAGATCTTTGGGGATATAAAGTCGTACTGAGCTGATAGACGTAAGGAGGTGAAGCATTACTGGCACCACCTGAAGTAAAAACATCTTAGGCATTATAATAACTATTAATTGTTCTAGATTTAATTATCTTTGTACACACCTGCATTTCTCCAGTTTCACCCGGTGCAGCAGGTTTAGCAGCTTCAGTTGCAGCATCTTTGACACTGTCTTTACTACAGTGCAACAACACCTCAACCACATAAAGAGGCTCTGACTCTGTAGTTGACTGAAAGTGAGCATTTTACTTTATTAGGGGTATTTTGAATAAGTGCATTCAAATAATTATTTCATTCTTCTTACCTTCACATTAGATTTCTTGCAAAAGTTGACAACAACCCCCCAACCAAAATCAGCATCTTCATTTTTGACCTGTAATGCCCCCAAAAACCTGTCAAATTCTCTGTCTACAAACCTTTCACATTATGCACTTATACTATGAACCTTACTTTGACTAGACGGCCAGGCTGCAAGAAGGGCAGGCAGTATTTCGGTTTGTGGATGAACTCTTGTATCTCTTTACCCAGTTTGGCCAGCTGCTGTCTGATTTTGAAGTAGGTAACCACACCCTCTTCATTGGGAACCTCAATGGCATGGTACTGCTCCTCCAACTTTGTAATTTCTTTGTGAAATAAAAAGAATTCTGTTTAGTTAATGCAACCCATCGCCTATGTAGATAATGCCACTACAGAAATCACACAGAAGGACAATACAAATAACCAAATATAGCAGATCTCAACACTTACTTTCCACTACACCAGGCAAAGCCCTGTAGTGCTGGAACTGGTAGAAAGATTTCTCCAGCATATACTCAGGGTTGATCTCCTCCACACGGAGCAGGTTGAGCACCATGTTATAAGTCAGATGGAAGGCACTGTTCAAAGGGTCTGCAGAGCCCTGTGTCACACCAAAACCAAAAAAGGAAATACAAATGTTATTTTATGATGCAAGACCATATGTTTGTTTGGAAAAAAAAAAAAAAAAACTACTGAGCCAATGTCAACAGAAGTTTTTAATCACACATTTTGTTTTTGGTTTGAAGGCAGATTTTATGCAAATGTTCCTAATCAAAAAGAGGTCAAAGACTAAGAGGCATTATTGTATGAGCCCTTCAAATAACTGCTTTTACAGCCACTAAGACATGGAAATGTTGTTGATAAGACTTGACTTGTGAATAGACTATATAACAGTGCAGTAAAAAAACTTCAGACAGATTCATTGCACCTTAAGAAGCTGCTTGCCCACAGCTGGACTCATCTTCTCGTCTACCATGAATATAACTATTCCTCTGTCATCCATTCCTCTCCTTCCAGCGCGACCAGACATCTGGATATACTCTCCTGATGTAATCTGGACCAAGTGAAAAACATGAAAGAATAAAACAATTTGTTGAAAAAAATAAAAATCTTCTCATGAAATGTAATCTTGTAATTCATTAAACAAAATAATTTGCAAAGGTTTTACAAAAAAATAAATAAATAAATATTTATTGCAATCTTTAGCCAGAACTATGTTATGTAACAATTCCAAAGATCTCTGAGGACTAATCTCGCTGATTAATCATTAATCAAATTAAGATTATTTTGGTGTTGAAATAATCGGATCATCATTTCAAGCATTCCAAGTAACCAGTATATTTTGGGATTGAGATGCGTGTGAGTAAGTTAAAGTGCCTGCGTGGAGCTTTGGCACTGTCCAAGCCACCAGATGTTCTTGATGAAGCTCTTGGAAAGCTGCAAGCTGAAAATGCATGTTTATAAAACGAAGATGAATGAAGCTTCTAAGTAGTGGCAGGTCCACACACAAGCCACAGTTGTTATAAACAATATGTGGCTGTTTATGTGGCATTTTGAGCTGCAGGGCTTTAAAACCTTATAAAGTCCTCGGCACTCTGTAATAACTTCACACTGCTCACAGGCCAAAGCTGTTGCTTCAAAGAGGTTACACCAAAAGACAGGCTTTACAGTTTACTGTGACCTATAGAGAAACACTATATAAGCTGACCATCTATGGAAAGAGTTAAGATGTGCATGTTGAGATAAAGGGTTTGTGTGGTAATGTATCATTTGACAAAGCCAACTCTTAATGGGTTATTAACATGTACTGTGTGTGTTCTTACAAAGCGGTGATTTTTGCCATCAAATTTGCGTGCACTGGTAAACAGCACAGTTCGAGCTGGCATGTTGATGCCCATGGCAAATGTCTCTGTGGCAAACAAGGCCTAGAAGGACAACAAATGACACAGTATTCTTGTTACTTTAAAGAAGTGAGATGTTGAAACACAAATAATAACACTGAAAAAACAGTCATGCTAGCAGGCTTTGAAAAGCTAGCCATGCCTCAATTAAGTCTTAAGGCATGTGCTCAGAGTTAAGCTTGGTCACTTCCTGAGACCATAACAACGGGGCTGATTACAAAGGATTGCACATATTATAATAACAATGTAAAAACATATTCTAGCTCTGATCCATACAGTGTACCAAAATTAGAAATAGATGTACCTTAAGAAGACCTTCAGAGAAAAGGATCTCGATGGTTTCTTTGAGAATAGGCAGCAGCCCCCCATGATGAATTCCTATGCCTCTCTTCAACAGTGGTAGCACATGCTCCACCTGTGAAAATTAAGACAGAATAATTAGATTTTTAGATTGAAGTCTTCAATCATTGTTGTGTTCTAAAATGACTGCAAATGATTCTGTAAGTCCTGTAGTTCTATACTTACTAAAACATACAGTATAACTTCAATAACTGGATTTCATTATGACTCGCCAAAGCAAAAATGTTTGAAACACTATGAAATGGCACTAAAAGAAAGGGAACTGTCACCCAGTTCTACAGTTTTTACCTGAGGGAGTTTCTTGTCTTCATCTGAGAGACAGTCTACTGCGTTGTTAAACACCTCCTCCACCAGGCGTTTCTCGTCATCTGGGACAAACCAAGCAGCTTTTATTTTCTGTATTGTAGTAATGTCACATCAGGGTTGGAGAAAAACGCTTCACATAATGTTTAAGTTATTCTTTAAGAGGAAATTTGTATTTTTATGAGATTAATTTAATTCTGGAATTGTGGCATGTTGGCAATATTCTCCTTGTTCTCTTTCTTATTTTTTAAAGTCTGAAGGTTTTACTTTAACAAACTGGGGTAACTGTTAAAAAAGAGCTACACAGAAAACTACAAACTAAGGTCAGTAAAAGGACAAACACATGATAGAAATAGTATGCTCCACACAATCTTTACCCTTAGGTTTACTAAAGCACCAACACCAAACACACTTTTTCGAGCACGTCAGAAAGTATTTTGGTTCATGGTTTTCAACACAAAGTGCGTAAAAGTTGAATGGAGTGGACAAGTGGCTCTTCCTTCTCCTCATCATAACACAGCCGACACATAAACATACACTCTCTTTAAACAACAAGGCATAATGGGGCGCCGTCCTGAGCTCAGTCGATAGAACGCATACAAAGTACGGAGTGACCTGGGTTCGAATCTTGCTTGGGTCCTATGCCCAATGTCATTACCCTCTCTTACCCCGTTTCCTGTCGACCCACTGTCTACTATCAAATAAAGGCAAAAAGGCCAGAAAATATATACTTGTCAATAGTTACAAGACAGCAGAAAATTGAGAACAAGGATATCTTAGCTAATATAAACTTAACTTACAACTATGTAACCTGAGTCACAGGGTAAATAGTCACAACTTTCCAAACATCCTGTAAGATATACTTTAATACAGAATAGTCCCTTGGTCTGCAAGTCCTAAAAGGTTACATACCATTGTGATAGTATGTAATAGTGTATCTAACTTAGCACATTGTGCTTAAATACAATATAAAGGAAAACTACAGCTAACCATTTTTACACAGTAAAACTGTACTGTTTGTATATACATCTTCACAACGTGCATAAGACTAAAGGTGAGGTAGTCAGTAAAAGTGCAAGGATTAACTCCCAATTGTCTTTTTGAGACCAAGTATTTATTCATTCACTGAAACAAAAACAGCTGTGCGAGAACAATATAATGTATTCATAGCTCTTGCTCAATGGAGAGAGTTCAGTCAGTTTAGCCAGAAAACAAATGTTGGTGGATTGCTTTGTTTGTCTATTTTAACTGATGGCTTTGAAGTTTTATTTGGCATGTTGCATAGTCGGAAAAACATAAAACTAGATTGATTAAGGATGGTATTGTAAAGTATTATTTCCTTCAAAATACTTGAAATTTTACAGTTTTACAGTACAATTTGTCAGTACAAGTTCTGAAATGAACAGCACTAATGCACATACCTGTATTAAAGTCCAGTTTTGCCACCTGCAGAGCATAAGCTTCACACTCTTTTTTGCTGAAACTGAAAATAATGACAGGCTGGAAATTTCTTTCCATGATCATCTTTACTATTTTGAATACACTGGATGGCCCTATAGAAAGAACACATAAGTGTGATTAAATAAAAAAATAAATAAAAAAAATTGTTGAGGATGTTAAATGGGAAGCAATTGAGATGCCATTCTAAAACTAAAGAAACCTTTAGTTCCTCCTTTGCGTCCTCTGGGATCCCACTTGCCACCACTGCCTCCTGAATCCCCAGCGTCTCGCAGCACCTGCATAGCTGTGTTGAAATTATCCTCTCTGAAGTCACCCTAAAAAAATCAAAACATACACAGATTACAATTTTTTATGTTTAACTGTACCAAAAGTTGAGAACTTACAGGTACACCTCATAAATAACCCTCTTATTAATTAGCCAACACTAGAGAGGGTGGATAAGTTGTGTCCTTACATTCTCATCCACTACAAGGTGGAGTCCGTCGCCTCCTGCTGGAAAGATGTAATGCTGCAGTGGAGTGGGCCGGTAGTCTGTGTACACTACATGGCATGGCTAAAAAAATAATAATTTCGGATTAGAAAATTAAACATTTAATAAGATCATAAAAATCTATTTGATTATATGGATTAGCAGTTAAAATATGTTTTACAGTTTTGGGCTAGTACCTGCTTATGTAAGTGGCAAATCCATTCAGCAAACTGTCTGGCATTGGGGATTGTTGCCGACAGGAATACATAATGCACATTGTCAGGTAGAAGAATAATAGTCTCCTCCCACACAACACCCCGCTCTGAAGAACAATAAAAGACTTGTTAACAGCACTGTTCTAAACCACACAGAATGTGGCATGGTTCATAATGAGCTAGTGTTGCTTATATAATTTCACCTGCGTCTCTCATGTAGTGAATCTCATCAAAGATAACCCAAGCCACTTCCCTCATAATCTCAGAACCTCTATACAACATGCTCCTCAGAATCTGAAGGAAAAACAGTTTGATAAGTCATACAACTCTGCTGTTCTTATTCAGTTTGTAGTAAATGATGATGTACCTCTGTTGTCATGACAAGGCAGGAGGCTGTAGGGTTGATGGTGACGTCCCCAGTCATTAGACCAACATCCTGAAACTCTTCATACATCTCTCTGTATTTCTGATTGGACAAGGCCTTTATGGGACTGGTGAAGATCACTCTCTGTTTCTCTCTAAGTGCCAGTGCAATGGCATATCTGCCAGGAGCCAACAATAAATGCAATAAAACATGTGCTTGAACCAATCTGTGCTCATTTGTAAAACTTTTACTAAATCATAAAAAACAAAGTTATTGGTGCACTTACTCAGCACAAACAGTCTTTCCAGCTGAGGTGTGCGCAGACACAAGAACAGATTGGTTGTTGTCAATACACAGAATGGCCTCACGCTGGAAGGGGTCAAGTATAAAAGGATACTCCTACAAAGCAAAAGTGACAAATCAGGATAAAAAGATAGTAAAAGTTACAGAAACTACATACACACTAAATTATATATTAAAAAATGGATAGAAAAGGTGGAGTCTGCATGTCCCTGTGTTACCATGGGTTCTATCTGGGTACTCTGGCTTCTTCCCACCGACCAAAGTATAGGTCAAATGGCAACTCTAAAGTGTCCCTAGTGCATGATTGTGACAGTGAATGTGTGTCACTGTCTATGTCTAAATGTCAGTCCTGCGTCTAACTGCCCACTGTTCAGGATGTACCCCGCCTAAGGCCCAAAGTTCCTGGGATTAAGCTCCCGCGCTACCAAACGGGACAGAGGAAAATGATTGAATGTATAGAAAAGGTTTAAAATACCTTGGCTGCTTTTCCTACTCTAGGTCTCAGTGGCTTATATTCATCACTGGCAGGAAGAGCAACCTGATGGATTTAACAGAGTTAAATATCATTACATATATTTAAGCCTTTTAGATCTTTTAGCTTAAGCTTATTTACCTCGTGGGAGCATCCTTCCACGGTCTCAACTTGCTCTACTTTCACCTGGGGCATAAATTCTGCAAGACTGAAAAAAAGAAAAATAATAATGTATCATATGCAAGCTGCCAACTGTGGTCAGCAATTCTATGCATTACATTACATACGGTTATAGATATGATCACTACACATAACATTGATGGAGAAGGACGCGCAACTAACATAACAGCATTCAGACACACTGTACAATAAGACCATGTCTGCTGTACATTAACCTACTTTAGGTCGCTGGCAGATATTGTTTCAAGACGAGGTTTTTTCCCAAACAAAACCTCATCTCCTCCACCGTCACTGTCTGCCTCCCTCTTGCCTCTGCCAGATGGACCAGCATCTTTTTCAGAGCCAGGTTTGTTCACAGACTTCCTGGAAAACACCAGAGACTGTATATTAGCATTTTATGATTCTGTAAAATATGTTTAGGAAAAAAGAGCTGATCGCTAACTGTGGTGCAATACGAACATGGACGACACGTGAGGCTATGTAATTGAAAGTACAAACAAATATCAAAACTTTCAAAGAACCTATCATATGCACTATGTTAAATTAAATTACCCTATTTCAGAGGCTGCAGGCAGATGTGACTTTTTGCTTGTGGTTGTTTGTTGTTCATCATCAAACACGCTAAACAATCCATCTCCAAAGGCGTCTGCCATGATTGTTAGGAGTACTATACCCACAATGCTTCACGAGGCTACGTCACGCAAATGGATAAGTTCCGCTACGGTAGCCGCGATGTCCAAAGGTTTGCTCTGTCAAGGGATCTCAAAGAAAGTCAATAGTTGTTGTCATTCATTTAGTTCTATCTCCTGCACCTTTCGGTTCTGATGAATTGACTTTTGGTACTTGACGTATCCGCAGTGCCCTGGAGCCTAATGGGCGGAAAGAAGAAGAAATCAGCGGCGGCTACTGCTCCGGTGGTGGCCCCTGCAGCAGCAGCAGCAGCGGCCAGGACTGCCCCGGTAACAGAGAACGGCGTAGCGGAGGAACCAAAGAAGCAGGCATCCAGAAACAAACCCACCAAACCAGTCAAAGAGAACAAGTCAAAAGGTTATAATCATTAACAATACACAGGTTGTGTTTTGAGACAGCAATGGGACGATGGGTAACTATAGCGTGACGGCTCCTGAACAAACATGTCCTGACATGAACACTAAAATAAATGTAAGGACCTAGCTTTTATATAGTGCTATTTAGTTATATTATATATATTTAGTTATATTGCCTTCTGCTCTAGTCTTGAAACCTTTATATAGTTAGGAATCAGGTAGGGTCACATTATATCAGGCAACTGAGGCTCAGCGGTTGTCCTATAACCGGAAAGTCGGCGGTTCGATTCCCGTTCTCCCCACAGTTTATACTGCCGTTGTGTCCTTGGGCAAGACACTTAACTTGCCTCCAGTGACACAGCTTTGGTGTGTCACTGGAGGCATAGGTGTAGACATAGACAGTGTGTGAATGTTGGGACAACGTATGAAAATAAGGCTATAATCAGGCATGTTTAAATTCATGTGTCTCATGTATGTTCATCAACATGCATTGTCCAATCAAATGAATAAATTAATAATAATAACTCATTCTCTCTGCAGCTCCAAAAACCTACAGTCTTGCCAGCACAGCACAGGTTGACACAGGTGCTTCAGACAAGTCTATTCTTAAAGTAAGTTGTTTGTTTATTGTTTTGTTACAATAATTCAGATGGTGGTAGATTGTGATTTTAGTGGCTATTTTTAAACACAGGTTGCAATCCAAGCAGACATTGAGAAAAAGATCATTAAGCTGATCAATGACTTCAGACAGGAGAATGCAGATAAAGAGCCGATATCAGGCAGACTTACCAACAAGAAATTATTGGTAAGATAAGCTGGTCTCTGTTTATTAGATTCTGGAATAACTTTATGCTAATGATGGCACTGTTTGTGAATGCAGGATCTTTATGTAGCTTTGGAAAAGTTTAACTTTAAGAGAGAACACATTGAGGAGTCAATGAAGAGTAGTGTGCTGTATGGAGGGGATCTCCACTCTGCCCTTGATTGGCTTTGCCTTAACCTCAAAGATGGTAGGTAATAATGTATTATTACTTTCTAACAATATGTCAAAAGTCAATTTTTTTATATGTATTTTATTTGAACATTCATCAGAGGAGTTGCCAGAAGGTTTTTGTCATCAAATGCAAGAGGAGAGCCAGAGGAACAGGCCCAAGTTTCAGGCTCCTGTTCATCAACAAACTGCTGCTGTGAGTGTCAAAGCACCACAGAATACCCCGAAAGAAACCAAGGTATGTTTAAGCAAATACAGACAGATTTTGTTACATGTCTTAGCTCTTGTGGTGTTGGTGTGAGCTTTGGTGTTTTTCAGGCTGAGGACGAGGCTGCAGCTGTAAAAAACTGGATCCTAAAGTATGCAGAACAAAGCAGTGACGATGAAGAGGAGGATGAAGATGAAGAAAAGCTGGCACAAAACCCAGAACTTGAGGAAAAGTTTGATCCTGTAAGTATAACAAAGCTGACATGAATGTGTAATAAAATATTTTTTTGATAAATTATTGTACAACTGTTTAAAAAAACTGTGTGTCCTCTGTTGTGTAGAATGACAGGTATTTGGTGCTCACCGCTCAGCTGTATGACGCCAAAGAAATGGCAATTGCTGCAAAGACCAAAGGAGACAAGTTGGGTCAAAGGACAGTCCAGGACAGGATACGAGTCATACAACAAGGTGTGTGTGCACAGACGCAAAGCACATACTGTATGTGTGGATACTAATGTGTTTATGTTTGATATTTACTAGAAATGAAGGCGCTTGAATCCCACCCCATGTTTAATCCTGCTATGAAAGTGAAAGATGCACCCCAAAAAGAAAGGAAACCACTTCCAACCAGTGAAGACAAAGAAGATCTAGGCTTTAAGTTGTTTGAAAAAGCTGAAAAGGAACCTCCTGCAGAGAAAGGTGCAGCCTGTAAATCTGTGATATGTTTAAATCCACAGCATTTATTTCAATGTGTGTCTGTTGTTGTATTAAGTGTTTAGAGCTAATTTCATGGCCGATTTCTTTTCCAGTTGTCAAAAAAAATGAGCCAAAAGACATACGTAATTTTGATTACACTGCTCGCAGCTGGACAGGAAAGTCTCCTAAGCAGTTTCTCATTGACTGGGTCCGAAAGAACCTGCCAAAGAGCCCACCACCAGCTTTTCACAAGGTCTCTGCTGGTAGATACTGGAAATGCAAGTACGTGTGTTTTTTAGTCCTCCTGTTGTAGGAAATGGTGAGATCACAATATAAATCAAAAAGATCTGTGTATCAGGTAAAACTTGCACTGTACAGTACATACATACTGGTTATTACTGGTGTTTGTCATCTTTTAGAGTACGAATCCAGAGGCCAGACGATGTGTTTGAAGTTTGTCCCTCTATTTTGACTGAAGATAGTATGCAGGCTCAGCATCTGGCAGCAACACTGGCACTGTTCAACCTGGTAAAAGGCCAGGTAATTTGTAACAATGTCGACAATTGTGTATTCTAATATCTTGGTTGACAAAACTGATTGTTACATATGATATCTAATGACAAACTATTCTTCTTAGGCAGTGCACCAGCTGCTTCCCCCAACCTATAGAGATGTGTGGCTGGAGTGGAGAGACAGTGAGCAGCAGCAACAAGAAGAGAGCCGCATTGCTGCCAACAAACCCAGAGATCAGTTTATCTCTCGCCTACTCACCAAACTCAAACAACAGCAAGGCCAAGGATCTGGATCTCAGCCAGTCGGTGCTGAACAGAGTTGCCAATCAAGAGCCTGAGGAGTCATGGGAAAATCTGGCTGCATTAGATATTGGAGAAGTGGAAAAAGATCAGGACAGCAAGAGTGACAAAAAGGGAGGGAGAAAGGTAGTGGCCCAATCATTTGAGGCATCTAAAGAGCTCTTTCTAAAGCTGAAGAAATCCTCAATGGCCCATAAACTACAGGTAATTTCAATCAAATTGTGTATCTCATATTTAAGTAAAAAACATACTTACCGCTTTACCCACTTTTAAGGCAGAGCGAGAGCAGCTTCCTGTCTTTCTACACCGGCATCGTATCCTTGAGGCTTTGCAGCGCCATCCTGTGGTTGTAGTGGCTGGAGAGACAGGCAGTGGAAAAAGTACACAGATCCCCCAATTTATTCTGGAGGAGATGCTGACTGGTGGAAAAGTAGCACATTGCAACATTGTAGTGACACAGCCTCGAAGAATATCTGCAATGAGCCTAGCCTGGAGAGTCAGCCAGGAGCTTGGCTGTGAGGATGGACCAGGATCTAGGGTAAATTTTATTTTTGCTTCACCGGCTTCACACAACATAAAATTTGTATGTTTATATGAAAATGTAAGAAGATCATAACCATATTTCTAGGCCTCACTTTGTGGATATCAAATCCGGATGGAGAATCTGTCTGGCGAGTGGACTCGCCTTCTTTACTGTACTACTGGTGTTTTACTAAGAAAACTTCAGCAGGACAGACACCTCAACTCCCTAACACACATTATTGTAGATGAGGTACTCTCATTTTAAAATAAATTCATATATTTATGGTTACAGTGTGTATTTAGTGTGTTATGTGTAATTACATTCATAGCCTTTGTGTTTTTCCATCTCTCACTTTTAACTGTCCAGGTCCATGAACGCAGTGTCCAGTCCGACTTCCTCCTAACCATCCTAAAGGATGTTGTTATGAAGAGATCTGATTTGCAGCTTATTCTAATGAGTGCCACAGCTGACTGTGATAAATTTTCCAAATACTTTAACCGCTGTCCTATTGTCACCATCCCTGGTAGGACTTTTCCAGTTGAGGTGAGAATTAGATAACAACTTCTGTTTGTAATTATGGATTTGAATATTTATATCAAGAATTAGCGGTCACACAATTGTAAATGAGACAAAACTAAGTGCTTATGGTTTTGGTTTTTAAGTTTCTGGCTATTTTTAGGTCTTTCATTTAGAAGACATAGTGGAGCAGACAGGATACATCCTTGAAAAGGACTCGGAGTACAGTCAGAAAATTCTTGAAGAAGAGGAGGAAGTTAGCATCTCTATTACTCAAAAAGGTGGCAAGACATTACAGCATCAGGTAATAGAGATTCTGCATGACACAATTATTTACTATATGTGCTATACGATAACTTGTGTATGTGTGTTCAGGAAGTGATTGTAAAAGACTCCTCGTCTGGCTGGGACCTTGGTGCTGACTTGGACTTGGACTTTAGCAGCCGAACTAAACATGTGCTTCAGTACATGAATCCCTATAAGATCAACATGGACTTGCTGGTTGACCTATTACATTTTCTGGGTAAATTATACGCTGTGTTTGTTTCAGATGGCACAAATTCAGATGAATCGTATTTGTAAAGCTTTTGTTTGTATTTTAGACAAATCTCCTCAGTTTGCCGAGGTGGATGGGGCTATTCTTGTGTTCCTCCCAGGTCTAGCGCAAATTCAGCAGGTTTATGACATGCTTTTATCAGACCACAGGTTTAGAGACAAAAACAGGTAACATTTAAACACAGAGAGAAACTGTACGATTTTACATTTAGTTCCTCATGAATTCCTAATTACTGTTTTTACATAGGTATCGGATTGTGCCACTTCACTCGACTCTCACATCTAAGGACCAAGCTGCTGCTTTCACAGTGCCTCCTGCTGGAGTTAGGAAGGTACTACTCAAATGAGGGGATTGTGACAAAAATAAAATTGCTCTCTAGCCTGGACTAAATTATTCAAATTATTATGTTCCTTCTAGATTGTACTGTCAACCAATATTGCAGAGACAGGTGTAACTATCCCTGATGTAGTCTTTGTCATTGACACTGGGAAAACGAAGGAAAATAAGTAAGGATGAAAAATAATACCATGTTATTGTATAATATTGTTAATAACCTTATAAAATAGATATTTGTAAAATTGTTTTAACAAAACCTGATCTGTTCAGATACCATGAAAGCAGCCAGATGAGTTCTCTAGTTGAAACATTTGTTTCCAAAGCCAGCGCCCTCCAAAGGCAGGGCAGAGCAGGTCGTGTTCGTAATGGCTTCTGCTTTAGACTCTATCCACAATACAGGTTTGGACCACAACTTTTCATTAACCTGTAAAACACATTGACCATTATATTTTGGAAGTCAAAGTGTGAATTTATTACTGGTTTGGATGTTTTATTCTTATTTTATAGTCTGCATTTGTTTTACCTTAGGTTTCATAGCTTCATGGATTACTCAATACCAGAGATACTTAGAGTCCCACTAGAGGAGCTCTGTCTGCACATCATGGTATATTCGTCACACATCTGTGAACCTATTGTGTTTTTTCATCCTTACTACAACACAACATATACAAATTTCTCCCTTAACAGAAATGTGAGTATGGTTCTCCAGAGAACTTCCTGAGCCAAGCTCTGGATCCCCCTCAGCCTCAGTCTGTCAGTAATGCTGTCAACCTGCTAAGAAAGATTGGAGCATGTATCCCCAACGGTCATGTCCTTACACCTCTGGGACACCACCTTGCTAGTCTGCCTGTCAATGTGAAGATTGGCAAAATGCTTATCTATGGAGCTATCCTTGGCTGCCTGGAGCCTATAGTATGTCTCACTAAATATATAAATATATTACTACTTTCTATTGAAACATAATTAATGTAAATTGCTTTTTAGGCAACCATTGCAGCTGCCATCACAGAAAAGTCTCCGTTTTCTACACCAATAAACAGAAAAGAGGAAGCCAACCTGGCCAAAGCTACACTAGCACTGGCCAATTCTGATCATCTGACTATATATAATGCCTACCTTGGGTAAAGTCTGTTTTGAATCTCATTCTCTTTAAACTGCCCATAGGGAATAAATATGAGTGTGAATGTTTGTGTGTACGATTAACCTTGCAATTACCTGGCAATTGTCAAGGGTGTGCCCTGCTCATGTCAAAGCTTCTCGGATAGGCTTCTTTGCAGTAGGATTCTACTAAAAAAAATTTGACTTACTTTTATGTAATGGTAATGATGAATGTCAGATTTTATTTTGATTATGTTTTTAGATGGAAAAACGCACGGATTGAAGGACACAAAGCAGAAATGTCCTACTGTAGAAAATACTTCCTTAATCGTTCAGCCTTTATTACAATAGAGGTAGAACTCAATTTAAACTTTTTATGATGTAATTCATCATCTTACTACATCATGTTACTGTGTAACCGTATTTCTTTTCCAGGATGTGAAGCTTGAATTGATGAAGATGATGGAGCAGGCTGGTTTCTGGTCATCTCGCTACTCTACTCCCTTCAAACTTAGAGCAGGCTCACTGTTCAAGCCCCAAAATTCAATCCTGAATGCAGCGCTTACAGCTGGATTGTATGACAATGTGGCCAGGGTTGTATATACACCATCTGTGGATGTGTTGGAACGTGTAGCCTGCACAGCGGAGACCCCCCAAGGAAAGGCCCAAGTTCATCCATCGTCTGTTAACAGAATGCTACAGACACATGGCTGGCTGCTTTACCACGAAAAGGTTTGTGCAATGTGTGTGAAGCATAAAATGTGCTTATATGTCAGCTAATAAAATTATAACATTTATTATTCATGGGGTACCTCTCTGGTTTCCTTGAGCTTATACCACATAAAGGCGGAGTAATTTATTTCTAATAATCTACCGTCTCTTTGTTAAAAGAAGGCAAAAATATTTCTCTTTAACATCTAGTTTTTTGTAGGTAAAATACACTAGGATCTACCTGAGAGACACAACTCTGATATCTCCGTTTCCAATGCTGCTGTTTGGAGGTGACATTGACATTCAGCACAGAGAAAGACTTATCACATTGGATGGATGGATACATTTCCAGGTGTGTTTACGTGTGTGTGTGTGTGTGTGTGTGTGTGTGTGTGTGTGTGTGTGTGTGTGTGTGTGTGTGTGTGTGTGTGTGTGTGTGTGTGTGTGTGTGTGTGTGTGTGTGTGTGTGTGTGTGTGTGTTTGTGTGTGCGTGCGCGAATTTATATATATACATGCATACATACATACATACATACATACATGCATGCATGCATGCATGCATACATACATACATACATACATACATACATACATACATGCATACATGCATTATATTGTAAGTACTGGGTCTTTACTTGATTTTTCTTTGCTTCAAAGGCACCTGTACGGATTGGTGTTATCTTTAAACACCTGCGGAAACTAATGGATGCCTTACTTGAAAAAAAGATGGAGAATCCCAAGATGAATTTGGAAGGTAAATTAATATAACATGCACAATTGTGGTAATTAATAGTTAATTTATACTACAAGTTTAATACAATACAATGTATATTGCAGTCAGCTGACCACTGATTTTAGTTTGAATGAACTAACCTTGTCATTAACTGTTACAGATGAAAGGACCATTCAAGTGCTTCTGGAGTTGATGAAATCAGAGTATGCACAGTGACAGTTTAAGATCTTTTTTTTGCCTCATTGATAACCTTTCCTCACATTGAGAAGGACTGTAATATATGGATTTGAAAGGGTAAAAGACATTGTGCAAAAATAATGCTATGAAAATAAAAGCTGAACATTTTATGTTTTCTGTTGTAATTATTGTGAATACTGTATTTTTGCGTAGGTGAAGTCCAGATGCTAAAAACAAAGTTATCTTTTCATTTTTATATATTTACTCGGACTAAACGGGAAATATACAGAAAACACAGAATGTACTGAGCTCCTATGCTGCTAATAATGAGTCTAGACCACAATTACTGTTTTTTAGTCCTTGACTCAGACATTTACTGTTTATAACACACTGATCTGATCAGAAATACACACATGCTTACAAAGACAACACAGTTACTATATAGTTTTGTTGACACTTGTAAAAAGGAGGATGTAAATTCACACTAGATAACAGCATCTGGGCCAGTTGAGTAGACTGTATCACCTGTAACATAAATATGTAAGTAAGGATCAATATTGCTGTCCTTCCACAGTGGTAACATCTTAAAAAGACCATAACACTTGCACACACCTCTACTGCTAAGTGCTGGATCTGGTAATGTGGTAAGTAATAAGAAATTGATGGCAGATTACAATTTGGCCCTAGTCACTCTTGTAACTTGTACAAGGTTACCTGTTGACTGGTGGAGGAATTTGAGGAGAAGCCGCAACTGGATCTCTTTGACCACTATAAAAGTTCTCATACACACATGGAGCTGTTGGAAAGTAGGGTATACAGTATTTATCACTTGCACTCAAAAACTCAAAAAGCCATTTGGAAACCAGGCAAGGGCTTTCTTCTAACTGTATTCCTTAAAGCACTGGATTACTGACTCACTTGTATCAGTACTACACCCGTACCTGGAGGTTTTTCACCTGTTTGTCTCAGATTTACAAAGTGTTCAATATCTTCCTGAATGTTGCATTGTTCCAATGATTTCCTCACTTCCTCATACAACTGTGAACACACAGACATCAGAAACTTCAATATGAAAACAAGAACAAAAAAAAAATTATTTTAGACATTACCTCATCACTGTTTACACACTGCTGAGACAGCAGGTTTAGATGAGTCCATACTGTGGTTCTAAGAAAGCTTATCCTGTCAGTGGCCAACTTTTCAGATATCTTTGGAATGAAACAAATACCTGTATTTAATGTAATTTACACAATATGCATAACACACAATATGTATTTATAACTACCTCACACATGTTAACATGTTCCTTCAGCCACTCATCTCGCATATTTCCCAATGTGTATACATTCTGCTGGTATAACCTATCTGGCAAGCCAGTGCATACAACGGAAAGAATACATGAATGAGTTATATAAAAGAAGAGTAACCTATGTTTATACCAGCTTACCTGCTTCTTCTGCATTCAGTTTTGCCTGCTGTGCTTTTGCGTTGAGCTGAAAGGCACAACAGTAAGTCAGAGGGATCAGTTTAATATGCTATGCATACGCTGGCAGTGAATTTACACAATGTCTGCTAGGATAGCTTCTTTGAGGAAACCTTTGTCCAAAGGTGCATGGTAATTTTTAAAGCTATAGACACAAGAAAATGTTTACCATACCTTTTCTATGTGCTTGGTGTTGTTAGTGTTTCGATTCACATTCTGATCTGCTTCTTCTTTATCTCTGCACTTTTGCTCATACGATTTCTTTGACTGCAGTGCATTATGACAGTTATTGTTCAGAGGTAAATACACATTTTGCAGGATTTCCAGATAAATGTTTGTTAATAAATGTGGCTCTTGTGAGATGTTACTGGCTGTTAATTACATGAAAACATGCCTCAGTAAAAAGTGAAATACAGGGCAATTTCGATGTTTACTTTATTCACCTTCACATTGTCCAAGATTAAGGTAGAATAAAATTGATTGACTGTACCTGTGTAATTGAATTGATCACTGTATATGCATTAAAGCAATCTTTCATGTAAATTGTACTTAATCTAGCTTTAAATGTGAAATCAGTAAGATGTATTTTTACCTCATTAAGCATTGAGGCCATTGAAAACATTGAAAACATTGAAAACATTGAAACATTTGTGTTTTCATTAGAAAGATTGTAATAATTTTGCCAAAATGTGATCCATTGTGTTCCTCTGACTTTAGAGAGTCACAAACACTAGGTATTAGTAACTCTCAGTTATATCATCTGTCTACAACATCTACTGCTCATTTTAATCCTTCTCCTTTGTAATAACTGCAATAATAATAATAATAATAATAATAATAATAATAATAATAATAATAATGCATTTGATTTATATTGTGCTTTTTTTTCCTTCCCAAGAGTCTCAAAGTGCTCACATTATTAATTCACTCCACAGTCAAACACTGTTGGTGGTTAACTACGTTTGTAGCCCTGGGGCAGAATGTGGCAGCCATTTTGTGCCCTCGGCCTCCTCGACCACCGCTGAATGTGTCACAGACACTGTTAGTGGTAACAAATGATCTACTACCTATAAGCAACTTCTCTAAAAATGAATAAAGACTTCTGGCTATTTTCACAACAATTCTGAAACTTCACAAAAAAGATCCAACAACAAAAGCTGCAAGTACTTTGTAGTATCAAGGCACATGACCATTAAATGTTTTTAGAATTCAAACCATCAAACATTATAATATTTATCAATTTTAAATGTCTACTTACATCCATTGTCTTTTTAAACTGTGAGGCCTTCATTTTGTGAATAGCATCCATGTGTTGTTCTACCTGTGTTAAAAAGGTAACGCAGGTTAGTAAGATGCTAAGCTTATTCCCGAGTATCATAGGACTGATAAATGTACACACTCTCTTTCTTGTTTCTCGTTGTCTTTCTCTGAATTCCTCCAGTTTTCGTACTTCATCTTTCATGCTCTGTGCAAGTTGCAAGTGAGCAAGGCTCACATGTTCTGTTTCTGCAAGGATAGTTATCGGCAATACAGATAATCATTTTCCTATACTGAATAACACCAAAAGATACGAGACAAATGGAATGAATGCTTGCACTTACGCAATTTGAACATGTCCAGAGACCTTTTTAAAGTGCTTGAAAAAAACATATATTTTAAAGTTAGTTAGATATGGTCAGATTTTGTGAATTGTTCAAAATTTGGCAAAACTTAAAGAACTGAATGACAGTGTAAGTATATGATGTGACCAAAAATGTAAGAAGCCATGTTCCCAGTTTTGTCCTTCCTCTTCCTCCACACAGAAACTGTCCAAAATGAGCCACACTGATCATGTGCTTGCTGACAGAAAAGGAACTAGACTTGATGATAGACAGTTGATGATTCACCAACCTTTACTACATTTATGGAGCCTTGCTTACTCAATAAACCCTTCATGCATCTTAGCATTTCAACCACTTTTATCATTCATAACTCTTTTAGTATTTTAGTATCCTGATTAACTTCACAATTTAACTTGCAGCAAAAAACAATAAAAATAAGGTTAAAACGTCCTAGAATTGGTCTCCATCAAGATTTACTTACTTCATCTCATTATGACCGCACACTTTCTTTGACAAACCCAGGAGGTCTTTGGCATATTTTTCTTCAATTGATGCTCTAAAGCCATAAAAGGTTAGAAGTTTGAAATTGGAATACTTCCAGATTACTCACAGAACAGAGCAAAAATGATTTGTAAACTGATAACACTGGGGATTACTTTTTAATTACTTGCATTATCATTCATAACCTGCCTGAAACATTTATAACAAGGGCTAGTATACTTCTTGCTGTAGTTCCCAGGCTAGGAATGGCCAATGCATTTTGAATTACCTGGCTTTCATGAATTCTTCCACTTCTTTGCATGTCCTTTTTCCTTCGTTGTGATATTGAATAATGGCGTCATAGCCTGCTGTGCTGGTCAGGTCATTGTTCTGTTTAATGAAATGGATATAAATTATTTCACTGTTTAGTTTTGAGGATTTTGTGTGCTGGTTGACTGTTGGTTTAGAACTACTCAGTGTTGTTTCTTTGACAATAGTTCTGTTTTAATTGGTGGGATTGGTTTAAACTCGTGTTAATTATACATTGAAGTTTGCTCTCAGACACAAATAAACATCTTATCACTGGGAGGGTAAAAGTGATGTTTTGAGCTGCACCTCTACATAATTTAGGTAAGTCAAGGGTAGCAACATATAATCTTTAGGTCAAAATAAATGGGATATTTTTACTTTCTATTCTGATAAAAGCTGTTATATAATGAACTAAATAAGAAATTCAAAACAATTGAATAAATACGTTTATCATGAAAAGTATCAATGAAATACTATATAAAATATCCGTTTTATGTTTTATACACTGCTTTAAATAAGAATAAAAGTAATTTTAAAATTTAGGTATACACTTACCCAGAAATAATCCTTAAAATGAAGGTGTTTCATATTATTAGTGGAGAGCTGGAGCACCGCCTCGATGTAAGCTACTAAGACTCAAGGACACAGTGCTTGTCTTCTTGGGGTGCTTCTCATTTCTCTAAATATGCACACTCGATTCCTCCGCCCACAGAGGAGCCACAGAGAGGAGAGAGGAATTAAGCGCAATGGGAAAGCTCTCTCTTCAGTTGCGTCTCCATGCAGCGACGTCCATTTTTCATGACATTTACAACTGGATCTGCGGCACGATCTCCAATCAACTTCAGAATTTTAAATTAATTATATATGACGTTCATTTTCTTTATTTATTAAACAAATATAAGGTTCACAAACATCAGGTCTTATTAGAACATTCACAGATGAACCATTGCAACTTCTCTAGTGTCTGTTGCAGTTCTTCTTAAACCAAACATGACAGACGCTTGTTGAGCGTCTCGTCCAATAGCGCGTGCAGTGGGCGGGGTTTTCTTCTCCGCCGTGAGTTTCACTTCCGCGTAGGAAGCTCCAGTGTATCCTTGATCCTTGTTATGCTTCCTCTCAGAAGCCTCATCCGGCTCCCTTCCTCGCTCACAATACACCCCCACCTACCTGGTTAAATGAAGAATTAAAAAAACATTCGCTGGATACTTGCAAAGTAACAATGTAAAGCCATATCAAGTGTTACTGTGCTGCCATCTAGTGGTGAAAAGCAATTCATCCTTTTTTGCTTATTAAATTTATTCTGTCTTTGTACTTTTCAGATGAGAGTTACATAAAATCTCAATAACATTAATAGTCAAAAGAGTGAATATATTTGATTTAGAATATTTTACATGACAAATGACCAAGTTAAAATAGTACTAGACTGTGTTGTATAGCCCAACCTCAATATGCTTTTGTAGAAACAATGAATGAACTACTATTTTCTAATGTCAGATAACAACACAAAACAAACCGGATTTGTTGTGGGGTATCACATAACAGAGCACTGTAACCCTGATGAGAGTATCAGTTTATTTTGCCCTGAAAAACACCCATTGCTTTTGTACATGAGGGTGTGACCAAATGAAAGGGCAACACATTTTACAAATTGTTACCACTCATGTGACCATTTTGTTCAACTACAGTTTGTCTTAATTTGGTCAAACACACAATTGTGAAACATGGTTATCACATGGTTGTTATGAGGTACCTGAACTTGTGTAAAGTTCAGGTATGTTTTTGATCACCTGACCATTTACTGCTCACAATAGTCATTTCCCAGAAACTTCCTTTTCTACAGCAACAAGGCAGCTTTGGGTTTTCTGGGCATGCCTCGACTCATAACATAAACGTGTCTATACGGAAACTTCTATTAATACACTCCTAGCATAACGAGATAGATGTTATGTCTATCACAATATAAGCCATATTGGAATTTGTTCTTTTTACATCTGAGATTGTGTTTTTATGACCAATAAAAGTGTTTCTGTAGCTGGTAGTACAGAACAGTTTTGAAAAAACCTGTGTATAGTTTGTAGTTATCTTATCATAACTGGCTCCTAAGGACACAAATGTGCCACCACTGCTTCTATCTATGTTGTTGTGCGTTCCTCTGTTCAATCAAGAAAACAAGTAATCTTTATAGTGCCACCTTTTACAACAGAACCCAGATTGGACATACAGTAAGTTTTTGAGATATGTTTTAAAAGTTAAAATAACAAGTCTATGATGTAATCAAAGGTTAACTTTTTTTAAAATACATTTTTCTTGTAAGAAAACAATGTGTCTTGTGACCTCATATTGAACCACAAAAATGAAATGTAAGCCTACTTGTCTTTCTCCTTTTCTGCTTCCTTGTTGTTGGTAAGTCATTATTATAAGTCATTATTGTGAAGCCTGTTTGAAGAATCACCATTTAAAGTCCTTTACAAAACATATCCAACAGATTTTGAATATCTTGTTGGTGTACTTAATACATGTGCTGTTCATTATGTTGATAACATTGGCCCAGTTATTGTTAAAAATAATAATAAACATGTAACACTTGACTAATGTCACTAAAACTGTACAATAACTAATTACACATTATAAGTTTTTGAAATTAGATAAACAAAACATTTATAATGTGTGCTCTACTGTGTAAAATGAAACGTAAACAGCACTGTTGGAGGAACTTGGCTGTTCCAGTAGGGGATTCCTACTATACGTCACAGCATTTGAGTATTTAAGTCTGCCTACTATCAATAGTTGAGATCAGTTCCTTCTTGTAAGAGCACAACGACAGAGCTGTAAGCCACAACGGGAAAGAAAAAGCAAACTCTTGAATTGACATAGAAGCTTTTCTACAATGAAACTGCCTGGCCATGGTGAGTATCTGAGCTGATCAAACTTACTCTCTAAAATATTGACATTTTAACTTTACTCTCTAACTTACCTGCGTTTTGTTTTCAGATCAGTCTGCCTCTGTTGCGCAATGCGCAAACAAGTTGCGTCAAGTTGGAGACGCACTTTACTGGAAATACAAACTGCTGGAAATTTTAATGTACTACAATAATGTGACTTAAATCAAACTGAACTGTAATGAAAATCCAAAAGGAAAAAAAAATACAGTGACCAAATGAAAAACCCACTGAGGCATAGAAAAAGGGTCTTGGATAAGGACTCATGGCTGGTGCTGGTATGGTAGTTCTGAAGTATTCTGGATGCCTGTGGACAAATAACGATGGAAACATGGGATTGAAACTGCCTGACGACTTTCATGATTCTCCGCAAAGAAGGTCAAAGGAGTAAAATACTTTTAATCCGCTCGGACCCAAAGTAAACAGAAGCTACGAGGATTAAAAAAATGTTTTCTGGAGATAGAAATTGACATTCTTCTAAGAACCGAAACATGTACTCATGTATTTTCAACTGTTCTGTTGAGTTGGGTTATTAATAACACATTGTACAAGTTGCCCTACTGCTTGGGCACTAAATACATTTGTATCTACTGTTATCCAAATGTACACGTTATGTACACATAAACTTATTCACATCTATGACCGACACGACCCTGGAGCTGAGAGGCGGGCATAATGTACATCTATAAAAGCTTCTTGTGTTGTAAACATGTGAAGCATATCACCATGTACCATTGTTGCATGTTGTCAGATTTGTTTCTTTCTTGCAAGAATTAAACTGGTCTTTCATTCCTAAATTTACCATGTACAGTCTCCGTTGTCTCGTTTGTGATCCAGACCTATTAATTATTTTAACATGTTTATGTGTTGTGTGTGAATTATGTTAAATTAAAAACAGATTAGGAGCATTAGGTTTTCATGTAATATAGAATGCATCTAGTACTTAAATGGTATAAGAACAACAAAGGTAGATATTCAATTATGAATAACACGATTAGAGCAACAGTGCTGAATTCAGGCACTTAAAGGATCCTTACTTTATTTTGTGTTGTAATATAAAAGCATACAGAATTATAGAGGAAAGCAGAGAAGATCCCTTTCATTGAATTTCATTAGATCGTACACATAAAATGACTAATAATTACATATAAGCTTTTTCTTTCGCTACATACGTTCTTTGTACCTCAGCCCTCAACCAAAAGCATGCATGCCTTTTACTGTAAACAGGTTTATCTGTCTGTAGAAAAGCACAGAACTTAAGTATGCCATTAAATTGTGGTGTACTGTCATACATAAATCTGAACAATCAAGCCAGAAAAGCAATTTCCCTCACTTTTGTTGCAATGAACTGAATACCAGCAAATATCTTCAGTCTTCAACAAGGCATCATTTGGGGCCAAAGTAACCCTCTAAACGCTAAACCCAACCCAGTGCCTCTTATAACTATAGTCTGACAATACATACAGACTAAATAATACAAGAAATTGCAAGAGAGAAACTTAAGAGGGCTAATTTAACTCAACAAAAGTCAGCTCTTATTAACCTTGGTTGGCATCTAGAGTATGCATATCAGTGTCTTATTGAGCAGAAAGGAGCTACTAATAAAATACGATCCTGTGTCTATGCTGCCAAGAATTTAATTGTTCAAAAACAGTTTTGAAATCAAAGAAAGAGACTGTTCTGCTAGTTGGCTAGATACCCCAAGTTATAATAGTTTGTCACGTGTAACTTGCAGAACTTTTTTTCTCAACTCACTTTAGCCTATTCTGGTCAATGGCCCGACCTAGTTGTATGAGTGTTAATCTCAAATGGCTGATATTTACCTGCAAGTGAACATGCTTGATTGCTGCCTTTTTTCTGCAGCTTTAAATATCTCCAAGAGGAATGACCTTAAAGTACTCACAACCAAGATCCAATCTGTAGACAAAATATGTAACTATTTGACCATGGCTGCTAACAGTTATACGTTTTATTCTAATCTTTGCAAGTGGGCCACCTAACCCATTAATATTGTTTTAAATATTAATTTACTACTGGGCTACTTGCTGTGCAAAATAGTGGATAACTCAAGCACTGATTAGCAACATAACTAAAATGAAAGACAAGTCACATTCTCTAAGCAGTGAGTAGACTTTAAAAGCAACAGCAAAATTAAAAGAAAAGGTTAGACTCAAGGTTAATTTTTCATTTCGGTCATCAAGGAGACTCACTGTCAAAACCTTAAAATTGCAGGAACTGAAATTAAGCATTAATTAGACTCCTCGCTTTCTGCCTCAAAATAAAATGAAGAAGAAAGGAGAAATGGGACATGTTACATACAGTATGCCTGGTCTATACCAGCAGAGACTATGCATAGACTCCAACACAACATGGAATGGAAACAGGGGACCTGCATGAGTACAAAAAACATAAAATGTTTTTAACTATGCATTATCCTCTAATAACCTTTGGGAAACCAGGAGTGTGGACAGATGCTGTAGTAATAGAGAAACAATGTTTCCTTAGTATTAAAAGGAAACTTGGCCCCAGTTAAATCTTCATATTCACCATGACTACTACTGCCACGTTTGTCTTTGATGTCATGTAACCTAACAAAGGTTTGTCGATTTGATGTTTGTAGCATATCCAGCCTCTTAGTGGCAAGATATTTACCAGCAGCCAGTAAATAGTTATTCAGACCAAAAAAAAAAAAAAAATCAAACATACATGGTGAAGCCCACCACCAATGACATTACACTGGGTTAGCGTGGACTGTCATCCAGAATAGATGTACAAACAGGCATCCCAGCCAAAATAGATTGTCTTATTAAGTGAAGTCAGTCTCATTAAATGATGTCCTTCAACCAATTAAATAACATATCCAGATCTTCCAATCCACCAAAACAGCTGTTTTCATTTAGTAAATGCAGCCACCACTGCCCACATCAGTTCATTGGCATTGGGCTTTGCGCTCTCTTTCTCTGGCTCCAGCTCTAGCAGCGTGTGCACTCTCTTCATGCCCAGGTCATACTGATCATCTTGAAGAGGTGCAAAGGCATTCTCAAGGACATCGGAAGAGTGTGCCAGAAGGATAAGAGCAAGAACCCGCTTGTCCATTCGATGTGGATCATTCACCCACTTCTCTAAGACAGACTCCTGAACCTTCTTCACAAGGCGCTGTAAAAGAAAAAAGACTTTCTCAAACTACTAATAAGTTGAACACTCATTGCAACAATAAAGCAAATTGACAACTACTGAGTTCTGATCTTTAAAAAAGTCATGGTTGAGAATCTCAGGGAATCTTTGGAGCTAAAGAAAGGCAATAATGCAAGAGCTTCTTTGTATTATTTGCTCCTCATTCCTATATCTTACCTGTTTAATGGTACTATTGGTGAGTGGATGTGTAGTCATGTCAAATAGAAGAAAATTTTGTTTCTCGGTCGTTAAAACACCTTTCTCAACCAGGTTTTTTGCTAGCCGTTCTCTGACATTTCTGAGCTGATAGTGAAGTTTTAGGGGATTCCAAGTCTCTCCTAAAAAGAACACAACAGTTACTATCAGAAGTTACACAACTGACTTTTATGGTGTAGATGACAAAAATATGTCACAAATGTTGACAGCATTATCTTACCACTGAGCAACTCTATCCAGCTTTGAACAGACTCTGGAGGCTGAGTGTCTTTTATGTGCTTCAAGGCCTCATCTAGAAGCACATCTCCAGTTGGGGCATCTGATTTACAGATTATCTTTGAAAAACAAAAACTAGGATTACAGGTTCAGTCACAAAAAAAACAGGAACATATCCTCTAGGACTGTGTGTTTCTTTGTATGTTGTAGTATACTGAATAAGTGCCCGAACAAAATGCAATGGTGTGTAGTTTCCTACAAGGCTAGAGAAGACTAAAAATTGCCTTTTTAACATCTGGACCTAACTCTTACCTTTCTTGAAAGCAGGCTTTTCCTCCTCACTCCACAGGCCTCCAGCTGTAGTCTGCCTCTCAGAGCCAGTTCAACCAGCATACACCCTAAGTCCGGAAGAAATACAGTCGTTCCAAAAAGACGTGTAGCCCTGCGAGGCGGAAGAAAAAGAACCAAGGTACAGTTTGTTAACACAGCTGACGTGGTGAGCTGCTAGACCAGCCTTACCTCCAAGGAGCTGACGTTGCTTCTGGCAATTTGTCAAGAAAAATGCTAAGGTAGGCTATAGAAGGCAGCTAATGAATGATCTATTGGCTTGTTAACTTTCCATAAAATAAAAAAGGGCAGCAGAGGCAAAGCGTACACGCAAAAACATGCAAAAGTAAGCGGAATGTAACTAAAAAGTCCTTCAAAATTTCACTACTTTGCTACGGTGCGCCGCCTACACAAATATTCAAGGAAGCTTTGTTTTTATTTTCCAACTATGGTTGACGACGCATTCAAAGTAGGCCTCTTTCTATATATATACACATATATAAATATATTTATATTATTTTATTTTTTACAAATGCCAGATTAGTCAAAGATGAAACAAATTCACTTGGCTGTGTTTAATTCAACGTTGCACGGATTAAAAAGACAAGCCTCACCTCTCGGTCCTTGAGGCCCAGGAGCAGCACTTCCTCCATTAGCGTGAGCCTAGTTTCCTTGGAGTCCCCCTTGTCGTCTTCCTCTTCGGCGCAACGGGCCTCCTCCTCCTCACCGTCGGAGTCCTTCTCCTTCTCGGCGGCGGCGCTGCGAATGGCCTCGGTTCTTCGCTGGACGAGGCCCGAGGGCCTTTGCGAGAGAGAAGTCATAGCTTGCGTTGTTGTATAACGATCAGATCTGGAGAAACGCGTCTGCCTCTGCCAGTCAGAAAGCAACACTGCATGTAGTTAAGCTGATTGGTAAAAGTGAGATTTGTGAAACGGTGACCGATCGGATAAAGACGGCCGTTGACGCTAAGATCGACTCGGCATTCCGTCCCAGCCTACTTCCTGATCAAACATGGAGGCCCACTGAGTGACGTCGAATGTTGACTGAGCCGCAAACGTACCACTTACAATGCTACGTTCAAGGATCACTGGAAATTGGAAATCACGTGGAAAGGACAATGTCTTTTATTTTTAAAAGCGACATCTTTTATTTTCTTTTTTTTCTTTTTTCTTTTTTGTAGTTTGTAGTTTAGTTTTTCCATACATCGTTTTTTAAACCTAGTTTACCTGTATTAGGTCTACAGTCTACTGAAAATACACCAAATATTGTCTTAGTAAATCTGGTATTATAAAAACAAAGACTTTGTAGACGACGCAACTAATTTCACATGATTATGTCCTGAAAATTTGAAAAATATTTAAATTTTACACTCAAAACTTTACTATGTTGTCTTCCAAACTCGCTTTGCAATATACAGTGTCAACTCAAGGTGGCAGTATCTGTAAAGGGAATCTGTAGTCTACTGCTTGTTTCTTGTAAAAAAAAAAGTCAAAAACAAAAATTCTAATTAATAAGTCTGACTTTAATACAGATTGTCTGTGACACCAATCCGAGCAATGCCTGATTTAAAATAAATAAATAAATAAAAAGGATACAAAGCCATAGATTTCCATGATTAAGCACAAACGCCCACATGCACTTTTCCATGTAACCTCACTATACCACTCTTTTCTTATATATAGTTTTATTTATATAGCGCCTTTCCAGAGCTCAAGGACGCTTTACATATCAATTATTCATTCACTCCACAGTCACACACTGGTGGTAGTAAGCTACATCTGTAGCCACAGCTGCCCTGGGGCAGACTGACAGAGAAGTGGCAGCCATTCCGCGCCTACGGCCTCTCCGACCAACACCATCAACATTCTAACACATTCATACGAGGCAAGGTGGGTTAAGTGTCTTGCCCAAGGACACAACGACAGTATGAACTGTGGGGAGAGCGGGAATCGAACCTACTACCTTCCGGTTGAAGGACGGCCGCTCTCTCTTGTTTCTCTTTTAACACTGCAGAACTGAAAGAAAAACACTGAGCTTTGGCTTGACCTGGGCTCAAGGTTAAAAAAAGTGTGATGATTGCACACTGTTTTACAGAATTGAAGTTTATGTTAACACACTACACCTTTTTTATTCTCATAATATATATATATATATATATATATATATATATATATATATATATATATATATATATATATATATATATATATATATATTGTTATTATTTATTATTATTATTTATTATCATTATTATTATTATTTTTATTTTTTTTCCAGATCCAACCATCTTTGCTGTGATGTGCAAAATTTATTTCCTGTATGTTGCAAGTTTGGACCCTTCTGATTCAGTAATCAGCTATGTCCCAATACAACTATTATGCCACAATTTAAATTGTAGACTTGATGAAAAGTTCCTAGACAAATTAGGTAATATTTTGCTATATGTGTAACCTTAGATTACTCTGATACTGTCAAAGATGTAAGATTTCACAGGTAAAAACATTTACATTCAACTTTTTTTTCACTTTTGATCGTTGCTCACTGATCCAAGAGCTGTGGCTCAGACATAGAACATAAATCACTCCCCACTGTTGCAGGAGGCTACATTCTGGGCCATATTGGAGCCATTTTGTGTCTCTGGGGGTGGGCAAAGCTTTGACCTTGCCCCCTCCATATAAGAGTGCAAGAGTCACATATATAGCATTTTCACAGATTGACTGTGGGGATAGCTCACAATAGAACTCCACAAAACAATGAATTATGGAGAATCTCACTAGCCCACTGCAAATATAATTATCTTAAATAGCATATGAAACTCAAAGCTTCAGTGAATACAAGACTGCAGAGAAAAAGCAGAAACAATTTTAGGATCACAAGTGCTGTGTTTCCAGCAGCTTGTTACAATAATAAGTAACACGATAGGAGAACAGACAACGTAATTGGAGGTCACACCTGAAATCTTCCCTGTAAAGTTGGATTGGTGTTAGGTTGAATGTGCCATGAAACAGAAGCTCCAAGTCCTAATGATGAGAGGTTGAGGGATAAGAGCATGATCACATTGGCATCAGGTTCATGAAGAAACATAGAAAGAAGAAAAGACCAAGCGCAAATACACAGGAGACACGGTTCAAAACTCAGATTGCCTAATGTCATCATCATGTTTCCTGTCAACCTACTGTCTACTATCAATAAAGGCAAAAAGACCTAAAAGTATAAGAAATTAGGAAAAATGTTGTAAATGTTGCATAATTAAAGATAAAGTCAATAATCACATACAGTGCATGCAATTGTTGATGTGGAGTAGAAATATACTGCTATTGGTACAAAAGTTTGTAATTAGTTTTATTTTTTGGGGGACTAAATGAGGTTAATTGTAACTCTGTTTTTAGTTAATATCCATATGTGATCCTCCCTTTCCGCTTCTTTCTAAAATTCTACAGGAAATCTTTAACAATGGGAGCTTGCCTGAGGTTCTGACAACCAGCTGTATAATATGAGCATTACACACATTAACACACTTACAGGTTAGGCACATGTTTTAATGTGCACGTAGGTAGTGTGCAGTCAGCTGTGAACCTGCTGCCAGAGTAGAAATAAGCAGCTTCGTTTGTCTGAGTATTCAAATTGCTGAGTTGAATGTAGGCCAACATTGTTTATTAAGGAGGCCTTAAATTATACTGCAGAAGCCACAGGTAACTTTATAGTGAATGCTGGTTTATTTGACCAAGTGAAGCTGATGAAGTACTGAAGTCATCAGTACATGGAAACACAGAGAAGTACCTGAGTGACGATCATTAATCCTCACCAGATGTCCTTATGTGGTGCACTAACTCTGGTCAGAGGCCAGCGATGTTCACCAACACATGGGGATTTGAGGTTTCTAATGCCAATTCAAAGTGAACATAATCAGGCAGCATGGAGACCTTATGATCTTAATCATCATCTAGTTACTCATGGGGTGGTATAGACTATGTAAAGGTCACACACATTCAATATTCCCACTGAGGGCAATACCTACAGGCCCTGGATTGGCTTATTTTGCCTTTATTATTATTATTATTAAACTTTATGAAGCACACAATGTGAATGCATAAGGTGCATAGTTATGTACAAAAAAACAAATATACTATGTATACATAATATACATAAAACAATTAAAATAGCATTTAAAATAATTAGTTCATAGTCTCTAATTCCCATTGCATAAAGACAAGCTTGCCAGTTACTCCACGTTTTGTAACATATATGTGTACCCAATTTTACAAAGTAAAAGTGTGTAAGGGTGTAGTGTTCAATGTTTGATGGCATCAGCATCGTCCTGCAGATGTTGAAGGAATATATAGAAAATAGAGACAGCTCTGGCCCTTTCTGTACACAGTGTCCACGTTCTTGCACCAGTCCACTTTGTGGTCCAAGTACACCCCTAAGTACTTGTACTCCTCTACCACCTCCACACTGACCCCTTTGATGTTGGTAGTGGTCACTGGAGCCTTTGTCCTCCTTACGTTTACCACCAGCTCCTTAGTCTTTTTCACATTGAGCTGGCTGTAGGTGGTTTTTCTCACTCCAGGTGACAAAGTTGTCTACCGCCGTCTTGTACTCACTCTCATCACCACCAGTTATACATCCCACAAATTTTAAAAAGTGGCAGGTCTCAGTGCAGTAGTTGAAGTCTGTGGTGTAGAGAGTAAAGAGGAAAGGAGAGAGGACGGTCCTCTGCGGAGTCCCGGTGTTGCTGAGCCCTCTGACACAGCACTGTAGGCATATTTACTGTGGTCTTCCAGTCAGATACTTCACAATCCAGGACACCAGTGGGGAATCAGCTTCTCCGCCGACACCTGATAGTGTCAAACTTGAGAAATCAAAAAACATGATTCTGCGCACCGACTTGTACAGGGGGGTGTAGATTCTGTCCAGGGGAGTGTAGCAGGTCGGTGATGGCGCTGTCCACCCCGAGTTGGGATTGGTAGGCGAACTGAAGGGGATCATAAAGTTGTTGGGTCATGGGCTGGAGGTGTTCCATGATGTGTGATGTCAATGCCAGGGGCCTGTAGTCCTTGGGGTTGCTGGGACACAGCATCTTCGGGACAGGAACAAAGCACGATATCTTCCACACCACGGGGACTTTCTAAAGACTCAGGCTCAGGTTCAGGACCTGGTGAAGTACTCCACTTTGTGCTGAGGGGACACAGGCTTTCAGGACCAATGAAAGTCAGTGTTGAGGTGACAGGTGGAGGAAGTAAGCCCGTAAGTCTGGGGACGAGGTGTGAGCGAGACTATCTAGCTGAGATGTGGGGGAAGGGAGAGAGACTGTTAGTACAAACATTAAATTCAAGCTGCACAATGTATGCTGTTGTTGTTTTTCCTGAGCAAAGCCTTTCACCAAATACTGCTTTGTGCTGGGACAAAGTTTGATGAAAATCACATTCCTGTCATTGTTAAGCAGCCATAGCTAAAAGGAAGAAACATGCAGTACATTTGAGGTCTTTCAGTGAAGCTTGTGATCTCAGCAGAGAAAGGGTTTCACCTCTGTAAGGGAAAATAGAGGACTATCTGCAGGAGATAACTAGTGGCTGTAACTGAAACTTGGAGTCAGTGTTGACATAATCAAAGGGTCAAGACCCTGTCATGGTCCTGTGCAGAGTGAAGGGAAGTTACAAGTGTCATCAGCATGACAGAGAGGTGAGCACGGGAAGGACCAAAGAGACCTTTAGCTGTCCATCTGTCACACTGTTTTCTCCCCCCACCAGTATATTGGAGGTCCTCTGAAGAAGATCCTAAATATAAAAGTTTGTCAAAAAATATGTTCTACAGCTTTCTGTGAATTGAATTTGTGCTCCAATTTTTCTTTTTTCAATTAATTCTAGAACTTAGTTAGCTGTTGGACACTGCCCTTTTCGGTCACATTCTGAATAAATCAATAGACTGTCAAAAATATTGAAAACATGAACAAGACTGAGTGACAACCACAGGGGGTAAGAAGGTAAAATATTTCCATATGCTATGGTCTGCTTATTGTTAAAGTTAGGGACATGGTCAATTTTGTTATGATCAAAGAGCAACCCAAAGCTATGGCTCTGGTTTCTATCACAAAAATCCGTCTCTCCTCTGAATTCCATCTCAGTCTTTTTCAGACATTATGCTAACAACAACAAGCATGTCCACAACTGATGGACTGGATATATTCTCCAACTCCATACACCAACTGGAACATATATTCTGATGTTACTTCTGCTTATTCATACAGTTTTCAGATTTAGCTTTAGCAAGTTAAAATAATATCTTATTAATAATAAATCAGTCTTGCTAAATGTTTATAAACTATAGACATTTGTGTGTATGCAGTGTGAAATACGCTTTTATGTCACGTACAGTGTGAAGGGTTGTCATATTAACAGTAGTCCAAATGTTGAGATCTATTCAGAATGCCCTGCAGTAACAGAGACCATATTTAGTAAATGTTTATATTGAGATATCAACTACAAAACCTGCTACACATAAACACTGTGCAGTTGTATACATTGTGGATTCTGCTGTGCACTACAATAGTAGTAGATGGGTCACTGTTATGTGCCTCAACATGAAGTCATCGGAAGATGGTATTTTAAAACCACATGTGAGACATTTGTCTATGCTCAGGCAAGTTCTTTTCTTTCTTGTGAGGTGTTACATTTTGTCAATACCTATATGGACATACAGTAAATGTCATGTTGTTAATCACACTGATGCCAATGAGCACTATTGTTTTAATAGGAGACACTACTGCTGCCTTACGTTGACCCAAATAGTGGGTCAATTTGCAAAGCAATGTTGTCTGTCAGACTTGAACCAGCTAATTTCCTTCACTTAAATAGATTTACCCTAACCTGGAAATAGCCTACATAGTTTGTCTTCATTACCTCACTGCAACCTATTGCCACAAAAGAGTGTGAGAGTATGAGCAAGGAGTATTTTATTATATTGTGAGAAAACTTTATTAAAATGTGTCCTCTGCTAATGCTGTATTCCTCTCAGCTTAGCCACATAAACAGCAATAAACTGAGTTAGTATTCATACTAGAGAAATATACTGTAGTGTCTTAGGTTAAAAGGCTGAGGAAAAAGGTAGTTAACATGATTCAAAACATGGATGGCCTATGCTGCCACACTGCTTTTACATTGTTACTGGAGATAAAAGTGCTGTCTTTTGGGTCTAGATGAGGAATGAGGAAGGAGGACAGTGGGTGGGGAAGGGTCTGTGCTATTGAGGAAATACATGGAAACTAATCAGTCTTCCTCAGACTTTTCTCAGATATATCTGCAGCCCTGAGAACAGGAAGGACTTCTGTAAACTGTCTCCTTCATTAAGAGTTCCTGACATTATGTCATGTGTGCATCTGTGTGTGACTTTAAAGTGAGTGCATCTTGTTTGTATCCCCTTCCTAATGACACAGTATTCTTTGAATCCATGCCATACAGTGCTTTGTTGTGGTGATGTAATTCTGAAAGTCCCAACAGGATGTGCACTTTGTAACTCCTTTAGAATTTGGAAATATTAACTTTGTTTTATTTTGGTATAAATTTACAGTCAAATACGTGTGTGTTGTGGTAAATGGTGGAGGAAAAATAATTCATCATTTTTCATCAAATAATAATAGATAAGCCTTGGGAAGGGAAGAAAGAGTAAAAAAAAAAAGGAGAGGCATTAAGGAAGGAGGAGTAGGTAATTTTACGTGATTAAGTGTTAGGCTGAAGTGCCACTGACTGATGTGTAGCTGCTTAGTCGTGTATTGGTTTGTGTCAGAAAATCAACTGCTATATATGTATGCCGGAGGATATTTTTCCATGAAGTTTGATACAACTAATCATATTATTATTACTAAAGTATTTAGTCAGTGATGATTATAATGACACTAAAGTGGCACAAAATTGTCACTTCTTAATCTGAGCTCTGTTTAGAAAAGAAACTATAGACCCATTTCAGTTGGACAAGTTCCACTAGTCTCCCAAAAATAATCCAACTGGAATCACCATGCCAGTAGGCCAGTCCTTCAGCTGTTTGGTTCTGCAATTTGCACCACTTTTCAAACAATCTGTAACTCTGCACTTTACCCAGATGTAGCAGGGGCAGGATTATCAGCTTGGATGGCTCAGCAGAGACATTCTTGAATGTCAAGTGTACTGAAGTACTGAACAAAGACTCATTATATAGGTTATCTTTGAACACACAAACAGCTGGTATATGTCTGAAGTTTAAACTTATTATATAGAGTGGTTTCTTTACATTTAGCTCGTTTTCTTCACATTTATGTCATAATCTCTTTACAAAACACCGATATGTTTAAATATTATAAATAATTTTATATGCTAAATCTAAATGCTAACATGTTTAAACCTATCTTTTACATTTTTATATTCTCTTCTCATCATATCGTATCATATTAATTTCGATAATAGCAACGACACACAGAAATATCCTGAGGAGTCTGTTCTTGTCTCGTAAATGTCCAGTGGTTGCTTTACTTTAGTTTTTCCCCGATGCACTGGCAGATCTAGCTTCACAATCGTAGCCTTGCGTATTTAGTAAACTCCTTTCAACGCCCCCGCCCCTTCATCTTCCTCCTTCTCTACTGTTTCACTTAGTGCTTGTCCCGCGCAGCTCACACAAGTCGAAGCGCAATGGCTCATCCCACTCTGGTGTCCGTCTGAAAGTACAACTGAGCGGTGGATGCTGCAGACCGAGCTTTAAGTCGCCGTGCCTCTTGGGTTACCTGGAGATTTGTGTTTTGTATTGGGCTGTTACGAAACCAAAGTTACAGCTCAAGCTTTTACGGGACACATCCACTGTGTCAAGATGCGAGATGCAAATCGGCGTTTCACGTTGACAACACTGGTTGGTAAGTCAAAAGCTCATTATGATTTTATTTTAAGCTCATTGCAGCCTGCGGTAATGACAGCCACGCGACTCAAAGCATCCATTAGGTGTGTCACTCACTTTGGCTGATGATGATCCATTAAAACGTTACAGTGGAACCAAGCTGCCCTCGTATTCATTTGAATCCAGATGTTATTTATTGACTTAAGGGAAACCGCAGGGCACTTAGTTGCCTCTACGTGGAACCTGGTCATGACACGTCTTTATATAATTGGACTGTGGGTTTATTTACAGCATGGTGATATAATTGCATGGCACATATGAGAGTTTGAACAGTCTCAAAACGCCCTGAAGATGCATTGCAACGTGTTTTAAAGGGAACTGTTACATTGTGTAATAACATTTGGACGAGTAGCCCATGGTAGACTCAAACCATTTTAGGTCCAGTGTGACTTTTCATTTGCAATGGAAATGCTCTTGATGCTCAGCTCACAGGTCTCCAAAGCAACAGAAGTTGATTGAGAAGTCAAGGTCATGTTTAAACAGTTCAGACTGTTTAAAGATTGCTTAGGAGTATGCCTACCAGCAGTATTTTTTTTTTTAAATGACAGCTCTATTCAGAAGTGGAGAGAGAAGCTGGTTCTCATCTGCCAAATGTCTGCTTGTGTCACTTCATGTGATTCAAGCTTGTGATGGTCATTACACAATTGAGTTAGAGATGGGGTCTGTCTTTGTGGGTGACAAAAGCTTACAGCGCTGTGGCCTGATGTAGTCATCAGTTTAGTCTTGGTTTAGTCGTGACTAAGCCAATATTTATTTCTGCTTCAGTCATAGGTTGGAGCGGGATGAGGAAAACCCCCACTCTGTTTAGTCCTAGTGTTAGTCCTACCTCAAGTGGTTTCAAGGGGTAGGTTCTTGATTTTAAGGCTATGCTTTTTTTGTTTTATCCTTGGTTTAGTTTTGTTTCAACCTTCAACCCTTGTTAAGTCTTTGGTTTAGCTCTGGTTAGTTCTGATCTAAACCTATATTTAGACTTGATATCGTCCTCAGTTTTAACATGCCTTTTATCTTTAGGTGTTGTTGGTCAAAAAAGATAACAGAGGTCTGCATGTATTTGTGCTAAAACCCCATCTACATTCTGATCATAATCATTAAAACGTATCATGGTGCTACCACCTTCACCCAGCACTCTTCCTGTCAGATCCCATCCTTCTCCAGGCCTGTCCTGTGTGACCTTGCAGAGTATGACCTCAGCCGTGTTACACTGGGGTAGTCTATCGTGGTATCGAGGCCATTCTGGGAGATCCCATGTTGTGCTATCAGAGCTGCCTCCAACTCTGCCTCAGAGGCCCACATGTGGTTCTAGTAGCGGCAGCATTTAATCTCTGTAAATTCCTAACGGAGATGGGGCTACAGGTGGTTTGAGTTTGGCGCTGCAGAGGAGCGAGGCATCTGGTTTCAATCATTATGTGTCGGACTGTAGTGACCAAGCACATTAAAAACAAGAACAACTTGACCACCTCTGCTTAACACTACATAATGGATTATCATCTATTAATAGTATAGTATAGGTGTGTTTGGTTTGTAAGTGAATATCAGAAAACACAACAAGGAGTAATTCAATGAAAATAATAACTTGCTTTTGAACCAGTGGTTATACTTAGAAATTTGTATTTGTTGCACTGTATCATGCAGGTCACACATGATGTGAAGAAACAGCCAGAGGACATGAGGCGGTGGAGTTCATATGTTAACAAGTCAGGCTGCTTTTTTGTTGTGTTATATATAGGTTACAAAGAGAAACCGACAGTGACTGTGGTTGAGATGGTTTATGAATATTTGAAGTTTAAATGAACTTTGTAGGAATCCTAGACTGTAATCTCAGCAGTTTTTCAAATTTTGAAATCTCTCATTTTCATAAAGACAAAGAATGCTGCTGCAGATGTTTGGACTTTTGTTAATTCAGATAAAAGCCATAAGGTCAAGGGAACTGAGTCGGTGGACATTAAAGCTCTCAATTGAATTTATGAGTTTGTGTAGATTCAACACTGAACACACCCATCTCATTCCCTGTTATAAGTCTTCTTCTGCTCTTCTGCTGCGTTTATTAACTCCCGTTTGAATCAGCTCATTTCATTTGACAAATGCTATCTGCTGGCACTGAGACACACATTCCATTAATTCAAAGTGATAGGGTTCAGGGTAAAGTTTTTCAAATTTCTGAGTCTTTAGTCTTCACTCAAGTGCAGCCTCTCACCACCACTGTGAAAATCAAAATAAATAGTTCTGTCCAAGCAAACACAAAGGGAATATGACAGTTACTTGACTTCTTCATCTGAATTTTATTGTTACATGTGACACTTTCTGCCTTAACGATTCATGTAGCATGCTTGAAAAATGGCTTTTAACTGGTGGCCTTGTGATGTGCTGCAGATGTAGCGTGTCAGGACTTTCACACAGCACAATGCTAAACCAACATTTACCTCATCGATTAGAGTTTCTTTTCCACAGTTGACTAAAATCTTATGGGCTTGATGATGAGAGAAAGGAAGTAAAAACTTACCTCCTGCAAAAGCATGTGGTCGCTTTGATCCAACAATCCACAGACACCTGAATGTGCAAATGGAGTATACATTTAGTAATTACAAAACTACTATACCATTACAGCAAAACAAAACTTAGTATAAGTTTAGACCCTAAGAAAATCTGAAGTAAATTTAGTCACATAGCAGGTAGTGGGTAGTGAATTGATTAGGCCTTGATGTCTGCACTTTACTGATATAAAGATGAAATGTTGAGGGCCAAATATTTCCAAATTGTTGCTAGGTCTGAAATGTTGGAGAACCATTTGGTTTTAACTACAGGTGAAGTGTTTAGTAGTTTCATTGTAAAACGTTTACTGTGTATGTTTTTTGGAATTCAGATTTGACTTTTTTTCAACTGAGCAGGAAATAACACTGAGGCAGTGAACACAAAGAAGAACAAGAAATGTGTTAGTCAAAGGTTTTCGAAACCACAAAGGCCACCCACCCACCACATACTATATGTGTAAGTGTAATGCTCGGTTGTGTATACCACCACGGGTTTTTAGGAGGAGTTTTATGTCTTTGACTAGCTCTAATGAATCTTTTACAAAAAAATCTCTTTCATAAATAAAATAACAAAAGATAAGATACCTATAAAAAAAGAAGTTAAAACCATTATATATATTATGTGGCTGTAGATACATCTGTGACATTATTTACAACCATTTATGTTAAATGTACCGTAAAATACTAAATATACTGTATTAAAGTAGAAGAATCTTACACATACAATAAAAAACTAAACAAAAGCACACTGCAATATTTAGTTCAGAGATGTAGAAGCTGAGCAGCTCATTAGCCAATGCCAAAAGTCTCCAAATGAAGGATGTTAACAGGAAACAGTAATTCCTTGTATTCTGGGGCATTTAAATGATGTTATATTATTTTAGCTGCAGTAAATATTTACAGTGCACAGGCCACAGATGTGTTGATCGTTTCGGCTGCTGTTTTACACCGTGGCACGTGATGAGAGCGCTCGCTATATTTTACAGCAGCAATCATACAGAGGCTCAACAACCCTGACCAATGACAGAGCTAAAGAGAAACGGAGGGGAGTGCCAGCAAAAGCGGAGTAATGAAAGTATAGCATCCCTAAGACTTGTTACTTTTTACAGCCTGGAAGGAAACACATAAATGACTGGTGAATGCAATTAAACCATGCAATAGAGGCTGCAGTGTTAAATATTCTAGACCTTCCTTCACAATTGTTGCAGTCATGCTTTTGTCAGATTAACACTTCTTCTTTATATCTTTTAGGATGAAGTAGCGAGTTCAGTGTCTTTATGGATGTTCTCATATAAATTACAAAGTACACATAAATACTGTAGTAATTATTGTAAACAAATGCAGATTTGATTAAATACAGGGGGAGTCACTGACTTATGCTCTTTTTCCTTTGCCATACATCAAAGCAAACAGAGGAAAACTCTGGTTGCCTAGGTGCCACTTAGACATGAAGAGTTTATATGAACTCTGGAGTAACTACTAAGAGTATTAATTGTTTTTGCAGTTCAATAAATTTTAGGCTAACGGTTAAGGATGTGTTATGGTTCAAATTACTGAGTAGCAATTTTATTTCAACGGTTTAGACAATAAATGTGCTAAGAACATAATGATAAGAACCCATCTTCAGATAAAGTGGTGTCCTCACTCTAAATAAACAAAGAGATTTTTGTAATAGTAAGAAAAGTGTTGAATAATCCCCAAAGATTAGCCATACTCAAGTGGAAGAAAGGGATATCAATCAAAGTCACCTCAAGTAAACAGGGCGCCCCGTGTAGGTGGGACATTACATTCTGTGTCAGCTTACAAGTCCAAAATTAGGAACTAAAGACATTTATCACATACTGGCACCACAACCTTTGTTAATGTGATTAGTGATGTGTCAGGGCCAACAAGATAACAAATGGAGCTGGTGTGTTTCAAATCCTTCAACGACAAAATCAAATGGGATTAATAATGTTCAAGTAAATCAAAACCAAAGCATATTTAAAGTAGTTTATCAGGGAGTTAATGTTACTGCTGCCTCCAGCCACACATGCCCAAGAGTTTGCATTCTTTGAGGAACTTTCAAACACGTGACCTCTGGCTGTGCCCAGTTGTTGTGAGACATCAGTGACAAATCTGATGAGGACAGCAGAGGAAGCAGAAGGGCAGACAGGGAGGCAAAAGGGGAAAGTCTAGAAAGAGGTTTAGAGAACAAAACTGATGGTGAGTCATTACGGAAGGCCGGCTTAACATCCATTTGAGAGACATTTTGGGGGAGGAGATTTTGTCTGCCCGACCTAAACAGCAGTGAGGGTAATCCACATGGAGAGGTCAGAGGTTACGGGAAGAGCAGGAAACTCCAGCTTCTGTGTTTAAAAAAGTGAAGAGAGACTGTTTTCCTGCTCCAGTGTGTTAAAATACAGTGCCTTGTTAGTGAAGGTTCAAAAGAAGGATCCCTGCATTGTTTCTTCCTTATATAGCTCATTTATTATATATTTTCCACACCTGCTACTGGAACCAACACTCATAGCTGCCATGCACACACAGTTGCAGTCCTTCAAGGCTAGATGGTGTGTGCTGCATCTGCACACCAGGCCTGTTTGTTGCTCCACCCCCCTGCTTCTCTCCCAGGCCAACGCTGGGCCAGAGCCATCTGTAAAAACTGGCATCCTATATAGAGAGTAGTAGAGCTTCTGTGTCTGCCTCTAACAAGCTAATCACATTAACCTCTGCAAACCACTGGCATGCTACTCAACACACTCATTGTTTTAAAAATAAACATTGACACAGTATAACCTGAAAATAATAGCAATTGTATTTTTGTGAAATGGCACATGCCCATTGTTTATGCTTCTTGTCCCGACATTATCAGCACAGACTAGGACAAAAAAAAAAACTGGTCACATTCTTTCAGTATACGTTTAAGTATTTTGTACACACTTATTTGTTAATGGGTGATTAAGCATTAGAGAGCTGTCAAAATGTAAACCTCATTGGATCTGAACTGAGTCAAAACCAATGGCAAAACGTAGAAAATATGTGACATGCATATGTTGCATCAGTGTCTTTCTTTCTAATCTATAATGTATTTAGACCTTTTTACATGAGTGCTGTTTGTGAGAGGATAGAAGATAGAGTCTATATACAAGCATTCAAGCTGACCCAGCTAAAAGCTTTGAGCAGGTCACCTGATGTGATTATGTTACGTGTGGATATGCACAGAATTAATGTGGAGGGTCCAGAGTTATTATATATATATTGTTATCAGATATGTGCTTCCTCATCACAGACTGTTAAAGTGTGATCTGTCAATATTAGCATACATTCCAAAAACAGAACTGTCAAAACTATATTATATTTGACTTCAAATGCTTCCCTTTTGCTTTGAAGTTAAACCTAACAAATATAGTTTAAGGAACACTTAAACTCAATCTCGCTTCTTCTGTTTCCTCATTGGCCATGTTTATTTTTGATGGTGTTGTAAAAGGTTTAAAGGTTCCATGTAATTTGGTCAGAAAAACAGGAACTGGTCTGAGCATGGTCTTACACAATTATCACCCATGACCTTGCTTTTGTTGAATTAGACAAACCCCATAGGTTTTAGCCTTTCCTATCTTGACACTGGAATACAGCTGGAAAGTGGAGCTCTTCCTTGAACACATTATGTTTGACAGAAACAGGGAGTGTGTTGATGGGAGTGGGATTCACTCCATTTCAGGGCATATTCGGTTCACATACTGGAACACACCCAACTCGAAAAGTTAACCATGCACCAATGAAGTGAAGCAGTAGCCACAAATGTTTTTCTTTTTATAGATAGAGAATTTACTCCCTACTTGCCTCCTCTGCTAATGGTTGATTAAAACAAACACCCATCACTTCGTCGTTAAGCTAGTGGCCCCATAGATATCAGCTGCCTTCATGCTGGAGTGGAACAGCTTAATGCTAAATGCTGTTTGGTTCCAGGTCTGTTTGCTGCACTGACATAAGTGCTATTGATTTTAGCTTTGACCTTTTAGTAGTGAAAGAATGAGGTTACAGTATTTAGCTCAAATGGCAAAAGGTAGTCAGATTTGTTACTCAGAAACAAACATTATTATCAGAGAACATTAGCCTGATCGAAGGTAAATCATACTAATGACCAAATGCTTGTAAATGTTTGATTTGTTACTCTTTTTGGTTTTGTTGTTGAGGTGAAAATCTAGATCAGTGGACTGTTATTATATGTATATATATAATGTAGGCTTAGGCCACATTTAAATGAATCACTTAGACCGACCCAGTAGATTGACATTAAAGTTTAAGTTAGAAACCTGAGAAACGTTAAGGGTGATAATTATCACTATGGCGTTTACCCATAAGCACTTATGTCCTTTCTTCCCATCACTTCCATGACATGGATGATTATTTTTTCATGTGGCTTATTGATTCTGGAGGAGGTCAGTCTTTGACCCTTGGGTGTGTATATTTTTAGTTCCTTCAGAGGTGTTTTAGCTGTCCCAGATGTACCCTCATCCCAGCTGCTCCTTCCATGTTTCATGGTTCGTGATCAGCAGATTTAGAAGACATGTGTCCATGTGTCTGATGGACTGATACGGTTAGGCGAGTGCCAATCAGGCTTGTGCTATAGAGAGTTTAAGGGGGATGAAAGGTCTGACGAGTGTCTGGGGTAATGATGTCATGTGTGGGTTTCTGCTTGTAATCGTGCATGTTTTCTGCACCAGTGGAGGAAACGCAGCTCCAGAGAATACATGAGTACCAAAGAGGGGAATTTGAAACCACTGTCAAGCTTTTTCAGTCAGTGAATGAAAGACCAGGAAGAGGGTGGAGGGATGAAGATGAATTGCTGTGAGCTGGATGGTGTTCTTGAGGGACAGAAGGATAGGAAAGTCAATTAATGAACGGACCATAGGGAGAAATAGTGAGCCGGAAGTTGATGATGGTGCTATTAAATCAAGCTGTGTTTTAGCATTTGTTATTTGTCTAAGTCTGACTAGAGATAATATCACTCAATATGATTAAGTTATTTGTGCTGCCACAATTCATAACCTTTTGTTACTGGCTGTACTTAGTATTTGCCAAGAATAAAGCAGCACACAGCCAAATAAGAAAATGAGGCCAGCTTGTAATAACTAGTCTTGTCATTAGAAAACAGTTGAAGTCTAGGAGGGAAGACAACGGAGCTTCAGACAAGCAAATGCAGTTAGAAGAAAGGAAATGAAAAAGTCAGTTTTTGTTTTGCTTTGTTTGTCCCAAGAGAATTTGTTGTTAAACAGCAGCACATGGTAAACAGCTCAGGCCACACCCAATGCACCCTTTGGCTTCAAACCAGTCTTTTATAAATGTGCATATAATGGCTTAACATAAGAATATAATCCAAATTAAAAAGGCCTCTCTCACATCACAATTGAACAACTATCAAGTGTTTCTGTGGATTTAGTTGAGTTTGAAGTGATCTACTGTTGTTACTTACCGATGCGTGTTTGCTATAAGCTTTAAACTTGATTAAAGGAGGTTTTATATGTTACAGAAGAGCAGGTGCTCGACTGAGTGTGTTTTTACTTAGGCTTTGAAGTGCTCAGGTGTTGACAGGGGTCATGTTTATAGTAAGCTTGATGCTCTCCAGGCCAACAGGTGATAGACTGTGCTCCCTGTATCAGAAACATCAAACATTTGCTGCTTGGCCAGACGTCTTAAATTGTTAAATGCTTAAATGGAGTTTTGTTCTTGATAGCTGTGGCCAAAGGCTACAGGCTAGGAGGCTTTTATTGCAAGTTACTGCAGCTGACTTACTGTCACAATCAATAAAGACCTCACTGGGCTTAAGCCAAAACAGTCTCTGCTCTGTCCAGAGTCCAGTTCGAAGCACTTTAGATAAAGAATTTCTATTGACTAAATTAGATTTTTTTATTTTACATTCAATAAGAACATGCATCATATTTGCCGCTGCTGTTTCTATCTCATCTCAGAGTGTTCGGTAGAGCACCATATTAACCTTTAAAAAGAGGCAAACAGACAGACATACCAAAATCCTTAGTGTAAGAGGCTATTTAAATTCTAAAAAAGGCCTGCACGATTATTGGTTTATCATAGCAGATGGTTTTGATTTGTCAAAGTTATTAAAATATTACACAATAAATACATTTAAGGCTATGATTTGATGAAAATGCAGTTTTACGCACAACTGTAACAGAACTGTAAGTGGCCAGTTCACACAGGAAAGAAAATGGCTCAGAATCTTGATGTGTCTCATTTTAGACTCCAGGAAGCTTTGTAAAATTAAAAACACAAATATTTATGAAAGGTCGTTGACTGTCAGACTTGTGGGATCAAATTTACCAATAGAATTAGCATTATTAACACCTGATCGGTCACGTTGAACAGCATAAGATGTTATACACCCAATAGAAATACGTTTACAGTCAGCAGAAGGTGATTCTTTGGGATATGTGGCGAGGCTGTGAACATGGGTTTAGTGTGTGATGAATGGGAAAAGACCATTTAGCTTTAGGCCATCTTAAATTAGCAAAGTTGACTCTGTGTTAATGCTTATACATGTGTGCATGAACCATCTGATTTGAGGGGTTGGCTATAATCAGGTTAATCGGAACAGGAAATGGAGATTCTCAGACAGATGGAGAGGGGCAACAGAGGAAGTCAACAAAGGAGTGAGGGAGAAACACAGGAATAAAATTTCTTGGCAGAAGTTTCTCTATGACTCTGCTCCTCACTCTCTGTCTCACAGTCCATCTATGTCACTAGTGGGAAATCTCTAAAGTGAAGTCTTAAACTAAATATATGCAGTCAGCTTTTAGACATGACTGACAGCAGTATGTTTTTATAACAGCACTGCTTGAAAAGCCGTGAAGAAGACTGTAAATTGCTTATAATTTGCATGTTTAAGACTTGTCTTTCTTCTTGCAAGCATTTCCTGTTACATAGAACATTTCCTGTTCTATGTAACAATATACCTTAAATATTAAATACCAGCAGGTCATGTTTCCACACATAATACAGAGCTTTGATTGCATCTTTTCTCCTTTACTTTTCACATTCTGCCTCATACTCTTGCAGATTGGTTGACATTCTGATGTTTATGTCAGTTATTTACAACAAAACATATTAGTAAGTTCATCTTTCAAATGAACAGTGTCCAGCTTGGCCAGTGGCACCCTCCAGACCTAGTTTCATTATTGTATGTAATCTAGAAAGCATCTCCATCTAAGAATACACAGCCATGCTCTTTGTGTCTCTTTGTATGTGGCCTATGTCTGCACACCATGTTTGACCCCACTGATCCTTCTCCTCCTCTGTACTCCTTCACAAGTCAAGCGAGCGAATAAATTATACTGCAGGAATTTTTCTTACACTGTAGAAATAAAGAGTGTCATTGTCATGCTGGCACAATAAGACATTGGATGTATAAGGATTTATATAGAGCCTCTGTGATATACTCAATCCAGTGACAGACAGACGCACACTGGACAAGACGCAGAGAAGAAGCTTTTGTTACACAGTTCAGATGGGACTCAGGGCCAAGTGCTTCACATTGATGTCTAAAATTCCTCTGGTGCCCTCTAAAATGACTCTGTGTGTGTATACAGCAGTCTGTGTCTTATCATCTGTAGCCATTTTAAATTGCATAAAGATTGTGTCTCAGTTAACTAAATAACATGCCATTATTTCCTATTTATTGTTTTAAATTTCTGCATTTTGAATATTTATAGACTGCCTCAACCAATTCAAATAAACATGGTGTCTCCTATTTCCAGTTATATATACTGCCATTACACTTATTAATCAATATAAACTCACCTTCCACCTCTTTATTTTGCACTGTGTACAAAGTTCACTGCCTTTGTGAAATAATACTTTTTCCTGTTTGTCCCACAGCGCTGCTAGCATGTGCCCTGTGCTTCAATGTGGATGAGAAAAATGGTATGTCATTCACTGGAGGTTCACTGGAGGACATGTTCGGATACACTGTCCAGCAGTTTGAGAACAGCGAAGGAAAATGGTGAGCACTGCAGTAGAATATCTACATTATGGCATTCAAACTATCTCATTTCACTCCCAGGCCCCAAAGGAAAACAAACAAGACCTTAACTGACTTTTTAACAGTGATGGGAAAGGCCAGCTGCTTCTCCAATGAGGAGTCATACTTTTATGACTCGAGTTGTTAACTTTAAACTAAACACTAGAGTATCCACATCCCTGACCTGTAAACGCACTGAAACCTGGCACCTGGGGCTCCTTGCTAAATTGGTTTAGGTATACGTTTTAAAACCCTATAAATGGTGCTAGTCTTTGGGTTATCTTGTTTCTTTACTGTTCTTTGTCTCCAACTGGGGATTTTTTTAACTTGTTTAGCTCTTCACAGCGTGCAGATTCCTTTCCCACATGGCTCTACCTGGTGCGGTTCTGCACTAGTAATCTTATAAAGCTCCTATGAAATCTGTTACAGTAATTCACTCACTGGTGTTCTGTGGAACCAGCTGCAATACCAAAAAGAACTTCCCCTAGATAACACAATTTTGTTCCACTTTGGAAGAAAAGCATCACCCAAAGAAATGATGAAGTTTGGAAATGACATGTGCTTTAGAAAAGGGGATTGCATGAGAGATAAGTGAACGGATGAAATGAGATACAAGACAAAGGAGAAGCTATAAAACTGGAGATGTTATGTAGCTCTGGGAATATAATGAAAAGATAATGTAAAACTCAGGTTGTTAGAACTAGAAGGGGCCTGATGAATCACAGATGTCCACCCTCTTGACCCCACCCTCCAACTCTGTCTCAGTGTGGTATTAAAAGATGGATCTACTGTGAGAAAATTTGGCACAGTTGGTTCATGTTTGTTTCTAGAGCAACACTGCTTTATCTCTCATTGAGTTTGTTTGACACAAATTCACCGGGTTTAGCACAAACAAGCCAAGTCTTTGTGTTTGCATTCATTCCTCCCAATGTCAGTCCTATACCTCATTCCCTTTTAAATGTGGCATTGTAAATTTAAGTATTATATTTAACTATTGGGAAAATCTAAATGCAGTTTGGCCTATCAAGTCGATAAAATTGACTTGTTAGATACAGTATCTAGTGGTGAAGGTCAATAATGCTGTGATGTTCTCTGAAACCACTGACAGTGAGTTGCTGTTCCTCTGGGTCTTTCTAGTTGTTCAGGGCCCATTAGAGATGAGGAATGTTAATAAGTCTGAGTGTTTAGTAGAAGGCAGATGACCAGCTCTTTTTATCCTCCGTTAGAGTGACACAATGTAGAGAAAAGAAAGTTGTAAATAGACTTGTCATCAAAATGCAGTGATGAACATCGGCATTATCTTATATACATATATGATAAGACCAACCACTCATTCTAACCATTTATATGACTTTATCTGACCATTTAAACCTTAAATTGTGTTTAGTTTAATTATAAGTGTGATTAAGGGCAAAACATAACATGTAAAGCTTATTGTTTTAAACTGCCAGCCTTAACTTCCAACAACAATATTTGTTTTTACTTGTTATCAAATACTTGAGGAAAGATTTGCAACCAAAACAATCTCTTTTTTTTTCCTTCAGGGTTTTAATTGGTTCACCATTGTCGGGACAGCCAGCCAAACGTACAGGAGATGTCTACAAATGTCCAGTTCATGAAGGGGAAAACAAATGTATAAAGCTTGAATTACCAGGTAAGTTTAAGTTTTGCACCTCATTAATATTTCGGCAGGTTTGTGTACATCATTTCTATATTTGGCTCACGTTTACAAAGAGGAAGTCGGTTCATCCTAACAGGAAGGCAGCAAATAAACAAGGCTTTCCTAATTATATTTCAATTAAACAGATAAACACAACTTTGCTGCGAGTCAGTCAAAGTCTCCTCTGCCTGTCGGTGTTTGTCTATGTGCTGACTGAAGAAATCAAATCCACGAGTTTGTGTTTCATACACTCACTGTAATTTTGAAATGAATAGTTGTCAACACAATCGTTTACATCTTGGTTCTGTCAGCGACTAGGCGTCATCGTTCTTCTGCTTAATGATCATTTACAGTGAGGCCTAAAAACAGTAGTTACCAACTCTTAGTGGAGCCTTGTTATCTTGGATGAGTCGGACTGTAGAGCCTATATCTTATAAAGTCAAGTTTAGTCTGTACAAGCTCCACTGAGAATAGACTGGCAGCTGGAGCCAGCGCTCTCAGCAAACAACAGGGAGGGGTGCACACGATGACAGCAACATTACCGCCAACGTAAAGCAGAACATGGACATTAACCAAATGCATGACTCAGCACCTGAATATGAATCTTTAATGTGACGCATGATTTTTTTCCTTCTACCACCATATGTGTTTTATTTACAGAAAAGATTTGCCAAACCAAAATGAGTTGAATGAAATCTGTGGTAATTATGTTGTAACTGTAAGTAGTGTTTCCCTTCAATCAATTATGGTGAATGGGAGTTACTATAGTAAACATTTAACCCAAATTAGAACCAAATGGGAATTAATAAACTTTATGGATAGGGTTTCCATATTTGAGTTTTTGCAAGAAGGAAAATATTATTGGTATATTATTATTTTTTTGGATCTAAATTCACTCACCATTATTGTTGCAAAGCTCCCTCTGATTTGAATCCTGAGAGAACACTGCTGCTGGCTCGTCAACTTTGTTTTAATGTTAAAATTCAAATGAGGTTCTTCCAAGTAAAACACTGATTGTGCTCCCGTTTTGGTCAGAGGTCTGTTTAAGGCGAAAAGGATGGTTAGATTTGTTGGATTTGTTCTGTTACTTATCAGGAGTCACAGTTAAATGAGGACAAGGAGTCTGTTATCTGCAGCTCTACAAAGAAGCTTTCAGTCTTGTATCATGAGGTGAAAGTTGGCCGCCGTGTCACATATGAAAATATAAAAAAGGGCAAATTTGATGCAGAGAATGAAAGACAGAAGGCCTTTCCTTTAGAAATCTAGGAAGTGTGAGAAGTGGTATTCAGAGGAAGGACATGGTAAGATAGATATGCCAATCTGGCATATACACACAGAAAAGGCAAACATGCTATATCCTGTACGACACTGCTGCTAACTAATATTATTATAGCATGTTTTTTTGAGAAAAGCACATAGCAAAGTCATAACTTGTAGCTAATTTAAAGCAGTGACAGCTGAACATCTGTGTAGCCTGTTGGGGATTTATAAAGAGCATAGTTTAAAATTAAAATGACATGTGGCTCAATCTCACCATTCCACACAAATCCACAGAAAGAACTAAATCACTACCAAAGCTTTTTAAGCAGCATATCAACCTGAGTCACTTCCAAATTTGTAGGTCTGTGTTTTACTTTATTTTTTGGAAAATTACATTAATTTTCATAATAAGGAACACAATGATAAAATTTGTCCTGACTGTACATTATCCCAAGACGTACAAAAGGAAATGCTAAAAGTGCGCTGCATCTCTTCCTCTGGGAAAACTCAAAGAACTTCATCTGGCTGTTCTTCCTCTGTGCTCCTCTGTGTTTATCTGACTTTGTTGATTCATCCATATTTTTCTCTTAGAAAACACAACAATTCCCAATTTAAATGAAGTCAAAGAGAACATGACCATGGGAACCACACTAGTGACCAATCCCAGTGGAGGGTTTCTGGTAGGTTGGAATTTGATCTTTAAAATAAATGAAAGCACTTGACATTTTCCATGCCAAAAACAAAAGAAGAAGTGAAGCATGGATATTTTTAGTATGTGTATGTTCACTGGACCATTAGACTGTGTGGGCTTGATCTAATGTATTTCTCACAGTGGTTTCAAATTTGTAACAGGACTCTGTGAAACCCACTGCATGATTGCACCAGCGTATAGCGCTTGTCCGTGTGGACCCAACTGGTGTTATTGTAACAAGCTCATAAAAAAGTCATTAATAAAACAAAGATTTTAAAGTGAGTTAACGCTGCATGTATTTCAAGATGTTTGAAAGAAACTGCCATTATGTTTCAATCATGTGCAGCTGTGTGGAACTAGAGCATGGCAACTTAATGTGGTTCATCAGTGCTGTGACTATCTTTCAACACTATGACAGTGTTTATATGCTATTATTTAACACATCACAATTAAAAGAAAAAAAGTTTTCTGCACTAATTATTAGTTTTACTCTTGAGCTATGAATACAAAGCCCAAACTCTAAGGAAATTAAGATGAAAGACTGATTCATGCTATTACATTTTCTTATTTTTGACCATTTTGTTTCTGCAATAGAGTAGTTTTCTTTTCACTAGCTGTAAACCTATTTGAAACTATGATCTCACAGTAGTGGAAAATTAAACGTCAGTGTTTTTGTCTTTACATCATTGTTTCTATATGCTTGTTTCCTGTCTCTCTGCAGGCATGTGGCCCTCAGTACGGCTATATGTGCGGCCAGCAGCAGTACATCTCAGGTGTTTGTGCCAATGTCAGCTCTTCCTTCCAGATTCTTAACTCCATAGCTCCTGCAGTGCAAGGTACAACAGTCTGATAGACCACAGATTACACGAGGGGCAGGATGTGATGTCTTTAGCACAAATCGGTTGTCTGGGGATCAGAGATTAGGATCTAGTCTTGACAGTAGTACCACCCATGACCCCCGACATCACTCTTGTCTGAGCAATGCGGCAGATTAGAACATTCTTGTTAATTTACTCAAGAGTAAACTTGGGTTTGACCCCCTCCCACTGCGGCCCAGCCCTACTGCTCTGGTATATGCCCAAGTTTGGAGACAGTTTACCGGGCCTGCTCTGTGTTTCCCTGGAAGGAAACAGTCGAGTAAGAACCCCTAGTATAAACAGTCTTCGCCGCTTGTGTCTTTCTCTTTCACATTCCTGCTATTATCTATGGATCATCAAAACAACAAACATATGTCTTTGGGCATTTTCTCTGCAGCTATATTTGTAAATGTTTAATGTACAAAAACCTGAGCAAGAAATATTGATTACTATTTAAGTACGGTGGAATAATTCCTTCCATGAAATCTTTGTTAATCCTGGTAACACTAGCTAGTGGAGCTAAATCGTTATATACATTTTCATATAAAATAATTACAGATTTTTCTTTTTATTTTCTCTCTAAAAACCTTTATATAGCATTCATTGTTCAAACATACCACTAACAACATTGTAATGTTCTGTTACAGAGTGTCCCAAGGAGCTGGACATTGTAATAGTGTTGGATGGATCCAATAGTATCTACCCCTGGTCTAGTATCACTCATTTCCTGGAGCGCTTCCTTGGGAAAATGGTGATTGGACCTAAAGATTCACAGGTGAACTACACCTTTGTTTTTGTTTGTAGTTTTTTTGTTTGTAGTTTTTCTCAGAATATATGTTACATGACAGATTGTCTGAGGAAAAATAAAAGTGAAGGATTAGTTACCCACAATGAGGTTGCAGCTTTAAGGATACTACAGTAGATTGTCTAAAGCAGATTTTATGAGTTAGAGATATTTTTAGGTTATTTCAGTCTGCCTGCAGTGTATATCTGTCGACTTATGTTAGAACTGTCTGCACTGTGTGGTTAGGTTTTATTATGGTTACATTGATGGGCATGGAGCGAGTATAGTTTTCCAGAGGGAAACACTGGAAAACCGTCTCTCTGACGATTCTGGTTGTGGTTATAAGTCACATATTCCATGGGTGCTCAAGTCCTCTGCTAGCTATTTAAAAGACACACCCACATCCTCTGCACAATGTCAGAGAGACGACTAAGATGTGAGAAGAGAGAAATAGAAACATAAATGTGCAAAGATGTTTAATAATGAAAGCATGTGTGTATTTTGCAGGTGGGCATTGTGTCCTATGGTGAGACAGTGACTCACAATGTGAACCTGAGCCAGTTTGACAACACTCTTGATCTAGTGAATTTTGTCAGACAGCTTCCTCAACAAACCGGTTTCAGGACCATGACTTTTAAAGGCATTGACACTGCCAGGTAATTAACTCCAAGCTTTAGCACTCATTTTGGCAAGTTTTAAATCACCACCAAGCATTTTAAAGCAGCTCTTTATGGTCAAGCAAAGTTCAGTGGGCATTTAATGTATGTGAAGGAGTAAGTGTAAGGGTGGTAGAAATGAGTAGCACTATTGTGAAAGCTGCAAGTATTTCCCAACCAGTGTCATGAAAATAAAAATGTACCAGACCATAGTGGATCTAAATGTTTTTACAATCTAGGAAGGAGGCATTATGCCAGAGCGTGGTGCACGACCTGGAGTTAAGAAAGTCATGGTGACTGTGACGGATGGAGAGTCACATGACTCCCACAACATGAGGGATGTCATTTCAGACTGTAACAAAGATGGCATCGAGAGGTTTGGCATCGCTGTATGTACAGCAGCTTTCATCACTTTCATCTCTATTAAGTTTACTACATTAGTATTTATTAAAGACAACATCACATTACAATTTACAAATTACAAAACACAGACATGGACAACATTAGCAAATAACCTTTTGCTTATGTCTTAAATGAGGAAGAGACAAAAAAGATTATTACATTTAGTCTATTTTAGTAGATATATGTAGAGGGTATAGACAGTTGTACATAGCTATAGCTTTTGTCCAAAATTTGGTTTTCTATTGTCCCTTAAGAATGATCTGCTGATTGTGTTCACAGGTGTTAGGAGACTACAATCGTCAGAACAAAAGCAATGAAGAAATACAAAAGTTCATTAAGGAAATTGAATCAATCGCCAGTCCAGACGTACGTGACCATTTCTTCAATGTGTCAGATGAGTCTGCCCTACTGCATATTGTAGATGCTCTAGGAAGCAAGATATTTGCACTAGAAGGTATCAGTCTGTATTTCTGTCATGTTTTACAAATACATATTTCTATCCAGATATGTTGACTTGGTAGTAAGATAAAATAGTGTGTTCATTTTCCTGTTAAGCTACAACTGGCAAGTTCACTTCATCCTTTGGGTTGGAAATGTCTCAAACTGGCTTCAGTGCTCATACTTTTAAAGTAAGTGAAAGACAACATTTATTATCTTAGTGAATCATATCTCCACAATCAAAGCAGAGCAGTATAAAGTCTTAATAAAATCAGTTCACAAAGAGTACTTCTTGATGAATGTGTTTGCATGATATGAATCCATTGGTCATGATGTTTGTTTTGTTAATTAACTGGTCCAGACACAAGTTGTAGTTGTATCTCTGGGGCATATAGAGCCCATGGTGATTCACCTCGGTCAGTAAAAGTTTCTAGACAGACGCCCTCTGTGCTCACACTGGGCTGATAGTGTTTGCATGATAGCAAGAGGCTGTGTGTGGGAGAAAAGACAAACACGAGACACACATCACACAACAGACAGCAACGGTGGTTGAATCAGATGCTTGTTCTAACAACACGCTAGGTTTTACTTTTTTGTGTTTTACTCACAAGGTGTTTTTCTATTTAAAAATGGACAGGCCCGCTCATAACTTACATTTAGGTGTCAGTCACCTGAGCTCACTCACTACAAGACACAACAACACAAAAATCCCACTTACAAGAAGGAAGTCACTTTACGCATTTTATTGTGACTAATGTAAATGTAATATCCTCTGTGAACCCTCCTTCATAGATATCTCGCATTTCAAATATTTTTGTTGTATTGAATGTACTGCATGTGTGCTTTATTTTCTGGTTTGAGAATACATCTGCTATATGTTGTGTAATTCCCACAGGAGGGTGTGCTACTGGGTGCAGTGGGAGCATATGACTGGAACGGGACAGTGGTAATGCACACTTCTGCAGGATCTGTAGTTCCTGGGAAGAATGAGTTTTACAATGCAGAGACTGAAGCTGGATATGAAAAGCTTGCTGGCTACCACGGTATGCTGAACACTGAACTTTAATTCACAATTTCCAGACTAAAAGAAGCAAGATGACAGGCTAGAGCTTCCGTTAGATTGTGTGAACTTGCAGAGTAAATGCAGCACTTCTGTCAAATGAGAAAATACGTGTGATGTGCTCTTTAACTCTGTGACATCCATATTGGACTGTAGACAGACAGGGCTCTAAGTCCTGATGCCTTTTAAGGGATGTAGTGGATTTGTAGCATCTTAATATCAACTTATTTTATCAACATGTCATTATAAAGAACTGTGCAGGCCCAGGCCTGCAGACTATGTAAACTCTGTTTTTGGCTTAACTAATGATAGAATACCATACAGAGCCTTTGTGTTTCTCTTTTTTGGGCCACTGTCTGCTTCTTTTTTACAATTTCCTGCAAACAAATTGAGAAAATGAAAACAGATTGTATCTATACTTGAATGTGAATGAACATGTTTACACCAATGGTAGCTGTTTATTGTACTGTGTGTCTGCAGGGTATGATGTGCAGTCAGCATCCACACGGGACGGCAACCTGTATATTACAGGAGCACCTCGTCACAACCACACTGGCCGTGTTGTTATATACCGTCTGGATGAGAAGAAAAATATTGTCATCTCGCAGATACTCAGAGGAGAGCAGGTTAGTTCTTTAAGTGTATTTTTTACTCTGACAAGACAAAAGGTTTAAAAGGAGTAAAAGCTTCTAAACTTGAAGCAGCTGAGTTGTGCAATGTCCAGTTGTGATAATCCAACAATAAATATTTACAAATTATGTTGTGTATTGTAAAAAAAAAAATAGATTGTACCCAACCTGTTTTTTAATTGGCTTTACTATTTTTAAATGTTAATGTCTTTCATTTTGTTTAGTCACAAAGACATCAATGTGTAAAAGTCTAGTCTTGTTGCTTGGGTAACACTAGAGCAACAGACACAAGACAGTAGGACAGCCTGAGGCATAAATAATCTTTATGGAAAAGTGTACTTGGTCAGTCGCATGACAAAAAGGAAAGTCTGAAAAAGTTTCCTTTAGAGTTCAAAAGTAAAGAATGATTTGTTTAATGCTTGAAAGGTTAACACTGACAATGACTTGTGTCTCCACTACACAGATTGGTTCCTATTTTGGCAGCGTTCTACAAACAGTGGATGTAGACCAAGATACCTACACTGACCTTCTGTTAGTTGGAGCACCAATGTACATGGGCACTGAGAGAAATGAGCAGGGACAAGTATACGTTTACAAGCTCAGTGAGGTACGGAAGACTAACAATGCTGTTATTTAAAATCTATAAAAAATATACTCAGTTGTGGTTTTTCTTTACTCAATTACAGGAGGGACAATTTAAATACCAGTTCACTTTAAAGCCCATCAATCAGACTTGTTGCACTGCCCACTCGGCCATCTGCACGAATAAAAATGAACCCTGTGGGGCTCGATTTGGTACCGCCATCGCTGCAGTATTAGATCTCAACTTAGATGGCTTTAATGATGTAGCCATTGGGGCGCCATTTGAAAATGACCACAAAGGAGCTGTATACATTTATCACGGAGAAAGGGGCACTCTAAAAGAGAAATATGTGCAGGTAAGAGTAAGCATTAAATAGTCCAAAAATATTCCGATGAATTTGTTGTATTCTTCTTTATATATTTTTTGTGGTGTCTCTTCAGAGAATTCCTGCAGGAGGAGATGGTGACAAGATAAAATTCTTTGGTCAGTCCATACATGGAGTCATGGATCTAAATGGAGATGGGATCACTGATGTTACCATTGGAGGTCTGGGAGGGGTGTCTTTGTTCTGGTGAGCCACTGTCAAATATAAGCATACACTCCTAAAACTAAACAATACACATTGGAAAACTGTAGACAAATGATGTATCCTGCTCTGCTTTGTCGAAGCCGGGTTTAGACAGCTGTTCATGTCCCACTGGGCTTGTAGGCTGGAGACCAAAACCTCCTAATGATCGCTCTGTTAAAACCCATGTTAGATTGTTGGAGACAGGCCCGCAGACTTCACCCCTCAAAGTTTTCAAACATCGGCCCACATTGTGATTTAGCATCTCAGACTTCTCCTCTCCCACACTTTCTACTGGCCCAAGCTGTGTGAAAACTCCATCTCCCAAGAGGCCTAGAGTTTAAATAGGATTTGGCAGAATGCGATTGTTCTTCCTGGATTGTTAGCTGTAATGTTTCACTCTCAGTATTTGGAAAGAGAAAGGCAAAGTTTATACTTAAAAACATCTTTTTCTATTGACTCACTTGGAGAAAATAGAGATGTAATGTAGTTACATACATCAGCACTATGATGTTTACATGTTTATTTAAATTTGCCAGGTCCAGAGACGTAGCGGAGCTCCGTGCCAACATGACGTTTAACCCTCCCAAAATCAAGCTTCAACTTCAAACTCAGCATCAGTGTGAACACAATGGTCGCACAGCAGTGTGTGTGATAACAGAAGTGTGTTTTGTCTACACAGTCAAATCTGAAAACAAGGATGCCACATCTACTAATGGTGAGTGGTACTAAAAAGTAATTATCGAGTTCACATTTCTACCTATGATATTTTCTCATATGTGTCTATGTGCTGTGTCCAACAGAGATCAACTATAATCTAACTGTAGATGCCGGGCGTGTAAAAGCCAGAGCCTCATTTCTTGATAAAGAGGGTAAAAGTGACCGTAGAGTGAGTGGCAGATTTAACATCAGTGATGGAAAGACACAATGTTTGAAAGAGAAATTCATAATGTCGGCAAGTACCATTTAAAGTTTACACAATACACGGTATGTTTTCTTTGGACGGTGGGAGGAAGCTGGAGTACCCTGACAGAGTAGGTGTAGGTGAAGTGGTGAATCTAAATTGACACTAGTGAATGTGAGAGTGAATAGTTGTCTGTCACTGTCTGTGTCTATATGTCAGCCCTGCATCCAACTGGCCAATGCCCAGGGTGTACCCCACCTAAGGCCTAGGTGCTGGGATAGGCCCCCTTTAATGAATGAATGAACGAACAATATGTTAATACTATAGTTGTGGCACTGTGACAACAGCAGTAGTTGAACAGACTAACATTCTGTTTATTCATAAATCTTGTTGAGAAAAAAAAAAAAGTATTATTTTTTTTTTTTTATGGCTGGTTGCCAATAAACAAAAGTGAAAAAAATCTGGGAGGCACTTTATGGCGAGCAGAAGGAACATCTAACATTAAACAGACTTAACTTGATCAAAGCATGCTTAGTGTGGCCCTATGCTGCTCTCAGTGATACATTATCTGTAGGCATATTGAGAGAGGTGAACAAAACCAAAAATGAAATTAAAAGCCACATGCAAGAGGTTGCATGAAAAAATCAAAAACTCCGGTGTGGTCATTGTTCTATTTGTCATATTGCGGAAACGTTTCTACAGCAGCTCAGCCTCGTAATCTGTCGTGTTTAAACTGACATTTAGAGCCATGTTTAGCACTGATTCCATTCCATATGTTCAGTGTAGCAATGGACTTTTCTGATTAGCGGTCTTCATGCTGCAGATAGAGTAACTAATCAGTGGAAACAGCTGTTGTTCTGTGGCTACAGTGAAGACCTGCTCTGTTCAAATATGTCAATATGGCATTCTTATGACTAATACTTTATACAGACTGGCTACAAATGTTTGAAACCAGTGTTTGGAGGACTTTGCTGATGTCACTAAACAAAAACCTGGAGCTGGTCTTAACGCTTTCTTAAAATAGTATCACTGAACATTTGGAAACCAAAGAACTGTATACAACAAAATATTGGTCACTCCTTAAGGTTACTCACGGATATCTTGTCTCTCTGCAGGCCAGGCTGGACTTCAGAGACCCTCTAATGGTATCTTTGAGTTTTGGACTGGTTAATGAGGACGAGGGACCAGTTTTAGATGAAAGCCTTCCTCGCACCATTAATAAAACAGTAAGATGGCTTTTCTATGTCTCTTGTTATTTCTAGTGTGAAATTATCGTAAGCATAGGATTAAGAGTCAGAGACAGGAAGTATTAACTATAACTTTGTCATAAAAACCCCCCTTTGTGTTTACAATCCAAAACTTGGACTTGTCTTTCTCCCATTACACTACACTCGTGTTTACAACAGCTGACAACCTTTCAGCAGCACTTCTTTCAGACTGCTTTAGTGTTCAGACCCAACAGGCAGCAAACTCTTCCCACACTCCTACATGCATAGGGATCTAACAAGAGGCTTTCCAGATAATTGTAGCAATGAGTGTGCAATATGTGTTCTGATAAGGAGGGGAAACATATTTATCTTAACATGAGGATTAAAGCTTTGGCACATATTAGACAATGCCATTAAGGCCTTTTTGAGTATACACCTTTCAGTAGCGCCAAGCTCCAAAATCCTAATAGGACCTGTTTTTGTTATTGAAAGGAAGAGAAGGGACACAAAGAAAAAGGAAGTCATCAAGCGGAAGCTGCTGTTTTTCCTCTGACATTGTGCTGTACATGATATCTGAGTCACTTGTTCTCAACTGTTGGTCAAGTTGGGCTTAGTCCATTGGGAGAATACAGGCAAAAAGAACAAATTACACTGTGCATCTCAAACACTCTGGGGAAAGGGGAAATGAAGGTCATCTGCATCCTTCATTTGAGACAGATATACAAAGATACAGTTACAACTCATTTGCTTTTTTTTCTATAGGAAGTTTACTATTTTCTTTTTATCTCTTAGATCCCATTAGTGGACTGTGGGAGTGACGAGAGGTGCATTACTGATCTTTCACTCAAAGCAGAGCCAAGTGTAAAAACGTAAGTGATACTCCAAATAGGCTGTGTTAGAAGTCTATCTCCTCTCCTCGCTTCTGAACTTCTGTGCATGACTGCACCCTTCAGGTGGAAAGTGAGCATTACAACATGATTTAAATTTGTGTTGTCTTATCCAGAATGCTTATCAAGGCAAACAAAGAGAAGATTGATGTGAAAATCACCATTAAAAATAGCAAAGACAATGCATACAACACCAAAGTTACTGTCAGCTTCACCCCAAACATCAACTATGTTAAAGTGGAGGTAAGCGACTCTCTGACTGACTCAGTGATGATAGTAATTATTCATTAAAGAAAAGGTTAAAAGCCTCTGGACTCAGTTTTTAAGGTTGAGTCCAGAGGCTTAACTTTTGCTTCAAGATGACCTGGATGACTGAAAACCTTTTACAGACATATTCATTAAAGCAATGTTTTCAATAGTATCAATCTTGTGTTTCCAGCCAGAAAAGGACTGCACTTTAAACAACACAAAAGTAGAGTGTGCCGTTGGATACCCATTCCTGGGAAGCAACGTAGAGGTATTAGCAAGCTTTCATTTTTTTAACTAAAATATCATCTTATCTTGGGGGTAACCTTATTATCTTGTTTAATATCACTAGGAAAATTTGGAGGTGAAATTTGAAGTGAATCCAGAACACATTCAGGACGAAATCCAACTCATTGTGACAGCAACAAGGTAAGAAATGTGATGCCCTGTAATGTCCTAAAGCTGTTTTCATGTTAAACTGAACTATTTTGGTTTTCTCTCCCCAAAGTGACAGTGAAGAGTTGGAAACTACCTTGAATGACAACACAGTCCACATCTCAATCCCAGTGAAGTATGAGGCTGGACTCATTTTCACAGTGTGAGTAGCTGCTGTAACTACATGTGGTCTTGTTATCCTCACACATTATTACTGGCTCTTTGCCCACAACATTGCCAATATGAGTTTTCTTTTTGTAGGTGGCCAGTTGATGAACACATCATCGTTAAAGAGGGTGAACGGTTTCCCAGTGTGTTTAATGACACCAGAATCATTGGAGAGGAGGTCAACATCAGCTACACAGTATGTCTGCTATTTGTATATCATCATATTTGATACATAAATGTAATATAAATGTAGATAACACGGCTCATGCATTCTGTTTAGGTGGAAAAAATAGGTGATATTGTGACTCCAGACCTTGATCTCAAAGTAACTTATCCTCATCTGTCTCCTATGAACAATGAGTTACTCTACCTGACTCATATTAAAACCAGCTCACAGGTACAACCTCATACTCCATTACCCTGATACACATTCAAAATGACTGCTTCACATAGGCTCTTTCTTTTTCTTAAAGGTGACATGTAATGCTGCACACTTGATTAACTATAAAGGAATTAATCAAAAAATTGTAAAACCCAACCCTAAGAAAGAAACTTTAGGCAACTTTGTGGTGGTAAGTGTGCATTTCTTTAATAAACACCAGCCTATGTGTTGCACGTGTGTCTCATTCTGTGATTTTTTTCTACAGAACTGTAAAAACCTTGAATGTGCATCTTTTGTTTGCACCATCCCTGAGGCTAAAATAAGTCAGGTCAATGTTACTTTCAGAGTTTGGAAACCTACATTTATTACGGTGGGTTTTAAAGTGATTTCCTTATTTGACAAGCCATACTAGTATATATATTATATATATTTATTACTTAATAACAAGACAATTAAATTTTACAGGCTGAATTTTCCAATCTGCACATGCTGGTGAATGCAACACTGGAGATAAAAAACACAGATCTGTTTGTTCTTAGCAGCAGTAGCAGGACCAGAAGTGTAAGCATTAAATGCTGTTGTATGCTTATTTGGACTTGGACATCTGTGTACATTTTGGATTACTTTTAAAAATACATTATGCATTTTTGTGCAGGTGAAAATCCAGGTTTCAAAGGAGACTTCAGGAGGCATCCCTTTTTGGATTATTATCATTAGCATTCTGATCGGACTATTGATACTGGCACTTGTCATCTTTATTCTTTGGAAGGTAATATAAAAAAAGGTTGTCTGTTTTAGTAACTGACCATTCACACAACAGAATATCTGAATGTTATGTTTTTTTTCTGCTTCTTTAGATGGGCTTCTTTAAGAGAAAAAACAGAGAGTTCTCAAAGGAAGACATGATGGACTGATATTTGAAGACACTTGTTTTTAAAAGCAATGCAAAAAGCCATGAGTGACAATCCTTCACCAGACAGGCCAAAAGACAGGATATGCCATATGAACCACAACCAGCTCACCTCATAGGCCTCACCCAGTAATGTTTGCAAGTACTTCACAACCCTTGCCCTTCAACCTGGGCGGGTAGGTCTTTTTAGGTCTTAAACAACAGTAGCAGGACCAGGACTCATTGTGTGAGTTTCTGTGACTCACTGTATGCATTAGACTCCAACCAACAAGGAAATCAAAAGACAAAGTACTGTAGCAACTGAAGTTGTTCTTACGTAAGCATCTTTTTTGATGGTCGGATCATAAATAGAGAAAGCATTTACCAAATCTTTGGAGCTGCACCAGCTACACTCTAGCTTTGTTTTTTCAAAGGAGAACTCAGGTTTTCAGGGGGTAGATCCAAAGTGGCCTAAATCTATCTGTGCTCTGTTTTTTGCGTATGACAACCAAAGGTTAATTTGCTTGACAAACAATGTATAAACTATAAACACTTGGGTGTGTTGGAGCAATCTGACACAGACTCGTTTGTTTGAGCTTTGCTTGAAACACTGTATGCTCTAGCATTTTTTGGTATTTTATTGTATTGTCTACCTACAATGTAACTTGGCAGATTGACTTCCATTTCAAGCTTTGGCCCATAACACTTGATGAACAAAGGTGCAGCATGCATATTTCCATACATTTTGTGTAAGCCAAAATTCAGACAGGCCCAAATTTTAAATATACGTATATTTTTGTAATGATGCCTACGATTGCCTTTGTTACCGGAGACACAGAGCTCGGCGACTTTAATCGTACTGTAAATAGATTAAGGCTTGTTTTGTTGTAAAGGTAAAAATGTACATATTTGCCATTGTTTATACAGTATAATTTAAAAAGTGTTAGCCATAACTGTTATCTTTGTAGTGAACGACGCTCCAAAAACTTGATTTTACTCAGGTGATAGTCATCATGAATTATCATTTGATTGGCCAAATGTTTTATATAAAATATCTTGCTTCCTCACAATTTTACAACATATGCCAAAAAAATGACATTGAACATTTGTAAATATTCAGTGCATATGCACATGCAGAAAAGGGTGTGTCTCCACTATCAGCTTGTTTGACTATTCTCAAAGTTAAATAACGTAACAAACTAAAATGATGTTTGAATGATTTTGTGTCCTGCTTGGCTTTACAATAACAAAATGCAGCTGTAACAGACCAGGTTATTTTTAGGTTGAAATTGTATAAACATACTGTAAGTTTTTGTATTATATGTACCATCACCAGTGCTCTCTCTTTACACTGTAGATGTACTGGATGTGTACAAAAACATTGTTCTATGTCTGTTCAATGGCACATCATGTACGGTACAAAGGTTTTTTCTCCCAGATGTTGCACACTATAGGCTATAGTGATGCTATATAAAATGCTGTAGTGGCGTGACAAACCCCTTTGACATTAAAAGTCAACATCAAACAGACACAGCTTTATAAAATTAAATCAGACTTTGTGTTCACTTTGTCTTGACTTATATAATAGTTGAAATAAACATAGAGCGACTACACAGGTGCACGTTCACTTACAAAGATAGAGCTTGTCAGGGATTATTTTCACGAATATACAAGACAATAGGAGAGACAGAGGCATACTGTGAGAGTTAAGAGCTCTACAACAGCCTTTTCCACTGCTGTGAAGTCTTCACTGTGATGCACTGGTTTGTAAGACTGACTGTATGTTTTATCATTAGCACAAATAGAACTCCTATGTTGAGTATTATGTTAAAAAATAAATACTTTTTATGAGACTTTGTGTGCTGCTTAATGTCTTCTCCAAAAGGCATAATCTCAATTGAGAAGTTTTGTGCAACTAATGCAGCTAAACTGGGTCCCACTGTAGAAGGGGCACATTATCTATGCCTAAATACGCTATTGGTAGCCTAATATTGGATGGACTTTAATATTTTGGTATGATTGTTTGTTCAGTATGCTGATAAATGTTTATTTATTTTCCCAAAAAGTGAAAGCTAGGCAATGACACTGCAATTCACTGTACTCTTATAAAAAGCATGTAGGCCTACCGATTAAACATCTATCTGATATCCCTTTAACTTTTATATTTGTTAAAGTTTAAGTTAGTTTTAGTGATGTCCTGGCATGGCCTAGAGAGAGAAAGGTTCATACGCCTGTGGGGGGCTTGCACTCATATGCACAACAGTGGGGTCTCGTACTTTTCATGGGTGATTGATTTAATGTAGAAGTGCGCCGCCTAGTGTTCAGCGACTGTGGGAGGGGGAGCTAGTATTGAAACTGTGAGCAACTAAGGCTCCATCTTGCTCGGAAAATAAACGAAGGTGAAGGCAGTTTGAGTTTGGTGTCTGAAAAACTGTATCGTCCTCCGATATTCGCGCTGGGGAGCCCAAGGAGGGGCTGTGCCACAGTTTGTAGGATGTCCCGACATGAAGGTAAGAGGATAAACAGGTCCTTTAAAGGTTTGGTGGCTCTGTTACCTGACCTGCTAGCTTTTTAGTTAGCTTTGCTAAGTATATTCAAGTCATAGGATTGTAACGCTTGTCACAGCTTGTTTATGGGACTCGTCACAAGTAAGCCAACTCTGCTCCGTTCATTACTGTTTTACACTTAAGTTACGTGACACATAAATTGATGTGGACCTTAGAAAAATCAAGTTGCCCGCGACAGTGATACGGCAACACAGTGCTTAGCAGTTAGCTTAGCTGTCGCTAGGTACTGCGTTGCCTTGCGTTCGCAGAATTGTACGCTAAGCATGCTAATGATGCTAACATAAGGAGGTGTAGTGTTGCAAACATAAGGTGTTTCTAATTGCTTTCAAAATTCGGAGAAGTATGTTTATCAGTATTTCCGTTGATGTCTTTGTAACGTAGCTTTGTTCGTGATGTTAGCGCCATGCTGTGCTGCTTGCTGTTGTTGGTGAATGCACTGTCATCAAGAAGACGACTCAAAGTCTGAGGCCTCTGTCTTTGCCCATAAACCACTCACTCAGTTGACTAGCTGGCTGCCAAAAACTAACTTGTTTGCTTTGGACTTTGGGGTATTGTATAAAAAGTAAATTAGGTAGTTTTAGCAAAAAATATGTTAATGTATAGTTAAGTGGTGAGAATGTTATCGTGTCACCCGTGTTTGCCGTTGTCTGCTTGTTAATAACAAAATTGAAATTGGTTGTTATACAGTCATTTATCTAACTAAATAAAAAATAGTCCCAAACCACAATTTTTTTCATTTGACCATTTCATCTGATTAATATGCTGCTGTAGATGTATAGCTATTGATCTGAAGCAACACCAGATAGTTTATTAAAGTGTCTAGACTAGACTGGTGCTGTAAACATTTCATTTAGGTCTAAGGGTCTGTCAATTAATTTGACATGGAAAATATGTAACCCGACTCCTGAATATCAGACAGTTACTGTAATTACAATACATGAGTGATTGGTGTGTTGCTTAGCTGTTACAATATTGTGCTGTGGTCTGGCAATTGCACTATATTGTCATGTAATTTAATGTTATGGTTCTCTTCTCCGCAGGTGTGAGCTGTGATGCATGTTTAAAAGGTAACTTTAGGGGAAGACGGTTCAAGTGTTTAATCTGCTACGACTATGACTTGTGTGCATCTTGCTATGAGAGCGGAGCCACAACAACAAGACACACTACAGAGCATCCCATGCAGTGTATATTAACCAGGGTAGACTATGGTAAGGACCTTGAAATGTCTGCTTCCTATAATTTACTTGATGATTACTAATATTTGAGAACATTACTTTTCTAGCAACAGTAAAAAATAAAAAAGATTGATGTATTTGTGTTTTCTGACAGACTTGTATTATGGGGGAGATACATTTTCAGTAGAACAACCTCAGTCATTCACTTGTCCTTACTGTGGGAAGATGGGCTTCACAGAGACTTCTTTACAAGAGCATGTCACCACTGAACACGCAGAGACATCAACAGAAGTGGTTAGTTTCTGCACACGCATACATTCAGTCAGGTGGTCAAGTTAAGCTTATCCAGCTGTAGGTTATTACACATTTTAATGCATTTTTTATGTGTTAAACAAGTTATTATGCCAGAGTTAATTATAATCTTTGATAATGTCACTCAATCAACGGTTGTCTGATTTATATGAGTAAAATCGGGAAAAATTCAAAATGTTGTGCAAGCTTTGATGGCTTAAGCCTGATTTTTCTTTTTATAGATCTGTCCAATATGCGCGGCCTTGCCAGGAGGAGACCCTAACCATGTCACAGATGACTTTACAGCTCACCTCACACTTGAACACAGAGCGCCAAGAGATTTAATATCCTTTCCTTAATCATGTTTAATCAGTTATTTTCACATGTACATGAAAACATTTGTTTAGTCTTGTTTCTATTCTTTTTATCTCAGACATTTATCCTTAACTGTTTGTGTTTACGATGAGTCTAGCAGTGTTCGGCATGTGCGTAGGATGTTCCACCCCGGACGAGGACTGGGTGGTCCGAGAGCACGGCGGACAAATATGCACTTTACTAGCGGCTCCACAGGGGGACTTTCATCTTCTTCGTCACAGAGCTCTACTTACACACCTAGTAACAGAGAGGCTATGGACCCAATAGCAGGTGAGGATCATCTTTGTTCTATAGGTTGCTGAAAATAATTCACTTTTTGTGATACCAATAAACCATAATGACCTAAGCCTATAATTACAAGATAATTGAATTAGCTTTCTCCTAATAGGACTTACCTCAACATACATTTATGCCACCAGTGCTGTAAACATTGTTATATCCGTCCTAGGGACGGAGTGGCTCAGTGTTAGAGCAGTCGTCCTATAATCGGAAGGTTGGCGGTTCGATTCCTGCTCTGCCCTGTTCATACCGTCGTTGTGTCCTTGGGCAAGACACATAACCCACCTTGCCTGGTGCACTGGTGTATGAATTTGTGTGACTGTAGAGGTGTGTTTGGTGGTGGTAGGAGAAGGTTAAGCGCCGTTTGTATGGCAGCCCCCATCTCTGTCTGCCCCAGGTGTGAATGTGTGTGAATGGGGTGAGTGGAAGCATGATGTAAAGCACTTTGGGTGCACGAGAAGGGTGCAAAAAAGCGCTATATAAATGCATGCCATTTACCATCCTTAAAGGATCTGTAAATCCTCCGCTGCATCACAACTAAACCTTTTGTTCTTGGCATCACTTTTTTTCCCTTTTGGTTCCAATGATATAGACAAATTTATTTCTCTGCACAAAAACAATAAAGAGGATAATCACCACGTTGAAAAGTAAATTTTTATTTGCTATTTTTGAATTTTGGTTGCATCCAGTGTTTAATTTGTAAAGCTGGAGGTGGGGGAACACAGAGAGAATATTTAGGGGAAGTATGCCACCAGCATCAAGATGTTATAAAAACTGCATTATAGGTTTTAGTGTCTAAATGATGCCATTTTAACAAACTAATGGGCAATTTCTACAGGGTGAATTAGAAAACGGAATAAAAAATGTTTAAAAACAGGCCGCTATAACTTTAACCTGAAGAGCAAAAAAAAAGGCAGTGCTGGATCCAGTCAAAAAGGTACTGTTCCCGGGATTTAAGAGGTAGGGGAATATATTCTCCGTGTTCCCCCACAAAGTAAGCACTAGTTGCATATAAAAATTTAAGATTAACATTTAATTGTTTTGATTCTAAAATTTCCATATGTTTTTTAAAGGCTTGTGTATGAAACATCATGAGATATGTAGAGGCAATGAGTGAAGCCAGCAGCCAGTAGCTATCTGGGATGCATTTTCACATAAGATACCATTTTCACTTTCCCACAACAAAGCAGCAGGTGCCGAAACAAAACAAAAACACCATGGCCAGATGCAAAAGTTTGTGTTTTTGTAGAGTGGGAATGGTGTCTATGTGTGAAGGAATGGTTAAACCTTTGCGACATATGTTGTGTAAAGGGCCTTATTTAGAGGGTCAGCAGTCTGTTTAATTCTGTGTGTGCTTCTTGTAGAGTTGTTGTCTCAGCTGTCAGGTGTGCGACGTGCAGCAGGGGGGCAAATAAACTCCTCAGGGCCTTCAGCGTCCCAGCTCCAGCAGCTACAGATGCAACTTCAGCTGGAACGGCAGCAGGCTCAAGCGGCACGGCAGCAAGTGGAGTCGGGTCGCCATGCCACACGCCGCAGCAATAACCCAGGAAACACTGGCACCACCATCGCTCCACCCAATGCAGCAGCCACCAGCACGGCCACTGTGGGGGAGAGCAACCCCTCATCCTTGTCTCACAACTCCCAGTTCTTATTAGCACGGTGAGTGTAGCCCACTGCACTGTCATTAATGGTCTGATGGATATGTAGGTGTGATGCATTTCTGGTTTATATACAGTATTGTTCAAAATAATAGCAGTACAATGTGACTAACCAGAATAATCCAAGTTTTTAGTATATTTTTATTGCTAAATGTCAAACAAGTTACCAGTAGGTGCAGTAGATTCTCAGAAAACAAACAAGACCCACACTCTTAAGGTTGTGCAATTGGGCAATTAGTTAAAAGGGGTGTGTTCAAAAAAATAGCAGTGTCTGCCGTTGACTGTACAAACTCAAAACTATTTTGTACAAATGTTTTTGTTTCTAGGATTTAACAATCCTGTGAATCACTAAACTAATATTTACACTGTGTGCACAATTATTAGGCAAATTATTATTTTGACCATATCATCATTTTATCCATAATTTCCAACTCAAGCTCCAATCCTTATTGGATTTAATGCAATAAGGATCAGGTGATGTGTATTTGTTTAACGAGGGAGGGTGTGGCCTAAGGAGAGCAACACCCTATATCAAGGTGTGCATATTTATTAGGCAGATTCTTCTCCTCAGGAAAAATGGGCCAAAAAAGAGATTTAACCGACTCTGAAAAGTCAAAAACTCTAAAAGGTCTTACACAGGGATGCAGCACTCTTGAAATACCTAAGATATTGAGGCATGATTCTGCACATTAATAGTTGCCTAATAATGGTGTAGATATTCTCTTAAGAAAGCCAAAACTTCACTTTTAAATGTTCAGGTTTGAGGGTCTTAAGAGCTCTGTAGTTGTACAATAACAAAATGAATCCTCAAAAATACAACTTGCCTAATAATTGTGCACACAGTGTAGATGTATGACCATAGTTTTTTAAAACTGCTTCACATCTGTGTGGCACCAACTCGTGGCACCTCTCAGCTGTTATTCCACTCCATGATTCTTTAATAACGTTCCACAATTCATTTACATTTCTTGGTTTTGATTCAGAAACAGCTTCTCGATTGGATTAAGGTCCGTGGATTGGGCTGGCCACTCCAGCTTTTTGAACACACCCCTTTCAACTTAATTGCCCAATTGCACAGCCTTAAGAGTGTGCATATCATGAATGCTGGGTCTTGTTTGTTTTCTGAGAATCTACTGCACCTACTGGTAACTTGTTTGACATTTAGCAATAAAAAATATACTAAAAATCTGGATTATTCTGGTTAGTCAAATTGTACTGCTATTATTTTGAACAATTCTGTATACATATATTACTGTGATCGGTCTTTGTAGTGCTGTTTAACTAATGAACCTAGGCAATACATTTAAATATGGTTTATATCACAACATCAATGATATATAAATCTGTTTTGAATACGAGTAAATTAGCATTTTGGATAGAAAAATACAATACCTGAATGTGTCAATTTGGCAAAACTTCACAGGTTGAATGAACCTAAAATGTCTGAAGCAGAGCGGCAGTTTCTTGAAGGAGAGCGTGCAGACCGCAGCCTGTTTGTGCAGGAGTTGCTTTTGTCCACTCTGATGCGTGAAGAGAGTTCTTCTTCGGACGAGGACGAGCATCGAGACTTCGCTGACTTTGGAGCCATGGGCTGCGTGGATATCATGCCTTTAGATGTGGCGCTGGAGAACCTCCAGCTCCGAGAGCGCAACTCTACGGGGAAGGAGCCTCCGCCGCCTCCTCTTTGATGTCCAAGCATCAAGCAGACTGTGTCCACTCTGCTGCAACTGCCAGTGATGGGCAGCAAAAGCAGCAGTCCACCCTGTCCTTATCCTTGTTCTCCCCTCTATTTTCTGAGTTTGTTTTTGGTGATTGTTATTTCAGGCTTGTCACCAATTTTGTTACATTGTAAGCAAAATAAATGAGAGCAAGTGGGATAAATGTGCGAGTGCGCTATAGCAACTGAGTGAGCGAAAGAAAAGAAATCTATAAAAATATATATTAAAGATATATATGAAGTTGATAATCAATTTACATAACATTTTTCTTTATCAGGTTAATGTTACAGGCAGCTGTTGCAGACCTTTGCTTCCTGTGACATGCAAATAGCTCTCCTTATAAATACTCCACATTTAAAAACTCAAGAGGGCAGAGGCTCCTCTAATGAAGCTGCTGTGTGTGTGTGTGTGTGTGTGTGTGAGTGTGTTCATGACTATTACTAAATAAAAAGTGCTTGGATGGGTTACCATAACTACTGCATGCAGTTATTTGCAGGGTGCATGACATCTAATAACCTTGTCATTCAAATTAAAAAAAAAATATTAAAAATTGTTTTAAATGGTTATTACATCAAACAATTACTTATTGGTAATCAAATGGTTTACACAACTGAAAGGGGATAATACTGTAATTTGATTTATCAGGGTTTTCATTTTAAATGAAAATTATAAGATTTAATTCTGCGGTAGCTTCTACAGAAATACTGTAATATGTTGATGTCTCTGCTCCAATACTCATTTCCATTGTGTCTTAACAGGTATAATCATAGACAACTACTTATTCTATTTACACACATCACATATGAACAGTATATTTCCTGTTAATGCTTTATTGAGTAGCTGTGTAATGCTGTAAACCACAATTGAAGTGAAGATGCCCAACTCTAAACTGCTGCTTCTGTACATGCCCAGTTTTTTTGGCACGTGCTTTAATGGCACAAATTATTTTAATTTGCTCGGTACTGGGAGCTTAAGACACACTTCCACAACACTTCAAGAGGACATTTTCTGCTTATGATTAGCACTTTCTATTTATTTTATTGTTTTATGATTCTTTAGAGCCTTGAAACCAATCATGCCACCTTCATGCCTATACCCTCTCTGTACATTACATTGAGATGTAAATAAATTTGTGAGTTAACTTTAATAATGATTCTAAGACATGGGCAGACTTTTTTTTTTCAACCTGTAAATTTAGATCACAATAAATATGAACTGCACACAGCTTTTGAAAACCAAGAGCCCACCCTACCTTTGCACTTGTTTTTATTTGTTACTTATTTGTACTGTAGAAGTATGTGCTTGAGGGCAAATTGTCTAGAAAGAAGCCCAACATCATGAATGACTTTAATTCTTGTTGTACACCCAATAATCATCAAAAATTTTAACAATGCAGTACAAGGTAAGTTACACAGATGAAGATATGTTCAGTAAAGGTAGGTTGTGTAGTTTTGGGTTGCATCTGGTGGTGACATTGCAGTTAGTGTAGTTACACATCACACAGCCCTTCTCAATGCCACATGAGCAGTGAGCACCTACAGTAGCCCTGCAGGGACATGCTGTTGTCTGAACAAACCATAAGTTGTTGTGGGAGGCCCTTTTGGGCAGCTGTCCTTGTCTCTCCTCAGAGGTTATTGTTAGAAACATGGTGCACATGGGATACTTTTCATAACACACTTATGAAGCCTGATCCTTCTTTTTTAAAAAGACCCAAGCACCGCATTAATGAAAAGTATCATGTGTCACTCACGTCTCAGAGAAAATGCCCCAGTATGTGGAGCTGAAAGTAGTTAAAAGTCCTAATGCGCTCAACAGCATCACAAACATCTACTTTTAAGATGATTCAGATTACTTTGCCACCTCAGAGTATGTGCTATATTTAGAACCCAATTTAAACACAGGCAGAAAAATAACCTTAAAAAGGCTGAAATAAAGGCTTGTATTTTTCTTTTTTTATGATTTATTATTATAGACTGAATTCTGCAGACTGTGGATATTGTAAGACATACCACCTTTATTAATTGCACAGTATCACAAGGAACAATTCCATTACTTGTGGATAAGCTACGCACAGGATGCACAAAGCATTGAATTGATTGATAGAACTGGCTGATTAAAGCAAGATTAAATCTGCCAGAAGAGCACACACACATTTACTCTGAGAGTCATAGACATTCTTGCATTCATTGCATGTATGCAATGTAGAACACATGCACCCAGACCATATTTCTCTCTCTCACACACACACACACACACACACACGCACACGCACACGCACACGCACACGCACACAACTCTATCTGTATAGTAAGTAAAATTTGTTTTCTTCACAGGAATGAAAAGTGTCATATTTTTTCTTTTACTATATATTTACAAAAAATGATTTATCACTCCCTCAAGATAGATTACATTCAAAAAAGGTCCCAACCCCTCTAGAGTACATTCAAAATAATATACTATTCATGATGCAAAGTCACAGTTATTCATTTAAAAGATAATCAAAATAAGCTACAGTCAGTCAGAGGTTGAAGTGATGGGATTGGCTAGGAGGCCACCTTTGACCTTCCTGCACTGACCACACGTCTGTGGGCCAGTAGAGATCCTGATGTTGTTTCTCAGATCCAGAGTCTATTATAGTTCCCCTATAGACCGACAGACAGACAAGCCTCACACTTCCTCTGTGTAAGTTCCCCACCCCTTTGGAGAGGAGTTTTTATCTTCAGAGAAAAACACAAGTCCTCTGAGATCAAAATTTGCCAGTAAAGGATTGTTTTCTCACCGGTATTATGAACAAGCACAAATTAAGTATACAATGTAGTAATAAAATTGTATTTACATGTAGTATGTATTGCCAGAGGCCCATAACACATTGTCTTCCATAAATGTCACACAGTTTTGGTACACACATGGTACCTGCTTAAAACAGATAATACTATTAAACCTACTTTTCATATAGACAAATATCAGAACTGTACAGGATGGACAGCATTTTATATACAGCCGACACTATTATACAATTGACAAATGTTGTAATAAACAGAGAAAATCAAAGGTCACCAAAGACAAAATCTAAAACTTGTGTCATCTGATTTTTTTATTTTCTGTGTTGAGAAGAAGTGAAGATGGGAAGTGTCCAGTAATGAGCAAATCTGCTCATGTTGTGCATTGGGCAGTTAAGTCATGCTACAAAGTGCATTTAACAGAACAAGTTATTTCTTCTCTGGGTTTGTGTTCTTGCAGATATTAGTGGAGGACATAATGAATGCTAAATTAATTGGCAAAATAAGACAAAAGGCCTGCGGAAGATAGTGAGGAAAGCTAACCACAGGAATGCATTTGTATAACACACGACCACCTGCCAGTGCAAATGTGCTTCACTGCTGTCCCATGGCAGCAGCACCACTTGACTTAGGCAGCTCAGAGGATGACAACTTCTCTGGGCCACTTGAAAAACATCACACCTCTAATGAATATTTTAACCTCTGGCAAACTGTACATAATAAAAAAAATCGATTGCCTGACTAAATAACAATACACAAACAACAACTTCATACATTTCTATCAGTATTTAATAGATCTGTGTCTTACCTTTGTCTTTGCACAGTTTAATTGCATCAAAATGCCCTGTCATTCCCCTTTTAGAATTAGGCAAAATAAAAGCTATATTGATTATCTTCTATCAGTCACCTTTCTTTAAAAGGTGTACAGAGACATTAATTACATATATGCACCACTGAACAACAAAGAATTGCTAAATGGCATTGCTGGTGAAAATTAAAACAAACTGTGCTCATCTTTCAGAGATAGGCACAGCTCAAGTCCTCATTTGTGTGCTTTAGATACATCAAATCAACATGAGATTAGGGCTGTTATTTAAACACAACTGACGATAATCTAAATACTATATTTGAATGACAAACATTTCTGTAGCAGAGAAAAAGCTTCAGCTATACTAACTGATTAACATATATTTTCAAAGAGATATGTTGCGCTTGTTGACAATGTCAACCACGAAAACAATCTGTAAATATATGTCTATAAACTTTCCACTCCTGTTCTCTATTGTCAAAAAATAATAAATTCAAAAATAAAGGTTTTAATGACTCTCAGGATGTAATGCGTCGAACATTTAAGTGTAAGGATGCTAGTGGCTGTATAGAAGTATGCAATTTGGTTCTCTTTGTGAAACATGCCTCAGTAAGTTTTTATTGTGTCTGGAGCAAAAGGAAAACAAACCAAGTCACTCAAACTTTAAGGCTTATCGCTATGTAAAGAGGACATAGACATTTACAGTAACATTTACAGAAAGGTGCTGTACACATATGCTCACACGCCCATACACACTATTTCTCTGTCTTGTGATGTACAGCGGGACAGCGAGATAAGTCTGGTCAAACTGAGGCACAGCTCGCACACGTGCATGCGCTGACACACACAATACATACAGCGTCCCAGGTGCATCAGCCCAGTATGTCCAGGTAGACCGGCGAGGCCTTGGCCAGACTCTGGAGAAGGCTGTGGAGCTCCCTGATGTTCAGTCTCATGTAGGGCTCTCTCTGCCAACAGCCCAGCATCAGGTCGTAGACTTCTTTAGGACACGTACGAGGCCGCTGCAGGACACGCCCCTGGGTGATGCACTCAATCACCTACAGCACAGAACAACAGCAATACAGCATTCAGAAGAAACTTATCTTTAAAACATTATAACATATACATTAACATTAAACTGTTTTCTTTTCTATTAGTTAGTTCATTCCTTGTTGATCAGTCCCAAATACTCTCAAATACAGTTTCTTAAGTGGAAAGCAAACGGACCAGTGCAAGGCAGTTTCCCTAGATAATAACACAAACACAAAAAGAAAAATCTGATTGTGTCTAACACCTGTGAAACCTTAAATAACTGTTGTGCTGTGAGTCTGACCTCATTGTTGGATAGCTGGTACCAAGGCTGTTTGCCATAGGTGAAGATCTCCCACAGCACCACACCGAGGCTCCACACATCACTCTCTGTGGTGAAACGCCGATACATGATGCTCTCCGGGGGCATCCAGCGGATTGGCAGCATCGTATGACCACCCACCTGCAGAAACAGACAAAGAGGGAGCATCAGAAGCAATCTTAAAAAGAAATCCAAAGAGTGAATGCCCTGTAGGCCATACATGTCATTTATCATTTTCATTATTAACATTCAAAACACTTCAAAAATGTCATTTTAAGATAAACAACATTTCTATCTTCCAAACAGGCCCTAAATTAAATTACATGCTTTTTTATTGATGTTTTTGTGCCCTAGGACATCAGATCTGGTAAACTAAGTTAACACTAATGGTTTCTAGCTGATTGAATATCTGATATCATGAGCTGGTGACTAGGCCTCTCCACAATAGTTTTATCTGATGCACTCAAATGGTTCAATGCAGGAGACTCTTGAACATTTTGGTGTGACTCAACTTAAGGCTTGGGCAGCAGAGGGCACTGTGGGACTCAGGCTGAGATCTAAGACAGACTAAAATGCATTTGTATGTATTAAAAAATACACATCATTAATTTCATTTGCATAGTTTTTGCTTCTGCTAAATAACCAGAGGAGAGAGATGTCGCTTGATCTCAGTTGCCTATTTTGCCAGCCTAGTCCTAAAAAAGTTCAAGGTTGGGCTTTTTACAATATGACCAGGACAGTTGTGCCTTTCTGGAATTGTTATTTACATATTTTAGACCACAACCAGAATGTTATATATATCTGTATCAAGAATAAGATAAGGTTTGAGGAGTTTGCACTTACTCTGTAATAGTCTGTGCTGTAAACATCTCTGGACATGCCAAAGTCTCCAATCTTGACCAGCAGGTTCTCTCCTACCAGGCAGTTCCTGGTGGCCAAGTCTCTGTGAACAAAGTGTTGTGAGGCCAGGTAGACCATGCCAGAAGCAATCTGTTGGGCAATATGGAGCATCTGGGACTGGGTGAGCTCCACCAGGATGCAGTGCTGACCGTCTGCCATGAGCACTGCATCTGGGCCATGAGACCTACACAGACAAATGCTTAGTCAGGCATTTGGTCACAGCTGGACATTTAGACCATACACTACATAATATCATATAGCATCAGAAATGTGTAACTATAATGTCTGCTTGTGTTTTGGAAGATTATCTTGGTTTATATGCTTCAGTTAAATGTATGATTTTCCAACCTGAGAAACTTGTTCAGGTCCCCATGTTTCATGTATTCAAACACCATAATCAGTGGGTCACTCTCCACACACACTCCATAGAAAGTGACAATGTGCTCGTGCTGCAGGTTGGTCAGAAGCTCTGCCTCTCTGTAAAAGTCTGCTCTGCCACTCTCACTGGCCTCCTTCAGAGTCTGACAAAAGACAAGAGTGAACATTGAATCAATAACATTGACTATCCATCTGGTAACTGCATCTGCATTTGGATCATATGGCTTCCTGATATGTACCTTGACTGCAACATGAATCTTGTCCTGGTCTGGTGTCAGGTTGTAGCACTCAGCCAGAAAGACCTTCCCAAATGCTCCTTCTCCCAGCTCCCTCTTTAACACAATATTGTGTCTCTTGATGTGTTGGACAACTACACGGCAAAACAAGGCAAATCCGTCAATTTAAACAAATGCACTTGTATACACTTCATTTCAAAATAAACAGTCACTTTTCATCAATTTTAGGTTATTTCGACTATGATCAACATACAATAATATGAATAAATGCATATGAATGTTTGGAAACTATAGTCATGGTTTTTAACCAGATAAGCTTGTAAACAAGGTTGTGCTCCTGACCATCTGTCTGGAATCTGTCCAGTTGCACTACAGAGCACCACTCACTATCATAATGCAGTGGGATGCTAACAATGTTTACATGGCGCCCAGCAGTGATCATCGCATAGATTTATCCAAAAAGGGCCAGATTACCAGACATTTGTGGAATGGTTTGGTAACTCACATGTGTCGGATTTCAGCATGCTGCCAGAGTTACGGAAGTACTGTGGGTTCTCAATGACAGGAATCTTTGTCATCCCAATGATCACTGCGTCTGGGCCCATCTCAGAGGACGACGGGGTGTTGTTGCCATTGGAGACATGATGAAGAGGGCTGGCAGAGTCATCGTCATTACTGATGACTGAGGAGGAGCCTTGGGAGACAGAGGAGGAGGAGGGAAGTAAAGGAGGTGGAAAAAAAGGTAGTGAGATAAAAAAGAAAATACACAGGAGGAACAAATAATAGAATAAATAACATGTGTCTATCAAAAAAAAGTTAATGTGTGTCTTACTAGTTGATGCTGTGCTTTACATTTACAACTAAAGTTTACCTTTTATACCAAATTTGGAGTTTCTTCCATATTTCAGAATAATCACCATCAAAACACAGCCAGTCAAAGCAACTCCTGCAATTCCCACAACAACATACACCTGGTGGAGGGTAAAAGAATTTAGTTGTCAGTAAAGTCTGTTACTGTTGGATGTGGTAATAAATTTACAATGTACAAATTCTTTTTGTGGTTTTAAGCTCAGAGCATCACTATGTCATTTTTCAGGATGCACAAACACAAAGCACTCTGAATGAAACTACACTGCTGCAAACACACTTGGAACTGTTACATGTTGGTTTATATAAGATGTGTCAAGTGCCAATTGTGATTTGATGGATTTCGGCAACATACGTAGCTACATACTGCGTGACATTGGAGCACAAAGGGGTATCTGATTAGTCAAACTCAGTAGTTATTTTTCCTTTTTTTTTTTTCTTCATTAATTTAAGGCTAAATATAATAAGGTAAAAAATTACATAGTGTGGCCTTGAGTACAACTCAAAGTGCTGCTAATGAAAGAAGCTGGTGAGATTTACGTACAGCAACACTGTCGTCCAATGGTGATGGGTCTGAAAAAGTAAAAACATCTAAAGTTAGATCAATTATTTGTCAAAGCACAAGAAGTCTATTGTCTGTAGTATATTCTGGACATGAGGCCATTAAAACACATACCAGTTGCATCTGTCCAGTGCAAAGAAGAAGGAAAATAGTCATGTTAACTATTTATATATATATAAAACTTTAATTATTTGTTTTTTTTAGAAGTAAATAATCACTCACCATAGTAATCACCATCCTCTGGGGAAAAAAACAACAACATTACAGTCATTAGTATTTAGACCCATAGACATGCAGTTTGCTCACATATGTAAATTCATTTTTTTTCTCACCCGGGGTTTCGAGTTTAGGTGGTTTGATAAACTGGGCAGTGATGTTCTTCTCATCACCACCATAGTCATTCTTTGCCACCAGTCTGTACACACCGTTGTGGATGTGGGTGGGGTTGACCAACTGCAGGCAGCCGTGATCCTCACTCTTGGTAGATTCATGAATCATGGTGCGTATGTAGTCTTGCTCTTTTAGCGGTACATTCTCATGGTACCACTGCAGCTCGGGCTTTGGGTTCCCAATGACACTGAAGGGTATGCACCAGTGGTGGTCTCGTTCGGGAGCCAGCAACTGCTTTATGGTAGGAGCAACTGACATGGACGCAACAGTAGAGGAGAGTAATCACGGGGTTGTAAAAAGTCAACACCACGAGGATAAGCCAGTAGGAAAAACAACATTTATAGTCTATACTCAAAGAGAACAATGAGATTATAGCTGAACGGAAAAAGAAATATGGACAGTAAATTACACTACATTTGAACTGTGATATTAGGAACATGCAAGACACAGATGAAGACAAATGTGGTGCTAAACTGAGGTGAGGCATGAAGGATGAGCAGCTTTACAGCAGGAGTTATGCACAGACAGGAAGCACTGAGAGTCAGTAAGATTTTCTGGAAGACAGGAATGACAGTAATGATAATAAACCAAGGAGCTTACAGCTTCTACTAGAAAATAACCTGCACTACAATGTGGCGTGCAGAAGATCAACTCAAAAGGAAATTGGACAAATTAAATCTACAAGTCATATTTGAATTAAAATGCATGTTTCAGGAAATAAACGTTCACAGTAACTATTAACATTAAAGTCCTTACAGAGAATATTGAGCTGGAGTGTGGCTTCCGACTGACCAACCATGTTCTCAGCGCTGCACGTGATCACCTTACCATTATCATCGGGAGACAGGCCTAACAAGGTGAGGTTACTGTCTGTGTCTGACACCTCGATCTGAAAAACAATGTTTGTGTGTTGGTTATGTGCTGTGCAGCTTTATAAAGCAACACTATGTAAATTAAATAAGTACTGTTCCTCAACATGAGACAGCAGAATCAATCCCTTTTTGTAAGAACAGTGCATTTATGTAAGTGACGAGGCACACAGACCTACTTGTGAGAAGGTTATCTCGCAAAAAACGGTCAAATCAACACATTTTCAACACATAGCAAACGTAATATAAGATTAATAATGAGACATGTTTACAGTAGTGCTGTTGGTCTTAATATTGTGTGCAAATCCTAAAAAGTTACTTTGTGTGCTTTAATTCAGGACCTTAATAGTGAAAACTGAAGGCTTAAATGAGGAGCAGTGATGTGGAGCAGCTTACTTCGTGGTGGGTAACCAGCTCATCAAGATTCCACTCAATCGGAGGAGCAGGGGAACCTGAGGCTTTGCACAGTGCACTGGCATCCAGCCCCTGCATCTTTGTCACTATTATGGGAGTCACCTGTACTTTGGGAATCTCTGTAAGACAATAAATCACATATTATTATTATCATTTTTAATCAAAACATCATTTTGTCTGCCATTATCCATCGCATTCTAAATATCATTGGACCTGGAAAAAAAATTGTCTAAATATTACTAAACAATAATATACTGAATTGGTAACTCTTGTTAAACACTGGGTGGTATAACAAGATACATGACAAACTAAATACGACCATGTCTGACTATTTTTAGTGGCAAGCAATTTTGAATATATCTGAAAAGTGCCTCTACACAAATGTAATTAATATTGTCACTTTACTGCAGTCTGGTGGAGTGAGGTTAATGAAGTCGCGTGCAACTCCTCCATCATCGATACATTTCAACTCTTGGATCTCTATTTCTTCTTGGGGCCGCAGTTTGATCCACAGGTTCTCACAAACACAGTCCAGGGGGTTACCCGACAGGAAGAGCCTAAAAAATAAAAACACATTGCAACATTTCACACTGTTTTCTTCAAAGAGACAGACATCAATATATGACACTTACGAGTAAGTGTTCAGTAAGTTCTGAAATATTCTCCATGATAGTGTTGATATGTTGTTGTCTCTAAGATTTCTAGAAAGCAAAAACAAAAAATCAAGCATGGTTTTATTTGTAAATAGCAATAATTATGAGTGGTGTATTAGAAGATTACTTACACATATTGAAGTCTTGTATTGTTGTAAAATGCATCTATTGATATATTAGTCAACCTCGTCCTCGTCACTGTGCTATTGAAAGAAACAAATGTTGTTTTTATTTTCATAGCCCAATTCGACAAAACAACAACCGCTGTCATTTTACTCTGTATCGAGAAAGGACACCCCTCAAAACCTCATAAGAAAAATAAGCATAATGTAACTTCATTTGTGATGTAAAATTATATTAAATATGATAAATAATACTTACAGGTTTCTGAGGTTTATGTAGTGCCTTAAACTGCTGTCATTGATGTCAAAGAGTCTGTCCTGATTAGCAATGTATCTGTCAATAAAAAAGAAAAACACACACATTATTTAAGCATAAAGCTGCTATGTCATTACAGCAGTTGCCTCCTGGATATAAACGATGGCCAAAAATTTGGACATGTGTAATTATGAAGGTTTCATGTAATACATCACTAAAGTTCCGTGTTTTACAGTTTACTACATAGGGCTTCCGTTTTAGTGTGTTACCAATATGTCTCCGCACACTGAGAGTGAACGCCCAGTAGAGATGTACATTCACTGTAGGTCAGTGTAACACTATACTCTAGCCATTTGGAAGACTCTACAAGCCTGAGGGTGCCAGGTGTACGCTCGTCCAGAGCTGGTACACAGGAGTTAACGTCGACACGGGCCTACATAGTGAGACCAGTATAGCCTACATGCAAGCGACGTGGACTCGTGTAACGTGGAAAGCTGTGGTCATTTCTGAAATATAGACAAATCTGCTTATTTAAGAAGTCTACACACAAAAAAACACCACAGGACGCTAACATGGCCTCAACATCATAGCCTACTCCATCACTAGTGGAGCTGTTTGGTAAAAGACACATTGACTAATCCAAACACGCCTGACGCGCACTCTCCCTACCATTACGCACACATACTCACGAGGCACACATATTTGTGACACGCGCTGAGCTCATGTCTAACACATACAATTTGACAATCCAACTAATTGTGATATTGTATTGGTATTGTGTGCCCAGTGGAAGAAGAGGTAATATACATTTAAAAAAAATAGCATTTAAAGCCTGCTGAATATAATGTAACATGTAAAGGAATATTCTCTCCCATCAGTGCGACCCGCGACTGGGGGTAGTTCTTTACGCATTGCATCCTAAGTTGATAAACACGCTCCCATACACTTACATCTCGGTGATGTTTTCCATGTCATCTAACATGAGTACAGGGAAATCCTCGATCCCCGGCACAGAATCAATACAAACAATCCTGGAGCTGGTGCAAGTGCAGGATTTAGGGCAAGCATCGCTAAATCTCCACAGCCCCATCAAAACCAAAAACAATCCGACACGAGCCATGCCATATTCTCCTGCGCTTGAGTCCATGGCAGGTTCCAATGAGATCCCACGATTCCCGACTAAATGTGTTCAAATCGTATTTTTGTTTAAATTTCCAACGTCGTCTGTCTGTCTTCCGCCAAATTAATCCGTTTGACTACGTCGTGAGGAATGCGCAGAGCCCACGGTTTTAATATCAAGATGCCATGGACTGGCCTTTCCGTCTCCGCAGAGCTGCTATCACAGTAGCCTACTGCATTTCGATGCCGTGAAGCAAGGTGTCAAGTGGTCCGTCCTGGTGCTGCTGCTGTCTCGCTGCTCTAGATCACAGGCGCACACAGCTCGCCCCTGCCTCCACGTAAAACAAATATGAGCTGGTCCAGATGTTTCGACATCAATAGAAAGAGGGCCCGCGAATCGCAGGTGGGATAACGGGGAGGGAAATACGAGGACACTAGAGTAAGGATGCGAGGTGATGCTATACCTGCACCCGTCTATCGATTACCACCGAGGACACACTGCGGTCAAGCCAGCCGCTTTTCGTCTTTCCGTGGTCCAATGAGCCGCACGTAATTTTAGAGTGTGTTATTATACCGCTCATTACGGTCACAGCTGGTACGGTGAAAGGGTACAAAGAGCATGTAATAGAAAGTAAACAGACAAGACCAGACATATATATTTTGTATAGCCCAGTATCACAACAACAGCCGCCTCAAAGGGCCTAACAGACTGCACTGGACAACATCCCCTGTCCTTAGATCCCCATTGGGGTAAGGTAAAGAAAAAAAAATATATATATATATATATATATAAAGACTAAACGCAGCCGGGAAAAGAGAGAAACCTCAAGGAGAATCCCAAAAGGAGGGACCCACTCCCAGGTGTGTCCAGGACTAAAACATAGAAATACACAAAACAAGGATATTTACAGAACCAATAATTATATTTCACCATGAGTACAACGTAAAACATGTACCAGACGTATACCAAATACCTCTACTACTGGCATCATAACATATGAAGATACCTTTAAAATGTAGGCTACTTTTAACAAGCTACTACTAACATATGAGCATAAAATGGACTCAGCCGAATTTGTGGTGGAATAAAAATCTATAAGAAGAAAATAAAACCTACTAATCTACTGAATACCTCTACTAAACAACCCGAAGTATCAAGTAGTATTACTGTGGACCTTTGGAGTAATCCTTGTTCAAAGAACCTACATTTGAGCAAATAATTACTACAGCTGCTGAACTTGATGGAATAAATCAAAAAATCCCCATGATTAGAACATGAAACCTGCACTAATCTACTGAGTACCTCGACCACTACCACCCAAAGTATTGCAGAGGGAACTCAATTGAAATCTTGTCCTGCAGCTTTGTCTTTACCACAGACTGATACATCAACTGCATTACTGAATTCCTGAGACTTTTTCTGACAAGACAGACATATTACATTGTAAACATTAGAAAATCAACAGAAAAATGGTTACCATAAACAATTTACAGGTCTCTGTAACCCACCATGAACCCTTGGTGGAGAGGTTTGAATGGCCGAATACTCCTAAGAGGTGTTGTCATGGGCTGCATGCTCCTGGAAGGGTCTTAAGAACTTGGGTTACAGAGCCCAAGCTGTGTAGGTGAGCCTCATCTGGCCTAATCTGAGTTAGCTTCATTGTTCTTGGCTCGCGGCCTGGTCTGTCACCTAGAACTTGTTTAAAAAAGACATCACTTGCTACCACTCTTGCCCACTTCCTGGATACTGCTGTGGGCTTATGACCCCCCAGCAGTATTGGCAGTTCTCTGGTGAATGGGTCGCTCCTATCTTCTTAGGATCGGACCAAAGTCTCTCAATGTTGTTTGTCCCTATCGGCTGAAAGGCAGTGCAGTACCAAAGACAGTGGATTGAGTCAGTTTTCATCCTTGTGTTAATAATTTGGATGCATTATTCCAAAGGTACACATACTATAGGTGCTAGTAGTACTACAGGTACTTAGTACACTGGTAAGGGTTTCAGTTTCTACTCATGGAGAAAAACATTTTTAACCCATCCCAAAGATTAATGGAGTAAATTCTCGCTTAAATGTAGGTACTTTGAACATGGATTACACCAAAAGTACACAGTAAAAGTACATGATACTCTGGGTGTTAGTGGTCGGGGTACTCAGTAGATTAGTACAAGTTTCATGTTCTACTCATTCCATCTTAAAATTCAGCAGATGTAGTAATTCTTTGCTCAAATGCAGGTTCTTTGAACAAGGATTAGTAAAAGTATTTCTTACTTTTAATGCTAGAACTAAAAGTAGGCTATAGTACAATGGTTAAGGTCTCATTTTCTACTTATGGGGAAATTTTTATTCCACCTCAAATTCAGCTGATTGAGTCAATTGTTTTGCTCATATGCAGGCCAGGTATTGTGTTTGAAAAGTACACTATAAAAGTATCTTCATATATAAAGATGTTAGATGTAGTAGAGGCATTTGTGGTATACGTTTCACGTTCTTGTGGGGTAATTGTGTTTTTTATTCATTTATTTATTTCTCCATCTCAGAACGTGTCTCTTGACTTTCCTTTATATTATTCCCTTTCAACATACCGCCGGGGCGAGTGTTACGGTAATGAGCGGTATAATAGCGCACTTAAAAATTATGTGCGGCTCATTTGATCACGGAACGACGAAAGGCCGCTGGCTTGACCGCAGTGAGGAACTGCGCATCTCCGCAGCCAACATTGGGATTGGGTTTAAGGCACACGACCGTTATGTGCCTTGGAGATGTATTACTATCAGCTCGTATCCTATTTATAGGGTTTTTCCTGTACTATTCTGATCATGTAATGAAACCAATATCTGTAGTCTATCAAGGCCAGCTTTGGGTTACATGCATCATTTTCTTGCATTGTGTTGGCGCAACAGACATATAGGTAGCTTAAGTTGTTATTTACTCTGAACTATGCAGTGTAGAAAGCGCTTATTTTTTTCCCACACCACCTCTGTTTTACGGTTGGTCATTAAGCCTATAGTGTGACGTACAGTTGACGCACACGACTGGGTGCATCTATGAAAAATAATTACCTATACAATGTCTGTAAGCGCTGTTCAACCATTGGCCATTGAACAAAGAAACAAAAAATTAAAAAAGAAAACTATTAGAGAACAAATTACAACTAGCCTTAATAAAAAGTAGGCCTATGTGTCGATGGAACTACTGTAGCCTACAGTAGACCTATCCCATATGAAAACTCGTCCACTTGTTTTTATAGCTAGGCTAGTCTAATATGAGTATGTTCTCATTAATTGCACGTTGTCTTTATCAAAAAAATGAGAAAAAGAATCACAGTTTAACATCACAAGGTAATTTGTTTCATCAGATCAAATCAATTGCGTTTATCTTTGGTATAGGTCCACATGGTCTATGACACAGCCTGGGTGGTAAGTGTCGCTACTGTGACTTGCTTTTTACAAATAGCGCGGACAATGTCAAGTGTTGCTATGGTTGCAGATAAGAATATGTACGCAGCCTTTATTTTTTTTATGAGAAACATCAAGAACTGAATTATATTTGTCTCCATGGTAACCGTAGACTACAGGAGAGGAAGGAGATCGAGTTTGCTACAGATCCTTGCCTATATCTGAAGGAGACGTTTCAAGCAGATCTATAGTGAGGGATTGTTTGTAATAAATGAGCAGTGAGATCACAGTATCTAGCTCAGATTTTAATATTAACTTGTGTTTTATATAACTGTATCCATGCAGAAAGAAGTCTGTTTTAAGTTTATATAAACTTGAACTTGAATAAAACTTTTCACATGTAAAATTAAGCATGTTGTAGTCATTAGAATTTAGTCTAATTAGGCTAACTAGATGACAAACTAAAATAAAACTAAATAAAAGCCTTGCATAGGTTTGATAAGCAAATATGCACCTACATCATCTAAGCACCTACCTCTTCTTAAACCAGCTGGTGGCAGACTTGACTGCATATGGTGACTCAGCCCAATATTCACCTATATCTATCTATAATTCCTATTAAATACAAACAAAAATAGCAGTCTTCAAAGACATGACACACACTCTGAAGTAGAATTAGGTGAGAGTCATAGGAGTGTGTCAACATTGATACCACTGTAAATAATTTTCCTGTAAAATAAGAGCTGGCAGCAGGGACACCAGCTTTATACCGTTATTTTTACAGTATTCATGTGTAAAATGACTTTACAGTAGTAGTCTGTAAACCAGAAATATGGTATATTTCTGTATTTCTATAATTTACAGTATGAGCTGGCAGCAAAGACGTAAGCAATATACTGTAATTTTACAGTATCCATACTGTAAAATTAGCACGCAGCATATTTCTGTGATTATTTGGAAATGACAATAATATTGTGGTTGTTACTTTAACATCCATTTCCAAATAATCCCTGAAATATGCTGCAGTTATTTTTATTACTGTATTAGAAATACAATAAATTTCACAGTTTCCTAAAATATCAGCGTTCATTGCAATCATTATTCTCAGGGCTATAGACAATAGACAACAAGACAGATATGCATTATTGAGAAAATTATGCAAAATAAGCAATAAAAACTTCCAACTCAAATAGCTTTATTTCAAAGAGCAATGTCAACATGAAAAAAAAGAAGAAAATAAACCCTGTTGGGTGACATTGAGAAGAGATTTCTAGTAGCAAACAGAAACAGCCTAGTAGTGTCTGCTTTACAATATGATAATAAACTTAAATTCTTAATTGCATGTCAGAAACTGCCCCCTAAACCCTTACCAAATGTGCCACACAGTAAATAACAATAACTTTATTTAAGTTTGAACAATTACTCAATTTTTGTCATAAGTGATTATCTTACCTACAGTAACTTAAACTTTATCTTGAACAACACAATAACTCTAAGAAAAGGACCAAGGCAACAAATACACATCAACATTATGTAAATATTTGGAAAACTACACTATTCTATTAAGACTATTTAAAGAACATTAAGACTTTTTTAAATGAGTAAGAACATTCAGCATACAAGCATCTTTGGCACATTTTGGGGGAAAACAGGCTTGTGTCTTTTCTCTTAACAGCCCTGTGAGTTAGATTAAAATTTCCTCAAAAGTCAACTTAAAAATGTACATATGTAATCTGCAATGTATTCTCTGCTGTCTGTAAAAATATAGTTTCATAAAAACATTTTAAACATACAGAATGCAGAATTGGCAACATTTGGAAAACAAAATTAAGAACATTTTGAAAATGTCATTAAGGCCATTTTGTACCTTTGGAATATAATTCCACAGTAGTACATTTTGACAATATGCATCAATAATTTGCATCAATAAAAACATTTAGGGATTGAAACAGTAAGGTAGGAACCTGTGCCACTGCGAGCTAGTTTTGCAGGTTACCTCTTAAAATGGTCTTGTGAGGTAGGCTTGTGTTTTTACTTCTTAGTTCTTGTGAATCCAGGAAAGATGACCATCATTTTGGTAGCCGCTGTTCCTCTCTGCAGCATTATTCCAGCGTTGCCACTGTCAAACAACAACAGACAATCATAATAATAAATTAAAGCCGCAAGCGGCGATAAAGGCCCTCGCCTCCCTTGAGACCGCGGGGACACATGCACTCGGAGGATTTCATTTCGTGCTTTAAAGCGTAAACTTCACGGTAATGTCAAATAACCGGGCCTGTGCTACTGCTTGGGCCTGCTACACCACCTTGTAACCTAACTTTAGAGTTAAAGGTCTCCACAATCTTTGGTTTTCCTGGGAGCTGTCTGAACCTTTGGAAATAATAGATTATGCTTGGGCTAAGGCGAGAAAAACAAAGTACTGGCTGGAGATTTGAGATGACTCAGGAATCGCTGCACCCCTGTTTAAAAGACAAAATGTAAATATAACTTGTCTAAAAGTACAAGGTTACAAGTTCCAAATGATTCTGAGGAGTTTTCTAAGACTCTAGCCTTGGCTCTGGAGGGGCCTCCTCTAAAGGAAGGATCCTGGCAATTGGGAAATGGCATTTATTTCCCAAAGAAATGGCTGCCTCTTCACAGACTCATTACGACCACAGCCACAAATCTATCAAAAACAAATTGATAATTTTTTTGGCACACGTGTCTAGATGATACTTACCAAATTTGGAGCTGTTTAGATGAAAAGCCTTTAGACACAAGGGGTGCAATTTAGGTGGTCACGCATACACCCAACATAGTAGATTTCCTGTTGAGTTTACGATATGGCTGTAATACATTTTTCTGTTCGCCCTGAGGTGTCCTATGGATGTACCAAGTTTCATTTTTCTACGTTGGAAAAAGTTACTTTCACTTTCCATAGGCCCAATGTATTTTGACTTTTGTAGGGGTCGCCACTGAGTCATTTTTCATATTTTTTTTTCGGCGACTTCAAATACATAAATTTTTCGCCGAGCTTGAAGTCTGGGACCAATAAAAATGACTTTTAGTTGCACGTTTACTGGGTCAAATTGAGGATCATTTTGCAGAAAAATTATAATAAAAACAAATATACCAAATTATAATAAAATAAAATATAACTCGAGCAAAAAAGTCTAGAAAAACACTTGTCTCTTTTACATACATGTGTTTAGCTCATTTTGCCAAGTTTGGTGTCTGTGGAATGAAGCAGCTATTTTCTGAGTTCTTTTAAAAAAGAGGTGTATTTTAAGTCGGTTCACATTTTCAATTAAAAATGGCCGCCTTCCCGTGTGTGATAGGGTGTGGTCCCCATTGGCTTTTTTGTTCATAAGCCCATGCTGGATGTGTGTACCAAGTTTCATTTGCCTACGACAAACTAAAATTTTCACTTCCCATTGACTTTTTCCAAATATTTGGGACGTTGCTATGGCAACACATTTATAGATAGGGGGTGGTTGTCATTGGCTTTTATGCTCGTCATGACATAAGAGATGTGTGTACAAAATTTTATGTCTCTATGACAAACTAAATTCTTGGGTCCCATTATAAGTTTGTAGGGGGCGCTGGAGAGCCATTTCTAAAGATAACCCTTTTATTTACATATTTTTGTGTTCAGGTCATGAATGTGCACAAACGCCTTTTTGGGTCCAACTCGATCCGAGAAGGCGTTTGAGAGTTAAGAGACGTTTTATTTTCACAAAAATGGCCACCTCGTTACAGGCTTGCCACACCCATACCCGATAAGATATCAACAACAAAGTCACAACTTTGGTTGGCACATGTGTCTAGATGATACTCACCAAATTTGGGGCCATTTAGATTAAAACACAATGATTTGCATCTTTCTGCGCAAGGGGTGCGAATTTAGTGGCCGCGCCTTTCACCCCACATGGCGGACTTCCTGTTAAGTTTAGGGTGTGACTGTCATTGACTTTTCTGTTTGCCCTGAGGTGTCCTATGGATATACCAAGTTTCATTTTTCTACGTTGGAAAAAGTTACTTTCACTTTCCATAGGCCCAATGTATTTTGACTTTTCTAGGGGCCGCCACTGAGTCATTTTTCGTATTTTTTTCGGGACTTCAAATACATACATTTTTGCCGGGCTTGAAGTCTGGGACCAATAAAAATGACTTTTAGTTGTTCGTTTACTGGGTTAAATTGAGGATCATTTTGCAGAAAAATTATAATAAAAAAATATATACCGAATTATAATAAAAAAATATAACTCGAGCAAAAAGTCTAGAAAAACACTTGTCTCTTTTACATACATGTGTTTAGCTCATTTTGCCCAAGTTTGTTGTCTGTGGAATGAAGCAGCTTTTTCTGTGTACTTTTAAAAAGAGGTGTATTTTAAGTCGGTTCACATTTTCAATTCAAAATGGCCACCTTCCTGTGTGTGATAGGGTGTGGTCCCCATTGGCTTTTTTGTTCATAAGCCCATGGTGGATGTGTGTACCAAGTTTTATTTGCCTACAACAAACTAAAAATTTCACTTCCCATTGACTTTTTTCACATTTTTGGGACGTTGCTATGGCAACACATTTATAGATAGGGGGTGGTTGTCATTGGCTTTTATGCTCGTCATGACATAAGAGATGTGTGTACAAAATTTTATGTCTCTATGACAAACTAAATTCTTGGGTCCATTATAAGTTTGTAGGGGCGCTGGAGAGCCATTTCTAAAGATAACCCTTTATTTACATATTTTTTGTTCAGGTCATGAATGTGCACAAACGCCTTTTGGGTCCAACTCGATCCGAGAAGGCGTTTGAGAGTTAAGAGACGTTTTATTTTCACAAAAATGGCCACCTCGTTACAGGCTTGCCACACCCATACCCGATAAGATATCAAAAACAAAGTCACAACTTTGGTTGGCACACGTGTCTAGATGATACTCACCAAATTTGGGGCCATTTAGATTAAAACACAAAGATTTGCATCTTTCTGCGCAAGGGGTGTGATTTTAGTGGCCGCGCGTTTCACCCCACATGGCGGACTTCCTGTTAAGTTTAGGGTGTGGCTGTCATTGACTTTTCTGTTTGCCCTGAGGTGTCCTATGGATATACCAAGTTTCATTTTTCTACGTTGGAAAAAAGTTACTTTCACTTTCCATAGGCCCAATGTATTTTGATTTTGTAGGGGTCGCCACTGAGTCATTTTTCGTATTTTTTTTTCGGCGACTTCAAATACATAAATTTTTCGCCGAGCTTGAAGTCTGGGACCAATAAAATGACTTTTCGTGCATGTTCACTGGGTCAAATTTAGGATCATTGGGTCGGAAGAAAAAAAAAAAAAAAAAAAAATTCGAGCAAAAACAATAGGCCCTCCCGGTCATCACCGGCTCGGGCCTAATAAACTATACAATCAGGACTGTACAGCATACACTCCAAGCTAACACTAATTAAGTTAATAATACCAGTTCTCTTGTGGCTTAATGTGGCAATGCCAAACTGTCAAAGCAAAGAGAGCGAGATTAAAGAGCTCACCAATCTATATGAAGTGTGTATTGACTGCAATCACACCTTTGTTCTTGGAGACAACCTTGTGCCTTTTGGCCTTCGTCCCTCTCTCTGGATTTATACTTATGAAGCGCCCAGAATCAAAATAGTATAAGATCAGAGTGGGGTTGTACATTCAATTAAATGCAATGAATTGTTTTTTTTGTCTTTCTTCATTGCACAAATAGAGTGGACTTGAATGACATATAGAAGTGACATCAAGAGGAATTAGAATGAAGCCTATAGTCAAATAAACGTCTGTGTGTGTGTGTGTGTGTGTGTGTGTGTGTGTGTGTGTGTGTGTGTGTGTGTGTGTGTGTGTGTGTGTGTGTGTGTGTGTGTGTGTGTGTGTGTGTGTGTGTGTGTGTGTGTGTGTGTGGGTGTGATAAGGAATGAAGTGAATTTGAATGAATTCTAGAGTGCAGGCCGCCTCATCTTGATACTGAAGTCTGTGAAGGTTCTCAGTCATCCAGGTCATCTTGAAAAAAAGTTTTAGTAGGAGCATCTGGAATCAGTTTTCAAGGTGAAGATGTTTCGTCTCTAATTCCAAGAGACTTTATCAATTCTGAGATCAACTGGTAGGAGAGCTGAGCTCCACTGAAACCAAACCTGATGGACCAGGCTAGTCTGGTTTGGCTCTGAAAGGGAAGACAAAAAGGAAGGGTGTAGTTATCCCTTATGTGTCTGTTTTATCAAACAAAACATTCCAGTCCACTTTAAACCAGGGAACACTGCGTCAAAAATTGGTCAACCCCAAAGCCAAGACAAGACAAGATCTACTTGCACTAACAGAGTAATGTGGTTTATGCAGTTCAGTGAAGAGTGCAGTGACAGTTATGTAGGTGAAACAAAACAACAAGAGGATGTATCAGCACAGAAGAGCCAATCCTGAAGGACCTGAGTCTGCAGTCCACCTCCAACTCAAAGAGAAAGAACCTTCCTTTGATGGCCAAAGAGGCCAGATGGTATGAGAGAGGTGTGAAGAAAGCCATTTTTGTGAAAAAAAAAAAAAACTAAAAAAGAAACTAAACAACAAACAACAACCACAGCACCTGAATGGAGCAGTGGCACTAACGACTCTCCTAAGCCTTAACGACTTCACATCAGGAGTCACACTTCTCTTTCATGGCTAACGACTATGAGACCAGACTAGCCTGGTCCATTAGGTTTGATTTCAGGGGAAACTCCTCCCTCTAGAGATTTACACACGTGGACAAAAATGTTGGTACCCTTCGGTCAATGAAAGAAAAACTCACAATGGTCACAGAAAAAACTTTATTCTGACAAAAGTAATAATAAATAAAAATTCTATGAATGTTAACCAATGAAAGTCAGACATTGCTTTTCAACAATGCTTCAACGGAATTATTTAAAAAAATAAACTTATGAAACAGGCCTAGAAAAAATTGATGGTACCCCTAGAAAAGACTGTAAATAATGTGACCAAATGGACATGTTAATTCAAGGTGTGTGCACTAATTAGCATCACAGGTGTGTACAATCTTGTAATCAGTCAGTGGGCCTATTTATAGGGCTTCAGGTAGTCACTGTGTTGTGTTAGGAAGAGAAGGAAAGAGTTGTCGCAGGAGATTAGAAAGAAAATTATAGACAAGCACGATAAAGATAAAGGCTATAAGACCATCTCCAAGCAGCTAGATGTTCCTGTGACTACAGTTGCACATATTATTCAGAAATTTAAGATCCATGGGACTGTAGCCAACCTCCCTGGACGTGGCCGCAGGAGGAAAATTGATGACAAATCAAAGAGACGGATAATCTGAATGGTAACAAAAGAGCCCAGAAAGAGCCAAGGTGAACTCCATGCTCAAGGAACATCAGTGTCAGATTGCACCATCCGTCATTGTTTGAGCCAAAGTCGACTACATGGGAGACGACCAAGGAGGACACCATTGTTGAAAACAAATCATAAAAAAGCTAGACTGGAATATGCCAAACTACATGTTGACAAGCCACAAAGCTTCTGGGAGAATGTCCTATGAACAGATGAGACAAAAATGGCAAAACCTTTTGCCAAGGCACATTAGCTCTATGTTCACAGACGGAAAAATGAAGCATATCAAGAAAAGAACACTGTCCCTACTGTCAAACATGGAGGAGGCTCTGTTATGTTCTGGGGCTGCTTTGCTGCATCTGGCACAGGGTGTCTTGAATCTGTGCTGGGTACAATGAAATCTGAAGACTATCAAGGGATTCTAGAGAGAAATGTGCTGGCCAGTGTCAGACAGCTTGGTCTCAGTCGCAGGTCATGGGTCTTGCAACAGGACAATGACCCAAAACACAGCTAAAAACACCCAAGAATGGTTAAGAGGAAAACATTGGACTATTCTAAAGTTGCCTTCTATGAGCCCTGACCTCAATCCTATTGAGCATCTTTGGAAGGAGCTGAAACATGCCGTCTGGAAAAGACACCCTTCAAACCGGAAACAACTGGAGCAGTTTGCTCATGAGGAGTGGGCCAAAATACCTGCTGAGAGGTGCAGAAGTCTCATTGACAGTTACAGGAATCGTCTGATTGCAGTGAGAGCCTCAAAAGGTTGTGCAACAAAATATTACAAATAGCTAGCAATAGGTTGAAAAGCAATGTCTGACTTTCATTGGTTAACATTCATAGAATTTTTATTTATTATTACTTTTGTCAGAATAAAGTTTTTTCTGTGACCATTGTGAGTTTTTCTTTCATTGACCGAAGGGTACCAATAATTTTGTCCACGTGTGTAAGCTCAGCTCTCTTACCAGAATTTAAAAAGTCTCTTGGAATTAAAGACGAAACGTCTTCACCTTGAAAACTGAGTCCAGATGCTTTTACTTAACCTTTTTTTCTTGATACTGAAGGTTGAATATGTAGTATATTGCAAACACAGCAGCAAGTCCCATTGCGAATGTTGGTGTGACGCCCTCAGAGATTACACACTTTACACCATAAAGGTAATTATCTAATCTTTTATTGTGACTTGCCCTGTTGCACCTGAAACATCATGACATAGCAACATGTGAATGTATGTCTTGTTTAAACATTTGTAAACTCAAGATGAATGGGCGTACAAAATGTGTGTTTTCAAAATAGAGTAAAATGCCGTCAAAGTCTCACATCTTGCTCTGCAGATCTCAACATAGTTCAGCACCAGACAAAGTATTTTTATGAATTCTCACACACAGCTATGACAACAGATCTGACAGGGAAATATTTTGTTACTGCCCGATGGTAAGTTCCTTTTAATCAACAAACATGCATTAGTCAGTCTTGATTACGGCTGCTGGCTGCTTTTTAGTGACGCCGTATCAGTCTTTATGCAGAAATGTTTAACCTTAACTGAGTTGCAATGTTTAGGTTGTGAAAAAAAAGCCACAGATGATGCAAAACGGTTTCACAAAGCCTATACTCTAAAACAGTTAGGAGAAGTAGGTTAAATAAATAAAATGCATTTCCAAAAAGTCCAGAAAGGCAATATTTTCACACCAAATTTCCACCACCAGGATTCAAGATTCTTTAACCTAACTACAATTAGCAATAGCTTAAAATTTTTGTGAACACACTTCATTAAAAGTTGGCACAAACAGAATAAAACTCCATAAAACACCATCTCTGTTAGCTGATGTCTGGTACCCTGTTGTTTGCATTCAATTTGAGGGTTTACAAGAGGAATGTTAACAAATCAGAGAAACGCTGGACGCTCACAACACTCAGTAGTAGCTGTCCTTCAAGAGGAGGCTGAGGGAGTTTACTGCCTCAGTGAATTTTCACCAGCTGCACCACTTTCTGGTACGGTAACGGCAGCACTACTGCGATGGACCGCAGATGTCTGCAAAGAGTGGTAAAGACTGCTTAAAAGATCACCAGGGCTCCACTGGCCTCTCTGTAGACCATCTACCACCACAGAGTCCACAGTAGAGCTTAAGAACCTTAAGAACCCCAGCCACCCCAACACAGACTGTTCACAGTATGTTGCTAAAAAATGTATGTATGTATGTATGTATGCTAAAAATAAAAAAAAAATGTTCACATTAGTTTCCCAAAATGTTCTTAAGTTCATGTATACTGTTGTGTGTTCAATAATAATAAATATTGTGTATTAGTTGCAGTTAAATGTGTAAAAATGTTTACCAGATCAAAGCCTTATTTCTTTATTGTTTTAAATGATATCAAATCAATATGAGTGTGATTGTGTGGGAAGAATTGAAATGACTAGATTAAAGTAGTTTCCCTGTTAATTTGACACAGTTGCATTCGGCAACAAAAACACAATTTAAATTGTTAAATTTTACATTTGTCAATTACGACACTCAGTAAGTGACAGTAAGTAATAAACAGTCACTACAGTTTATTATGTCTGTGAAGGTCCTCAGTCATCCAGGACATCTTGAAAAAAGGTTGAAATAAAAGCCGGTTTTCAAGGTGAATACAGTTTATTATGGAAATAAAGACCACTGTAGGTTTAAGACGGGCACATAACAAGTCCGGGAAATGTTTAGTGACAGTACAGACCGAACTCAAAAATAATATTTAAAATGTGTTAGAAAATATTTTGCACATATTTGGTGCATACAATTGTGCTATTTATGCTATGTGCTTGTGCTATGTGTGCTATTTTTCCAAAAAGTGCTTGTGTCAGTGGGGCATTAAGGTCATGTGATCTAAATACTTTTATGTCTGGGACACAAATGGGTAACAAAATTACATTAACAGTTACAAAGCCTATGGTCCAGCTGCTCAGTAAACAGACATTGTGGTCTTTGCCACATCTACTGAACATTTAGCATAATAGTAGTAGTTGGTTGTCAGCATTACATGCTTTTGTTTCAGAAAGGTTTTGATAAAATAAATCTTAACAGCTGATGATTACAGCACTATGAGCTTTTCAACAGATTGTAGCTAGCGCTTTGACATTTGACAGCTTTTCAAAGACTTGGAAAAAGTCACAAATGTGACAGTGGGACATAGAAAACAGTGTAACTTGTATTATTTGGAAGCTCCTGGTCTCCCGGGAGCAGAGCAGCTGGCAGCACAGAAGATCGATGTTCATTTGCACCGGTCTGTCCTCCTCTGCACTGATTGGCTGAGATGGGCTATAGATTAGTGGCTGAAAACTAAAGGGGTGGAGGTCATTAGAATCTCATTATAATATATACAGTACGGCGTTTTTAAAAGAACGCCTGACGGTGTCGTACGCCATAAGCAGCGTTTTTGGGGGGAAACGCTGCACCTGAATGGCGTTGTATGATAGGCCTGGCCTGCCATATTCACGTCCTTCTTGATCAGAGGAAACCTGGGAATGTCAAAATGGAGTTCAATCACGTTATCTGTTTGTGGCTTCTGTTTATGGACCAAATAAAGCCTACGTTATAAGTTGTTACCAGTGCCTTAATGATGATGAAGAGAGGAGGAAATGCATAAGATGTTTATTGATTTGTGCAACAGTTTTTTTAAACCATATATTAGCAAGTGTAGAAACCATGCTAACAAAGCTAACTTGTTGACCTTATAAATAATGTATTTTACAATAATGTCGGAAACCATTAACAACAACCTCGCTGTTGAGTTACGTCATGTTGAATTAGTCTTGATGTCAGGACTCGGGCAGTTTGTGTTACTTCTAGAATTATGATGTACCTGTCTCGTGCAAATGATTTTGTGGGATGTTCATGTTCTCTTCCATGTTGGAAACTTGTATATACGATACACCCAACACCACTTGAAAGCAGCATTAATTTATTATACTATTTTATTGTGTGATTTAGGCATACCTCTGTTAGTGGTTCCTTTTGTATGTATTATCTTGCTGTGTACTATTGTACACTGTCTACAGGGCACCATTGTAAAAGAGAGCTAGACCCTCAACCGTCTAAAAAGGTTAATAATAATATACATAGACAAAAAATAATTAACTTATTTGTCACAACAAATACACACAAGACAGAGGAGCCATGCACTAAGTGTGAATATGTTGATGGAAGAAATTACCCCAAATACACAGCAGGAGGGCTTTCCTAGGCTGGTGTGTGTAGTTGTATGAGACGAGCTGAAAATAATGGTTGATTGTGGGTTTTTTATGCAAAATGTCTGTAATAACTTTTTTGCTGAGTTCAATAGACACAGGCTGCTACGCTGTTGGCATCTTTTTTTGTTCTCTTTGAAAAAAGGGCATCAATTTTAATGTTAAAATGTAGTGTCCCAGATTATCAATCGAAGTGTACAACTTTGTCTCCTCTTCACAGCTGCCTGACTCAGGCCTCTTCCACTGGGTAGGTGAGGACACATCTTGAGCTTTTAGCAAACAGGAGAAATTTTAGGAAAAACAGGTGACAGTTCTCAGTCATCTAGGTCATCTTGATAAAAAGGTCGAAAAGCATCTGGACTTAAAAGGTGAAGACGTTTACTCTCTTGTCTAAGGGACTTTTTCAATTATAAAGGGCGCAGGTGCTCAGTGTTAGAGCGGTTGTCCTACAACCAGAAGGTTGGCAGTTCTATTCCCGCTCTCCCCACAGATCATACTGTTGTTATGTCCTTGGGCAAGACACTTAGCCTAACCCTTCCTGCCTCCAGCGTCTGTGGCACTGGTGTATGAATGTCTAAGAATGTTTAGGAAATATATTTGGCGATGGTCAGAGAGTCCGCAGTGTGACTCCTGATGTGAGACTCAGGTGAGTCATTAGTATCACTGTTCCATTCAGGTGTTGTTGTCCTTCTAAAGACAAACTGTTTAGATTTAGGTTTCAAAACACTGTTGTAACCTAACGACTCTCCCATCAGGGGTCATACTGCCCTTTCGGGGCAAGTTAGTTAACGACTAAGACCAGAACAGTCACTTAACCTGAAAGCTATTGAAAAATATTTTTGATATAAAATAAATTTTATATAAAAAAAAAAGTTAAAAGTGGGGGGAAAAAGAGGTGTGCATGTTACTACAAGGCTAGATCTATTTGTTTAAAGTGGTTTGGAGAGGCTAGATTTGTTTATCTTGAAGCTATTATTTTACAAACGACATTCCCCGTGAGTAAACGCTCAGTGCTAAGAGCGGTGCCTATAGCGTGAGTTCCCCGCAACCATAACTCAGTTGTCGGACACAGACAAGGGAATCTCGCGGTGAACGTGCGGAGCCGAATATCCAACGTCAAACTAACTTCACCGCGGTGAATGATGTGAACTGTCTTATTAACAGGTGCCTATAAAAACAACTGAAAGGTTGTTACATTTAAGTTACCGTGTTGTGTTATCGGTTTCCACTGTTGCACTCGTTATTTGTTATTGTGAGTAGTAAATATCCAGAAAACGCGTTTTAGGTATGGCCAGTTAAAAAAAAACCTCTGTATTTTGCGTATGTTTGATACGTTCTGTTCAGATGCCTCGCGAACACAGTTGAATTCAGCAAAGATTGGTAAGGTGTGTTAACTCCGCCCGCCCGTGCGGACCTAGGGTTGTACAAAACACACCGCTGCGTCAAGTTCATCGAATCGAGCTCATCCCGTGTTCTCCTCATCTGTACACTCGAGACTGTGTAAACGTGCTAAGCCGCGCCGCAGGTTTGTTGTGACTTGTTTTGAATTGTGATCCTTGCTTTCTAACCCATTAGTCCAATATAAAATTATTGTTCAGCTGTCTGTATGTGTCGCCTGGTAATGTGCCTTTGCAACCTGTTAGCTAAATGCGAACAAACGGGGCAAACACGCCCCGCATAACACGCGAAGCAATTGGCTAGCTTAGCAGAGCTGCCAACCTAGGGGAGTCATGTAAAAAAGTCACTTCTCTTGGTGAACACATCGGGACTTTTTTCATGGAGTAAAGGAATGAAACCTTTTTTTTTTCTCCAGGTTGTACTCTAAGCCTTTATCAAAATCCTGTTCGTGCAAATAGTGATGTGTCTGTTGAGCACTATTCCAAGTAATAGTGCTCAGTATTTGTGGGTGCTGCAGTATAAAATATATCATCCTCATCATCTAGTGTCGTCGGTGGGCGTCATGTCTACAGTTTATGTCATACTTTATTTTATAGATACAGCTAAAAACTATGTTGCTAGTCAGGTTTTATGCAGGGATACATAGTTGTAAATACATAGTTTTCTGCACAGTGCATACAAATAAAACCTAATACACTGCATTACAAAAATAATTGATGCCTTTGTGTCTTTTTTAGGAGATCCAAAAACAATGGAGGTGAAAATCAATAAGCAGGATGAAGACCTCTCAATTAGCAACACTGACAATAATGGTGAGATTGTACACATTTCTATTTTAGGTTTTGTGTAGCAGTGATTAAAAACCAAATCGCCATTACTAAAATGACTGTCTTGTTATAAAATATATTAAGACTTTTGATTGATGACTGCAAGTGAAATGGCTAAGGGAGAAAAATAGATTCTGGCTGTATCTATGTAGCATGTGGCTATGTCAGATGGTAGTAGGGTTTTCTTGTCCAAGTTACTGCTGTTCTGGGGTCCCTCAATAGATGTGCCTGTGCTTTAATCCTGGTATCCGGGTATACTGTGCTATTGGGTATTTTCCAAGATACAATTGGCTGCTAATTTATCTACTGTTTTCAGTGGTTATAGTGTACAATTTATTATCAGTATTCACATATATTATGCATATTGCATAACATTTAAATCATTATATGTAGCCAGTTCCAAAAAATATACTATCTACATAATTTATTTTAGCATTGAATAATAATAAATGTCTGTCTAAAAAGATGTATAAAACAGATATTTATTTTTTAGGTAAAAGGCCAGCTGAGGACTTGGATGAGGAGCAGACCTTTAAACGTTCACGTAACACTGATGAGATGGTGGAGTTACGAGTACTGCTTCAGAGCAAAGTAAACATGTCAACCACATAGTAAGGCGTTGTGAATTTTTAATCGATGTTCAATTTTTTAATAAGAGGTCCCTCTGTATTTTGCAGAATGCTGGTGCTGTTATTGGGAAAGGAGGAAAAAACATAAAGGCTTTGCGCACAGATGTAAGTGATTAACTAATGCATTTTTGCACCAGGGAACAGTGGGCACCTAGTTTCTGACCCCCATGGTCTTGACATTTGTGAGCTTGTGTATCTGAGCACAGAGATAATTAAATAAAAGAAATCTTAGCTAAGTTCCAGTTAAGGTCATAATTTCCCCTAACAAGACATAATTGAATTTTCACAGAAATGGGTCCAAATTTCTCATCACAATGTTATTACCGAAATTTGATAGATGATTGATCTGCACAAAGATAACATCTCTATACCAGTGAAGTTAATTCAGTTCATGAAGATAGTTTTTACTTGACATTTACTAGAGACATTTTTACCTGTGGACTGAGCAGTGAAAAAATAAATTTGTCCTCTTGCCCACATTTTGAGGTGGGCAAGAGTTATGTCTATCTCTATTACTTACTGGTTCATCTGGGTTAATTTTTTTCCCTTATTCACCAGAGTGTATATTTATCACTTTTGTCCAGGTCACTGTTCCTCTTTTTCCACATATTAAAATATCATATTTGTAGCATATATAAATTAAAATGTATTCCTTCTCCCCCTTTTCCTTTCTCCTTTACTTTTTGTTTTATTTTTTGCCACCTTCCTCCGTTGCCCATGTACTGGATCGACATGCCCCTCCTGCGTTTCACATCTTGACGTTGGCCCAACATCCGCCTGCCCCTGAACATCTGCCCACCTGACACTCCCGGTTGGCCCCGCCCATAAACTGTGCCCCTTCTTAAATGGGTACCTAACTTGACATCTTGTGATTGAATGCCCAATGCCCAATGCCAACTTCCTCCACCACCACCTCCTTCTCCTCGGCCCATGCAGTACAATGCCAGTGTATCAGTCCCAGACAGCAGTGGCCCAGAGCGGTATGTCCCACCAGTTATTGACTCACTGCCTGATTAGACCAGAAAAAAATCATGTCTTTTATAACCTGCCTTCTTTTTCATTTTGACATATTGACATACATGACAGTACCCCTCCCCCAAACACCCACTCGTTTACTTTCAAGAGATGTCTTTCTTTTAGTTTTTTTGTCTCTATCTCTATTAATAATTGTCATTACAGTTTATTTGTCCATACAGAGTAAATGAAACCCCGCTGACAAAGTGTTAGTGGTTCCAAAGTTAAATGTAATGCTATACTGTTATAGTGTTTAATTTTACTGTAAAAACTGAAAACAGATTTATTTTCTTGTTCTGTCTTTTGTGGCTCTTATTACCACTCTCCTCCCAATGTTTTCAGAATCACTTTCCATGATCTTAAAAAGAGCAATGGCCCATTTTTGAAAGACCATACCAGTCACCTATCAGTGTTGTTGTCTTTTGATTTTATTGTGCTGCATACTTTTTGTTAAATGTCTTAAAGGCTACATCAAAAAAGAATTGCTTGACAAACTTCTCATTATCCCACCCCTCTTCCTGTCCTGTGCCACGTAAGAGTAACCACTCGCATCTCCTTCCCACCTGCGTGCTCAACCTTCTACTCTGTTGCTCCCCTGCCCCAAGCCCTCTTCTATCTTTTCTTCTCACCCCAGCCCTCCTCCCCATCCCTGTCCCTAATAAGAGGGTGTGATGGAGGCAAAATGTCATGGCAAGTTATTGTTTATGTTTGTTACTTTTTCCCAACTTGCTTATGGTGGGGTGGACCCCTTGTCTATAGCCCTCTTTCTCCCCATTTTATGTGGCCTATTGCAAATTAATTTGTGCCATTCAGAAGCCTTTTGTCTTTCAGTCTTGTCTTATAAAATGATTAGAGGGATTGCATGGTAGCTGCCCTTTTATCACTCAGGTGGAAAATTAAGTCATATATCCAGGGGTTAAAGTGGAAAAAAATCCTGAGCCTGAACTTTTTTTTTTTTGGGGGTTACTTCAAATATTGACGATAATAACAAAAATACAGTAACAAGAGCTTAAAGGGCTTAAGAAACTGGTAAACTGAGACTGAGAACTAGCTTCTCAGACAAACATTTTTTGAACTGTAGTGCAAGCCATAAGTGTTCATGTAACTCGCATGTTGATTTGAAACCGACAGGCTAGTTAACGCTTTTTTGTTTTCTGACAGTTTTCTACACAGGGTGACCAGTGGCTGCGAAATTCTGAATGACAAATCATGTTCTGCTATAAATGTGCACAAACGTATTTTTAAATCGTCAGTCATAGACAACGGTGTGTCAGCTGTAACAGTTGCTCTGCACGGGCAGCGCTCTATGACCGGGGTCTAAATCATGACGAGCAAGCACTTTCTTACCGCTGCTGGCATACAGTAGCTTCCTCGAGCAAATCGTGCAGAAACAAGCCCAGGGCTCTCTCAGTTTCTTGCACCAACTGCCAAAGGGCTCGCCATCTCTACTTTCTTCAATCCACGCCCAGCGCCATTTATTTTGAGTCCTTTATCTACTGCTAGGACATCATCCCCAGGCTTCATAAACTTGCTTGACAAACCATTTTTTTTCTCCGACAACGCTAACGTGACATTGACGTCCCATGGGTGTCAATCATACTCTGTGTTACCCCAAGGACCCCTTCTCTGCTTCTGATAGGCTTGTAACGTTAGTTAAATCTGCGTTCCTCTCATATGATTGGTAGGTGAAATAAATTGGCTCGAAAATATTAAACCGCGTGTGTGTCTCAAATATTATTTTTTCCTCACGGCCACATCGCCCTTTTAGATCACTCACGGTGGAATACTTTAAGCCCTGTATATCTGTTATATGAATATAACAGTCCAATGGAAGCCATCCATTCATGACTTTTTATATTTTGTTTTCTTGTAATAACAAAATAAATTATATCAAGAAAACGTTTGAAGAAGGAGAAAAACTGAATATGGCTTGATTCTAATGTAACTCACTTAGTCATTTAGGCTGCTGACCTTTGATGCCCCGACCCAGATGTTGGCAAATCTGTTTGTGCTTTCCTTTATTTAACTAAAGCCTGTGTGTAGCAAGTCTATCAGTCTGCGGCCTGCAGTAACTTAAGATCATTGCTAGTTATTTTGTTATTATGAGAAAATTTAGTGAAAAGTTATAAAAGGGTGGTCACTTCTGGCCTTTATACAGACTTTATATGTTTCTATTTTTGTTTGTTGATTTTCCTCTGATACTTTATTGTCAGGTTAAATGTTTTTCTTTTTTGCTTTTGGTCCATATTGTACATTCATTTCTTATTAAAATGCAACTACAGGATCCTAAGTGTGAATGCTTGTGTTGATACGATTGGAGACATTCTGCTGAAAATAATTCCTACTCTTGAAGAGGTAGGCAATTAACCAATTACTGTGAATGCATTTTATCCAGCATAATTCATTATCAACTGAAATTATTGATGCAAGTTCTGTTTCTGTAGTACCAGCATTACAGTGGCACGGATTTTGACTGTGAGCTTCGCTTGCTGATTCATCAAAGTTTGGCTGGGGGTATCATTGGAGTAAAGGGTGCCAAGATAAAGGAGCTGAGAGAGGTGAGCTGAGAGTTACTTCTAGTTCTAAATAATACATTTTATGGTATGAACTTAAAACTTAAACTTGTCAAAATTTCTTGCCCTAGAATACCCAAACCACCATTAAATTATTTCAGGAGTGCTGTCCTCACTCCACTGACAGAGTTGTGTTGGTTGGAGGAAAGCCAGAGCGTGTTGTTGAATGTGTAAAAGTTATTCTGGAGTTGGTGTCTGAAGTAAGTGTACAGTGCTTAGACTGTGGAGAGCTAAAATTAATTTCTTTAATTACTGAACATAGAGATTTTTATTGATGATCTCTCTTAATCTTCAGGCACCAATCAAAGGTCGTACACAGCCTTATGACCCTAATTTCTATGATGAGACGTACGACTATGGCGGTTTCACCATGGTGTTTGAGGAAAGAGGAAGAAGACCGGTGGGAAGTTTTCCTAGCCGTGTGCGTGGAGGCTTCGAGCGAATGCCCCATGTTCGTGTTAACAGACCATTGCCTCTGCCTAGAAGAGACTATGATGATATTAGCTCCCGCCAAGGTCCTCCACCACCACCGCTGAGCAGAGGTGGACGAGGCGGGAGCAGAGCCCGTAACCTGCCTCTTCCACCACCACCACTACCGAGAGGGGGGTGAGGACTGGGATACCTGCTTTTATTTCTGTTTTCCCTTTCCATTTGATTCTGTCATTTTTTTCATTGCTTTCAGGGGAGAGCGGTTCTCACACAGCACCTACCATAACAGCATTGATGACAGACCAAGGTTAGTATAAAAAAAAGATTTGTAATGTCGATTCTGTCAGTGTTACCACTAAGAATTGTAGTAGCTGTCTTAGTAGTAGTGCAAAGTCTCTGAGCCTTGATACAGAGTCTAATCACAGGCCGTCTGTGGACTTAGCTGTCTCACTTAGGCTTTTGAAATCTCAGTCTAACAGAGTTTACTTAGTATAGTTGGTAATGATGTGTTATCTAGGAAAACAGAAATTGTAATAAAACATTTATGTCTGTAGTGACAGAAGAGGCAGAGGAGGAGACCGTTACGACAGTATGGTATGTCATGTGACTTTGCTTTTGCTTCTGTAAATCCTAAAAGCCAATTGGTTGTGGGTAGTAGTGAATTGTTAGGAGAAATGGTATTACTACTTACTATTGTTGCACAAGCTTTGTAGCTTGCATTTTGATGTTTGTGTGCAGATCTAGGCCTGTTGTTGCCTAGCAACAGATGTCTCCTTGGTTACAGATATCCACCAGACAGCAAATGGAGTCAAGCAGAAACTAAAGTATTTTTTAAACAAGTTACCCTACATTGCTGAGTAGAAACTAAGGTCCTGATTTTAGTAAAATACATTGGCAATTGTAAAAACCTGTTTGTGGTATTATTTACCATTATATCTCCATGCATGAATAAACAGCACAGAAACTGGAATTGTGAAATGCAAAAAAAGAAAATGCATTTTCATGGAGAGAAACTTAGTGATGTCAGACACTCAAGGTTTTTAGTTGTATTTTGTAGAAGCCTGAGTTAAATGAGAAACACTAAATAGGCTGGTTCACAGTAAACACAGCTGCTCTGTGGTGTCTGTTTCTCATCTTCATTAGGACTGGCTGCACTCAAGGCATACATAGAGGCAACATTTCCCACACAGCTTTCTGCAGCACATTCCGGTTATTAGTAGATAATGTGGCTAATGTACATTGACATCAAGTCTACTAATCATTTCATATTATTGTGGACACTATACATTCTTTTGTTAGGTATTGTTGTGAAATAAGTTAAATAATATTTTATTAATACTTTTATTTCTTTTCTTAATTTCTGAAATGCAGAGTGGAGGCAGATATGGTGAGTAGATATTTATTTAAAACCTGTAAAGTTTTGTGAAATATTTCTGTCCTCAAATTGAGTCTAATTTAGTCAATATCAATTAAACTTTACCTTGTTCAAAACGGATGTAAGAAAATTATGAAGTTGAATGCAGTTGTTATACCTCTAACTCAGTGTACAAGTCTATTCCTAATCGGCACAAGATCATAGTGAAAATATAAAAACCTTCACTGTTTACAGGGTTTACACATAGGGTTTACAGTCTTTCTTTTCTCTTTATCCCTATTGTGTATTTTCTTTTTACTTCCCTTTTTTTCCATGTCCAATATTTCAAAGACAACAGTGCTTCCTAGGGATCATTTTCTTCCTGGTGAGTGGGGATAGGACACTGTTGCTTCAGGGACTTGTTTCCTGGTCTGCATGGGTCTGTCCTGCTTCTTGCTCACTTAAGTTACGTACAAACATATCTAAAATCTACCTTTCAGGTGGGAGAGGGTCTTACAGCGATATTGGAGGTCCAGTTGTCGCAACACAAGTAACCATCCCAAAGGATGTAAGTGTTGGACATAGTGTATGTTGACCACCTAAATGCATAGCTGTGGCTCTAGACCAGATAAGATATTTGACTGTAGTCTGATTTTTATTTCATCCATTTGGCTTCTATATAGCTGGCTGGGTCCATCATTGGTAAAGGTGGCCAAAGAATCAAACAGATTCGCCATGAGTCTGGGGCATCTATCAAGATTGATGAACCACTAGAGGGCTCTGAGGACCGCATCATCACCATCACAGGAACCCAAGACCAGATCCAGAATGCCCAGTACCTGCTGCAGAATAGGTACGTTTTCCAGTAATGTCTATTAAAAAAAAGCAGTTGGGGATGGTTTAGTTTATTTATTTGACAGGAATCATGTGCAAATACATTAATCTAACAAAAGAAAAGATACTTACACCAGATTTGGCTACAGCTAATTTCTATCTGTTGTCCCTGGACAGATAAAATAAAAACAATAATGCATGCTTTAAACATCAATATTTACAATCTATTTACAACTCCATCAGCATTCACACTTCAACCTAAACTAATACATATACATAACATTCAACCTTCTAAAATTGCTACAGTAAAACTTTACTACCGTAAACATAATCAGTGCTGACATAATTGATATTCTTATACTTACTGAAAGCCTCCTTGGGCTAGCCATGAAAAAGGCATTATGTTTGTAAAGGCTTAGGTTTCAATGTAACAAATGAATGTGTTTGCCTTTTGTAATGTTATATTGTTAGTACTCAGTAGTAGTAGTAGTAATAGTAGTAGTACTCACTTTCAACCATCATCAAATAGATAAGCTGCTGTCTATTTGCGGTTTATTTTAGACATGAAATTTACATAATTGTACATTTTAATCTTTGTACATGTACATGCTTTATATTTTTATTTAGTTATTTATGTCTTTTGTCTCTTGTTTCAGTGTCAGACAGTATTCAGGTCGATTCTTTTAAGAAAACAGAAGAAAGGCAGAAGAGTGAAGCCATGCTGCCAAACTGTTTGCCGGAGCCTACATTCCTTTCAGACACGCATTGTATTTAAGGATTTAGTGAACACTAAAGTGTCGAACAGCAAACAATGAAAAAATTTTTTATGCAATGATTCTTTTCAATAGACTGTTGTGAGTCATTGGGGTATACTCCTGTGTAATTACTTTGGTCTCTGGACCTTATACCTTCTATAGCTTTTTCAGTACAGCATGCTGAATGTAATGTGAAGTTGGGTAGGTTTTACTGTGGTTTCTGGCGTTCTCTCTGAATTCTTTTCATAATAAGCACTTTTTGGTAGAATTGGCTTTATATGTTACAAAAAATAGTGTTCACAAGTGTAAATAAACACTAAATAAAACTGTATAGTGTCATAAATTTTCATAAAATGTAACTAAAAGGAAATTTATTTGCTTGACCCTGTTTTATTTATATTTTAAAAATGTTTTTTTAATGTAGCTTGTGCCTAGATATGGTATTGTAATTTTTTTATTTTTCACCACAACAATGTTCAAACCTAGCTTTTTGGGAGTTGTGGTCTCCGTTTGTTTCTCTCTGTAATACTCTTCAGCCCCTGATGAAGTTCATTAAAGATTTGTCATAACTTGTTCTGGCTGTGTTTATGCGTGTATTATGTTTTAGCAGCCAACGCCGAGTTTCTTAGCACCCGGAAATGAGTCTGCATTAATGTAATAATAAAAGTCCATGCGGTTTCCCATCAGCGCTCAGCCCTGGTCACATGCTGTGCTTCTTATTTCTTACTTGTACTCAAGAGGACGTGGTGGACAACACAAGTGGATACCAGGAACCAAGAAGTCTGACTAGGGGAGACCAAAAAAACGGTTTAAATTTCTCCGATGTTACTTTGCGATCGTTATCCATTATTAGCGACATTATGTAAAAGTTATTTATATTTATATACAGTCTATGGTAACAATGCAGTAGACGCTCCACCACGCCCAGAGAACAACACAAGGACCGGGCCGAGCTGCTTCAGTCTGCAGTAGTTGCACTAAGTTGAGTTCCTGTTGTCTTGAAGAAAAAGGTAAAACATGTAGCAGCATTTGGACCTTGCTGTTTGTTTATTTTGAAAAAATTACGCGTCTTTAACGTTTTCCCGTCTCATTAAACGTAAACGGATTACGACACTACTTCTTTTGTTTTTCGTAAAGAGTTGCAGTTCCAGCAGGAATGACTCAAAGCTGTGTTGGGGCTTGCTGCCTCAGCCCAGAGGCCAAAGAGGCTCGGAGGATCAACGATGAGATTGAGAGGCAACTTCGCCGAGACAAAAAGGACTCTCGACGGGAATTCAAACTACTTTTGCTGGGTAAATGCCAAAAACACAGTCTTACACAATAACACACTAAAACTCGACGAGCAAGATCCTAAGATTTAAGGCTAATAACCCACATATATTTGTAGTGCGTGATACATTAGTGTTCAGTTGTGTGCACGTTAGGCACTTCAGAACAATGAACACTAAAACTAATGTGGTATCATCACAATAAGCCAAAGCCGTTGTGATGCATTATTAATGCTTAAGTGCAAGGTCTAATGTATTCACTTAAACTGCTTTCAAAAAGGATTGACTGTATAACTTATAGGTTCAAAATATGTAGCATTAGAGATCATCTTTCACGCTTTGTTTGCATATTATAGTTTATTGGCCTACTTTTCTTTTTAGTGAGTTCTCACTAGGTTTTTGTTTCTGTTACTAGAGGAAATTATGCAACTCCTTTGGTTCAGTTTTCTTAAACTCAAAAGGCATGTGTAATTATAAGCAATACTGACGTTTTTGCTCAATATTGACTCCCAATGTAAAGGCACTGCTGAATACTCAAATGGAGCTATTATTTAACATCCCAATGCATGTTTTATTATTAAACAAATTGTGTGAAATATTGTATTAATCTGATAAAATGTGTGTTCTAATCAGCTTGTATTTGAATGATTGGAAATCAAATTGTATAGTTTAGAAGGTTAGAGTTTAAAAGTTGTGTTGCTTTAGGGCCTTGTCTTTAACCCAAAAACAAAAAAACAGCAGTCAATGGATCCTTGTGAAATTTCAAATTGTCACTTTCACACAGTTCCTAGTAAACTACCAGGAACACATTTCTAGCAACTTCTTGCAGAAGAAGTTAAAGCAAAGCGTTTTTTAGCGTTCAGTGGATGTGGTTTTCCAAGTATATTCCCCGGATTCTGCAATGTTGCTAGATTTGATATCGGAAATTGACAGAAAGGATTTCCTGGGAAATGAGGCATTTCTGGTAAAATGTTGTAATGCTCCTGGGAAATGGTTATGTGTGAATGGGTCTAAAGCCATAAGACACATACAGTTTTATTAATTATTTTTTATTTTGTCACATTATTAACCAGGTTATGAATCTGTTTTTGTCTTTAGTCCATGTGTGCATTTGCCCTTAGTAATGTACAGGTTTTTTTGTTTCTAGGAACTGGTGAAAGTGGTAAGAGCACCTTCATCAAGCAGATGAGAATCATCCATGGCCGCGGTTATTCTGAAGAGGACAGGAGAGGATTCACCAGGCTTGTCTATCAAAACATTTTCACAGCCATGCAAGCCATGATCCAGGCCATGAATATGCTCCAAATCCCCTACATGTTTGAGCACAATAAGGTAGATTCTTAATTTTAATTTTCTATGTATCACCACAACCAACTATTAAGAAATGGCCTTACTGTCTGTCAGTTGCAGTGTCTGCACTTATTCTACAAAGTACTTCTAGTATAACTGTGTTTAGTTTAGCTGTCCTGACCTACTAGTGTTGTCCTTTTACGGAGCATGCTGTCTTTTGGAAAGTACACATAATGATACCTAACAGGCATGTGGAGACATGTACTGCTGTACAGATTCAGGAAGATGGAGCAAAGATTTCCACATTAACCCAAGTGGAATTACATTCATTCATGTTAACGTTGCACCTTATTTTTCTTCTGGCACAAAAATGATTAAAGATAAGATCCAGGCTGGGACGTTGCTTTATATAACTTTTGACAACAGGAAGAGGACCGTGAGTTCATTAGGCTGTGACTCTGCATGTAACATTATATACATAGTTTATAAGCAAGGCTCTGCTGTTTGTGGGGACAAAGGTGACCAACATAGGCACAGTGAGCACTTTACTTCTTAATGTGTGATTCACACAATAGAAATCAATTTAAGGTACACCTTCAAAATATGCATTGAAACCTTCTCCATTTTCTGGTTGTTGCCATGTAACAATGGAGCACAACGAATTAACTAACAAAACAAAATAGATGAAGAAAATATGGTTGTTTCTCATTAAAAGTAAATTAATATTTTGATTCTAGGTGGTAATATTAGTAGCGCAGTAAGGTCCATGAATGGTTCATTAATGATAGTTGACAAAGTTTGTGCAGAAATGTACACAGCATTTTAACCTAATTTACAATGTTTACCCATACTAGATTTTCCACTATCTCATGACTCTCAAAAACTCGATGGCATACGGATAGCTCTTAATGTTAATATGTGTTGGATACCTTTATAGTAGTTTAGTAATTTTTTTTTTTACATCAGAGCTTTGTGAAGGCAATTTAAAACTGATGACTATGTAATGCTGTTTGTTGCAACCAAAATGTTATACAAACATTTTGAAGAGAGGCTTGATGAGAGCAATGTTAATACGGGACTCTATTTACCCTGTGTTTTACTGGCTTCAAACAAAAAGCACTACATGTAGATGAGATAAAAGTTGATATATTTTCTCTCATGGTTTCTAAAAAAAAAATTTGATGCATAACAAATGAATTGTTGTTGTGTTTCATTTACTTAGACTCATGCAAAAGTGGTCAATGAGGTTGATGTGGAAAAACTTACCACTTTCACAAAGCCCTATGTAGAAGCCTTAAAGAATCTGTGGAGCGACCCAGGGATTCAAGAATGTTATCATCGGAAGAGGGAATATCAGCTCTCTGACTCTACTAAATAGTAAGTATTCAGTTTGGCTGTTAAGTAGTACACAATTACATTCTTTAGCGTCATGACAAAACATTTTAAAGTCAAGTACATTAAACTATTTTGCCTGTTGCTCTTTCCTTACCCCATTATCTGTTATATATTAAAGTAGTTTTACTTTACTTGACCATCCATTTGCTTTGGTTCCATAGTTATCTAAACAACTTGGACCGAATAGCTGACCCTACCTATGTGCCAACTCAGCAGGATGTCCTCAGGGTCAGGGTTCCCACAACAGGAATTATAGAGTATGTCTTTGATGTGGAAAAAGTAGTGTTCAGGTGTGTACATAATTTATTCTAATCTGATCAATTCACTAGTTACAACCTATTATTGCCTAGCACTGGAATTCAGACTGTCAATCATTGCTATATTTCTGATGGTTTAACCTTTGTAGAATGGTGGACGTGGGTGGCCAGCGTTCAGAGCGAAGGAAGTGGATCCACTGTTTTGAAAGTGTCACTTCTATCATGTTTCTGGCAGCTCTCAGCGAGTATGATCAGGTCCTTATTGAGTCACCCAATGTGGTAAGATGAAACACTCACTGGAGTGATCAATGTATTTCATTTTTTCCATTAAGTCACTCTCCCCTAAGTGATGCAGCTTCTCATTTTTTTCTCAAAGTTGTTAAACAATACTGTACTTTAGGAGGGTCAAATTGTTGCCTGTGGAAAAAAACACATTTGAAGTGAAACCATATTGAAAAGGTTGAAGTGACAGCTGTTTTTAGTGATGACTAAAAGCTAAAGTAAACACTTTTCTATGTTTCAATTCTTAAGAGACCTGTCTAATTTGAGTATTGTAATGATCAGGAGAAAAAGGAGGCAGAAGTGTTACATTTTGTGCCTACTGTTCATAAATCTCAGATCCTCAAAACACTAATGATACATTACACAGCCTTCTGATATGCATGATGTATTATTTATTATCATGTAGCTATTTTGTTTCAGTTTGATTCACATTTATTTCCTTGTTGTTTGCAAAAAAATAACACAGCTCTGTTGCATTAATGTTGAAATAATGGCAAAGCAAGGTTTATATTACAGTTTCTTAAAGTGTGTCAGAGAAAGGCTCATGTAACCTAAAAGTCAAAGGGCAAAATAGTCATATACTTGATCCTGTCTGTTCCTTGTAGTAGTTGGCCTAATTCTTCTGTAGGGGGAGCCCTTTAGTTACTCTGCTCCGCTAACTGTTTTACCTTTGAATGAGAATATATTATATAATATATATGTAATATGAATATATATACATAACACAATACATTTGAGCTTTCAATTCTCTTTGATCTGTAGTTGAAATGTACATGGTATTTGTTTTGTCTTTTTTAAGAAACGAATGGAAGAAAGCAAGGCCCTGTTCCAGACGATCTTACTCAATCCATGGTTCTATAATTCCTCCGTAATGTTGTTTCTCAATAAAACAGACCTGCTGAAGGAGAAAATAATGTATTCACATTTAGCTGACTACTTTCCCAAATATAATGGTATGTTACAAATTTGCAAATATTCCTTTTAACATTGAATTCTGATTTAGTTAATGGGTCTTTTTTGCCCTTGTTTCTTTCAGGCCCCAAGCAAGATGTCAAAGAAGCAAGTGAATTTATCTTAAACATGTTTCTCAGCCAAAATCCCAACATAAAAAAGATGATCTACTCCCACTTCACTTGTGCCACAGACACCAACAACATCCGATTTGTCTTCAGTGCGGTGAAAGATCATATTTTGCAGTCCAACCTGATTGTGTACAATTTGGTTTAAAACGGCGGTGGTGCATCTGTAATTCGATTTGCTTTGTACAGCTGTCAATCAGGGGAGCTCTGCAGTCCTCCTACTTTTCTCATTTTGCTGCTGAACACGATAATCAGAAACAGGAAATTGAGAAGCTCACAAAAAAACTGTACTACTGATGTCTTTCAAATATTCCTGTTCGCCTCTTCGAGATCAATGTCTCCAGCTATAATGAAGTGTGTCCTGACAATTAAAAGGATTAAAGGACGAGGAGCCTAATATTGTATGCACTTTGAGATTTATTGTGAAGACAGTGGAGCAGTACTAATACAAGTGCACATAGACGGAGTAAAAGGGAGTAAAACATTTCAGTTGCTGCATAAGTCTGTGAGGACAATGTACAGTGTCTCTCCTTCAAGGAATCTGTGGATGTGAATGTAAAAGCCATGCTGCACCCAGCACCTCTAACAGTGTGTAATGGTAACACTACTACAACTATGTATAGTTCATGCCCTATTTTTAATGGGGAAACACTAATGATGCACTGTGCTAATCAGTAGAAGTTGTAATGTATTTTTATTATTATTATTATTATTATGTGACTGTTTCAGTTTGATTCACATTTTTTATGTTTTGTGTACTATATATACTTGTCCCTCAATGGTTTGCTACAATAGCTTTTTATGGTCACTATCATTTAGCAGGTACCATTTGAACTGTTTTTCTAAATCCATTAGCTCAAATTACTACAGAGCTGCTGAGGTTATGCATATAGTGAATATATGGTACAGGAATTAAAAAACTGACCAAAGTATTGGTGTTTAGTAATCTCTGAGGTATTAAGAGTTATGCATACTTGATCATAATTTATATGCTGGTCAAACAAATCAGATACATACTTCAAAAGGTACAGAGTCTGAATGTTTACAGCATCTTTTACGCCACATAAAAAAGATCAAACTTATAAAATGAAAAATGTACTCTAATTTTGAATGAATAAAACAAGTTTCTTTTGAGTCATTTTTTTTTTTTAAACATGGTGCCCAAAGTCAGGCCCGGGGGACACACGAGGTTTTATACGGCCCTTGGATTCCCAAATGAAATGTATTGTTTATGGCCCTCCAGCATTGTTAGAGTTTTCATGTCATGGTGGCACTGTAAAGTAGCTCTGTGTGTACATCGGGTCTACTGCTCTGAAAACTGTCTCCGCCTTACCTGCTTCATGTCTGAGTACTGTATTTAATTAAACATTATTCTAATAAAGCAATAAAATACCTGCGTATGGTTCAGAAAACACCAGGAGGGGAGGGACTTTGGTCCTTTGACATTTGCCCTCACTGGAAAAAGGTTGGACACTCCTCATCTAGAGCATGTATTGCCCTACTTTGTGAGTGAGACTTCAATATGACTGAAGTACTGTGGTGTTTTGTGGGTAGGTTTTAAAAAAGATATCTCCAGTTACTCTTATTTTTTAGAGAGTAATTTGAAACACAACGCAACTTTGTATACCCACTAAAACACAAAGGAGGCAAATGCAAGCTCACATGCCATTGTTGCTTGGTGTATTGTAAAACTTTTTAGAATTTGCTCCTCCCCAAAAGGATTGTCTAGAAGTGCACAAATATTTCAGTCTTTCAGGTACAACGTGTCTATTTATTTTTTCCTTTTCTATTTTATTCTTCTAAAAGGTGCCTAGGCTATGTTTATTCTTTAATTGGAGGATGTGTTGTTTGCTCCTGAGGAGAGTGTTTAGTATGGTACAAATACACTGTAAACCACGTTTTCTCTGGGGGCCCTCTAAGGAGTTTCAAATGTAGGTGCCCGTGGGACTACACTGTAAGTCGGCCCAGATCCAAACTCAGGATGCTTTGAAAGCCTGCCCATCCACCCGCCTCTTCGCCACAGAGGAATGTAAAATGCACCTGAATTGAATCCAGCTATGAGGAAGAATAAGTGCGCCAAGTCACCAACCCACTGTTCCGGGAGAGCTTTTCTAAAAGATCATCATCCGAGGTAGAGCTAGGATCACCCACTGATTTGAAGGAACACTGTCAACGTTGTTGGAATCAAATTCAATGAAATTGGGTTCACGATGTGGCCGTGCTGCATGTCTGCGGAGGAGAGCGAGCGATTGAGGATTCACCAAGAGATTGAGAGACAACTTCGGAACGATAAAAATAAGTCCTCCAAAGAGTTAAAGTTGTTACTTTTGGGTGAGTGCCAATCGAGTTTAGCTTTTAACTTCCTGAAAAAAAATAACTAACATTAGGCTACATTCATATAGGCTAAACAACGCATCAAATGGTGCCTTTAAAACTGCGTATATTGTATATTAGCCATTACAAATGTGAGCCACCTAATCCATAGCCTCTATGTGCAGGGTTGGAGCGCTTTACAGTAGGCATACATTTTGTGTAAGTGATGTTGATTTATCATAGCTCGCAAAATAACAAAATAATAAAACCCACACATTTGTAATATATATATATATATATATATATATATATATATATATATATATGACTGTGGTGAAGTATAGCCAGGAAATGACATGGTTGTTGTTGAATTTGGTAAAGTTTGTTTAAACTGTAGGTTACTTTCTTCTGGTTACACACTAGCTTCTGCATTCTTTAGATAGTTGATAGTTGAGATAGTCAAATAGTTGAGAGTGTCTTGACTCATACGTACATAACAAACTGAAAGAGAAATTTAGAGGTTAGAGATTTAGATTAAGCAGGAGAAAACATTACATGCCAATCCTGAAATGCGTCAATTATCGACTTACAGTAATGTGTCTAATAAGCTTGTTATTATATAATAAGTATTTGTTGGTGTAGTCAAAACAGTTCACTCAGAAAAGGTTCCTTGTAGGTTATGTTGGGAACTACACAAAGACTTTGCCTGAAGGTCAGCAATACTTTAAAACTTCAACTTGAGGAATCCTGTTTGGACAAGAGTATCCTTTCATAAAGGTCACTCTGCTGATATTAGTGTACAGGAGGTAGTCCAGTGCCACTCAAGATGATTTAAAGAATGTTAATTATTTATCTTGTTTAAACGGTCCTCTTCCTTGTGAATAAGGATTTGACACACTCAAAAATCTGTCCATTTTCTTTACTCCCTGCCAGGTTACTTTGTTTGAAAGGCAGAGTACTCCCTGAGCAGTTTTACGGGTTTATAATAGGTCTGACAGTTCTCAACAGAAACCGATTTACATACTCACCCTTCAGCAATTTAAAGTGACCAAGAAATCTATGCATGCTTTGAAATGTGGCATGCAGTCACAGGCAATAGGGAGAGGAGAGTTTTTTTGTTATTTTTTATGCCTGATTTTATTTCCTCTTATACATCTTCATCTCATTTGCCCAGGCACTGGCGAAAGTGGGAAAAGCACTTTCATCAAACAGATGAGAATCATTCATGGCAGTGGATACAGTGAAACCGAAAGGAAGGGTTTCACTCAACTAGTGTATCAGAATATTATGACCGCCATCCAGACCCTCATCAATGCCATGAAGTCTTTGAAGATTACCTATGTTGATGACAACAACATTGTAAGAAACCAAACGTAAAAAAGGTTGCGATATTGAACAGCATTTACAGCTAATCAGGAAAAATTCAACAAGTGTATGTGTGGATATTTTGTTTCTGTCAGGCACATGCAGAGAAACTCTGCCAAGTAGAGGCTTTCCAGGTGTACTCTTTGGAAGCCTGGCAGGTGGAGGCCATTAGAAAAGTGTGGAGTGACCATGGTGTTCAACTCTGCTATGACCGCAGAAGGGAATTCCAGTTATCTGACAATGCCAAATAGTAAGAGTTAAACATTTTTGAAATGACTTGTCTTGATACTTACGTATAAACCAAATGTGCATATGTAGTTAATGTAGTTGTAGACGTGTAAGTTTCCACAATTGATGCACTGTTATCTTTTCAGTTACCTGACTGATTTGGATAGGATCACAGCTTCCATGTACATCCCAACTCTGCAAGACATTTTGAGAGTTCGAGTACCCACAACAGGCATTATAGAGTACCCCTTTGATCTCTCAAAAATAATCTTTAGGTGATGACAGTTTTTTAATTGATACATTTGATTTGAGTTTAAGTACTGTGGTTTTGATAAAACTTATATCTAGCAGGGATGCCAAACCTAAACGTAGTCATTACAACAAGCTTTGTTTTCTAGGATGGTTGATGTCGGAGGTCAGCGGTCAGAAAGGAGGAAATGGATCCACTGTTTTGACAATGTCACTTCTGTCATTTTCCTGGCAGCACTTAGCGAGTATGATCAAGTCCTCAATGAAAGTGAAAATGATGTACGTTCAAAACACTTTCTATAAACTACTCAATTTAAAATATCAAAGATTATAATAACTTTCAAAATGATAGCATTTTGAAATGAACTATTTCTTCTGGTCTAATAATATTATCTCTGTTTTTTAGAATCGACTTAAAGAAAGTGTTGCCTTATTCAAAACCATTCTTTCATACCACTATTTTCAAGAGTCCTCCACCATCCTTTTTCTGAACAAAACTGATTTACTCGAAGAGAAGATCAAACAGTCCCATTTGGCAACCTACTTCCCAGAGTACACAGGTAATGTGTTGTTGTACTTTGCTCTTTAAGTAATTAGGTCAAACCTTCCATTGTTAAGAGAGATAGCATTCTTCTTATTCACAATCATTTCAATTTTACAGGGCCTAAATGTGAAGCTGACGCTGCTAAAAAATTCATACTACAAATGTATGTGGATCAACATAGCAACCACCAGAAACCTCTTTATAAACATTACACCTGTGCGACTGACACAGAAAACATCAAAATTGTCTTCAAAGCGGTCAAAGACACAGTGTTCAGAGACCACATGGAGAAGTTCAACCTGGTTTAAGGATTTGTTACACTTTAATGGACTATTTATCTGTCATCAAAGTAATGCTAGTGTCAGAGATTCTGTTCCAGTGTGTAACTATCTGCAATTACACTAAATTATTATTACAATATAATTGAGCTGTTACAGACGGATTTCTCAAATTGATCACCGTCGGATAGAAATTGTGTAGGTGGCATTAAACTGGAGTGACAAAGACTTGTTTTATAAAAATGCAGCCTGTCCAGTCCAGCAGCTCTTGAAAGAAGTTAGGTGCAAGGAACATCCGTGCCTTAGATTGTATTTATGTGGTTCAGGTTTCTTTTTTAAGTGCAACAATTATTATTGGCTTTCTGTGTGTCTTTGTTCAACAACTTTATATTAAATGTTAAAACAATTTTCAAGGGACTCAGCTGTCATTTTGCAGAGCAATGTCCAAAAGGATAAAGTTGATGAATAGATCCAGTAAAAAGGTAACATACATACACCAGATATTGGTTATCTCACTTGAGGTGCTGAGAACAACTCAAGAAAACATCGCACACAATAAAGTACAATGGAGACAGTGAGTGTGTAAAGTTGATAAATAACCAGAAACAGAAGACACTGATTAACCTGCCTTGCCAGGAGTGGTCACACTGATTTAGTCTTGTAGTAGCAACCTTTGTTCAAACTATGCTCGACAGCTTCTCTGTGTTGCAACGGAACAGTGGTAAGTGAAAGAGGGCAGTGAGTAGCCTCTGCACATGAACAGAACAATGCCTGTTTCCACACTGAAGCAGCGGCTGTGCAGGTGCTGGGGATTTTATCAGCTTTTGTGCTTGTGGATTGTTTATTTAGAGTTGAAAAGTTTAGTGGTAATTCAGCATATAAATACATTTTATAAGTCTCTTTATTTTTCTGGCATACAGCACAGCAAAAAAGAAACTCTTTTCTTTCAGCATGTGGTAAAGTGCCACGGAACAGGCTGCTGTGCTTTCTGAAAGCTTTAGATTAAGGGCTTGTACAATTGTATGGCTGCACCATTTAGAAAGCATTCACACACAGTTTCTGCTGCCTCCAGTGTAGTAACATGTTAATGTGTACACGGATTCTCTCCCCCAGTTGAGGATAATAATGGCACAGAGACCTCCTCCCACAGTTAATTTGCTAGCATTGCCTGCAAGAAACTGCTGTGCACAGAGCTGTCATAGCAGGTGATTGTCCTTATTTGGTAGAAGCCCAGATCACGTGACCACAAAATGGTGGAAGCTGTGAGCCGTTTGGAAGCTGAGCATCTCTTCCGATGGGCTGGGGGCAGGAAATAAGCTGGCTACTTGGGAGTACATCAATGATCTAAAACACAGGAGATTCTCGTGCCCTGGCAGCGGTGAGTAGACGTTACTGTAAGAATAAAAAGAGGATAAAGAAATGCGGTCCTTATCTCCCATCAGCGAGCCCACAGGAAGCAGGGGGAGAAGGAGGGGCAGCTGTCTACAGCATAGTGGTCCTCTGTTGTGCTGTACAAGTGGATATGAAGCTGCTCAGCATCTTTCTTTGAGGATGCACAAGCAGCTTTTTGTTTTACCATTCTAATGGATTTTGTTTATCGTGTGCGTGTGTATCTACTTAATCTTCGTCATGATCGTCAGCGTCACTGTACTACAAACAGCTGTTCGGCGTTTTTCTAGACTCTAATGCTGCTATTATTCTCCTTCCAGGCACAAACTCGACAGAGGAGGAATTAAGGATGTTCCTTTTTCATGCGAATGTGCACACGTGACTCTGTGAATTTGCATCTATGCTCAATCTGTGCTCAGGCAAGCATGTAGTCATTCCACTTGAATCAGCTCCAGGGGAAAAAGAGAAGGAGGGAAAATGTTGTGATGTAACTAGTCCTGCTGTGCCTCCCAGCCCTCCTCCATTGAGCTCCTCTTGCTCCCCCCCTCCTCCAATTAGAGCAGAGTTATTCATAAAGGAAGATGACCTTTTACCCCAATACTTTTACTCATTTGCTGCATCATCCCCTCCCACAACTACCCTACATTTGTGTACAAAGATAGAACTATTTATGTTTTTCATAGAACATTTATTGTACAGTCAGTGTCAACATTTCTTTAATGCTGTCAATTGTTTAAATCTCTGTGTGTGTAAATTATTTGGCAGTGAATAATAGTTATTATGATTCAGTGATTTTTACATAATAAATGTTGATATTTCATTTCTAGGTCCACCTGGACTTTGCTTCAGTGACTAAAATGAACTCTGAAGGAGCTGAAGGCAGACCAGGTGAGTCTGTCTTTAGCAACAGCAATTTGTAATTAGTCCCATCAATGTTCAAAATTGAATTGAACTGTCTTGTTGTCTGTAGTCCCTCCTGCCTCTCTACAACTAGAAGGAGGTCCCACTCAAAGGAAAAAGCTCTCAGCCCCTCGTATCAGCCTATCTTTGGACCAGAGTGAGGATGACTTGGGCGAGACACCAGACGACCTCGACATCAATGTGGATGACATGGACACTCCAGATGAAGGGGACTACTTGGACTACACTGACCATGAAATGGACTGGGAAGGTGGGTTTATCAGAATATTGTTGCTGAATTTAAGCGTCATACTCACTCCATAATGGAATGGTAATGCTTTATTGGCAATGTCTTTTTTATATTAGACCCCAATGCGACAATTCAAAGTGGGCCAAGTGAGGTGTACAATACAATTCCTACATACAGCACTGAAGAGGAACGCCAGGACGGCAAACTATGGCGGACTGTCATTATTGGGGAGCAAGAGCACCGCATCAATATGAAGATCATTGAGCCATATATGAAAGTCATATCACATGGAGGTAAAGATTTGCTTTAGTAGATTGCATAAGGATTTGCTTAATTAGTATCTACAAGATATTCTGGTCTGACAGTAAAATCTAAAAAGTCTTGACTTTGTCAAATTTATAAGAGCATGTGCCATATCAGAGCAACATTGTTTTTGTTCTATTTCAAGTAAAACTATATCATAAATAGAAGTGTTTTGACACTGACATGAGTCCTTTTACTTTGCAGATTGACATAAACAAACAACCTGTTCGGCAGACGTTTATCAAAGAAATGAATAACTGTCTTGATTAACTGATTTTTAAAGATGCATTAGAGAGTGATTATGAGATAGTGCTCCCACCACAAATCTTAAGAAAGAAATGCACAAAATCCTTTCTTCAAATCTCTATTGAATTCTTAGAAAACCTCTCCCAAAGGTTGTTGAGACCTGTATTTTTCTCCATCCGTCACTTTGTGTTTGAACAACATTTGCCTAAGTAAAGTGTAGCCCAATAAAAACTTACATTATATTGATTTCATAGACAGCTTTCTTACACTTCTTTTGTCTCAGTGGGGCTCACTATCTTCCTTGTGTCTGGAGTAGGTTATTGATGGAAACCAAATTAGAAATTAATTTGCAGAAGGTAGTGTAGTTTAACTGCAAAAACCCTATTTTAAATGGGCTGAATACATAAAAATGCATTAATAATATTGGCACAAACAAAAATACAATACAAGATACTTTGTTTTGTCTTGGACCTATGCTACAACCATAATGCTTTAGAATAAAACATTGACATGACAAAGAAATACAAGCGACGTAATTTACAAAACAGATAATTACACATTGCATTTATCCCTATGGCACACATACAGATAATCATATACCATTAACCATTGCAATTGCACAGTCCCAGCAGTTTTCAGCAACAAAAAATGCAATAAGATGAGAAAATTGTAGAACAACAGTTAAGGTTCAGGAAGTTAAGGTAATAAGGATGTCTTTAATGTTATGTTTGTGATTTTATTTTTTAAATGAAGGTTACTATGGCCAAGGAGTTAACGCCATTATAGTGTTTGCTGCCTGTTTCCTGCCAGACAGTGACCGACCAGAATATCATGAAATAATGGAAAACCTCTTCTTGTAAGTATTAAACCTTGGTGTTTCTTTATTAATACTCAGACAAATGCTGCTCATTATTGTCACAGTTTTCTGAAGAACCCAAACGCAGAACACAACTGGTAGGAGTTAAAAACAGATTTATTACAATGGTAGTGTATGGTGGGGAGTTGAAGTGGCGGTGGAGATGAACCAGATGACCAGACTTGAAGCAGGTAAGCATCAAGCAGGTGAATAGAAAGCAGGCAAACAAGATCTGGAGGAATAAGACAGAAGTTTAAGCAAAATTCCAAGAGCACAAGGCGGGCCAAAGAGAACAACTGACTGTAGCAGTACAAACGAACTGGCGAGGATAGTTAGGGAAGCTGGTCTACTAATTGAGCTGCTGATTGTGAGTTGCTCAACAGCAAGAGTTGCCACAATCACAATTATATTGATATATTCTACTGGTACTTTGCTAATGAAGAAGTCTGCTATCATGATGCGTGAAATAAAATGATATAGTCTAGACTGTTTATTGAGACTTCCCATATTCATGTGCTTGGCCAGAGCGCTTTGGATCTCACAGGATGTTCTGAGAACGATATATAAGTATAGGCTGGCATACCCAGAGAGTTTTGGATAGAAATGAAAGGAGGTAAACTGTTGCGTTTCTACTTTCTGATGCCAGATGACTTGAGGCCTTATTCTGTGTGAGGAGGGAGGAGGAACTATAGCTTGGTGTCGAATGGTATGCAGTTTAATGTCTGAGGGAGATGATTACATTGGTTTCTCAACAGAGTCATCAGCAGTGTTGACTTGTAGGTTTAAAATAAATTATGACATTAGGTCCAAGTCTCTTAGAACAGGGTTTTTCAAACTTTTTGTGTGTGTGGACCACTATTTGTAATCAAAAAATTTTGCGGACCACCTCATAACACACACAATAAAATGTCTACACACAGTCTTACCTGAATTAATCCGCACCTCTAAATAGGCTTACTAGCACTACTATAACTAGTCATCACATCAGTGTGCAACAGGCTTGTTAAAAGAAAGTTTACTGCACACAACAGCTGCCACATATTTAATTTATTTATTTACTCATGTGCCCGAGGGCATAATCAGGTTAATTTGAACAACAGGCTTTATTTCCATAGCAATGGAAAAGAACACTTGGATAGTCAACATTTCAAAACCTTTGGCATTTCTGAAAAAACATTCTGAAAAAACATTTCAGAAACACGAGAGCAAAAAAACGGAAAACAAATGGAAATTAAAATAACAGGTCTCTCCACAACCCCCCCACCCCCTCTTTTTATTGTCAACTTGACAATTTAATGCAAATGTTATATCAATATAGGCCTACATATTCTTTTAATTTTTTTATGGGAATTTCCTGGTAAAATGAAGGTAAAATATTATTTTATTTTGCCTTTCCACGGACCACCTGCAGTACCCTCACGGACCACTAGTGGTCCGCGGACCACAGTTTGGGAATGACTGTCTTAGAACGCTTTCACACTTGCACTGTTTGGTCTGGACTTTTGGACCTTCCTGTTTGGTTAGAACTAAATCTTTAGGTGTGGAAGCTCCAGCTGCTCTTTGGTCCGCCAAAAAGAGGTGGTCTCGGTCCAAACCAAACTGAACCAAGGTTTGGTTGATTTGTTGTTGTTGTGTTGTTGCTAATAGTTCAGACCAAACCAAACACCAGAAGTTAAAGAAGCATAACTGCAGAAGAAGACAGAGAGAGTAGAATAGGCTCAAACAATCCATAAATACTGCATATGATTGTTTTAAAATTGATGTTAAAGTTGGTTGTAGCTTAATAAATTGATAGATCTGATTGTTTTTAGAAGGAGGACAGCTGTAGGGGAAGAAATGACAAAGAGATAGCGGATTTGTTAGGTTACAGTCAGAGTTTGATTTTGAGAAGAGGGAGTCTGATTAAGCTGCTGAGATGGATACCAAGACAAAGAAACGAGAATTTCAAAGCAACAGCGTGTCCATGAAGACCTCTTTGTACAGTTTCAAGAGCAGACATCAAAGGATAAAAAAGAATAGAGAGGCTAGTCAAAAAGTTATCCTCTCCTTCCTCAAAGTGATGTAATATTTTTTTGTTTGTTTTTCTAAATAATTTGCCAAAGAATAATAGGCTTACGCTAATATAAGATTCTCTTTCCAATGCGGCTGCTCTGTTGTTCACTGAATGTGTTTTATGCCCAGATATGTCATCAGCACGTTGGAGTTGATGGTGGCAGAGGACTACATGATTGTGTATCTGAACGGAGCCACACCACACAGGAGAATGCCTGGCCTGGGATGGCTCAAGAAGTGCTATCAGATGATTGATAGAAGGTCTGCTATGTTTACAGAAAGTTCATGGCCCAAGAATATAATACATCCTCTGAATGGTCGGAGTTACATTTTTCTTTTTCTTTAGGCTAAGGAAGAACTTGAAATCCTTCATTATTCTCCACCCATCATGGTTTATCAGGACAATTCTAGCCATCACAAAACCCTTCATAAGGTAAAACAAACTTTATGATACTTCCTATTGGTTTTAGCCTTGTTGCATTTGGACATTTGGGAACACAATTTATAGTATAAAGTGTATATTTATAAGAGCGTATTGCATTCACTTGAAGAAATAGTCTGTTTTATGATAAAAATAAATTGTGTTTTTTACGGGTAAAAAAAGGTTTTTAAGTTCACCTGCATGGACTACAAGGTCTGAGTGCATGATGGTAAATGTTGTCCTGTCGGCGTGAGCAGTGACAGCTGAAACCTGAGCATTGCACTGACAACTTGACTGCCCTTTACTCTACACCAGTCATTCCCAAACTGTGGTCCGCGGACCACTAGTGGTCCGTGAGGGTACTGCAGGTGGTCCGTGGAAAGGCAAAATAAAATAATATTTTACCTTCATTTTACCAGGAAATTCCCATAAAAAATTAAAAGAATATGTAGGCCTATATTGATATAACATTTGCATTAAATTGTCAAGTTGACAATAAAAAGAGGGGGTGGGGGGGTTGTGGAGAGACCTGTTATTTTAATTTCCATTTGTTTTCCGTTTTTTTGCTCTCGTGTTTCTGAAATGTTTTTTTCAGAATGTTTTTTTCAGAAATGCCAAAGGTTTTGAAATGTTGACTATCCAAGTGTTCTTTTCCATTGCTATGGAAATAAGCCTGTTGTTCAAATTAACCTGATTATGCCCTCGGGCACATGAGTAAATAAATAAATTAAATATGTGGCAGCTGTTGTGTGCAGTAAACTTTCTTTTAACAAGCCTGTTGCACACTGATGTGATGACTAGTTATAGTAGTGCTAGTAAGCCTATTTAGAGGTGCGGATTAATTCAGGTAAGACTGTGTAGACATTTTATTGTGTGTGTTATGAGGTGGTCCGCAAAATTTTTTGATTACAAATAGTGGTCCACACACACAAAAAGTTTGAAAAACCCTGCTCTACACCCACACCTTTATTTTAATCCAGACAAATGCTACAAGCAAAAAACTGCTGTTATTAAATATGGAAAACACATTATTAAAATCAACTTACTTAAAATAGATTAATGATTAATGGTGTGTTGAACACACATGTGAGATCTGTACTTTAGAAGAGAGGCTGTGTGATCTGAACCTAACCACGCTGTAGTTAAGTTCTGATCTGTCTGACTTAACCCCGCCTACTGCTGCAGCCGCCTGCTCTCATCTCATCTACAGGTGCATTCAACTTCAGTAAGACATGTGCAGTTTTGATCAGTGCAGATTGGAGCTCATTTCACTCCAGTAAGATTTGTTTCCAACTGGATACAAACTTTTTCTCACGTAGGGAAAACCCAAAAGTTCTAAAAAGGTGAAAATTGTGAGAACAACTTATATTGTGTGTACACAAAATAATCCTCTTGATCATTTTGTACTCAATTAACATAAAAGGGTTTAATTGCATAATACAGAGGCAAGTAATGTAACACAAGTATCCAAATTAAAAAGTCTATTTATACCAGTCATTTTACCATTAGCAGACTTTGCATGACTCTGTTGTCATGACAAAGAGGTGTGTTTTCTGTTCACAGACTTTAACTGTGGACATTGTGTTGAACTTCAAAACTTGAGACATGTCATTAATAAAGAATTTCTACAAGCAGCAGCAACTGCAAATGCCCAGTTGGAAAAGTCCAGACCAAACAGTGCAGGTGTAAAGCCCCCAAATATGTTTTGAGATCCATTTAGAAACTTTGTTGTTGTTGTTGTTTTTCTGACAATAATACATCTATGGTTTCAACCATTGACATTATATACGACGTATATGTTGACCCATATATGGGTTCAACACCCTTGTTTATTGTTGCTATGGTTACAAGGGAAATGGTGGAGTAATATAGAAGTGTGAAAATGTTTTTGTGCCTCCATTCTGTGTCAAAGCATCAATCAGACACTGCCACGGCCACTGTTTAACCTTCGGAGGGATGCACTTACACGTTTTTACACCATTGGAATTAAAACATTTTATTACAATTTTTTACAAAAAACAGAGCTTTATTTCTCTTTAAAAATTTTTTTACTTGTAAAAATCTTTTTTTCCTCAAGTGAAAGCAATACACAAAAAATCTACAGATTAATCAGGATATTAGGAGAAGTTGTCATGTACATCTACACTAACAACTCTTGTTCATAATATTGTGCATACCCCGATTGCAATACCAGTCCAAAAATGAGTCTTTTAAGAAACTATTATATATTTTACAATTACTTCACAGCTCTAGCAATTAGTATGATTATATCCTTCTCTTTGACACTTTATGTTTGTGTCTTATGTCTTTGCTCTTTTACACCTGTCACTTCATTTTGTTTAATGTTTCTGTTGCTCACACAGTGCCAAGTTTAGCAGTAAGATAAAATATGTTAACAGTCTGGATGAGCTGGAGGAGCTCATCCCCATGGAATACATCCAGATCCCAGAGTGCATCATTAGGTGAGTCCCTTTAAGTCCCCTCATTCCCCACTTCCTCTAAGTTGTCTTAAATGGCTTTATAATTCATGTTGTCACTTGAACTCTTACCCTTCAGACTTGACAAGGAGCTGAAGGAAGCAGCGGAGAACTCAAAGTAAGCATTCTCATTATTCCTTCCTCCTGCTTCATCCTTGGAGGGGCAGTCATTTGTCAGATAGGCTAATTTTTCATCTGCTAGATGATGACCAATTGAATTTGGCAAAAGTTGTGCTTATTAGCATAAAACAAAAATCTGCTAAAAACGCGTCCCTTTTATCTCATTTATCATTTCACTTAAATAAATGTGGCTGTCTTTATTACTAAGTGAGTCATTGCACTGATTATTAATGCCAGGATCAAAAAGGAGACTGACTAATTGTGCCTTAAATTATAACTTGCATATCTATTGGAATTCATTAATGTACTTTAGCATCTTTCAGCAATAGATCCTGCTGCAACACTCTTTCTTTTTTTCTTCAAGAGTTACTAGTTTTCTTCAGGGACCCCAGCCAACAACAGACAGGACACAGTAAGTCCTCTTCTGAGATGCTTGAATACCACCACAGAAGAAAAATAGCCTTGTTTCAGAAGTCTGTCACTCACACATAAACAGCCGTGTTTAATGTCTGCTTTGTTTTTTTATCCTCCCCCAGAGCAGACAAGGACGCTGCCAGCAGCTCACAAAGACAAGCGTCCTAAATAAATGGTTCACCTGAATGTCCCAAATTTACTTTTATGTTATATGGGTGATGTCCAAAATGGTGACAACCCTTTTAAGTAGACAGTGACGTTTACTATATAAATATTGAGATATTACAATAGTGCCTGTTGACACATATTGTCTCCTTGTTTATGGCTGCTGTAGCATTGTCTGTAGATCTACCTGCCATTCACAACACTATATATACAGGGCAGTAAATATGGTCTGCTGTGAGTCAGCCGCCACAGTGTAGCATTGTTGTTTGCAGAAAGGTATGAAATGCAATTACACAGCAGACTGTGCACTGCACAAGTCCATTGGTTAATCTCTTTTAGTCTATAATATATTGGTTGTGTGCACGTGAAGCTGTGAAGCAATAATATCACCCTTTTTGAATTACACAGGTGGGATATTTTAACTAACAGGCAACTTAAAGCACAAGGTGTAACATACCTTTGTGCCAATGATGGTGAGCAACCAACTCAACTGAAACACAGACCTGTAAATAGATCAGTTATAACTATTTATATTCATTTACTTTATTTTTTCTATCTCTGACATCATGAAATAAACACAGAGCACATCCTTTAGTCGTGTTCTGAATATATGGTCTGTGTGGGAGTTATTGTTGTAGAAACCTTGACACAGTTATAAATGGGGATATGCTTAAAGTTGGCTTAAGAATTAGATTTGTCTATTCAGTTGCAAGTTTTGTGTACAGCACACCTACACAGAAAATAGTGCAGATGTGTGGAAATGGAGCAAAAATCTTTGAGCGTGTGTTCTTACAAATGTCTTCATTAGAGTAAGACCTCAAATTTAAGAGATCTTTGTAAAGCACAATATCACAGCTCTTTGTGTGTGTCAACAGGCATGTGTGTGTGTTGTAGTCCCATGCATGTCTCATCACAGACTCCTAGTCCTCTGGCCTACAGCTGTAGGATGTGCAATGACATAATGGATAAGTGTCAAGTAATTCAATAAAATCTGATTAAAGTCTGGACACTGTTTTGTGTGTCTTTTAATGAGATTTGGTTTGGTTGTTGCTGTAACAGTTGAGACATTATAAATGAAATCTTTTACACATACATTTTGATCAGTGTAGTGACATTTTAAAATGAAAACGTAATGACTGCAAACACAACACTGAAAAAGCATGAAAATATTTGCATTTAAAATGAAAATCCAACACCACAACAATTAAAGAATGGTTTTATATGATTAATGAAATTTTCAAAATCACTCACCTGCCACTGATAAATGGAGTTAAATATGTGGCAAGACATAAAGCATACTTCAAACCAGTCTAGAAACCAAGCTTAATCAGGTCAAAGGTGCTCTATAAGAATTTTAAACAATGTTTTTTGCAGCTCATTTTATTTTGTGAATGATTATTACTCATTATAAATAGCTTCTTATGTCACCTTTGTTGGACTCATATACAGTGAGGGATAAAGGGCTAGTCCCTCAAGGGAGAAGCAGTTAAACATCACAGAAAAGGAAGACAAAAGTCTCTCATTTCACCGGAAAGTGTAGCTCTCATCATCATACTCCAGCTCATCTTCATTATCGTCTCCCAGCTGTCCGTAGCGGAACTTTCTGTACACAGTACCGTCTTTGCCCATGTACACTATGTCCTCATCTTCGTCATCATCATCATCATTCTTATGCCCATAGCGACGGTCACTGGTGTCAACTAACTGAGACTCTTGGAAGCGTCCACTGGAGGAACCTGCATGTCCGCTGTAAGAAGCAGTCGACGCAGAGCTGTAGCCCTGTCTGCTGCTGCTGCCTCCGAACCCCCCCGAGCCCAGCTTCTCATAGCCACGTGGAGCAAGCTCCCGGGCAGCGCTTTTTGAGCGGGAGTGTCTAATGAGGAAGACTATGACCACAAGCACAAGCACCAGCAGAATGCAGGCAGTGATGAAGACCGCCAGGTTGCCTCTATCCTCTTCTTTCTTATTTTTGAATGCCAAGTTTGTGCTGAGGACACACTCTCCTAGAAAATCACAGAACAATTTATTAAAATGATGTAATTAGTACTAAAAAATTCAATGCATTTTTTGTACATTTCTCTCTGTGTAAGTCAGAAAAGCTAAAATGATTGGCTCCAGTAACTGCACATAATGTGTAAAATGAATGAATTAGCTGTTTTCTTCATACCTCGAGTCTCAGTGCAGTTACAACAGTCCTGCTGCACAGCATTATCTGCTGCCTCCTTGTCTTCAGGGCGACAACAGAGCAGACAGCGCCCTCCAGGTTCTAATATGGCCTGAGGAGGACACATGGTGCAGCTGGTTGGTCCTTGGCCCCAACATTCCAGACATGAAGCGTCACAATCTTCACAAGCCAGTTCTGAACCCTAATGAGATAGGCTCGCATTAATGAGGCTAATTTTCTTAGAAACAGTACTTGATCACAAAACTTTAGGCATAACTCTCTAAGCCTCTCAGCTTAAACAATAAATATTCATTGAAATGTCTAACTCTGGTACCTCACAGCAAAATCTGAGAATGTTTAAATTACAGGGATTTTCACTCTGCAGGTTGAGATTTCTTCTGGTACAGTAAAATACAGATAAAGATAGGATTTTATTGATCCCACAGAGGGGAAATCCACTTGTACAGCAGCTCTTAGGCAGGTAAAGTGCAAAAATAAAAGAAAGGTGTGCATGTAATAGAATTAAAAAATGTATATAATCTTGGCAGCAAAATATATTTTAAATAGAATAAAATATAAATGCTAAATTAAAGAAAAATAACAAGATATTTGTATATATATCATATCGCAATTAAAAAATATCAACTTGAAAACCACTGTATGATACCTGAACCAAACCAAACCAAACATACTACTTCTTATTATAATGGAAGAACAGATTCATTTTAATAAACACAAAAAACCCACAAAAGTTATGTATTTACCTCTATGACGGGATACTGGCCTCTGTAGCACATGGACTCACACAAACCATCTGACAATCTGTATCCGATGTGACATGACTCACAAGACTGTGATTCTTCTGCTGCAGAGTATACAACAATATTTATTATCTTAAGTGGGACGAAATAGCACCCATATTCTGAATATGTTTTAACAAAACAACTAAGACGTTTATATTTCTTTCTCTTTCAGTCTCCATCTACAGTATCTCTCTCCTGTTTTCGAAACTCTTTCTTTCCTTTTTCCCTTTTCTTTTAACTCTGGCTGTGAACTGAACAGAACCACTTAAAATTCCACTGAAAGTCAGTCAGAGTTGACGTTTAAGGTTATTATTTGTTCACAAAACACATTTTACTACTACTAGCCATTTTGTTTTAAGCTCTTTGCTAAATGCTAACAAGAGCTCATTTAAGAAAATAAAATTAACTGAACATTTTTAACCATTTTCTCAGAAATTTGAAGACGATGTTGACTTATTATGGCTTTGACAGTCATTTCTAACAATAAGATGCAAATTTCCATAAAACTATTAAACTTAATTAGGGATACAACTGTGAAAAAAAATGCATGTCCTTTGAAATGAGAAAACAAAAATGTGAATTAATGTGATAATTGTGATAAAATATTATATAGTTAAACCTGTGTGATTTGAAATATTTTAATATTTTTAGTTACATAGTTTTAAGGAACGTGTTTTGTCCCAGTTTTAAACAATCAGTAAAACATGTTTATGAATGAGAACATGTTGAATGTGACACTATAAGACCATGCATACAAAACACTTCAGCATGTTTGCAAAAACAGGCTCACATTATATCAAAATTGTAATACCTGAACAAGTTTTGCAGGTGGCATGGCAGGGCTCGCAGGTTCCATGCAATGCATCATGGTAGTATCCCTCGGGGCACACAGGGATGCAACGGCCCTCTTTACGTAAGTAAATCAGGCCCATAGTGCAGCTCAGACAGCTGTCTTCCCCGGCTCCAATACACTCACTACAACCAGGGTCACACTTTTCACACATCCTTGAGGCTGTGTTTCCATAGTGACTGCCAGAGAAATAAGCCGAAAGTTAATTTAGGTGCTTTAAAATTAACTGCGATGGGATTTGAACTGTATTTGTCTTTAATAGGATTTCACTCAGCCACTCAGATGGCTACAGTTACAAGGTTTACTTCAGGTATGACACATGACTATCATGATCGAGATAATACCATTGTCAAAAGCATTTCACAGCAAATTTATTATAAAGAACTCTAATGATTAGGATGATTTATTTATACAGAAAGGTTTGGAAGTATGTAAGGTAGAGGAAGAGGGGAATAAATTTTTTTTCTTTTTTTTTTTAATCCTTTATGTGTTTTATACTGGCTATTTAATTACAAATCACTTTGCCGCCACATTAATTTAACTCTCAGTTATCTTTCTCCAGATGAAATCTGGTCCAATTAGCATTTTATAAGGCACATAAGGGCTACTTAGATTTCAGGCCAAATTAGTTTGTATTTTATCTCAGGGCCATAAAAAAAAAATTATACAAAATGGCATTTTATAACAAGGTTGGTCTTCCAAAGACAAAGCTGTATGACCGCACTAAACATGATGAATGACCAAAATAGCTGGACAATGCAGAGGTTAAATTACCTGTGCTGGCAGGTCTCTACACACTCTTTGCCCTCTCGAAAGAGATTTGATTTGCAGATGAGACACTCATGGCTGTGTTTTCCAACACAGGACTCACAGGAATGATGACAAGATTCACATTTTAGGCCCATCTCATCCTGATAGTAGCCTGTTGGACATCTTTCCAAACATGTACCATCTGTAGTGATAAACACACAGTTATGCAGCTTCACAAACGTTAAAAGACAAGTAGTTTCAAGGTTATATATTTTTTCTTACCGAGCAAGAGATGTCCCTGGTTGCAGGTGAGGCAGTTGTTTTTACCAGGACCAGAGCATCTATGGCAGTATTTGTGACATGAATGGCACTCCCCATCTCGGTTCACATACTGGTGAACCGTGCATTTTGAGAGGGTTGCTGGGACACAATGACCATGGTCCTCCAGCCTGAAACTATCTCTGCAGCTGGTACACGAGTCAGAGTGTGGCCCAGAGCAAGTTAGACAAGATGCATCACAATCTGTAAATAAAAAAAAGTTGTGATTTTTTTTTACAAGAAACAGTTGTAAAAAATCTGTTTGCACTTATTAAGCTGTAAAAAGGATTTCACTGCAATATTATATTGCTATTCCTAAAACATAAAGTTACATTAGATTATTTTCTGTAGACTCATGCTGATCTTTACTTCTTCATGTTTTACCTCGAACATCAGCTTTATAAAACAAAGGGTGGGCATACTGTACGTAGATAAATACACGTGTCATTTGTCAGTGTGTTTTTGAAATTCAATGCAGAGCTGTGTTTTTCTCTAGGGAACTTGGCATCACAGTTTTTGAGGTTTGACAGCTGTCAACCAAATAAGTGGATTACTATTTTTAGTTGCCGTTAGAAGACATTCAAGATTTGTAGAGAGTATGTATGAAGGACGTACAGGACAAAAAAATATTGTTTCAGGAAGTTAAATTTTTGGTGTGTTTTTGATTTGTCGAAATGGAAAAGGAAGGGATTTTGGGAGCGTAATAGAACAACTTATTTTTCTGCCATACCTTCACAGTCTCCTGAAATGTCATCCCTGTAGGTGTGTGAGAGGCAGGCTGTCAGACATGCCCCATTGTGCAGAGTGGCCTCAGGGTCCACACAGCTATCACAGTCATTGTTGTTTGGTCCATCACACAAAGCACAGTCAGGGTGGCAACGTGAGCACTCCCTTAGGTCTATGTCCTCAAAGAATCTCTCAGGACAGTCTACCACACAAAGGCCTTCATGGACAAAGTGATACTCCTCACATTCTGTGCAAAGATCAGATTTCATTGCTTAATGGAAAAATTATCATATATATATATATAATTATTTTTATTATTATCCCCTTTATTATCCCCGTGGGGAAATTCACTGTCGGCAGCCACCACCAGGGGGCACCCTGCATGTTTTGATGTTGGTGGGGGGAACCGGAGAAAACCCACCCGATCACAAGGAGAACATGCAAACTTAAATTGTAAATGTATGAGTAATAAATGAGTAGCCTACCTAAGCACTGTTCAAGTGGGTTACACTCTTGACAGGCTGTGGGGCAACGCTGACACTCCCCATCCCTTACTGTGTGGCCTGCAGGACAGTCCTCCACACACTGATGCTTGTGTAGAAGAAGAGGAGAATCACAGCTGAGACAGTTACTGCTGTTCCTCAAACAGGATGCACAGCCTGCCTCACAACTATGACACACTTGGCCAGCAGGATAACCCCTGTGCACAAACAAAAATAGCATAATTATTTATTCTTATTTACATATGTACAGTCTAGATTGTTCCTTTGTGTATTATTGCTAAAGCAGAAACTACTAAAACTGAGCTAGGTGCAAAATCCAGTAAAAAAAACAGTAAAACATTTTTAGAGTTAGTGCTTTATCGGTCACCTAAGCATGTGACTTTTAATAGCAAAATACCACTACTATGAGCCAATTTGTTGGTCATGACAATTAGGCCTCTTACATTTTATCTAGCTTCTTTACAAAGATTTAGGAATGACAATTCTTACTAAAAAAAACATGTTACAACATCAATACATAACAACAAAAGATGACAAGATACAAAATGGATGTTACACTCATTTCTGACCTGACACATTGTTCAACACACTGTCCGTCCTGCAGGTATAAAGAAGCTTTACGAGCAGTCTGGCAGCGTGTGCAATGCTGGGCGTCCACACATGTCAAACAACCGGGAGAGCAGGCCTCACAAACGCCGTTTGGCCAATTAGCAAAGAATCCCCCCGGACACTTTGACACACACGTCTGCTGAGGGCTAAGAAAGCGTCCTGAAGTAAAAGTAGAAAGAAAATCTGTGGTTACAAAGATGTCTTGCAGTGCAACCATCAACATAGATTTTGACAAAAAGCATAAGCACAATATTGTACACTTGAGTTGAGACCTTTTGCACATTTTGTACATTCATTCTTCCCGTCTCCAGAGCAGGCCTCACAAGAAGTGTGGCAGTCCTCACACGCCCCATCATCTGCAAAAAAGGCACCCAATTATGCTTCAGCTTTTCTTACAAAATAACCTTGCTCTAATTCAGGAGCACTGACCTATATAAAAATAAAATCAGCCAATTGCTTGTAACATAATCTCTTTGTAATGTTAGGTTATTTACTTAGCATCATGTATTCTTCAGGGTTATATTGTGGTAAATATATTTATGGCAGTGAAAATTTAAATTTAAAGGAGACATTCAATGCCCCTTTTTCATTTAACTATCCCTAACTGAACAGAGCACTTATCACGCCCCCATTTTCACTTTGGGTCTTATTTTTGTTGTAGTTTTTAATAGTGCACTCACACAGAACTACAATTTGTTGTTTTGGAAAATTTAATTTTTCTTTTTGTTAAAATGGAAAGTGCTTCATCGATTAAGCACATGTTTGAGCAAAAGTCTGACACAGAGCATTAGGAGTCTCACTCGGGAACCCCGGGTGAGAACAAGTGTCACAATGTCACAAGGGTAAGTTATGAATGGGAAAAATGCTTAGTAACTCTATCTACACCAAGAGCTAGCATAAACTCTGGCCGTGAAAAGCACTGCGGGGCGGGGGCAGCTGCTGGCTACTCCCTGCTGTATTTTTTGGATCTTTATGGAAAGACCTGCTGGGATGATTTGGGGTTAGTGAAGCAGAGCAGGAAGTGGCACAAGTGACCAAAGCTGCCACTATTCTGTGACTCTGTGGGACTGAGGGACAGCAGCAGCCCCAGACCGTTGCTCTTCCATGGCCTCTGTTAACTTTTGGCCTCAGTGTAGTCACTAAGCCTTAAACGACAAGGTTCAAGGCATTAAACAGTCCACAGGGCATAAAACAACACTTCAGCCATCTAGGAGACACTTGGTTGGGTTAACACATTTTACACCCATTAATGACAGAACAATTGAAAAAACTGTCTCCAGCCTGAGTTCATCCACCAGCTGCCTCAATGTTTTACCCACTAGATTTCTAAAATAATTCCTTACAGTCTGGAACATTTCCAAGGGACTGCTGTCATTAAGCCTCTCCTAAAGAAGAGCAGTCTTGATGCTACAGTGCTCAACAACTATCGGCTCATATCAAACCTGCCATTTTTAGGGAAAGTCATCGAAAAAGTGCTAAACAACTGGACTACTCGGACTCAGAGAACATCTGGGACAGGCCTTCTGCTCGTGCCCAGAGTTAGAACTAAACACGGGGAAGCAGCGTTTAAGTTTCATGCAGCAAAAACCTGGAACAGCCTCCCAGATGAAGTAAAATAAGCCTCAACTTTAACAGTGTTCAAGGGGAAGTTAAAAACTTTCCTCTTTAGCTTTGCCTACACTACAACTTAAAGTGTTTTTTGTTGCACTCTTCTTTTAAAATGTTTAAATTTTTCTTATGTTTCTTAATCTAAATATTGTAAATAGTCTTTTATTCATGTAAAGCATTTGAGTTACCCAGTGTATTGTGCTATATAAATAAAATTGCCTTGCTTTGCCTTGCCTAGGCTATACCCACATATCACAAAATAAAAGTTGTCTTGCATTTCTTCATTTCAGTTTACAGCAAGACAGTAACACTGTTAACTGCACATGTCAGCTTATAAGATCATCTAACCGCAATTACTTGCTCTGTCTACATATAGCAAATTTTTTTTAGCTTTAAGAAATACATTTTGACAAGATAGCAAGCTAATGTCAATGAGCAAAAAAAAAAAAAAAAAATTTGGTGCGCTCAGCTGGCCTGTAAAGGGAAAAGACATGACGAGAAGAGGGCCCCGCCTTCTATGCTTATGATGTCACAGTTAAAGGTTTTGATCCCGTGGTTGAGATCCCATGGTTGCTTTGTTTCACACTTTGTAACTTAGCAGAGAACCTAAATGCAGGCGCAGACAGAATGTAAAAGTGTAGTAGAAAAAGTGCTTTTCGCATTGAATGTCCCCTTTAGGAGAAAAATGTAGTGTAGTTTTCAAAGTGTTGCATAACAATGTTATGGTAAAAGGAACTTGTAACAATAATAAAGCAGTAAATATATGTAAACGTAACACTGTCCACTTGCTTAAATATTTAAATTAATCTTTGTACTTTTTTAAGTTCTAGTCTTTGTAATTAAGAAGTCTTGTTGTTTGAAGTTCTGTAGAAATAATTCTTTAGAGGAACTAAATGTTCAGCATGTACCATGAATAATTTCAAAATGACACACAGTCCAATTACCCTCCATGATTTCTTTCACCCCTGTGAAAGTGCCCAAATCCCTGCTTCATTATGGGCAGACAGTGGGATTAGCGGAATACATAAGTATGTCTCACCACTGCGGAAGGTCTTAATGGGACAGGCTTCGTGGTCAAAAACACACAGTCCGTTTTCTAGTGTCTTTCCTTCCTCGCATGACATACAGTCATTTTCCTCAGGGCCACTACATGTCATACAATCTGAATGGCACTCTTCACAGTCGTTAGTGTCTTCATCACCATAGAAACCATCGGGGCACTCTTCAACACATTTTCCCTCTGAAAAGATGAGAGAGAAGAGTGTCCGTTTCCAACAACTTTATATTGGCATATTCAACTTGAATGTGAAGACATGTGTCAACACAGTCTGTTCATAAAGCGTACACATTTATAAATGATAAGACTTACTCACTCACTACGCTGCACCTGAGTGAAAATGTAAAGCACTTTGTTACAGTTTTAGGACAGACCTGACCAATAAATTAAAAAAATAGTTATAAACTATTGTAAATTGGCATTATATTACATTATTTTATAGTTTTACCCTGTACACAATCCTTTTCACTAACTGCTCCAGTGAGTTCCCAGAACACAGGAGATAGGGCTTTATGGCCTAATGCCCCTCAGGGCTGGTTTACCTGATAAGAACAGGTCGGTTTCACACCAGTAGCACTCATGTTCATCACAGCTCACACAATTGTCATCACATGGGATACAGGTCATTTCCTCTTCCACACTGTACGTCTTCGCTGGGCAGTTTTTGTAGCAGCCATCCTGAAAACTGATTAGAACCTGAAACTGTAAAACCCTCCACTTTTTCTTCACACATACCCGTACGCACAAAGAGAGTTAACAGCAACCAAGACTATCGGATATGGCAATAAAAAAGAGGTACAGCGAGTTCAGAAAGGTTCACACTTAGCACAGTAAGGGCACACAGCCTTACTTGTAAAAGCCCTCAATGCAGGACAGGCAATGCCTGGGGTTATCTGTTGAAGACAAAAACACTCAGCTCTTTCTTCAGACTTTAGCTATGAGAACATGCAGCATGGTTTGGGGACATGCTGAAAGAAGATGCATGGCTCATTTTGGTGAAACTTAAGTAAGAAAGCTGTGGCTTACACAAGACACACTTCCTGCAGCCTTCTTCACAGGCCATGCAGTCATCATAATCTGGATCCTCCACCTCTCCTATGAATACAAGTTTGAAAAAGACAAAGCAACACTGTGAGACAGGGCAGAGAGGGCAAGTTTTAAGGTCATCTCTGACGCATCTGTCACCAAGTCACATAAGAGAGAGGAAAACCGCTCAGTGTGGCCTTGTTTACCTTCTCCACATTCCAGCTTAGCACACACTCCATCAGAGACGTAGTAGGAGGAATTACACTGGAGGCAGTAGGTACGGCCTGTGCACAGCCGGCAGTGGTCAGAGCATTGCTCACAGCTCTTCTCTTTGGTGTGGTAAAAAGCCTCAGGGCAGGCATCCAAACACTGGCCTTCATACAAGTACCGCTCCACACCAAACTTGTCTGTAATATATAAAAAGTGTCACAGTAAAAATATAACATCTACTTTACCATGGGCTATAGAGAGTTTCTATTTACAGTAAGCGTGAATAGTAGAGCAGATTATAGAGATACTGTACATGTACTCATGTTGTCCTGCTGAACTACCACTAGACCGTTAAAGGTGTGCTGGGGTAAGTGACACTAATAACTCACACTAGTTTAATGTATAAATCTGACTTGTAAAAGTCAACTAACACTCAATACCAGGAACACCCCATGAGAGCAGTTTTGGAGATCCTCATGTTCTTGTCTAGCCATCACTATAAAGCCCTTAAGGCTTTCAAATTATGACATTACCAATTTTTTTTCTCAGGAACATTTTCATTTTCATTTTTATAATGTATTACAGTTTTTTTTTATAATAATAATTAAGTTATTTACTTGATGGGCCACTAGAAGTGACTATAGTATTGTATTTGTGTCTTATAAAATACATTTCTTGTTTGTTTGAGCAGGATGTTGTGATTTGATCACTGTAGTTTAAAATGTGTAACCAGACTATTTCCACACAGACGTCATACATACAGAATAGTGCAAGAGAAGACATCGGTCTCACCAGTGTCACAGCTGGTACAGTTGTCAGGACCTGCGTCTGAACAGGTGGCACAGGTGTGGTCGCACAGGTGACACTGCCCACCTGCCTGGTACTTGCCTTTAGCGCACTCCAGCACACAGTGGCCTTCATCCAGAGCCCTGCGTCCAACAACAACAACATCAATTAACGCTCTCAACCTCTGCAGACAGGAACTGTGTCAACATTAGTAAAGTAAACTCATACTGCCTGTTTAAACAAACACACACATCCCATAGAAATAGATTTTCTATTGGGATGCTCTAATATACAAGTAGTTAATTTCAATGAGTATAAAAACCTTTGGTATTTGATTAATGAGTCATTTCAATTTATTTCTTTGAAACTAAATGTTAAAAGTATCTAATATAACGTTACACAAATGTCAGGAACCTTAATTAACAGTAGTATGATTTATTTTCCCTCTTAAAATGAATCAACTCACCGTGAAGAAACACAGCTGATGCAGTCCTTACTCTGTGGCCCTGTGCACTTCAGACACGTAGCATTACATGCATGGCATTTCCCATTACTGTCTAGAAACTCTCCTGATGAATATACAGTAAAATGGCAATGACCATCAAAAACATATGAAAACATAGTCAAGTGATATTTTAATAATTATAAATGCTTCATTATTGTTTAAATTGTGGACCCTAAAAATACTCTTGTGTCTCAATCCACTGCTTGTGAAACACTGATTGTGACACTAAACCACAATTGTGGCTAGGGCCTAAAAGTATTATAGTACAGTATTTCATCACTAAGGGTTTAAGTGTGAGAGAGTAGCATTTGTATCTAAGAGCAGTGAACCAGTTTGTAATAGAAGAAAAAACTGGTTGACTGACCCTCTGTACACTCGGTGTTGACGACACATACACCCCCCTGAGGGCTGTGGCCACTGGAACATTTGCTGCAGTTCTTCGGGCCCGGCCCCACACACGTATAGCAGCTGGCGTCACACCTGAGGAGGACAGCACACAAACACAAACTGACCACAAGTACACAAAAGGATTTAAAAACTCCTCCCATACAGACACATAACAAACCCAAGTGCAAAAACAAGCATGAACGCATGCAACAGAGCCAAGGACCAAGGCCTGTAATCAGCAGATAAACAAACCTCCCACACCTGAACACACACCAGTGCGCTCACCTCCTACATATCCTGTGCCCATAAGCTATCTCTGGGCTTGGCTCTGTGGCAAAGAAGCCAGCACTGCAGGAGAGCACACACCTCCACTCCTCCAGTAAATATCCTTCTGCACAACGTTTGCACGCTTCCACTCCTGGGCCTGTTACCACATGATACAAACTTTCACATTAATCCAAATTTAAAACTGGCAAACAAAACATAAAAATATTGTTGTTAGGATTTTCCTTTTGACCCTCAGATTCACCTGCACACGTAGCACAGGCTTTGTGACAGGGCTTGCATGTTGCTTCCTGTTTGTCGAGGTAGGATCCTGCTGCGCAGCTCTGCAGGCATTGATTCCCTTGCAGACTGGAAAGGGGGGAGAGAGTATGTAACATCATGACACACACAACCAGTCATGTGACACCTTAACAATGACTCATTGCCATTAGACTGCATGCTTGGATTACAAACCCACAACAGAAGCACTTGTTAAACTCTCAACTGTTAGAATTCTAAAAATTGCACTCCTTTAAAGAGTAAAAATATGGACTCCTTCAAAACTTTGAACTATGTCCTTTTAATTATTGGTTGAGTGCACTTCATTTAACAATCATCAGAGAATTCGTTTTACCTTGTGTCTGGCTTGCATTCGGTGCAAATGCTGAAGGACGTGCACTTGAAGCAGTTTTCACTACACTTTCTGCACATATTTGCATCTGTGAGGAAATGAGACAATACACACAGAATACACATTAGACTGATTAATCAATCACACACATCATCACATCACTCACACAGCCCTCAACTGCAGTTACATCAGCTGCCTATTCATTAGCATCACATATTCAACTGGGGCCAAATGCCTTCTTTGTCAGCCATGGTTTCTCAAACACTTTCTTTTTTGGTTTATTTGAAAAATATCTCAAAACTAGAAAAACAACCATGGTCAAGATAGTAGCCTTCTCCACAGATGGCAGTACAGGTATTAGTCCCCTCAGTCAAGTGATGTCCAGGCTGGCAGGATGTGCACTGGTCACTCCGACTCCCGGTACAGCTTTCACAGGATGAGAAGCATCTCTTGCAACGGCGGCGGTCACCCCAAAACCCCTTTGGACACTCGGATACACACAACCTTTTGGAAAAGCACAAGGTAAGTCTGACACATAGATGGTTGGAAAAAAGAAAAGGTCTTTGGTATTTTAAGAACATTTTGGCATGCTGTGTTGGCTTAAAGATGATTATTTGCATTGTATTAAGTCATTGTAGGACATTATAACCTATGTGTAGTCATGCTAACCTTGTGTTGTTCTTGAACTTGAGAAAAAAGTGTAAGCACACAAAACACTGCTGTGGGCCAGGCCCCTCACAACCATCATTGCTGCACTGTGGGTCACAGGGTCCTGGTGGAAAGAATTTTAACACTGTACATTGATGTTAACAAACCTCACAATGAATTCAAATGTCAACACAATTGAAACTAAGCAGATTTAAAGCACCACACTAATGTTTATAATATGACTCACCACTATATTCTTCTGTAACATCATTATCCACAGGCACCACTGATCGCACACTCTTGTGATGTAAATAATATGGCTGCTCTGCTGTGCCATAAATCACCAGGGACCAGTTTGTTAATGTCCCTAAGAAACACCAGATATACCACAGGAGAGCATCATAAGTTGTTTACCTCTGCAATATTATATATTATATAGCTGTTATTGACGGCTCTTATAGTCATTTGAAAGGTTCAAAAGCGAGCAGACCTAGTTCAGTTATGTTTCTTGTCTCAGTTGAAGTATCCTGAATTTCCAGTGTCCATTCCCCTGCTGCCCATTCCCCCCAACAGTGAGTCGTCATGAATTCCCAGTTCTGAAAGCCCTCACTGGAGTTGTCTAAAGGCCTAAATGAAAATATCACTCAATCAAAACACTTGCTAATAATACCATGAATTTACTATTAGATTATTTATTAAAATATACTGCAGTAACTTTCCGATTGTTGCTAAAATATGGTTTATTTTCAAAGCAGTATTAAAAAAGTAATTATTGTTCAAGCTTATGCCTATACTATTAGCTACCTGTGAGCTAACAACTCTGACACAGTGCCAGAAGGTGACAGGAGCCTGATGGAGAGGTTGCCACGACGACGGTGAATGATGGTAACACGGACAATGACATGCTCCACATAAGCAACGTGTTGTGAGGGTTTGCCAGAGCAGCCTGTAGTCGTGTACACAGCCGTCACCACCGAGCCAGGATTAATGGTTCTGTCATGAGACACAAAGAGCAAAGAGGAGAATGAAGAAAGCACAGCGAGGAGTAGAGATAAGAGAAAAGGCAGAAAACAAGGAGCGGAAAAATAAAAAGACACTCAATAAAGTGTGTGAGAAAAAAAAGAGAATTACTTCAAGTGCCGAGACAGAAATAGATGGTGTGATAAAAATGGGAGGGGAAATAAGGGGGAAGCCCAAACTCAAAGTGAAGATTGTTTGTTGTGTTGTTGGTGTGATACCTGCTCTGTTGGATGGAAGTCTCCTCTACACACTCATGCTGAGAGGGTACATGTTTCCAGTGTTCAGCCTCCTTCACCATGCTCTCCGCATCCATTAGACCAAAGCCATACAGATGGCTCACTAAAGTTGACAACGCAGCCATCCACAAACACATGCATACACACATACGTTTTACTCAAAAAAGTTGCTGTAGCTCATAAAAGATCATACATTGGAGACTTTGTAGGCGAATTATCACTGTTCTGCTGCAGAATGTTTTGTTAGTTTAGTTTATATGTGTTTTATAATTTTCCTAAAAAGTACTGATAGAACATTTATCAAAATATGCTTACTAGTCTAGTCTGAGATGCATTTATATATAAAATATATTTAAATTTACTTTTATCTGGCAACCATCCACTATTTATAAAATTATAAAAAATTACAAAAATAGCATATATAGTAAATAGCTAGTGGGAAAACCTTTAAATCCCGCTCCGTTAATGTTCCAGTCAGGCGCAATAAGATGCTCAGCCTTTGATGTGCGGACAATAATGTGTTGTACATCCCTCCAGGTTAGCAGTGGACTGAGAAAAGGTCAGAGAAAAAAACGATCATAACTAGAGCACTTGATGGTGTTTATTGATCTTAGCTGGTTCTTTAATAGTTGTGGTGTGAGACAGGTGCTTACTTGGCCTCTAAAGTGAGAGCAATGACACCTGCCGCCACAGAGGCAGACAGGGAGGAGCCTGAAAGTGCTCCAACACAGCTTTGATGATTGCTCAGTGTCACCTGTAAAAGAAAACACATCTTTCACCAACACATCTCAAACCAGCTGTTTTTGTAGAAAAATTATTAAATGATTAAACTCAGGAGAGGCTTATTGTTGGCTTAACTAGAGGATTTCTTTGACACTCATCCTTAATAGCACATGTGTTTCTATGCTTGCCTTGACACTGACCTCCCCTTTTTTATTTTGGGGGAATTTGGAAAAGTTGAATTAAATCTAAAGCCTTTTAAGACATCTCTTTCAGATCAACAGTTAAAATGTTTTATACTGTATCTATTACTTATTTTTCATCTATATTGATATAAATAAATTGCCTGTACTCACCATTCTTTTACCTTCTCCACCAGTGTAGGCTGTGGCCAGTGTCGAAGGGCACTGCTCAAGGTATCCAGGCCTGGTTCCACGCCATGTGCTGCTGCTTATAGACACAGTGTAGATGCTGCTGCTGTAGCCATCACAAGAGCAGTGGTCTCCTCTTTGACCTCCATTGCCTGAGGCCCAAACAAAAATGGAACCCCTGCCTCGACGACCCTAAAATGGTTTAGGAATGGAGACAGTGGTTATATTATACATGCTGCACCTACATGCCAAGGAAACAAAGTCTTGTAAAGCAGTAAAAAACAATGTAATTTTCTGCGTCTGTCCCACATTTAATATGCACATTCAAGTTTTGTGATAACCAGAAACTTTAGGAAAGAGGGTTTTTTTCTCTCACTCTTTCAATGCCATTTTGTAAAGCCCAACGAGTCAAAGGCCCTGGTCCCTCCAAAGTAATGCCATCATCTTTAGGCCCCCAGGTGCATAAGTAAATGTCTATGTAATGTGATCTGAAGCTCAGTGAGCGGGCCTCTACAATGTCAGTCACATCTCCATCCAACATGTGGATACCTGAAAAGAAAAAGTGACAATAGTAAGAATTCAAAGTTATAACTTTCAAATGTTCTTTAGCAATCTTTTTTTTTTTGTTGTTATATGGACTCACCGCCTATGTTTGCATGAAAAGATACTCCAACTGTGCACTGAGAGTTATTTGCAGCAGCAGCAACCATCCCTGCACACTGAGTCCCATGGCTTCAGAGAAAGGAGGAGAACATCAGAACATTAGATGCATATGTATGAGCAAAAGAGGGCTATTTCCGTTACATCAAACCAGTGAGAAGATCCATATATACATGTAGTAACAGAAAGAAGAAAAGAATATGCAATAAATAAAGTTAGATGAGAGTGGGGAACTGTAAAACAGGTAAACACAAATGCAAAAAATAGGAACTTACTAGTTTGCATTGTTATTTGAAGAAAGCTCTTTGTTGTGTCTGTTTGCATTATAGCTGGCAAGGGGATCCTAAATGAGAAGGATAGTAACAGCACATAACAAGGTGCCAGCAGCAATCTGTTTTTATTTGCATCAGACAACTCACAAAAGGAATTATTCACCAGTCCACTTGACAGTAAAGTGGATCAGACGTTTAATGCCATTCCAGTACTCTTAGTCGGCCTTTACAAATCTTTGGCCCAACAATATTTGTCTGTTCTATGCTCTCTTATATTAAGAGGTCTGCCAAATTGCTTATGATTAATGTCCCCCTTCCTAGGAGGAGTGTCCTATCCCAAGGCACTTACATAATTTGGCATGAGATCCAAATGCGCTTCGTCAATGCCATCATCTAGGACAGACACTACCACACCCTTCCCAGTGTACCCTCTTCTCCAGGCTCCTGCAATGTTCATATGAGAGCGACAGCCTGTGGCCTTGTCACTGCAGTGCTGCAAAGCAAAAAGCAGGACACCCGTGTTAGATAAGAATAACAGGCTCTATTTTAGGTTCTGTCTGTCTGGCTCGTTCATATTTGATTTTTTAAAAGGGAGAATCAGACTCACAATGAACCACAGGCTGCTCCACATCGGGTCGTTGTAGTGCAGAGGCTGCGTGTGGTTTGAAGGCAGATGAAAAGGAGAAAACTGTTTTGTATAGTGGATGTGTCTGGCCCTGGAGGCCCTCTTTACCCTTTTCAGAACAACCTGCTGCTGGAGCCATTCCACCTTTTGGAAAGAAAGCAGTACATCAGGGCAGAGCTGTGTGGCTTTGCTCACACATTAACATCCAGCTACCATAACAAAATATGCAATATGAAAATTTTAATTATTTGTATTATCCACTGTGATTTATATGTGATGGGCAGTGAGGACCGAGTAATTTAAATCAGTAATAAATACATGCCTATTAAAGTCATTGTTCTATTATAATTGAAAAAATATTTTTAATGTTGTTTTGTTATTCATATCTACTATATAAGACTGTCAAAATATTTTAGGCTATTTGCAACCATGCGGGACATGTATGGCCTTTATGGGCTTTTAAAAGTGTCAAGGGTAAGAAGTGGGCGCCTGTGGAGATTAAGCAGGTGTGCTTGTGTGTCATTAACTGTTGAGGTGGGGACATGCAGCAGATTAATAATGTAACAGAGTGTTCCCATCCTTATATCACATTACTTTACCTGGGTTTCCTTGGCGACACTAACAGTAAGTTCTTTGTTGGGCATGATGGATCGTTTTGCCGTCTCATTGTGCCAAAAACTGTAATAACTTCTTAGGTCTTCGATCTGGCAACACAGACATCAAATGAGCTAAATTGATTTGCTTTTGGGTAAAGCCCTTGTGTGTACTCAACCTGCCCTGTCACTGTACGTTGACAATACATTAAATTATAAATGTGTCACTGGTATCTTTCACTTAGCTGGCTACCTTACACCTGTGATGGTTTTTAGACAGGGCAACCTGATCCTGGGGACTCGAGGTTTTGGTCATACACTTGACTTACACAATGACGTAAGGTACTTTTTGAAAGGAAGGCATACTAAAATAAAATAAAAAAACTGTGATTATTACCATTTTAGTATGTTTTTCATTTGCAAGGACCTTTTCCTGAGGAAGTAAGTAGGCCTATCTTTCCTTTTAAATGCCTGAAAATGGAAAAGTAACAGAAAAGGTCTGAGCTACCTTGTCAGAAGTGGTAATAATGCTTAAACATTGCTTCTACAAGGTTAACTTTTTGGATAATTCTAAGGATAAGGACAACGGTAATAAAAGAAACTGCCAGAAAGTTCTGCCAGAAAAGCTTGTGCTGCAAGGTGAGCATAAAACATTTGTCAAAATTATGTTATACTTCATTCTTTACACCTGTTTAATGACTAGAATTAAAAAGCAATATTGGCCTAATTGGTGCTATGCCCGGGTGTGTGACTGGGACCCATTCAAAGGACCTACCTGTCCAAAGTTTTTAAATCCATATTTCTCTGCAATCCTGCTCACAGTTTCCACATCCCCAGTGATCTTTATGGCCCATTCGTTTGTGTATATCGCTGCATGACACCACTGGAGAACAGTTCCCATCCACAAAACGACGAATAGCATTGTATCTTCAGAGAGCACTTCCTCTGTTCAGACTCTGCTCAGGTAATTCATCCGTCTTCTCTCTTTGCCCGCAATCAACAATTTTCTCTCATTGCCTGCAGGTTCTCGCCAAAGTTTAAACATTCCCAAAGGCGCCAAGTTGTCTTTAAACAGACAGCATCCGGAGCGGTGAGTCGTCAAGACTTGACTGTCCCATCTGTGGGAAACATTGGCTATCAAATGACCGCCTCAATATGGGAGCTAGGGATCAGTGAGTCTTTCGGTGAATCCGAGCTGGTGCAAATTTAGCTTTAAAGGTGAACAGGAGGAAAAGAGCATCAAATGTGGCCTTAGAATCTTCAAAATTCATGCCATTGATACTGTGTGTTACGACTAAACCTGATGTGCCATAGTTTTTAATTAAAGACATTCTGCATCATCTGTGTGTAGTAAAAAAATCTGCAAAGAAATATTCTGATTTTGACCGAATGCCTGCGCTCTTTGACACCACAACACTTAAAGCATTTGAATCCCATGCATACACAGAGCTCCATTGGTGCAAATGAAGTTAGTTACTAAGTGATTAAAAAGACCTTTTTGGGGGTAGACTATGACCACAATGAAGCCCTGTTTAAGGGTAAAAACCAAACCAAGGCAAATTTATTAAGTGACATAAGTCTAAGTAATATTGTTGTGAATTTTGCTGCAATGGTATTTGTTGAAATGGTAGAACTGGGGACAGCGTCTGTTCAAAAGTGGGACATATTAGTGTTTTTACAAATAATTGTTGGGACATGGGACAAGCAGTGTAAAAGTGGGACTGTCCTCATTAAATAGGGGCACACATTATAAGATTTTTCATTTTTAGGGCACACTGCAGTTATTACTGGATTTGTGATGTGACTTCTTCAATTCAACTTAATTGTATCCCACACTGTATTTCAAGGCAGGTTCCTCCATAATTATTTAGTAGCTTTTTAGCCAGTCGATTAGAAAGAAAATTGTGGGGTGCAACTGAAAAATGAAAGCCTTTGTGCGATCTACCAAGACAGAGTTAGTGGTGTGCTTCATGTTTTTTATTCCAAGCACATCTTAACGTCTCATCCTTTGCCAAAGTAGCTCATATAACGCCATGTTTGGTGTTTGTGGGCATCAGTTGTGCACACACTCTGGAGAGGGACGTAAATAGATGGGGATTGGAGGAGGATTACCAGAAGTTGTGATGCAACGTATCACGATATGATCCATAGTGGAACCATAGCGTTGCATCTGATGAAGCAATGGACATTTCAAGCATTATCCAATGTAATGCCCAGATAGTATACACATCTAATACAGTCCTACAACAAAGAAGGTTTTTTCATTAACCCCATTTTTACTCAAATTATCAAATAAGTGTCACTTTAGTTTCCCCTAATGGGCTTGTGGCCAACAACGTTCTGTAATATTCACTGATCCTCTGGGACAATATATTTAATTAATGCAGCAGAACAGATTATATAATTGTGTCACTTGAGACCTTGGTGTGGTGCATAGAAGAGGGTTATAAGGATGTGATATATATATTGCATGTTGTTGGGACCTTGTCTAATTAGGTGGAGTATAGGCTGCAGCCTCTTGTTACTGATATGAAGCACCGGGAAATAAAGAACAGCTGATTGCTTCTGATGAGCAGCAGATGGTCTTTGATATTAGATTGCATATCTGAATAAATGTACAACACGGATGGAAACGCACCCAGGAAATCTGCTGTTTTATAAAAAAATTGGTGTTTGAGCTTATGAGTTGATACGATGAGAAAAGGTAGTAAACTAACAGCTGTGGATAAAACAGACAGAAACTTACAGTGAATTTTAACCTAAAACAAAAATATTTATTTGATGTGAATGCTTTTTTTAAGAAGATAATGGTAATGTTTTAAGTCATGTTTAATGTCTACTGTATACAAAATAGTACAAATGAGAGGTTAGTGATGCAATAAGTGCTCTAATATATTTATATACAGTATATATTATTTCTTTTTATCATCAACTCCATAATAGACTCAAAAACAAACTAGCAGAACAAAACAATGGGAAAGCGCCTCTTGGCAAAGCAGTGGCAGGACTTTGAAGTTATCTAACATGTCTTCAGAGAGACTGACTTTGATGTTTGGAGAACTCCTCTCAAACAGTGACACGTTCACCTGAAAATAATTGTCAATTGTGTTCCCGAGCACACTCTCTGGCCCCAGGCAGAGCAGCCATGTACTCTCATATTTATTTTTTCTTCTCTATTTTGTAAATTCTTATAGTGGAGTGTCACGTTTTGCTGCATGACATTCTTAAGATTAAGTATGGAGCCGCAACGCTTCTGTGTGGGTTTAACGTGTAAGGTGCCCTTCATTTCTTTAAACTTCCCTCTAACTTTTATGACAATTTGAAGAGAATAAGGCATATGAGGATAAGGGGAAAAATCTGAAAATCTATGCATTTGTGAACTTGTCATTGTACCTGCAAGGCTATATATACTGCTTATACTCTTCAACGTGGTCATAACTAATAGCATCCACTTTTCTCTGTCAGTGTCCAATCATTCACCAGATTAGTTAATAAAATAAGATGTCACAGTCAGTCTAATCAAGATTATGTGGTAGTGTATGCAGTTTAAACAAAAGGTGAGCATTAAACATTAAAGGTCTAAAGTCTACAGCCTTCAATAAACAAACAAACCTATTAACAGTGAGACACAGCCACACAGAAACCACCATTCCCCGCAGCCTTTACCGCTGTATCCCATTATTTGACACTGTTTCTTATCTTTCTGGACCTGGTGTAATTCTCACATCTCCAAATAGCTTCTGTCACTTAAACATGCTGTGACATTTCATGAAATGACTGACTCCATCTGTCCTTTTAGAGAAGTGTCTCAGCAAATTAAAGCCACGTCAGTTCCCTAATACCAAAGATGGATTGGAGGTCATCTTAAAAAGAACATGTGCATCATTACTAAGGATGAAAGATTTTGAGTTTGGCTTTTAGATCATTTTTGGTGACAATGGTGGCTGTAAAATCAGATTGTGGTCATCAGCACAATACAGTAGTGTTTTGATGAAAGCTGTTGGTTTGTTCGATTCTGATGCAAACGCCTGAATTTTGTGCAGGCAGAATTTGCACAAGGCATTCAGGTTTTATTTTATATAAATGCCTAAATTTTAAATTTATCATTCCTTTCCAACCCACATTTTTTTTTTTATCTTTGCTGCTTAAGGGCAACGCTAATGTTACCCATAGATGCAAAATCTCTGTGAATAAAGTTTTAATGCCATCGGAGTAGGCTGTGTGCATCAGATCATTTCCCTCCTTGTATGGAGAACACAGGTTTGTGTGTATGCATCCCAGCTCTGCCAGGCTGTATTTACATTTCACTGCCCGTTTCTGACAGCAGCAGCAGGGGAGAATTTAACTCATATTTTATTAAACCAATCTGCAGCTATCAGAGCTAACTCTTGGCAGGTCGTCTTGAAATGGGTACATTTTAATTCATTATTTACCATTTCCCAGTAACATGCTCAAAATGTACACACTGATGATTTTAGATATGACTGCTGTGTGTGTTTGAACAAATAGATGTGTCCAGGCATTGTACTGTCTCTGTGCATTTGTGTGAATTTTTAATTTGTGTCCCCTGGTCTACATTCAGTCTGCATCTTCTCTTTATTTGGTCACTAATGAGGCTCCCATTGCGCTTCAAAGAAAATAAAATTCTTTCAAGTATCACTGCTTCTGTGGGTCTTTGTTTATGGGCTTCATTATTAAGTTATTGAGAAGACCAGCTTCAGTTGACTCATTTTAATAATAGTGTTCCCGCTAATGGCATTCCTCTTTACTGTCGATGTTTACTACCGGTGTTGTGGACAGCCTGGTTATGTCTACACCTCTGACGTCTCACTCCGACTGACTGTGAAATGACCTCTTTAGTTGTAATGTGCTAAAGTGAAACATACTTTTTAGTGTATAGCAGCCCATGCTCAATGACTCATCCAGCATTTGCTTTGCTGCTTCCTCTCAGCATGCGGGGCCAGTTGTAGTTGTGTTCACATGCCCATTATGCATGCTTGTTGATGCCTCCAGACAGAGTTATTTTTTCTCCTTCATTTTCCGAGGAGCCCCTCAGTGATGTTGCTCTGAATTGCGTGTGCTAACGTTGACCCTTTATGTCTCTTTGAAGAGGCCTTCTTCAAAACCATCCTTGTTCTCCCTTTCTCGGCAGGCCTCCGTCTTTCTCCAGAACTCTATAATGACTGGTTTGGACCATTGCCCATTAAGCCCTATGTTAGTGTGACACAGCAGCAGCTCTGGTTGCTCTCAATGTTAAAGCTTTTCTCACTTTTTTACGTGTGCCAGCATTCTTCAATAGCACTGCAGCATTGCTGACAAAATAGTTACCTACCTCCTCTCTGAATCCCACATAGACACACATACACAGATCCACACACTGCACTGGCTTTCTTTTTATGGATTCAAAGCCCGTCTTCTCTGGATCTTTTGTTCCCCACTCCAGGCTGGGCTCAGATCCTCTCTGCTTTCTGTAAGCCTACACCTCTCTGTCATCAGGATTACAGGCTGTGCTGTAGCAGATTAATGACTGACAACTCCACAGTCCTCTCAGCAACGTGGCACACAGCGCTACCAGGAGGCTGTTGTGTGGCTGCTAGTGAGGAGCGAGAAACAAAACTGCATTGTGTTGGTCAGAGAACAATATGTTAGATGTGAGATTGTGTCTGTGTGAAGGGTAATTGTGTAGAGTGGGATGGGGTTGGGGTTGCGTGTAAACATGTAGTTTTAAAACGATGCTACGTGAGCCAGAAAAGCTTCTCAATCTGTGCACATCAGTGTAACACAGCAAGTAACAGAGTTAAGTCAGAAAATTATTGGGATTGTCCACAGGTGCCACAACTGTGAAAGAAATAGTGGTCCTTCAGGTTGAAAGAACTCTGGAGATCTCAAACATGGACACAACTTACAATTCATTCATTCATCCATTCAGTTTGTTCCGCATGGTCCCGTTAGGGGTCGCGGGTGACTGGAGCCTATCCCAGCAATTTTTGGCCTTAGGCGGGGTACACCCTGGACAATGGCCAGTTAGTTGCAGCGCTTACAATTTACCAGTTATTTCTTAAATAAAGTGTTCAATGAAGAAAAAAGACTTTAAAGTATTGATTTCATAAAGACTTGCGAACCAATCAAGGTCTCCTCAATTGCCCACCACAAATTCTGGATAAAGGATCTCACAAACATCTTCACTTGAAAGACAGATTCGAAGCTGGCACTGAATGTATACAAACAACTAAGCAAAAAGAGAGTGCCAACACTTTCCAAAGTCTGTAATAAATTAGGCCAGGATCTCATAAAGCCTAGAAGCAGCTTATGTGTGTCATGAATTACTAAGTAGTAAAATTTGGGACTTGCAGCTGAGACTTAATTTCCTGAGACACCCTCAAGTGTCCAGGAAAGTGTGCTGTCTTTGAGGTGACATCAGAATGATCTGAGCACATGGACTGTGATAATTATTAATTAAAATAGAAAGTCTCTATTTGGACAAATAGTTTTACAGAGCCCCATCTGTAGATTCCCCAGTGGACAGACGCTAGGTGTGACTGACAGCTTATCTGCCGCTTACTTTAAAAATGTATTCAATCATAGCTTCTTTAAGTCATTTAAGTTGAAAAAATCCTGCATAACTGCTTTAAAGTCTGATGGTTCTATTAATATTAAGTAGAAAATCCATGTCTTTCACAGACCCATTACAAGTTTAAATGGTTATGTCACAATCACAAATCTAGCCTTTGTGCCTTTCTGTAATGCTACATCTATATACTGTAATGATATTACCATACAGAAATGATATGGACAAATATATAATTTTGAAATAACAACACAAACCAGCAGCTGTGTTAAAATACTTTTTATAGAGCATTAATCCATATCTGAAATAAAGTATCCAAGCAGCTAAGCTCTGATGTGTACAGAGCTCATCTCACTCGTCTTATATATGCTTTGTTTAAATATTTACTGTTTGTGTGATTTATATGTGCATGTGGACGTGTGTAATAGTTTTCACCAATTACAATATAATAAAAGATTTAAATACATATCATAATAATCTTTGTAATGTCTCTGAATATAAAAGCTGGTGTTCTGACCCTCATTAATCCATTAATGAATTATGTGAATCCTCTTTTTTATTTTTTTTATTTATATATATTATTCATCTCATATAAATCATTTTTCTTACCACATTCCTTCAATATACTCTATTTCTTAATTGCTTTCCAACATTGTGTCATGTGGTGGACTGAACTTTTTGTTTTTATTTGACTTCAGCACTTTTGCTTTGCTGCTCTCGAGAATTAAACCTTCAAATGCTGAATAGGCTTTTTAAGAGGTGTAACAACATGTGCAGCCCAGTCAAACCATTCTCATCATTAACAAAAGTGAAACGCACAACCGTTCCAACACTTTCCTCCTCCCACGTTTCGATGTTTGAATTTGAATTCCTTGTTTCATCTCCCACTTGTCTTTCCTTCTCCACAGTTTGTATTGTTTTGGTGAAGAGTTTATAGAGTAAAGTCTTGCATCCTCTGACACTCAAAGGAACCAGAAGCATTTCTTTCGGTTCTTCTTGGCAGAGACAGGTGGGCGCTCGGCCTGAGGCGAGTCCTGTTGGTGGGGTGTAGTTGGCGGGGGAGTTGGCGTCTGTGGTCGGCCCTCTGGCGGGTCACCCACCTTCCACGTGCGGACCACCTGCCCTTCTTGGAGACGGAAGTCATGCTCTACACTGTGGAGACAAGGAACAGCAAATAAAAGGAACGTTGTTGTTTGAAGAATTTGATTATACAGTTGTGCTTATAAGTTTACATACCCTGGCAGAGAAATTATGTGTTATTATGTGTTATTGTTAAGAAGTGAAAAATTTGGGATTTTGTTGAAACCAAACCAAATTCCGGTAGACAAACAAAGTCACAACTGCCAAGAAAATAGTTCAGGATGTAAAGAAAAACCCACAAATAACTTCAGCTGAAATACAGGACTCAAGATGAAGAAAAATGGGCTGCATGGTCGAGTCTCCAGAAGAAAGCCATTACAACGCAAATGCCACAAAGCATCCCGCTTACAATACACAACCATAAACGTTACATTTGGAGAGGAGTCAACAAGGCCTATGATAAAAGGTACACTATTCTTACTGTGAAACATGGAGGTGGATTGCTGATGTTTTGGGGATGTGTGAGCTACAAAGGCACAGGAAAAGATGAATGCGGCATGTTATCAGAAAATACTGGAGGAAAATTTGCACTCATCAGCCCGGAAGCTGTGCATGGGACGTACTTAAATGTTCCAACATGACAACGATCCAAAGCACAAGGCCAAGTCGACCTGTCATTGGCTACAGCTGCATAAAGTGAAGGTTCTGGCCATCTCAGTCTCCTGACCTCAGTATCATTGAGCCACTCTGGGGATATCTCAAACATGCAGATCATGCAAGACAGCCCAAGAATGTACAAGAACTGGAGGCTTTTTGCCAAGAAGAATGGACAGCTTTACCATCTGAGAAAATAAAGAGCCTCATCCACGACTACCACAAAAGACAAGCTGTCATTGATGTTAAAGGTGTTTTTTGTGTTATGATTCATATTCTCCGAAAAATGGCCAAAAAAATCACATATTCTGGCAGGGTATGTAAAACTATGAGCACAACTGTATGTCGTGAAAATATACATACACTTGACTTTGTTCTTTTTTATTTTATTTATTTATTTAAGGCTCACATCCCACTTATAGGTGTTTCCACTTTAAAATTGAAGTGGCTAGCATGGATGCATAAGGTAAATGACCACACTTAAATATTGTACACAGAGCATTAATGACTTCTAAAACGCTTACAGATTTTTATCACAGATTTCAATAAGGGGGATGGACACTGGGGGCTGGGTTTATTGAGTGGGCAGTAATTTGTATTTTTCTTTTTGCAGAATTTCAAAAGTTTTCTGCAGTTTTGCTTTGTTGTAATAAAGCAACACTGAAACAAGAGCCAGAATGCTGAGTACGCAGAAACCTTGCAGGTTTTCACAACTGCATTTGAGACACACACACCAAAGAATATATAGTCAGCGAGCTGCATTGTCCATTACATGACAGTTTAGCCCAGGGCTTTGGCTGCTGAAATGAAACATGAACTCTGAGGCACCTCCACAGAAGCTATAGGTAACGTAAGCAATAAGAAAGGAACACATTTGCAATAAAAGGCATTAGGACAATATTATCTTGCTGAATTACTTTGTACTTAGTCAGCAGTTGCATGTTAGGTAAGCTTTTCCTCTGCGAACTGATTCTTTTTTCCTTTCTTATGACTTTGCCGATATTCTTGCTTATTATGCAGTGCCCTAGTTAGCTGGTGTTTCTCATCACAGCACAGATGCTAGAAATACAGAGGACTCCCTAGGTTGAGGATGAAGAGGAGTGGTGCAGAGGAAGAAGGGAGGACCAAGCTGAAAAGAAGTAGGGCCCTGGGAACAATGAGGACTCTCACATTCAGCCGCATCTGGCATAGAAACTCCCACTGCCACTTCACTGGAGCACTGCAGTTTTTATGCACAGCAAAATCCGATATCAAACTATGACAGAAAAACACTCCAACTACCAATGAATATGTACAAAAGTAAAGAGCAAGTGGGTACAAAGAGCAGTGGAGAGGATTTCTTCTCACTGTGACATGTATAGCAGGTCTAAATAAGGGAAAAGCTATTTCATCTAAAGCTCCTTGTTACTTCACAGCATGCAAACCCAGAAACCTCGAAAAATAAGGCCCCAGTCACTGAGTAGGCCCGTAGTAATTGAGACTGGCTCCATGCTAACAGTAAATACAGCTGTACTTTCCTCCTTCTGCATAACCTCCCTATTTGTGCTCAGCTCCCTCTGACTCCAGCCTCGTGTCTGCCACATTCTCTCTTTGGGAAATGAATAAGGTCCACATGTTACATAATCAAGGCATACTGGCACTGTAGGGATCTGTCCATCCTCAGCCTTAATTACCTTCACACTGAGCCAACAAACTGTGGCACACACCAATCTGAGAACCTCACACTTCTTCCTGCTGTTCTTGTGCTGTGCTGGCATTCAACGTTTTTTAAATTTATCTATAGGTCTGCCTACCTCCAATTTATGTTTATTAATAAATGTATTTTTTATTTCAAAGGGATTTGTTCAATGCTCAATAGACGGGAATTGATTGAGAATGGGTCATAGTTACACCAAAGTCAACTTAGCTCAACGTATGGCAGCATAGTATTTGTGCAGTGTGCCCTAACATTATCAATTTCCATGGTGTGACCTTCCTTTACTCTCTTTCATCGTTCCTTAGAGATTTATTGTATATATTGTCTTTAATCATTTGCTTTGGAAGAGAAAGTGACCTTGCCCAAGGGCACGAACCCAGCACATCTCTAGCAGCGATTGAATCATTTGCAGTTACCACATGGTTTGTCTTGAGTTTAAGGGTATGAGCCATTTATATTATATCAGAAAGAGCAACAGAAATGGGTAGTGTAACTATATGACCAAACTGAACAATAATTGTTCAATGCCAAATCAATAAATTAAACTAGTTTTTATGTGATGCAGCTACATATAGAACAAAGCATTTTGTGAAATGTATATGGTAATCAGGACAAGGAAGAACAAGTCACAAAAAGGTGTACTTTAACCAAGATATTCACGTTAATATTGAGCAGGATTTTTCTTCTTTTTCATTTGGTCTTCTATGAAACATTCATACAGCGGCAGCAGCAAGAGATCATCAGTGCTCCCCAGTCCCTTCTGCTACGAGGCAAAGGGAAGCATTTCAGTGGAAATACAGGAGCACCAAAAGCAATCAACTCAACATATCCTTGCAATTTTCTCAAAGGATTCAAGAGCGTGAATATCCATTAAAAAAATGTTTTAAGTCTGTGTTTTGTATGAGAGCGGTCAATCTATGGAGGAGTGTTCATCAAGTGCGGCACAGTGAGTGACAGCACACATAAACATGTTCTAAACATCAAACAAATATTCCTGTTCTGCCTTGAGACTTAGCACGTGCATACATAATACAGGATTTGTATCAGAACAGGCTGTACTCTCCGGCATTATGGGCCTCTCTTCTTCTAAGACAATCCCAACAACTGCCTGCTATGTTAGGGTGACCATACATCTCTTTTTAGCCGGAAGTGTCCCATTTTCAAGCCCCCTGTCCCGTGTCCCAGGGAGATATCTGCAAAAACACTAAAATGTACACATTTTCCCCTCTTCCTGTCCTTTGTGTCCATGTTTTTTTTAACCTTTTTACCATAAATGCCAATCATAAAACCAAAGCAGCGCACTTTGTTTGTAAATTATTTGTCAGTAGACTGTGTGTCAAAAACAGATTTACCATGGTTACAGCAATATTAACCAATTAAAAAAGATCAACAGGGTTCCACTTGTCTGTAACTCAACACTGATTGGTCCATTTACGTGCTTAAGTGTGAGGCTATATCTAAGCGTCCCTTCTCTTTTCTGGTTCAGTCTGTCATCAGCCAAAAAGAAACAACTGTTAATATAATTTAATATAATATAATATAATGTTACGCAATCCTTTCATGTTTTTTTATGTTTACTGGTGGTATACTGATTTTGAGGTTTGAAAATCTGGTCACTCTATGCTATGTTCCAATTAATGGCTGTCAGAGCTGACTAACTTGTTCCTCCGAGCAATATTCTACAGAGGAGCCGACACAAATGTAAGAGAGAGCCTTTACATAAAAATCAAAGGGCGTCCAAAGTTAAAATGTCTGAGGTTTTAAAGGACAATATTCTTTCATTCTGTGTGGTAAGTTAAGAAAATAAAACAAATCCTTGAATCAAAAGCTTGCAAATGCATTAGCGGTAAGAAACAAGGACAATAAATGCAATAGAAGTTTGCAGTTCAAGGATTTGGCCAAGTAATTAAACCCGAATGAAACAGAGCAATGAGTGGATCGATAGTGAGGTAATTACATGGCTAAAGCCAAATCACAGATCAAAATTAGTCCTGAGACAATGAGTATGGCCTTGAAAGTGTTGAAATATAAAATAACAGATGTTTTGATAACTGGCTGTTTTGAGGCAATTAGCTAAAAAAAAAAGTAAAGCAATAAAGTAATAAAAATAAATTTCTGTTTGGCCTGCTCATTTAATTTATAATTGACTGAGCATTGAGAGAGAGAGATTGTTCTTTGTTTCTTTGGCTCACCATAAACAGCTGGAAAGATGTGGTGCAGTGTCAGCACAGTATAAAGAAGATTGTAGAAAAGCACACAAAGCAGTATTATTGCATATGCACTGCTCTATTGATCAAATTCACAAAAGTCCTGAGAGAATATGTCCCATGAGTTAAATTGGAGTTAAAAGATACATACAGCTTCGGCAAAACAGCCAAACTGGCAAAAGCAATTGAAATGTATGCCTTAAAGAGACAGAAAAGGGAGAGGTAAAGCATCATTGGAGTTTATAGTGCTGAGACTGCTTGGCTGAGCAAGAAAAGAAGCAAGACTGACACTATAAACATGACTCAGGGAAACATCACCCCATGATTTATGCTATTTGTAGTAGGCTTTGAATATGCAATAAAATGTATGCTAATAAATGTTACAAGCAAGCGTGCACCGCTCCAGAAGTCACGTCATATTACAGCACTATGAGTTTGGCTTCAGACACAACAATCCATATTGTCCCATCATAATGTGAGCTTTGGCTCTTTCAAGGTCAGTACATTTAGCTTCATAACTAATGGCTGAAGTGGTTGGCAGCATTTCAAAATAAACAACGACTTGTTGGGGAGTATTTTAAATCACCTTGTGCTTCATTCTCTGTTGCTCCTTGTGTCCTCACTCGTGCTGAGTTTCCACTGTGGGATAATGTGGGCATTTTTATAACAATTGCAGTTTAGACTAATGTGACCTTATTAGACGCCTTGTGCCACTTTTCCATTTCAAAAGCACAGCCGGATTCAACAAGAGAACAGCAGTCTCTCCATGAATAAACAACACAAAATGTTTATTGAAGAGCCCAGACAAAGGACGTGGAAGGTTTAAGATCAGAGAAAATCCTCTGCATCAAAAAGCTTTTCAAATAAAGAGCAAGCGAGGTCAAGACTGATTATTGAAGAAGCATAAGCCAGAGATGAGGAAACAAAAGCAGACGTGGGCCAGAGAAAACCTGCACCAGCTTAATACTTGACCTGCTATTTTGATCCAGCTCTCAATGTTTTGTTTACCCTGTAGTGCTCTCATTGTTCTAGGCACAAGGGAATCCACAAATTAAGCCGTTACAATACCACACAACACACACACACAAATAAACATCTACTCCAATAATTTCAGTGATTCACTCAAACAAACAGACCAGAATAAATCATTCTTCATTATTACTCTTTAGGTTTTCACATTTAGCAGTATAGTGTGTGGTAAAGCAGAAAACACACACTATACACTAATACATTCTGTGCTTGTAATACAGTTATACACAATATATTATAGTCATTATGCTATTGTTAACCACCTGCTGGATATGCCATTCCTGAACTGTACAGTGCCGGTGCTATAAACACAAGTGTGATTGAGATGGCAATTAGCAGAGGATTGTTTTAGGCTAATTTGATCCCAGGTGGATATTTATCTAAAAATCTGCACTGGTTAGATATTAAAGTGCTATACTAAGAAATGTTTTGTACTGTTGTCACAGGTTTTATAGAAGCAGCGTACAGTGACTCATCAGAGGTGAATTAAAAGGCAAAGGTGAATGGCTGAGTGCACAATGTAACTGTTTGTCCTAAACACTGCAGAGATATTGAGTGATAACTTGTGAAGTGGAAGGCTCTGATGGATGGGCAGCTACTGAAGAGAACTGAGACAGCGGCAGTGGCAGCATGCTATCTTACAAAAAAAAAAGACTCACAGTGAGGGCCCATCTATCTCTGCCATTCAGAAAAAGCTAAAAAAAATAACATTTTGTTGCTATTCCAGTACAAGAAAATGTAAATGTAAATATGATCATCTTCAAAGCTCCGCCCACTTTCAGTCAGTCTACACCCCAGGGTACTGTTCTCACCGGCTCGGCAAAAATGCTGTACATGTCTAGCTTAGGCCACTTTCCTAATCTATTTTTTTATTATTATTATTATTTATTTTATTTTATTTTTTTATTTTATTAACAATGTTTATAATGTTGTTGTAGAATATACAATATACAACATTTTATTCAACTAGTGTTACAAATTTGAATTTACTGCACACAATATTCATTGCACTTTGAAATATTTAGCGTCTTGTACCCTTCCACTCACCTCTATCTCTCACTACCAATAAATTTGTTCTGGTGTTCTGTCCAGCATCACTGGGCAGAGTAAAGATAAATTTGATTGTCTATTCCTGACTAATCGAAACGTCACTCACTCAGTTTGTATTATGTCAATCCTGATTGATCTGAATGTCAGCAGCAGCTGTCAGGAACTGTATAAGACACCAGTTTTTTTATATCTGGGTGTTCTTTGGGTGATCTGAATACCTTGATTTGCCTAATGCTTTGTCACTGCCCACTCGCAAACAAAATATTTTCCACATTAGCATTTCATAACTAATGTGTGCTCAAATGGATGGTGTCTAATAAACCATAAACAGAGCCATAGCGTGATGAAGATTTTGAGTGGGTGCTTTGGGGATCTCATTTAGCTGGGGGTATGATACCAGCCTGATTAGTATTTATATGACACATCATCCACATTAGGCACTGTTTTCCTGTGCCACATGCCACTCTTGATCTCCTTCTCTCGTCCTGTTTCAAAGACACACTGCTCTGGTGATGGGCACCATCTGGCAGTCACTACTGGCACCATTGTGGATATGTGATTATTGCCAAATTACATGAACAAGGCTTCTCACTTTCCCTCTTCTCCCTCTGTTTTTGACCAGTACTGTCTCTGTAACTCATGAGCACAAAGATATTATTAAGGACCATAGCTTCATAAATCAATGGACTGTAAGGTCACTCTAAGTATTCAACATTCCTAATTGTATGTCTTTATTCTAATCACAATCAAATTAACCTTTCTTTTTTTTTGCCACAAATCCATACGCTTTGTTTAATAAGCACATTGTATTCTCTGCTAGAATTGCACATGCTGTAAATCTGTAACAGCAGAGTTGATAGCGATAAAAAGGACTGTCTTTGTTTATCCTCATTTGAAAGGCTTGTGTTTCTCCCTGCTGTGGGTTTAGCTCGTAGGCATAGTAGTTTCACATCAATGAGAGCAATGCCTACGGTGTATTTCCTGCTTGTCCCTGTGAGCTGCCTGTTGCTCCGCAGCTCAGCCCTAAAGTGAAGATGGATTACTGCAGAAGAACTGCCTACCCTGCCCTTTACACATTTCACACACACCACTTCTCCATTATCTGCCAGATCCAAACAGCAAGCGGAGCAAACACACACACACACGCACGGAAACACACAGGTCTGTAAGCTCTGACAGGGTTGTTAGCAAAAGGTCAGAGTCAAGAATCTGACAAATCTTTCTTGAGAGAAACCCAAACCTCTCATATCTAGTTAAACAGATTGTACACCAATGCCACTTTTGCTGTCTTGTTGGCTGTCTCATAGTTTCTCTGTACATTTTTGTTTTCTTATGCACAGAGAAGAAAAAGGGTTGGTGCACAGGGTTGGTGGAGATCAATTCCTTGTCTAATACAGACAATGTGGCTATTGGAGAGATCAGAGAAAAGCGAATCGAGGCTGAGCAGCTGAAAGATTATGTGCTAATGTTGACTGGCTGCAGGAAATTAACCTCTGAAATCAATATGTGCATCATTGAATGAGCAAGGATGGGATTAAACAAAGCCCACTGTGCATTTTGTCTCATAAAAAAAACAATGCATGCAAAGAAATAAGATTACATCTGCATTTGTGCTGCTTTAAAGCTTGGCTACGTCTCATTACATTTTTTCTGCTGCAGGTTAACATGGGAAGTCTGATAAGCCATAACATTATGACCACTGAAGTCAATTACATTGAATATGGGATGGCACTGGTCATTTGGTAGGGTATAGCTTCTAGGAAACAAGGCTACATATCTGTTGTTGAAGCTGATGTGTGGAAATCAGGAAAATGGCCAGGATTTTGAGAAGGTTTGACAAGGCCCATATTGTGATGCCTGGAAAACCAAACCTGCAGCTCCTGTGGGCTGTTCCCAGTCCGCACTAGTCAAACGTGGAAGAGAAAGTAGAACGCAAAATGATGATTGACCTCAGTGAACTGCTCTAGCTTGTATTTCAACTCTGTGCTGTATTCTTCTTATGTTTTGTTCCTGGAAATAGTCACAGAAGCATTTTAAATCTACATGTAAACTGGTCACAATAAAAATAGAAAGCCATGAGAGAATAATAAACTTTCTACACACAGAACATTGCTGCATTTCATTACAATAAATATTGCAGGAGAAGACATTTTTGAACCTATACTTTGTCTTTGATGGTTGTCCTTGGAATTATAAAAACTGACACTCATTTATGGCGTTGTGTTTTTAAAGTGCCTTTCATGTGTAAACATTTCTCCTCTTCCTCTTGGGGCAACAAACACACCACAAGCCCCTCTCTGTAAGATTCTCAGTTCCTCCTTTTTTTTCTTTTGCCGTTCCATCAAACACATACCAGTAATGTTTGCTTCAAGTCATATTTATAGCGCAAAATTCATTTTAAATTCTATTCAGTCTGGTCTATTCATTGCCTTTTATGATAATGGAAGTGAATTGTCAATGTTTAATGAAAGACTGGAGGCTGAATACAGGATCAAAAATATCCTTGTGACCAAGAACATGAGAAGTTCATATATAATTTGCTCACACACCATTGTGTTTTTGCCGGAGCTGAGCTGAATGTGTGCACACTGAGGCACCAATTTATTTTGGCACGTGTTTCTGCTCATTTACATATCATAGTGCAAATGTTGGATCCCCTGAATAAACACTGCACAGGAACACTTTGGGTTTGGTTCATTTTGTTGCTAAAGGGAATGCCAGGCTGTAACTCTGGCAGTTTGCTCATGCCTTCTCTCTAACGTTCCTCTCGTCCCTTTTTGCAGCTCTTGTTCCCATTTCAGTGCTGCAAGTCTGCACCACATCCCCTCATCCCCATTTAGGTGTGAAATGTATTTATTTATATTCAAAGTGTTGGAAAAAGGAAAGGAGGAGGGAGGAAGTGAAGAACGTGACACAAGCAATCTACTGAAAAAGATGTCTGTAATATGGCATACACTTGTGAATAAAGCCTTTACAATGAGAAGCTGTCAGTTGCCATGGGCCAACATTACGACCATGTGGAGACTGTTTGAATTGGGCATTCTTTTTGCCTTTCTGGGCCACGGGAAAAAAGTGAATCAAAGGCCCCCAAAAGAAACGTGAGCCCAAGCTGAGAAGTAGCACTCTCGGGACATGAGTGACGACAGAAGCACAGCTCTTAACACCAGCTTGACTGACAGCAAAGGGACTTCATACATTCTACCAAATTCTGCACTTAGCAGTACTCTTCGGCCCATCTTAAATATTGCTGAATGATTTTCACAATTTTATTAAAAACCCTGTTGTGCATTTTATTTCCTCATGAACTGTTAAATACATCATTTATTTTCCTGCTTCATTGTGGAAGGCATGAACAGGTGTTGGATAATGTCGGGCAGCCATGCTGACTGTTTGCAGACGCAGGCTCAATGAGAGATGTTTTGGGGTTTCACGAAACACTACTGTTAACTTTTTGTTTATCTTATAAAGCTTCTGTGTTTTATTTTTAAAGAGGAATCATATTTTGTCAAGCATTTTTAAAAAGAGGTAGGAAAATTAGAGGAGAGTGAATTATGAATGCAAAGCCAAAGTAGTTTTTATTTTAAAAAGATGTAGCAGAAATTAATGGATCTCTGTCCAGCCTTTTTAATACTAATGTATGAGTGTAGGTGTATTGTGACAAAGACCTCAAGTCAAGTCACATTATTCTCATAGATGTGGTGAAAACAACAATGCAGCTAACAGAACGGTCATTACACAAAAGGCAATGGTGAAAGACACTAAGAGCATCTTCTCAGCCATCTCCTCTGCCACAACCACAAATGCCCACCAGTAATAGTTAGTGGAATTTATTAACCAGTGCTTATACAGTCAGGCCAGACAATAAATAAGTTTGGAAAAACAATACAAGCAACTCATAAATCAAACAAGTTTGAGTGGCATTCATGCACTTTACACTAAGCAAAGGAAAGACTGAAAGCAAGAGTGCCTTCTCAGCAACACTTTTCTCAATTATCTACTCTTCAGCAAAGACCATGATGGGTTGTTCTAAAAAAAAAAAGAATAAAAAAAGAAGAAGGTCTAAGTGGTTTGGCTGAGAACCTAAGGTCCAAAGGGTCATTAATCCATCTCAGAGTTGCACCTCTCTAACCCCTCTCCAGTAAAATGTGTGATGGAGGAATAGACAGAGAGAACAGCACAGATCTGATTGGGCCTTCTTGTTAGACCTCCTTTCTTAACTCCATGCAGCTCATATGCCATTACCAAAAAGAATAACTTCACTCACTAACACAAGTAACTGCACAGACATCCTACTACAAAAGCATTCAACCTTATTTGTGAGATATAGCTTGATACAAAATGTTACATTGTGCAATCACCAATCATCTCCAGTATTTGCATGTTTAAGGTGGCAATAGACTTTCACAACAATGCTCACAACAGCATTCTTCACAGGGCAAGACATGCATAACACATATTGTAAGCATTTCTCTGAACAAATCTTATATGCACAAATGTTGTATAAGGTTTGGTGATGAAGTCTGTGTAGCCTCCAAAAGAACTATTTTTATGTTCTGCTGGAACTATACACATAATGGGTTTCAATAACATCAACAACAACAGTTTTCATCTGAGGATACATTGGCCAGCGTATGTGCGTTTTGCTGCTGAAATCTCGATCATCATTTGATCATTGCTCAATAAGCTTTAATCCTTGTAATTGATAGAGTCTGTCCTGTCAGATATTTGGCCTCTATTACTCACGTTCTTCAATCTTAATAGTTTTTCCTGCAACACCTTTCCTCTATCACTGCCAAATACTCCTTTGACTTAACTCAAACTGAGCTTTAAAGAAAAGGAAATCTCCTCTTCTTGTCACACATGATAGCAATGCATAGACAAGAACCACCATTGAATAAGTCCACATCGGAAAAACAGCAGCAAGGGACGTCAAGTCAGCAATGACACGAGCTTAAGCACTTCAGCTAGACAAGAAAAGAGGCATAACTGATATTTTGTCATGTTTGTTTTCACTGCTTCCTTTGAAATTTGCTTTTCCCTGTTTCCTTTTTTCAAAAAGAGGTACTCCATACAGACATTCCTGAGCAGTATAACCCACACTGTAAAATTACAATCTTCTAGACAAAGCTGTGTTTTCAGTCTTTTTCTTTACAAGGCTCAAAACGGGTCTTCTTGCTTCTATTTATACATCCCAGATTTCTGTTTCCATTTATTAATAAATTTAATCTTTCTACTACCATTATCCTCAGCTCTATTTCCTCTCATATTCCCGGTTTTCTTTAGATGTTTACAATATATTAAAAGAAAAGCATGAATATATATACTTTCTGTTGTTATCCGTTAGTATTGGGACAAGAGCTGACATTTTGGCCTTGTGTTCCTCAAACTTTCCCCAAAGATGTTGATCACTTCTCTAAAGTTTCTTCTGTCTATGATCAAACTTACCTAAAGTGCTGTAATTGGCTGTGCTGTCAGAGAATATACCAAGCCCTAGAATGGAAATCCCAAACATGATATGATTGAAAATGACATGTGAACAGTGGTGGACGAAGTACACAAACCAAGTACTTGAGTTAAAGTACAGATACACTAGGTAAAATATTACTTCAGTAAAAGTAAAAGTACTCCCTTTTAACTTTCACTTGAGTAAAAGTACAAAAGTATTTGCCTTCAAATGTACTTAAGTATCCAAGTACTAGGCTATAATGCCCTTATAATTTTTGTCAGTCTCTTGCCCCTTTAGGTGCCAGGAATTATTTAAAAATACAGATTTTGAGATCCAAATTTCAAAAGGCTGTGGTTTGAAAATGATAAGAGATAGAGTCCTACTCTAAAGTAGAAAAATGTCAGGTATGACCCAAAGTATTTAAGTAAATAAATTTTAAGCATCTAATTTGCATATAATTTGCATACTATGACATTATATATTGGCGGTTATGTTTTTCAGTACTTACACACTAATGAACATATTAGAATAGTTTTTTTCTTTTCTGAAATAAAGAATAACTACAACTTCTAATAAACCATAACTAGTAAAACGTATGCAAATAGTTATGAGAAATATACACATGTACTGTATGTGTGTGGTTGCAGTTGCTTTATCTTTTCTTATCCATCCATGTGGCATAGTTAGTAGTTTTTTAGAGTGTGGGACCTCTCATAAAGCACAGCACACAGCCATCACTTTTATTACGATCGCTGCTTTGATTAGCACATTCTCACTGACTATGTTTACCCCTGTCTCTCCCTCCTCTACTGGGTAAAGTGTCAGGATGTCCAACACGTATTTGTCCCAAACAGCTGTCAATAGAAGCCGCATTATTCCCAAACTCCTGTCACTATCGCGGCCACGGCAGTACACCCGCCCGGCTTCTAACACCTGTGCTAAAGGTAAAGCTGCAGGTGCTAAAGGTAAAGCTGCAGGTGCTACGCGCTCACGGCTTCCCTTTCCAACATCCTTCACGACTAGTTTCCTCCCGTTTCTTTCACTGATGTTTGGTAAAATGTGGGAAAAACAGCGTGTGCTTTATGAGAGACGCTGAAAAGGCACGAGCAGCTGCGCTGTCTAAGTTACACACGCACGCACTCTCGCTCATTCTCACTTTCACTCGGCTGAAAAGACTCTAAAGGTAGATGTTCTCCTCAGAATCAGAGTCAGCCATTACTAATACCAAAGCTTCATCACAGGTGTATTTTTATTTATTTGTTATTTTCATGTTTATCAGCTCGCGTGTAGAGAATGAGGCTTCTATTGAGCCCGCGTCTTTGAGGTCTTCTTCTACAAAAATATTTAACGGAAACACAAGGAACGACTAATTTTGCAAAATGTACTTGAGTAAAAAGTAAGATATTTGACATTGAAATGTAGTGAAGTAAAGTAAAAAGTATCCCTTAATGGAAATACTTAGTAAAGTACAGATACTGGAAAAAACTACTTAAGTACAGTAACGAATTACATTTACTTCGTTACTGTCCACCACTGCATGTGAATGACAAAACTGAAAGCAAAACACACAGTTCTTTGAGTTGTCTTGTAAAGGTGACAACAAATATGCAAAGTTCAGTGACACATAAACAGTGGCATTACCTGTAGATGATGCAGGCACAGTCCCTGCAGGTCCCACAGTTCTCAATGTCCTGTCCTGTTCTGTAGGAGTGTCTTCTGTTGACAAGCATGGAGATGACAAATCAGGGGTAAAAGCGAGACTTTTGTGTACAAGTGTGTTTGTGTATTCATAGAGACATTTTCAGGTTAACGTTTCCCTTGTTGAACAAATTTGCGTCTCACACATCCCTGCAAATTTACCAATCTCCTCCACGAAATCACTCCTTGAATATTTTTTTAATGAACGATACCTCTTCCCAACCAGCTCAGGCAGTTACATAAACCATGACTCACTATCTCTCTCCAGGCATAAAATAATGCTTATGAGGTAAAAGTCAAGTGTGCATGCATTAGCCTTAGCCTCAACACTGAATTGTTATACAAGACCATGCACACATCACTTTATGAGACAGAGGGCTGTGATGTCACATGTTCTGTGTCTACCAAGCATAGTGTTGGTATCGGAGTTAGCAGGGCGATTTGGATTATCCAGCTCAGATATCAGTCAAGCTTTTCCACAGACGCATAGATGCCTTAGCATCCAAAGATGCATCTTGTCCAAGAGTTACTCTGTTCCCACTTACGTACACTTTTTGAGCGATAAGGAGGCACAACTTACTAAGCAGCTTATGATGTAAGAACAGATTAATTAAAAACCAGAAGCATCGTAAAGGGTTTACATCTGAGTGACAGGCACAATGCATCTAAAATCATCAGAATGATGACAGCCAAGCACCATTTTCTAGATCGATATCTCACCATGCATGAGGAAAGTGCAAAGACAAGTGGTACTTTACAAAAATAACTGCATTAGGCTCACCTGCTTCTGTCTCATTTTCTTTTTAGGGTTTTGATATTTTGATGTTTTAGACATAGTTTACAAATGTTTTTTTTTTTTGTTAACATGACTTATGTTATAGGATTTATAGGTTATAAACGTAGAGCTTCATCAACAAACCAAATGTAAAAATCATAATTATTGGGGATTGTGGGCTGATTGGTGTGAAATATTCAAAAACATAATAATGTGTGCACTATAGTATAACAGAAAAGATGAGCCAGTCTTTTAGCGTAAAGCAATGAACATGCTCTTATGTCTACTCCTCTAGATTTGTTTTTATGCAGAGAAAAAAACAAATCTTAGTTGAGAAATTAACTGTGGTGGTAGAAAACAGCAGGCTCTTGGGCTATGAGCTGACAATTACTACCTAGGTCTCTGAAATGCCAAGCATTTGTGACTTATACAGTACCTGTGTTCTTGCTCCTCTGTGGTTTTTCAATTAGTAAAATGAAATAGACAACTAAATATCAAGGTCTGACATGGATTACCACATGGCTTTTCTCACTACAATTGTCCCTAGTCCGAGAGGCCCCTGTTAGCCCCAAGTTTATAGCTCATTCGTCATTTTATATTCATAACTTTAATGTGACATAGCTGCTCTTGTGGCCCAAGGCTTTTACACTCCACTTTTAAAAACCCTGGAAAAATAATTTCCAAAACTTTTGATTTGAAATTAGGCAATAGAACATTGAAAGTATCCTGTACCATATGGGCTTTTGATCATATGGTACAAAAAACTTTGGACAAAATTTGAAAATATCCATTTCATTATATTAAAGTGAAATATTGTCTCACCCATCCCGCACAGCTTCTTTCTTCTCAAGGTCTTGAATGACATCCAGCAGGACCTTAATGGTATTCTGGCTGGTTTCCAAAACCCCCTCTAAGCTTTGAAGCTGGTTTTGCAAGCTACGAATGTCGCGTAGAGGTCCGTTGGGACTCAGCAGCTTTTCTGTCACTTTAGATGGGTCCAATTTACACTTGGCTCCAGACATCAGCCCACCCAAAATCTCCTGGACCTGTCTTAGTGTGTCAGCTTGGGTGGGGGTCAGGGGTCCGCTTGTAGGACGGTCTGCAGAACTAGAGCATCTTCTTGCTCCGGAGCAGCCCTGTTGGCTCGGAGGAAGAGAGAGATGACAGTTGGGGGTATTAGGCCTTGCACTGGCGCCTGAGCATAGCATTTTGTGTATTACCCCTAGCTGAGCCTGGGCTGAGCTGAGACAGCTGGGCTTAAAGCAGGCCTTGGCAGGGGATGAGGAGGCCTGCTTCTCTCCCTTCATCACAAGAACTGGTGGGGTTTGAGGCCTGTGCTTCAAAGAGCTGGCTCTTCCACTGAGCTTGGGCGACTCCTTACATTTTAATTCATCATTCTTTTCCTTGGCCCCATCTTTATCTTTCTCATTGGCCTTGTAGTCTGCCCTGAGCATGGGAGTTCGGGTGGCAGGACCCGGCTGATCATTTGTGTTTTTTCGTGGGGTATAAGGGGGAGGTGGTGGGGGTGGAGGCGGAAGTCGGATGCCCCTCTTATCCTGAGTCTGACAGGGAGGAGTGTACGGTGGTGCAGCACGAAATGTGGAAGAGTATAACGGAGCAGTTTTAGTTGGTGTTGCACACTGCTGCACAATTGGAAGATTAGATGAGTAGGTCTTCACCAGCAGAGGTGGAGATGTGCAAGATTTGAGTTTTGGGACTGGGGAGGAGTAGGGAGTTATTCCGGTGATGGTGGAGCTACTTTGCAAAACTTGACATGGTATATTACAGTGTGATACAGTTTGCACAAGAGTCGCATATGATGGAGGCAAAATGTTTTGTGTGTGGGGCCCAGTGGGACCAACTTGATGTGTGGTGGTGTAATATGATATTGATGTGCAAGATATGGCAGTTTGGGTTACAAATGTGCACGGAGTTAAGTTTGTAGGAGATGTTGCATTTGGCAGTAGAGGCATTACATTTACAGGGGTGGATAGATGCCTTGTTGTGTCAGTGGGAATAACATTTGTGGATACAACTGAAGGTGTACAAGGGATAGGAGTGACACAAGTTAAAGAAGGGGGTGAAACTATGTTTAAAATGGGTGAGGTACAGTCCTGCGTAGGAGACAATGATGTATTGCAAGAAGAAACGGTCAGGACTACAGCGGAGTTGGGGGTAGTTGGAGGTGATACAACAGTACAATTAGGTATGGAGGGTGGAACAGTTGTTACAGTAGTGCAAGGAATGGGCAGTGGCATTTGTGGGGGGAGACTGGTAAAGGTTGGTTGGCCTGCAGAGGAGAAAGGTGGGCTGGGACTACTTTCAGGGATTTGTGTTGGTACATTTGTTGGTAATGGAGTGGTACAGTAAGGCACAGTAGTTGCTTGAGTTGGGAGAGGGTCTTGATCCTTTCTAACTGGAGATCCAGGGCTTTCAGTCTGAATTTGCATTGAGTTTGCTGATGTTGTCATTACTGGGGAAGCACACCGGCTCTTTGTTTGTGGATGGGTAGTGCAAGGTTCAGGTGAAGGAGATGTGGGATGGTGACAGGAAGAAGACTTTGTTGGTGTTTCGGTGGCATTTAGGTTGGCGTATTGTGGCATGGCTGCGTGAGAGTTGGTGGTTTTGTTATTTTTTAAGCAGGCTTTATCAGTTACTTGTGAAGACTGAGTATGACTTTCAGTTTGGCTTTGGGTGGTGCAGTACTTTGTATTTGGATGTGGGGAGGGATTTTCAGTTGGAACTTGAGTGGTACACCGTTTGGTACTTGAGAGTGGCGGGGACAGACTGTGACTTTCAGTCTGCGTAGGAGTAGTACAGTAGTGCACTTCTTTTCCGGGATCGCTCGTGGTCCGACTGAGACGCTTTCTCCTTCTGATCACTGAGGGAGTGCTGCTTCCCTGACGCTTGGGACCTTCTTTGCACGCTACAGAGGAACAGTAACATGGCTCAGTGTTGTGACTGACTGAAGGGGGGCAGCTGTGCCTTGAATTCTTTGCAACAGTAACAGCTGATTTAATTTCTGGCCTAGATTTAGACCTCCGTTCCACCACAGTTCGTTCTGCACACCCAGCGGGACCATTTAGATCTTTGGGTCTATGGGTTGACATGTGATTGTGCATAAGGTACTCATCTTGGGAGTCATGTTCGTCATCCCCATCAATGCCAACTGAGTCTCCAAGGCTGTGGCTACGCGTGTGAGAGGAGAGGGATTGGGGCTTTTTTAGACATGGGGAGGTCTGAATGGCTGTGCTGGTGCTGGGCTTCCGTGTCATTGGCAAGGTTAAGGAGTTGGCCTGAGGTGGTGCCCAGGATCTGCGTGTCGGACCTGGTGTCAATGGATGCGGAGGGGCTCGGGCTAAGAAAGCGGCCACCACCTCTATAGTACTTGCCATGTCCCCACGCACAGCTCCTACCACAGAAGTCCGGCCAGGTAGACTGGTGGTCTGTGGTCCATCCGCCCATGGCAGAGGTGTCCTGCTGCCATGTTTACGAAGAGAATGCGGGCTGTCACAGTCAGTGGTAGGCCTCTGATGGCTATTGTTTTCGCCAGTTCCACTGTTGCCACTGCTGCTGCTACCATCTTCCAGATCTTTAAAGCGAACCTGGTGGGTGCGGTTACGTCGCTTTTTGAGACGGCTCTCAATATCGGGGGAGTCTCGGTTTAGCAGTACAGAGCGCACCGTCATAGTCCCAGGACGTTTGTCTGCCAAGGTGCTCTTGCCATTGGTTTGGCCTGTGAGCAAGTGGCTGGGCTCCTTGCTTACCATTTCTCTTATCTCACTTGGGCCCCCAACATCCACCAGTTTTGGAGGCAATTAAACGCCGGGATGGCCTGTTTGAGTGATCCTCAACAACAAAAGTCTTTGTCTTTTATCTTTTGGCATCAGTGAGAAACTTTTTTTGACAAATAGGGAAATAGCTGTCTCTTAACTGGATATTGTGCAGCAGTACAGGTTATTTTTATTCATAGACTTTCTTTCTTTGCAAATAAGATATGCTTAACAATTAACATTATTCACAGTTCAAGGTGTATTCAAATAAAGTACCAAAGGTAAAAACAAAATATGAATCACTGCAATGAAGATCTCTGATACAAAAATAATCACAAAATCAATTTCTCTTTTATGTTTTGAGGAGTGTCCATATTATTGTGCACATTCGCTCCTTATTTCCATTCTCTTAGCAATGTCCAAGGAGAAGAACTCTTGAAGGGGCTTTTGTGATCACCTGCATGTAACCAGGAAGAAAAGAAATGCAGCCTGGTCATGCTTTTGGGGTTCACATTACATTGGCTTGTGTTCTGCAGCTTCCCTGTCCCCAGGGGACAGCTCTCACAATCCAATAGCAACTGTATGACATTTGGCTCTAGGGTTTTCCATAATGGTCTTTTTTTATCACTCATACTTCCTTCTTCCCTTTAGATTTTATCGTTATATCTCTTTTGTCAGACTTCGTCTCGATGATCCGTTCTCTCATGGCTTCTAACTCTTTGAGTTCCTAAAGAGAGAGGACAGAGATAGAAAATGTAATACTCTGCAATTGTTTCCAAATCTTTGGTTTGAAACTCAATGCTTCTCATGATAATAAAGAAGATATATGGTAGGCAGCTTTTAAGAAAAATGCATGATAAAAAGGTGAACAAAGTAGACATCAATTCAGCAGTAGAAATAATAAAAGGAAAATGCTGACTGGAAGGACTGAGAATATTATTAGCAATGTAGACTTTTTCACCAAATATCTGAAATAATGACTGACAATTAAGACCTAGTCACACTGGTGTGTGCCTGAGGGGACATTACTCTTGTTTAACAGTGAAATATATATATATATATATATATATATACATATTTCACTGTTAAATATATATATATAATTCATTCTGACTCAGTCTGTGGCAGAGGGGTTAGTAGTATATTCCCATAAAAAAATTCAAAAAGAATATCTATTTATCTCTCAATTGTTACACCAGCTCAATCTGATACTGACTGCGAGCTTGACTGGCTGTTACTCTGCTTGGCTCTGTACTGTGGGAAGGGGGGGCAATTAGTGACTCCTTCACATCTCCCAGGTTATTTAAGGAGCAGGATACCCAAGGGGCAGCCACTTTTATTTTGGTCTGTTGTTTTCTCTTTCTTTATGTCGCTCTGAAAAGCATACTTTTGTCACAACTGTGCCCTCACTGTCAACCCAATTTAATTCATCAATTAATCTTTTTTATATATATAGCGCTTTTCCACCTACTGTAGTAGGCTCTCAAAGCAATTTACATACATTAAGCTATTTACCAGTGTTACAGCTGGCACATAACTGGAGGAAATGTAGGTTAAGTGTCTTGGCCAAGGACACAACAACAGTATAAACTTTGGGGGAGAGTGGGATGTTATGATGTTTTGAATGTTTCGAGCGGGGATCGAACCGCCTACCCGCCGGTCGAAGGACAGCCACTCTACCCACTGAGCTACTGCCTTTATTAAAGTCCAAACACACAGAGACTTGACAGAAACTACACATTCACATACATTGACACGTTTGAAAGAAATATGTGGTATTTCTGTTCCAGACAAGCTGCCTTTGGATCACTTTTATTCGCTCAACCAGACAATCAGTGAGCCCTTTATTACACAAAACACAATGCAAGGAATATTTATAACACGTACCATTCTTAAACTGATTTGATCTACTCTGGATCTCAGATCTACCTTTCAACCTTGACCGTTTTTTCTTTCAAAATATCCAAATAAAATAGGTTTTAAATTCCATCTCTTCTCTTATTTTTCATCACTTTTCTTTAATCACGACTGCCAGTCTATGAAAACACTGACTTTACCATTTACAGATAGATTTCCCTCTTAACGTTATAAGACCATTATCTTATTGTCTGTCTTTTCTCTTTTCGCTGTACCACAATTTTTCCTGACACGTTAATTTTGCCTCCATTCCTCCCTATCCACTCTTCCCCCGTTAGACTGCAAACTGGTGTCCAATCAAATTTTACACTGACACATTAATAAATCTAGCCTCTTTTAATGCTGCATTGGCTGAAACGCGTGTGGCTTAGACCAGCGCTTTCCTATATGTGACATTTTCATGTTGAGCTTTATTGGCAGACAAGAGATAAATCACCGAGCGGAAAGAGGAAGGTGTGCAACTGCATAATGTCAGCAAGGGTCGTAACTCTTTGTGGTTATTATTTAAGATTTACTACAAACTCATTGCTTGCTGCCTGCTTCGGCAAGAAGCCAGTAAATATAGGGTTTTATCCGTCTGTGCATGTAGTTTCATGCCTCAATGAACGTGTGTAGTCATAAAGCTAAGGTCACATCTGATCTCTCTGGGCTAAGCCACACTGACACCAAGAAACCTACCTCTTTCCAGATGCAGGAAGACCTTGCAGTTGCAGGAATACCTTGGTCACACATCCTAATGATCTCCATCTAGCGTCCCTAACACACCTTTGGGTCTGGCTGTGCTGAGGAGGTGGAAAATGTGGTGCATTGAATTGTTATGTAAAAGCCTGTCAGATTGGATTGTCTAAGCAAGTTTAAATTTGTCAGACAGGGTTGAGATGAAGAGGAGCGAGAGGAGGTAGTCATGTTCAGTTATATTTTGAGATGCTACGAGACACATCAAAAAGTGAGAAGAGTGGGAATGTAAAGAGGTGTCTGCAGGGGAGGCAGACAGACAGGGGTAGGGTGCGGAGTGCGGAGGGAACCACCCCGGGCAGCATAGAAAATGTCATGGTTAGGGCTAAGTGAAGTGGCAAATCAGGAGCATCGGTGTGTCGGGCCATTTAAGAGGAAACGGGAGAGAAAAGCTATATGATCAGTTAGTGGGCCCTTGAGCACTTTGAAAGTTTTTACCTGCGCTCTTGTCTGAGGAGTTTATGACAGCTCTCAAAACAGACACAATAGAGCTCTCATTAAGGAGCATTTGCAGGTAGGTGGGGCGCCTCAATGGCTCACTTGGCAGAGCACAACACAGGTTCAAAACTGTCTTACATCAGTTTGCTATGTGTCATTTCTCTTACTTGTTCCTGCCATTTTCAGTTACAATCTGTACAAGACAAAAGTCCAAATATAAAGATGTACTGTACATTTTTTTTTTAAAGCCAGCAACTACAATGTAAGTAAATACCAAAAATACCTTTAAAATGTATATCAAGTTAAGGTGTGTTTGTTCTTTAATGAATCCTAATCCTAATCCATGTGTAATGATTTACTAGGTACTCTTTAAATCTAAAGAGTAATTGTGGTTAACATCAAATTCAATTGCATGAACAAACAATTAATTCATTATACATACAAGGCAGGAAACACATGCATTGTTATTCTGCTCAGATCTTGGTGTAATAGCTGCATCAAGTAAGCTTAGCATTGTTTGTTTATAATTGTTCACTGGCATGTTGATTTGGCCAGTTACAGTCAGCAGTCACAGCAGGCTGTATTTTACTGGGTAACAGTATGTTTGGAATCATTTGAAAATTTAAATTAAAAGCTTCAGTTTTTTATCCTGTTGGTTAAATTTTCTTTAATGACAAAAATGTGTACAAAAATATAACTAATAAAACTAATATAAATATAATATTAATAATAGTATAATATTTTGGTTATACAAATAATTTTAAATAATTAGGATCCTTTTCCACAGTGGTGTGGCAACTGGAGAAAAAACAAACGTTAAAATATAACTAGGATTAAAATTCAGATGCTCAATGAACTATTAACATCCGATTTTAATATTTTTTCCGTAATAAATTTTTGGCACACATTTGTAGTCCACATGGTTTGTCATATACTTAGTTGTTCACCATAGGATTAATATTGCACGTGAACAGATATTAGCTTGTGCTTAAGTGCACAGTGCCTCTTCCCACTTGCTCCCATGTTCGCTTGATGAATGCCCAAATGACTTCTAACTTTTAGAGTGGAAGTGTCAAAAATGATTTATTCCATCTGTCCTTTTCTGACAAAATATCACTCCAAATCCACTCTCTGTGGGTGACTCTGCACTGACCTGTCACACAGCAGTGTCCCTGTCCAAAGAGTTCCTACTTGAGTCAAGTTACTGTCAATTCAAGAAAAAATCAAATGAATAATGATTACAGTAAGACAGATTCATGAATGTGAGTAAAGTGTTATGTTGTAGCGAAAAGGGAATAAGTAGGAGTTAAACACAATAATATAACAGGATCTGAGAAATGACAGGGGGGAGAGTGTTACCACACGGCTACATGTTTTCAATATTGTGCACCTCAAGTATGTATTGCTGCTCCTAGAAACTAATTTAAAATGACACATATTTTTAAAACACCATTTTCCAATTAATTGTTTTAGTGACTCTGCAAAAAGACAAGAGTTTTCATCGGACCGTGCATACTCACACAGAGCTGTACAAATGGAATTCCCTCACTCTGTGTCTCCTCCTCCTCAAACTTTCAGTGCACCCCCCACCTCCACCACATGACAAATATGCAATATAAAAGTAGCTGCTGGAATCTGCAAGGCTACCTCAAGCACCTCACTCTTTAAACCTTCTCGTACAATCTGAGAGTATCACTCCCACAACTGCATTAAAGCAATGCCATTTTAAAACATGCAGGTACACACACAACAAACAAACATGCTCGAGAACACACCCTCAGTGAGCACACATACCTGCAAAATACAAAAGAAATGGCATCTATCTTGACATAATGTAATAGACAAAACAGTAAGTCCACAGCACATCAACACTTCTGATCTGTTTAAACATGCCTCGAGCTCTAGCATCCTCTCCCCTCTGTTATTGCTATGGTGATGCTCAGGGAAAGCTCATGGCTACAACTGCTGTACTATCGCTCATCAGGACAAACACAAATAACACATTTTCTCTTCCTATTGCCTCTTTCTGCCACAAAAACACTGACTCCTTCTTAAAGCTATTCCTCCAGTCTCCTCTTGCAATTCTTCAATCCCTTTGGCATTTGTGTTTTCTTCTTATTCTCACCTCTCTCTTGTCAGCGCCGCTTCACACCGCTCTCTTTGCATAGTCCATCTCTTCCCCCTTCCGTGTCTTGTCCTTTTGTGTGCACGTCTTTTACGATTTCACCCTCTCCTCTTGGATACGTGGATTCATGCCTTCACATGGGAGCCTTTTTATTCATCTCACAGAGCGCTGAGCTGTGCTGCCTATACACGTAGCTGTCAGAGCGTTGGTGGGTGCCAGATTCAATCAAATAGGTCCTGGTCCCAATTTGGTACAAACTAAGCCTGGTATGTTTATTCAGCGCAAGGAGGACACACACACACACACACTGTTTAAAATATTACATATATTTCAACAACAAGATTAACACTAGCACATGCCCATTTGCTGGGTTGAGGGTTTTGTTTTGCACATTTACAATGGTTCATGACACACGACAGAGGTGAATGACAATGGCTCTTGAAGCATCCTGTGTGTTTTTGGCTGTTTGAAAGAGTCACTGTGGTGAAGCAGCAGATGGAGTAGAAACAGACCGTATGAGGTTTTGAAACACCATGAGCAGCAGCCACTGAAAATACCATTGCTTTACAAATGAAAAAGTGTTTCTGCTGGCCATTAAAATGTACAATATTTAAACTCCCTGCTCCAGGCCATTTAAACTATTCCACATTTAATTGTAGTGGAAGTCCAAAATGTGGTGTGACAGCCAAAATGCAGTATTTTAGGGACTTACAAATTCAGTAAATTTGTTTAAGGAACTATATTGATATGGATTTTTAGAGAGTGTTCAATTTCTACTTATTCCATTTTTTTTTAAGTTTTCTACTAACTAATAGAGTTGTTTTTTTGTGAGTGTTTGGAATGAAGAGAAAGTAGCCTTAAGTTAGCAGAGATATGCATTTCACACAGTTTGTCCAAACTATTTTTCTTCTTTTGTTCCAAGATTTATGATCTTCCGGAGGTGAGAACAGAAGCTGTAATTATTATTTATCAAACTAATCCAAAGGCTCCTTGCGTATATCAGATCATGTTTCTACACAGCTATCAGAAGAACACTATTAGTTTGGTTGGCACTCATTAATCAGCCTATTTCTGCACAGCTACAAAAAGTGAATTTTAAGCAGATCCTCTAATGCAGACCCAGATCAAGTCATCAATCATCGCCTAATACAAGGCTTTACAATGGCAGACATGTCTAATAGTACGATGTAACTGTGGCCATTACCTGAAAAGCTTTTCTTTTTTGGTATCTCGGTTTAAAACATGATGGATGAACAGAGCAACCAGTCATTTGCTAGGCCTGAGTACAGGTGGCATCTCGGGCTCGAATCTGAGCTGGGCCTGGGACATTGTAAAAGATTTTTAAGGTTTTAATTTACTTTGATGGATGAGGGAAATTTCCCTGCATTGTTTCTGGGTCAGATAATGACTTTCTGCATCTGTCCTCTTGTCTAGAAGCGAGGCTGGAGGTCAGAAAAGAAAAGCTGCTTGGACACATAATGAATGGATACAGAAATAGAAGGTGAGAGTGGAGCTGTTTCAGAGCTGCTCTATCTAAAGACGCACATTGCATCACTCATAATGTGGGGACTTCTTGTCCGCCTAAACATCTGTCTAAGTGATTTACAGAAAAGCTTAGAGGAACTAAATCAGTTATAGTTCAATCACAATAGAGCGATGCAGCATGTGACACTTTTCATTTTGATGGTCGTAAATAAAAGCCGTAGGATTTATTGAATTTGGACACTTTGACCACCAGGGGGTAATGTTGTTCACAAAGCACTTGAAAATTATGCACTTAAAAATATCTATTACCTGTTGGCTATTTTTTGATGGCCAACTATTAACAATAAAGCAGCTAAAAAAGCAGCTAAAGCATTGTTGTGCCTCTTCTTGGGTTAAGTCTAAGTCTGCCTACTGGTATAACAGACTCAATTGACACAAAAAGGTTTTCTTAGGGAAACTGAGTTAAATTGTTCAAAGACAGCACTGGCTGTGCACATGTTTATTAGGTAGGCCTATGTGCTACTGATCTAGTAATGACAGGACATGTTGCTGAAGTCTAAGTGATGACACAACAATCCTGAACATCCTGATCTGTCTTGGCTCCTCTCCATTTCATTTGATATATTATATTTTCCCAGGCAAACTTCAAAGAGTGTTCTCCAGACTATATCCAGTCTGCCCAAGATTAAAAAAGGTTGTTATATGTTTTGAAATTGGCAAGAGATGCAACCTATAAGTCACCTCAGTAAGATGCTATAATTTAATTTTAGCATAAATTACCATTATGACACATGTTAATGGTTATTGGTAATGTAGCTGGCACTAGTTTGAGTTCACATGCCCGGCTGTGTTAGCAAAATGCAGAATTAGCCATCAGTGTTGTTTCAAAGTAATTGCATGAAGCTTCTGGCCATAGTCTTTTAGCTCTATCAGATTTCACTGGGAAAATCAAATATCTATAAAAAAAATAGTCATCGGATCTTTTGAGCCCATTACTCGTTTCTTTGCTTTATGTTTACTTGCAGATCTAGTTTTGTTTACGTCCTGTTTGCAGACACGTGGTGAGGAAGGATGGAGGGAGGGCAGAGGAAATGGCGGAGAGGAGGGAGCAGGATTAGCGCTGTGTGTGCGTCTGGATCTGCTGCTGTCCTCTGTACATAATAACAAACACTAGATACAAGACAGCGCCTCTATTACACCTGCTCGTCCTCCGCGGTCAGTGTCAGCAACTCGTCTTGCTCCGGCTTGTCCAGGTCAAACCCACCCCCCGGCCTGAAGTCCAGCATGTCTCTGTCCGGCTCGCACACTCCGGAGGATGGTCTCTACGGTGAGTAATGATTCAGTAAAAACAAGGCCCCGTCCAGCCGCTGCATTTGGTCATAGCAACCTCTAAAACAGTGGCACAAAATTGTTATCTAACAAGTGGCAAGTAGGAGCTAAAATGACTGTAGTGCTCATAAATTTAATTGTCTGACTTTGAAATGGGCCACAACCTTTACCTATAAATATTTACAAATTTTAGGCTAATGAAATAATTAACAGTAAGACATCTTTGTTCTGTAGAGTTACAGAGATAGATAAAGCCTACTTGAAACCATAGATTGTAATAAATATGGATGTTATCCGCCCATTGGTCCCCTATTCACCAATATTGTCATTATGACAGGGCAATAAAATGGCAGTTACATCCGGGCTTCGGCGTTTACTCCATAGTAAAACAATAGATTTTAGATAGCATAAATGGACATATTTCGCTGTATAATCGCCATATGCCTGTGCCCTTACACGAGGACCATTTTAGAGGTTCCATGGGAGAGGCTTGCTTGAAACTAAAGACTTACATTTTTACAATGAGCTCTTCTTCTAATGCTGCCCTTTGGCTGTTTTCTACCATTTGTTCTATACTCCCCCTTCTGGTGAATAAAAGTAAAATAAATATCTTTAAAGTGACACTAAGTAACTTTTAGCCACTAGGGGCGCAGATCCCTCTACAGACTGACCGTGTTGTTTGTTTTCGAGAGGTCTTCAGAAACGGTAGGGTCATTTTAGTACATTACAATTTATTTCTGCTTCCTGTGTCTGAGCTGCTAAGCATGCCGATTCAGGAAAGGTCTGTGCGTCCCAATGGCATGGAATTATAAATCATTTATATCAAGAGTTTTCTGTCCAGGTGAGGGGACTGTGTCAGTGAAATACGTATGATTCTACCGATTGTGTGTCGAAAAATCCCTAAATCAATACAAGAATGTATATTTTTGGAATTTAAAAGTACGCGATGCTACTAGCTAAAAGTTACACAGTGTTACTTTAACTTTATACATTTTCTGGAAAATGCATTCATCAAATTTATTTCTTTTTATTGCCAGTGGCAAACAGGTTGTCTTCCAGTTGACATTAATAAAAAAAAAACTGAAATATAAACCTGTCTGTTTTTAAATTTATTAAAGTTTGGTTAAAATTATTAAATGTCCTTTGGGTTAAATAAACAAAACAGTGACAAAATGTATCAATTGTTTTTTCAGGTTGTGTAGGCTATTTAAAAAATAAAGTCACAAATGTATCCGTAATTGAATATAAAACAAACTGTGGATAATGTCCCTGCAAGAAAAGGTCATTGACATTTTCTCTAGTCATTGTTGTTGTCGTTGACACTGGCATTGTGTAAAAGGATTCCATGACTCACCTGTTTGTATCTTTGTAAGCCAATTAAGATGCAAGGATTTCCTGACACTTATAGCTCCTGTGTACTGTGTGTGAACATTGTTTGGCACACAGGATTTAAGCTAAAAAAAATCACAGTGCAACAGTGACACTTACACTGAAAGCAACCATTCATAACATCCTTAAAGCCAAACAAATGGGATGTGCTCTTCATTGAGTCTTTTCACTTCCAGCCCTTGTCCATATTACATAAAGATGATTTGGCAATGCCCCAGATGAGTGTGTAGCTACACAAACACTGATTTAGCACTGCACCAAAATGACACATTGACAAGAAGCAAGGCGCATGTTATGTCATAACTGTTCTCTGTAGGGAAATAACTAGTGCAATGGCATAGTTTTCCTGCTTTGCCCTCCCTCTCCATCCTCCCACCCCTTCCTGCCTCCCCCTCTCTCCTTACCATGTCCACTCATCCTATGATCCTGTCACAAAACAGGGAAAGGGAAGATTAGAATAATCAGGAATGCTGTGGTAGGCAGATGAGGTGTTGATATTTTGTAAACGCTGGACGTGTCACAGCAACAGATAAACAGCATGACAGAGAGGGCAAAGGGCTAATCTCTAGAAATAAAATCTTACGTAAGCAAGCACACTGTCAGCCTAAGTTAGCCCTGCCCCACTGTTTGGCTGTGGGTCCAATGTGTGTAAATCTTTTCCTCTTCATGTACTCGGTGAACCTCTCATGCCCATTCATTCATAGTCTTCAGAGCTTTAAATTATTGAAGTCTGAGAATCCGTTTATGACAGGCTCTCAGTCAATGTGGGGGTGTTTGTTTGTGCAACATGCCACTGGTCAGTCTGATGTACAGCTTTTATTGAACTCATCGGAGGGTATCTGATGTCATCTCAGGACATGGCTCACTCCAAGTCACCGTTTTACATGAGACAACAGTACACTTGTCCTTCACAGGAAAACAATGTAATAATTTTTACAAAAATCTAAAAATGTAAATGAATGCAATGTTTGAAAGACATTTATTAGTAATTATAAAATACATAGTACATTAATTATGTTAAAATTAAATAAATTAATAATGTTAAAATGTACACTTTTGGTAGCTTTTAATTGGAATATACTCATTGAATAATCTATTATGTAATTAATTTATGTATTTGTATGTAATATAATGTTTAATTCATCTGTAAAAGTACAATGCTACAAAACAAAGAGCTGAGATAATATGCTGCTTTCCTCCTTTCAGTACAGATTAATAAATGCAACTGGGAGCCAGTTGTTTGCAATTGCTTGTTGCCTCAGAATCATTATGTGCTTCTCTGTTTACCTCTGTTGCTCGTCAGGCTCGTGGGTCGAGCTGGAGGAGCTGATAGCAGCAGTGAGCCGCAGGGAAAGCCTGACAGGACCACAGGACAATATATCCTCTGCCCTGCAGGGGGAGCTGGAGCGGATCCTTTTGGAGGCACAGCTGGAGTGCGAGAGGAGTAGAGACAGGTAATGAAACAGGCTTTTGTGTGAGGTTTAGTTTTGGTGTGAACTTTGAGCTGCACAGTAAGGTGTGAATAATAATTTGCACAATAATGAGTTACAATCTATGTTCAGCAAAACTTACATACTCTGTGTTTATTTATTTAACACACATGCAAATCCTTTAAGCAAAATGCATTTGTGCCCAGTCCTCCACAGGTTTTGACCCCACAGTCTACTGGTTCCCCAAGAGCCTCTAGTGAGCAGGACAGCGACTGTGTCCCTATACAGGTATCCTGTCAAAGAAGACACGGCTCAAGTCAGATGATATTAGATAATGCCCTGAGGTCTATATTACTTAACTAAGTTTGCAGATGCTATCAGAAGTGCAATATGTTGGGAATGCATCAGATAAACCTTATTAAAGTTAAATAAGGTTGTCTTAGTGGTTCACCTGGCAGAGCACATACAAAATAACTGGGTCAGTCCAGACTTGATTTCCAACCTGTGGCATTTGCTAATACCTTCTCTCTTGAGCATAAAATATAAATTGTATTGTAGGTCTTGTTTGAGATATAAAGCACAGTAAAAACACATATAAAGGACTGCTTCATTAATATTTCTATGATGAGTGCAAATGATTTAATCTCATATTTTGCTCTCACCAGGAGGAACCTGAACGACAGGTGGACACAGACTGGGTTTGGGATTGGTCCAGTAGACCTGAAAATATGCCACCTAAGTAAGAACCAAAAAGAATCAGTCAGTGCTGGAATATATAAAAGCATCTTTAGATAAGATTGTTTACTTGCAGTTTCAATTGAAAAATGAATCTCTTTCGACTTTGACACTGGCATTATTTTTAAAAGGTTTATGGACATATCTGTTTGACTGGTATATAGTCGTAATGGTCTTTGTGCCGTGCTTTGTGCTTTAGTTGCTTTCTCATTCTTCTCTCTAGTGTTCTCATTATATCTTCATTTCTTTCCTTGTCATTCCTCTCTCATCTCACATGTCTCCCCCGTTTGTCTCCTGTTATACAGAGAGTTTGTGTTTCAGCACCCAAAGCAGCAGAGCTCCCTCAGTGTTCGCAAGAGTGAGGTGATGAAGAGAAGAATCTTTTCCTCTGATGTACTCCTCATCCTTGTTCCATCTCTGTTGGCTTCACACCTGCTCACACTCGGAGTCGGGTGAGAGTCACACAAACTTACTCACCTACCTACTTCTGCAACTAGTGTCACAATTATGACACTTTTATCTTTTTCATGAGCATTTTCAGTTTATTTCTAGCAAAACAGCTGTTTGAATATAATTTGCCTCAACCTAACCTTCATTGCTATTTACTGGCGGATTTTAGCCATGTAAAATAGGTTTTATTTTGTTCTCCGATTAGTTTTTATTTGGAGCTGTTATATAGATAAAATTTCTCACAACGCACAATTAATTTCTTGTTCTTTTTTTAGGATCTACATCGGAAAGAGGTTGGCAGCTTCTACTACTACACTGTGACAGGGGCTTTAGGGCAATGCCCCTTATATTTAAGGTCTGGCCATTACTGCCACAGTCCATCCTCTCTACTGCATTAATTTCCCACCTTTCTTTGTCACTGGACAACCATAGGGCCCTTTCTGCCTGTACCTGTGTCTGTGTAATCATCTACCCGTCTCTCTCTCTGTCAGCCACTGTCAGTTTTGAAGGGATGGGGAGGGACAGGTGCCAACTGGTGACTCAGACTGAGGTCACTTTTACTCTCCCACAGAGTAACAATGATCTCAACCATTAAAGCATAGGAGGAAAGAAGAAAAGACTCCAGAAGATGAAGAGATGGAAAAGCTTTACTCGCTAGAACAATAATAATCTTCTTGGTAGGATGAGATGAAAATGGTAAATGGGAAACTAAATGTTCAAATTAAATGAGGGACATAATATATGTTAGCCTTTGTCCAATCTTCAAAAAAGAAAAAATGTAATTTGTCAAAAGTAATGACTTTCTGTGAGACCAAGCTGCACAAAGTACTTTTTCTTTTTTTTCTTTTTTTTCTCCAAGTAGTTTTTCCTTCCCTGGTGAATCTAACCCAGAGAGATTTACTCAGAGGATGTAAGATTGTATTTTTGTCCTAAAAAACAATGATATTTGACCTCCAATAGACTATCATGATCCCATTAAACCTTACCCCTTAGAAACTTTGTGCTTTTTGGTTCTTTTTGTCTTTTCTTCTACATCTATATTGGACCATTATATCTTGTTCACATATAAAAGTGAATCATATAAAAGTATAAAAACATAACTGGAAGAAAAGTGTTTTTTTACTTAGTTGTACACCATGACAATTTTTCCAGATAATTTTAAAAGTGTGCACTACACATTTAAATGTCTCCATTTTTCCATTACATTACTACACTCGTTTTTCTGACCAAGCTCATGCACAATGATGTCACACCAGCTTGTCTCATTCCTTCTGCCTTTGTCATTCCTTACTTCTCAAGTCTTCCTTTTCAAGCTGCTGTTTTGACCATTGAAGGATCTGACATTTAAGATCTTTCCCATAAACCAGAGACCAGTTTCCTCTTAACATCTTATGAATATTGCTGGTCTGAATTTTCATTGAGTAGATTTTTTTTTTTTTTTGCTTGCTGTGCCGCCATAGAAGTAAACCTACCCATTTGTTGTCCTGTGCTATTCCAAGCCCAGTAAGTTTACTGTCCATTAGTGGAATTTTTGATGTAAGGAGTCCTGCTAAGCTTGTGAAGTTAACTTCTAGACACATTCAGCTGACGATGCAGCAACAACCCGGCTTTGGCAGAGCAGAAAACCACCTGGTTTCCATTCAAACACTCACATTTGACATGCTTTACTGCACACATGATCTATAGATGTCCATGTTGGAGCTGTGTGTTTACACAAGACATGCAAGAGACCTCACGTAAATTATACAAAAACTGTTAACCCTAGACTATGCCAAGCCAACACCTAATATACAAATAATACTTCTACACTGACAACACTAAAAATGCATTCTCAAAATGTGAAGCAAGAAAAAGTAAGACTTTGTCCTAAATTATTCTGAGTTGCCTATACACACAATGCTCACATGTATATGGCATTAAAAAAGACTTACAATTAACTCTGAGCTAGTTAGTAAATGCAGTAACACTAACATGCTCAGCTCTTAATAATATATGTGCTTATAACAAGAGCATACTTATCATGCTTTTTTTGCATGTTCTTGACTCACTAATGATGTAGCTAAGATGTGGTAAAATGGCGGATGTTCTAACGTAAACATAAAGGTGCTAATAAAACTGCCCCACTGATAAGATTACAGGGCTGTTTGTAGATGCCTGTCTTGAACATTTAATTTACTGTATTACACCCCAAAGACTAGTGAAGTTTCAGGTTTCATTCTGTTCTTAATCCAACCCCCTTCACAAAATATTTATCTTACACAGGGGGCAAACAGGCAGCCACAGGTGCTGTTGTAAATCACAATTTTCTCACACAAGTTCTTGCCCTTTCCTTGTGAACCCTGATGACTTCTTCATAGGGGATTGCGTTAAGATTTCTTGACCCTGTAATAACCCAGTTAAAAAGGGTTAATTACAACAGTAGACATCTTTAAAAACCATAAATAATATTCCAGACATTCACTTATTTTGCATTTGGAGTAGGATACATTCAGTGTTGTAAAACAAAGGGCTGCTGTTAAAAATAGGAAAAACTCTGAACAATGAGGAAGAAATCTATTAATTTCCTGGGCTTGTGCTTTTAGAGACTGGACATCTGTCTCTCTGGAAAATACATTATAGTCCTGCTTCTGTAGTGGTAGACAGGAAATAGAGAGTTCTGTTTCAAAGAATGTGGATGTAACAAAGGAATTAATTTAACTGGCATGGTTTTTGTGCCTCAACATTGAAACAAGGTCACTGTTCCAAGCTTTTATCGCAACTAACTTTACATTAGTGCATGAGGCCTACTTCCTCATAAGACATTTATTAAATCTTAAGTAATATTTGCACCCAAAATTATGTAAAACCAAAAACCTAATAGCTCACCAGCTTATAAAATCTAGGCCAGGTTAGTGCAGGTAATGCTAATTTATTTGGTTACTGTATTTACAAATGCAGTGTCTTTTCCACTGTAGATTTAATTTGACATTTAGATTGCGCAGTAATTAAGAGTTTGTGAAGTAGCTCTGTACACAAGAATGATTTAGTGAACTCCAAATAAGTTCTCTTCCTGCTATGTAAACAAACATGTGCATGTTAGGGCAATAATTGCTTCCACACTGTCCTTTCTCACACGCTGCTCTGTTTGTGGCTCACTGAAGTCACTCAAGCTCTGTTTGCCTGAGACAGACATTAGCTAAATTTGAACAAATGAGACTTTGTGTGGTGTTTCCCTCTTATTGTTTGGTGTACTTTTCCATCCCAGAGACACAATGAAGGGCTGTTTCCTCTGTATAAACGTCTAAAGTAAATTCCATAGGAGTACATTTTGTGATCTTTATTAAATCCCAAGAGAAAACATTACATGACAAGCACAATACAACGCAGCTACAACTGGGGTGTTGAGTATAGAAAGTATCCATGCAAAAAGCTCAGCCGCTCGACCACCTCAATGTCTCGTTTCTCCTCTAATGGTTTAGGGCCAAGTCATAGTACAAGGTGAGTAGTGTGAATGCATCCAGCTGGTGTGTGGGTGTTGGAGCAGCTGGATAATCTGAGAATGGTCTGAGAATGAACTCAGTTTACACATGGCAAAGCCATCACTGCAGCAGTGTCTAGCAGTGGCTTGGCAGGGGGCGTCATCCTGTATCACAGCAAAAATACTGAGAAATTCGGGTGAGACAGACATACCACATTGTTATTTTAGAAACAATATGTACAGTGAGGTTACTCTGAGAATATTCATTGGGGTATCACCAGTCTTTCAGAGGAAAAGGCATGTTTTTCTAAGTTTTATGTTACAGTATCCATGAGCAAGACAGTTTTAAATGATTTTACAGAAAGATGTGAAGGCGGGTGATTTTCCATTAAACAAAAAACAAGTATTGCTTTCTTTCACTTCCTGTAATTTTCTCTCGTCATATTTAGAGTTTTTTAAAAGGAAAAACACCTTTAGACCAAAACAAATAGCAACTCCTCAAAATTGTTTGCATCTTCTGTTTGACAAAATTTAACAGAAAGTCTAAGTGAAAGAATTTAAGCTGAATACATATTACAATTTTTTGCCCCAGTAGTAGCTCAGAATATATTTCCTGAATAATTGTGGCCCTATAACATTTGATGTATAATTTGTATTTTCATCCTCGATGCTGTGTTGGATGATTCCAGGAAACGCGACAGCTTTATCCACCATGAAATACCAATTTGGCTCAAGTTTGTGGTTTAAATATGCTGCTGGATGTGAGTCCATTTATTAAGTCCCTGCCACAGTTACAGTCTGTCTAATACTCGAAATTCAGGCAATGTAATGCTGTAATTTGGGATTTGGAGCGTGTCTGCTATACCAAACTGTGGTGAGGGTTTGATAGATGTTGCCGTTTTAATGAGGTGCTGGATCGGGTCACTCTGACTTGCCGACTGGCATAGATCAGGTAAGACTGTAGACCAATGCCTTTAACAGTGTAATGAGCATGTTACCACTTAGTGAAGGACAAACAATTATTGACACCTTGAGCTGTGGTTGACTGTCTCATAAAAGCCACTGTCTATTCAACAAAGGTTGATAAGTGTTTTATATGAAAGGCATCTTTCATCTATGTGGCAATATATATTTGTTAATACCATCACATTCCTGACCTTAAGACAGCTTTTATTCTTTAACCACAAAAATGACCATTACCAAAAATGTATAATAGATTTTTGACAAACTATACAAAATAATCCAGAGTGGCCTATCATCGCATTCCAACTCAAATACCAAGTGTAACAACTGCTGTAGGCCTACATGATGGACATTCTTAAAAATATGTTTTGTCTATTTTGAGTGATAAATATTTTGGAAGATATATACTGTCATTAACAATAAATTATTCCATAAAACTGATCAAAAGTGTAGAAGTCAAACACATTCATCTCTGACAGTTATATAAGCAGAATTGGTTTGATAAACTAAAACCATTCCTTTGTTCAAATCTGAATTCCCCACCTGCTTTATATCATTTCTTGTTTCTGACTTGTTTTCCTTTACGGGCCATACGTTTTGAAAAATTGTTAGACCCCTCATTTGAGTATTTACCAGGGGCGTCGGACTGGGGAAAAGGGTACCGAGTACCCAGGGCCTGAGGCGGAGGGGGGGCCCTTCTAAACATACATATACATTGGTATCACTATGGTATTTGGTACGGGGGCCCAGCAAGATGGTTTGTACCCAGGGCCCAAAACTTGGTGCTACGCCGCTGGTATTTACTACCTCTTTATGCTGCACAAAGTGACCACTGTTTTGCGTTTCATTGTAGGCTATTATTATTTGGTAGCATTGTGGAGACAGACAAGACTATTGAATGTCTTATGCCGTCTAAGTATAAAAAGGGAGGCAGAGTTAGGCTACTGTTTGACTGTGGTGGATATCAGAATGAAATCAAAGTTAAAAGTCCGGAAATGGTGTCAGAGACATTTGGGGTTTGGTTAATCTTTGAGCCAGACGCTGCGCTCACTGTCTGACTTCATCAACCGCACCATGATGTGATCCAGCTCAGGTTCTCTCGCTAAATGTTGCGGTCTATTAAGCTTTTGGCAACATGTGTCAACCATAGAAGTCTGTGGGAGCTTTTTCCTGATCCAAGACTTCAGTGTCTGTAGAGGATCATTCTCAGGACCAATCACACAGCAGATAAAATTGTTACTAAGTGGGTTCTGGACCAATTGCAGATTAGTTGACAGATATCACTGAGTGAAAAGTAGGCTAAAGTGAGATGAGTGCAAGGGAAACACCTTTGGTAGCCCTGTAAAAAGAATGACCCATAGATATTTGTTTTTGGGTGATTCAGACTAAAAACTTAACAAAGGCACATATATGGCACATATATGGCACGCTTTCTGTTGAGGACCTAGCTTAGCTCATTTCAAACTCCAACTGTGAATATTGTATCTTTATGTCAACATGCTCAAATCTGTAACTAATGCACGAAATACTTTGAGCAACTTGAAAATACAATATTGGCTTTGTTGTTTGACAACGTGGGTTAGTATGACAAAAAACGGTAAAAGCAATCCAATAAAAAAAATAAAAAGTTACACTTAACTATGTAGCTTACATGCTAACAAATGCTAGCTTAGTTCTGCCAGCCAAGTAATGCAACTAACTGTTACATAAAGGCATAGTATAAGCAAAATGTTGCCCTGTCTTTTCTTCATTCTCTTAAGTAAAAGCCAATTGTACCTTATTGATTAATTTCATTGCACACTTCAAAACATCCCTTTACAGATCTTAACATTTTTCATGGCTGTTTGCTCACTCATGGAAGCTACTTAAAAATGCAACTGAGAAATGGAACAGGGAAATGCAAACACCATTAAAAACTGTGTATTTTGGCCAAATGCTTCAAGTCATTTTGAAGCCAGACACGCTGACAACGCTGAAGGCCCTGTGAGCCAGTCTGTCTGAAGCTGTGCTGGCTGCTTAACATGCCTTGTTAACAGAGGTCCACAGCCCCCATTTCCTGACTCTGCTCAGCTATGAAGGGGGAAGCACGGGCACATGGGAAAGGTGTCGCACTACACCATTTGAGTGTGAAGCTTGTAAAATGACTCTAACATTTTTAACAGTCTTTTTACTTAATTGTTTTCCGGAAAGCACTCAGCAGTCACTTGAGTTTTATTTCATGGCAGTCTAGTCCTATTTTGCTCACCCTGTCATTTTTTGCCACATGGATACATTTTGTACAATAATTAAAACATGTTTTGGTGGAAGGTGACCTGAAATATTCATTTTTTAAAGTCATGTATCCTACTACATTTGCACAAAAGCCTGGTGTTAAATAATAGCCATTAGGAGCCAATGCATAGCCTTTTTCCCAGGTCACTCCCTCTCTGCATGGGGCCCTCTGAGGAAAGTTTTAAAGGCAGGTTCGGGCATGATGCTCCTCCTCTACTAAAGACTCAAACACACACTTAAATCCCAGGCTTATAATGACTTTTTGTTTTATTCCTGGTTGGGAAAGAAGACAAGAACAACAGCAAAAATACCAGCAACTCCCTCTGTAAATTACTACTGATAAGTCACTACAGCGGACCTGTAGTTCTGGGGCCAGTTGGAAGGACAACATGGGTCTGTGGATAGCCCTCATTCTGGCCGTTCAGCTGCTACTGAAACTTAGCTTTCATGTGGAAGCCCAGGCTTTGGGTAAGTCATCGAAAGTAACTATTATTTAAATGCAGGTCTCTTTTACAACATTATACTAGAAAATAGCTCTTCTTTTGCAGAAAAATATTTTTGTCTATTTGAATGCAATACCTTATTTTACATGGATGCTACACTGTCTGACAAACAATCTCTAAATACCTCTCTAAATCTCTAAATAAGATATCTATGAGCCCTAAGATTTCTAACACAATATGAATGTGTAAAGTGAATTATGCATAAAGAACAGATAGAATACAGGAGATGAAGCATAGTTAGCATGCAAATAAACACTTAAGCCTTATTTAGATGTTCAAAATGTTTGTTTGATTAGACATACATCTGTTCAGGATTAGCTTTGTGACTTGTAATCATAACAAAAAAAAACAGTCCCAGTCAGGTCATGCACATGGGAATAATCAGAAATAATAGAATCAATACAAATTGTAAAGTACACCAAGACCCTTAGAGACAAGTTAGTTTGACACTACTTAAATAATAAAGTTTAAGGTTGCCCAGTGTTTTACAAATGGCCCTGTGATTGGTGGTATACATAGCACTTCCTGACTGGAATTCAACATTTTCAAGTGGAAGACAGACTAATTTAAAGCAGAAATAAGAAAACGTATATGGGCTCAAATTCAAAACAGACTGCTCTATCTCTGTGGGTTTATTAGGGTTGTTTATCAATGTTATTGTCAAAGGATGACTTCACTCAAAGCAGATATTACTGGAATTCAAAAATCACTTACTAATCACTCTGTGCCGAGGCAATCCACATCTTGAAATAGTGTATTGTTCTTACCTTCAAGCCTTTATGATGTAATATATAAGTCACCAGGGGGAGTGTAAACATGCTGGCTAAAATAAATCACAGCCTTGAACTATGCAGTGTTGTTGTATGAAGACTGCAAGCTTTTATGGTGGTGTTTTTGGAGAGAAATATCCTGAATTACTTTTCATGAAACATGAAATTGGAGGTTAATCTGGAGGTGAAATGAGGCACTTTCTCACCAGTGTAAAAACAAATCTACCCGGCAAGGCCTCTTTACAGATGACTGGGATTAAAGTGTATGTTAAGTGATGTATATAAATATATATATATATACATATTATATATATAAATATACATCTGATAAAAAGGGAAAAACATATATTTCTATGAGACAAAACCAGAATTAGGGTGATATTAGGTTCTCAGTCATTACATTTTTGGATGTTTGCTTGACGCATGGCCATCCATCTTCCTCTTGATCACAGTCTACCAGTTTTAAATGGGTGGCAGGTTTGTAAATGTTCTAATTTGTTCCAGAACGGAGTAGGTTGTACTTACACCAAAGTGTTTAAATTGGTAAAAGTGGTGTTGACAAGAGTGCATAGACAGGCATTAGTTCATTTAACTACTACATTTTACAGCCTTATGCTTTGCTGAATTACACCATATGTCACACTAAGCACCAGGGAAAGATGGCAGATGTGGGAGACAAAAGAAAGAAGAAAAGATCTCATCTGGGAATTATGCTGTACAGTCTTGGCTGACAAAAGCCAATTTCTGGCAGCATTTGGGAGCAATTTTGTTCCCTCACGACAGTGGTAGTCACTGACTCCTTTAAAGGGTACTTGTGTATTCATGGTGTGTGCAGAGAGTCCACTAGAAATTCATTGCACATATTTTTGTGGAATGCCCAGTTCCTATGTCACTTTATTAAAGGAAGACTTGAATGAGCTCCAAGCTCTTGCTGGCATTTCACTTTGACTATAAACTCTGTCAGTAGATGTCTACATTCCACTGTAAAAAAAACAAATTAACTAGCTGAAAATAAGTGTTGTTTTCCTAATTACACCAGACTTTTACTAGTTACAGCAGATTTCCTTCCCACATCCTTCTGATTTTACTGTGCCAAGTCCGCTTGCCAAGTTTGGACTAACAGATCAACATCATCATCATTTCATTGTCTACGCAGGATGTGTTTACTATGGGATTGGGCTGTAAATAGTCATATCTCACATGAGCCCTTACTCTATCTTTTGTGTGGACAGTGTACGATCTGCTCACCTCACCAGACTGCCTACCAGACCTGCTGCAGGGTGGCCTGGCCGAGCAAGGGGTCAACGAGGCTTTCATCCTCGCCACCTTCAAGCTGCAGCCCAGGACTGGAACCACTCTCTTTAGCCTGTTCAACCCTAGGGATAACAGCAAATACTTTGAGTTCACTGTGATGGGGAAACTTAACAGAGGTATTATGGCATGATGAGGAAAGTAGCAACAGTTACTATTTACACAATAATTTCACAATAAATTAAATGTCAGAACATTGACCACCGTTGATAAATAAATGACTACAGCTGTACTGCATTTGTACTGTTACAGTACAGTTATTTTTACAAAACGTAAAAGGTCAAAAAGTATTTTTTGGTGAAGAAATATATAGTGAGCTTTATTTATTTAAAAAAAAGAACAAAAACAGTATCAAAACATGCTAAAACAGACGATAGACCTAAAAAAAACATAAATCATATTCAAACACCAAAAACATGTTTAAAAGGTGGTCACCTGTCATTCCTAATTCCTCTGCGCTCTGCTGTGCCTGGTAGCTGTGTTGCGTTACTTGCGAAGTGACAAGAGGATGAGCTCAGTAACCTTCAACAACCTGGTGCTGGCAGACGGCCAGGTGCACAAGCTGTTGTTCCACCTGCAGGGTTTGCAGAACCAGGGGCAGCTCGGGGTGGAGCTCCACCTGGACTGCAGGCTGGTGGAGACTGTCAGGGACCTACCTGCTGTGTTCCAAGGTCTGCCAGCAGGATATGGCATTGTGGATCTCAAAACTATGCAGCCCAGGGAGCAGGTGATTCATCTTTTTAATTTGCATACAATAGTAAACCAGCGCTCACACATGCATAACAAAGATTACTATCTTTTTACTCAACAGGAGGTTTTAGAGGAACTCAAGCTGGCTGTTGGCGACTCATTTGAGAACGTTGCTTCTTTACAAGGCTGTCATTTCCAACAAAGAGATTCTGTTCAAACTTTGGGTATGATTCCTAAATCTATCAAACAATTAAGACAAACACACTGGCAGGAAAGCAACAGCTAGCGTAGACAAAAACTAGAGAAAGTTTAAACAAAGTTTTTCCTTTAGGGGTCAACACAAAGCAGCTGTCCAATCAAATGCTGGAGTTGACTAAAGTGATAAATGAACTCAAAGATGTCCTCATTCAGCAGGTAAAACCACTAAAAGCTCTCCTGTGCCCCTGACCTCACTGACAGCTCAGCTTACAGCATATAAATTTGTTTATGTTTGACTCATTCCAGGTCAAGGAGACCTCATTTCTCAGAAACACTATCTCAGAGTGTCAGGCCTGTGGTGAGGAAACATAATATACCAATAAAAAGGTTTTCACGTGCCATGGATTTTATAAAACATATATTTTTATTTATTTTATTTTAGGACTGGGTGGTACTGAGGTTGTGAAACCAAGGTGTGGTCCAGGCGTCTGTTTCCGTAACAACATGTGCATAGAGACAGCGGATGGTGTTGAGTGTGGACCCTGTCCCGATGGATTTACTGGGGATGGTTTTAACTGTGACGATGTGGATGAGGTCAGTGTCAAGTCAGTGTGTGACCTGCATTGTAATAAACTATGGCATCCAGGCCATAAGACTTTAGATGTTTATTACAAGCACTGGGTTTATTGGTGTACTGATATTATAAAATGTGATCGTATAAATGCTAATTTACAATTGGGATTTTAAACTGGGTGTTAATGCTAATTACTAATTAGACCAATTTAACGCTTCCAGCTGTTGTGACATCCCCTTTTGCTCCATCTTCACAATATACACTGTTCAAATTATTACAAGTTTTAATTCTGACATGCGAAAAGGCATTCTTGGTCTTTCTACGGTTTTCTGGTTTGCAGTATTGTTTGTGTCAAAAAGGTACATGATTAATAGCAGTGGAAGAGTGGCAAAAACAATTATTTTTGTTCAGTTCACATTAGGTATCCATGGGCCTGGGGCATTCAATGGTTACACTTAGCACATAAAACTACTTCCTCTCTATAGACAAAGCAGTGAAGTGCAAGTTTGTTGGGTGACATTATTAGTTACGGCCCTTTATAATGGCCCTTTATACTTCACAACATGTATCATAAAGAGTTTCAAGAGTTTTTTTGGATCTGCTAATGCAGACAGGAGGTTCAGGTAAGATTTAGTAATTTAGTAGCCTAAATGTTGCATTCCAGATTTCCAAAAGGATAGCAGCAACACAAGTATATGCCACTCACATGCAGAAGCCCTTTTCAGGACAGGTCCTTCAGCTCCCTCTTTTTGGCTTGAGTGTCATAAAACCTAAAAGCTTTTGGGTGTAGAGCTTGTGAGAATCAGATATGTGTTTGTAGCTTCAAAAGATGTCCTCTTTTCTTTTAGTGCCAGTTCAGCCCTTGCTTCCCTGGAGTGAAGTGTGTGAACACAGCCCCAGGTTTCCACTGCGACACCTGTCCGATGGGCTACTCTGGTCTTGGGCTGGAGGGTGTAGGCATTTTGTTTGCCCAAACCAACAAACAAGTAAATATAGAAATAATTCTTTGTAAGATGGCTAAATATGGAATATTAGGATAAAGACTTGCTGTATTCAATATGAAACTTTTATTGTACTCTTAGGTCTGTGATGACATTGATGAATGCAAAGGACCTGAAAAAGGAGGCTGTACTGAAAATTCAATCTGTCACAACACTATGGTAATATTCTTTTTTTATCTGTAATTTCCAGATTAAAAAGGTAAAAGGTAAAGGTAGGAAAAATATAAAATTTTCTTAGAATCCCATGACTACCATAGTTTTTTCCTGAATAGGGTTCTTACCACTGTGGCAGTTGTAAGACCGGCTTTACTGGAGATCAAGTAAAAGGTTGTAAGCCTGAGGTAAGCTGTGGCAACAGCCTAACCAACCCATGTGATGTGAATGCACAATGTATTCTGGAGAGAGATGGATCAATATCTTGCCAGGTATGATTGTACACATTAAACTATACAGGCTAAAACATGCTTCTGGAGTTTGTTAATTATTTCATGTCCTGCCAGTGTGGAATTGGCTGGGCCGGTAATGGATACCTCTGTGGAAAAGATACTGACATTGATGGATACCCAGATGAAAAACTCAAATGCAAGGATCCAACTTGTAGAAAGGTAAGCAAGGTCCATGCTTGTTTGATGCAGGTGCAAGTTTGTGGAGAGAGACAGGCTTTTTCACATCTCTTCTTGGCAGGATAACTGTTTCTTCGTTCCTAACTCCGGTCAAGAGGATGCTGATAAGGATGGTCTGGGAGACGCTTGTGATAATGATGCAGATGGAGATGGAATTTTAAATGAGCAGGTTGGTGGAGAACCTAGTAACACAGCTTTCAATATGCTAATTTGCATACATTCCCAAGTTAGTTCACATGGACGTCTTCACTAAATACAGACTGTAAAAGGGATAATTATACCCTTTTTTCAGGACAACTGCTGGTTAAAGCCCAATGTGGACCAGAAGAACAGCGACAAGGACAGCCACGGCGATGCTTGTGATAACTGTATCCGAGTAGAGAACCCTGACCAAAGGGACACAGACAATGATGGCAAAGGGGACGCTTGTGATGATGACATGGATGGGGACGGTAAGGGGAGAAATTACATCACACAGACGTCGGTGTTACATAATAAGCCACAGTGAAGGTACTTATCCCTTACACTGTTCTTTTTGTTTATTTCATTGCAAAGCTCATTCAACTCATTTGTTTCTCATGAGAAATGTCTTCCAGTGTGATTTTATAGGATTTGGAATGGTATTTTCTTTTAAGGCTCTCTGTTACACAGGAAATAAAACTGAATGACCTGAGAGTAGGCACTGCCTTTCAACATTCACCAGTGAGATTACACTTTAAGCCATCACAGGAGAGAAGAAGAAATGTCTTTTTTCTCTATATATATCCCTGCCACTTGACCTTTATGCATTTATGGTCATGATGCTGCCTCCCTGCAAGGAATAAAATTCTGAAATCTGAAAATTGGGAGGCACGATCATAGACAATGCAACAGTGCCTTCTAGTGGTGTCATTAAGAACAGCATGCATGTATCACCATACAATTGCTGATCATTATTTAATGTTGCTTGTGAGCAGGCATAAAGAACTTCTTGGACAATTGCCAGCAAGTACCTAATAGAGATCAATTGGACCGAGACGGTGATGGTGTGGGAGACAAGTGTGACAGTTGCCCGGACATCCCCAACCCTAACCAGGTCAGCCCTCAGGCGCACACACACAGACAAATGGACTTTTATAACAACCTCTTGTATCATTTCAGTCTGATGTGGATAACGACTTGGTGGGAGACTCTTGTGACACCAATCAAGACAGGTAGCAACATAGACACGTTTTCTTGTTTTTTCAACCCTACTCTCATTAGTGCTAATGTCATGTCATTTTGTTCTGCAGTGATGGTGACGGTCACCAGGATACCAAGGATAATTGCCCGCTTGTCATCAATAGCTCCCAGCTGGACACTGACAAAGACGGTCTGGGTGATGAGTGTGACGATGACGACGACAATGACGGAATCCCGGATATCATCCCACCAGGACCGGACAACTGCCGCCTGGTACCAAACCCAGATCAGATAGATGACAACAGTGGGTATCATAAGCATTTTGTATTGTACCACAGAGTTACATGAGGAGATAAGTAATCATTTATTATGATCTAGGTAACATTAGAAACGACTTTACTGAGCCCAGAATGGGGAAATTCACATCTAATACTGTTATCTAAATCTCTATCTTGACATAAAATTTGTAGTCTGAAAATAAGTAAAATATTCAGGAACCCAAAAACATCCTGAAAAACCTGGAAAACACAGAAATGTAGATAGTTATGGAAATTACCTGGAAATTGATTCAATTGAAAAAATGTAGCCTACTGTATATTGTTATTGGACTTTTGCGCCACATGTTTTTTATGATTATGTCCATAAACTTTGGTACATATTTTGATCGCAGCTCACCAGGCATTATATGATAAATGTTGCAACATCTAGGTGGGTGCTCTTTGTAAGCCCACACGGAGTTTTGACCTTGCAGTAGTTTGTCAGCATATATTGTATAGACATTTACATAAATTGTGTGAAAGGGACTCAGCCCAGTGACAACTTCACTGATATGGAGCTGTGTCCCAAAGGTGTTTCAATCAGATGTCACTGAGGTAAATAAAAACAAATTGAAACTGTAATTTCACTAAAGCAGTTGATGAAAGTATTGATAGATTTGTATAACTAAATCTGTTCAGAGACTTCAACAAAACTGATTATTCTAGGGCAAATAGAAAAGCAAATATATAAGTAAATATATACAGTATATTGTGGCAACTGGCCACATTAGAGTGAGTCTATCAAAGGATAGGAGCCTCATTCTTTCAATAAACTGTGAATGAAAGCCCCCGTGGCCTTCAGCAGCCTATTTGAGAAGCTTTATATTCATGCTTTGCAATTCTGTGGCTCATATAAGGATATTAGTTTGCTGTGGACATAGACCTTTCTGGCATCTTTGTGAAACTCATTTAAAAATCACCTCATCGGGCAAGGGGGAAATGGGGATGGGAAGGTGCTTATTTCAGCACATTTAAGGACAATATGTGCCTATACTGCTAAAAAAGAACGTGTTAACAATATGAAACCAACTATTTGTATTTATAGATGATGGAGTCGGAGATGTGTGTGAGTCCGACTTCGACCAGGACAAAGTGATTGATAGGATTGACAACTGTCCTGAAAACGCTGAAATTACACTGACTGACTTCAGAGCCTATCAGACCGTTGTTCTAGACCCAGAAGGGGATGCTCAGATTGACCCTAACTGGGTTGTGTTGAACCAGGTGAGATTATTATGGACAGTGCATATCAAAAGTACATGCACAGTTTATCATAATATTTAACTACTTATCAAACTAAAATTTTAATTTGCAAATCTTTGTGCCAGTTGAATGCAATTGCAAATAATAACTTTTTTTTTTACGCATACAGGGAATGGAAATTGTTCAGACTATGAACAGTGACCCCGGACTTGCTGTTGGTAAGGGGTACACATACAGTGCAAATGTGTGCAGTGAACGTTTTTGTAATAAAATGTATTAATCATTTCCATTGTCAGGTTACACTGCCTTTAGTGGAGTGGACTTTGAGGGGACGTTTCATGTGAACACTGTGACTGATGATGACTACGCTGGGTTCATCTTTGGCTATCAAGACTCTTCCTCCTTCTATGTGGTGATGTGGAAGCAAACTGAGCAGACCTACTGGCAGGCCACACCATTCAGAGCTGTCGCTGAGCCTGGCATCCAGCTCAAGGTGAAAGCCAGAAGCACATTTCCTATTCCCTATTACTATTTTTATCTTTTGACATATTGTACATCTTTTGGGACTTTCTCTTGTCAGATTGATGCAGCATCTCTTCACACTTAGGCATGTTTTTGTGTGTTTTTTTTTTTAATCAGGCTGTGAAGTCTAGAACAGGCCCTGGGGAGCATTTGAGAAATTCGTTGTGGCACACGGGAGACACCAACGACCAGGTGCGTCTGCTCTGGAAAGACCCCAGGAATGTAGGCTGGAAGGACAAAGTGTCCTATCGCTGGTACTTGCAGCACCGCCCACAAGTTGGATACATCAGGTAAAATAAAATGCATTACAATTAGTAGCATAGCTTTCAAATGCTCCATTTATTTATTTCTTTTTTGCAGAGCAAGGTTTTATGAGGGAACTAATCTGGTGGCTGACTCTGGTGTCACTATTGACACCACGATGAGAGGAGGAAGACTTGGTGTGTTTTGTTTCTCTCAAGAAAATATCATCTGGTCCAATCTGAAGTACCGCTGTAATGGTAAGAAATTATTATTAAAAAACATAGATCATGTGGATGTTTAATTTAAAGGCACATTTCATTGCACTGCCTAACCCAAGCAATAATTAAAAGCAGAAATAGTTTTTACACAGTTGCTTGATTTAACTCACGCTTTACTTCCTCAGACACAATCCCAGAGGATTTCCAGGAGTTCAGCGCTCAGCACGGAGTTGACTCTCTTTAAAGAGAAAGAGAACAGACATCAAATGTCAAAGAGTGCTTAGTTCTTTTTATACATGTCTGTGTATGTGAGTGAGACAGTTTCTGTCTCATGACAGATGATTTTTCTGTGTACAGGTTCTGTACATATATGACCACAGTCATTGAACTGTATGTGCATAGAATCATCTCATTTCACTTTTTTCAAATTCAGTTTTTGTACACTTTTCTATGCTGCTTGATAATAAAATATTTTAAGTTATAATAGATTCCTACAATCATTTCACACAGTGTTTTTGAATCAAACCGGCTGAAAAGCTGTAAAAAAAATGTCTATTGTTTTACCAATTTCAAAACAGTGTTTTTTCTGTTGTGGCTATTTCTGGATTACACCCAGTGAACCTAATGTTTTTTGTATACTTGTATCAACAAATTTGGTCAAAATAAAGAGCTTTAAAATACACTTGTTGTATTATTGATTTAAAGATAGATTGACAGGAAGTGTGTATTATTGTACCCCTGCAACATTTCTATAGTATTGCTATTGAACAATAAAGTACTTTTATAAACTCCACCTTCAGCTAGAAACAAAGGCCTTTGTTCTGTTTGAGCAGGAAATACTTACCTAACACAGCCGTTCTTAGCCCTGCTGCTGCTGAGACCAATGGAGAGACACTGCTTGAGGTGAAGGTTTTTGGAGAACAGATTCCCTTATAGCCTGTGCATTTATGGGTGTTACATTGATCAACTGAAGCAAGGTAAGAAAATGGACTCATTTATTTACTTTTGGTAAGTATGTCAAGTAGCTTTTGCTCAGTTTGAGATGTCTGTTTATGTAGATTCAAGTCAAATTGTTATTAAATTGTTATTGACAGTTGAGGATAGAAAACACCATAAATAATGTGTGCATGCTATTCAAATTAGTTTGTTTAGTTAAATACTCTTGTATGTGTGTCCAATGTAAGCTGTAGCTGTTCTACAGCTCAAAGTAACTCACTTGTTATGTCTCTAGTCTTTGAGTCATACTGAACCCAGCTGCACTGCCCCATACCGATAAATACTTCCACAGGTCAACAATCCTTGAGAGAAAACATTGGCGGCACTGTAAGTCCTGAAGTGAGCTATTATTGACAAGAATAGGCCTAAAAGTATGTTTCAGCTTTATTTTTCTTAGTTTTCAGTCGACTCTGTGGAGCTGACTCTTTGCTGTAGCGTGGTGCTGCTCTGGACAGACTCTGCTGAGGTCACCAGGTCCACAAATACAATCATGGCTTTGTTATTAAACATTTTCTTTAGTGTGATGAAAATGTTGCTGAACCTTGGTGACATGGACAGATGTTCCTTCTATGAAAATAAAATGTTAAATATCAATGGCCTATATTTAGAAAATAAAATATATTTCATCAGAATTGACCTGTGGTTCAGAGGAAGGGTTTAGTATTAGTTTTAGTATTAGATCAGTAGCCTATGACATGTTACGGTTAGTCAGGCTTTAATGTCCAAAATCTGACCCATGGACTGGCAAGATTGAAAACTGACACATAAAAGCAAACTTAATAAACATAATGCCAAATGCACCAGTATGCTTTCGGAGGTTCATCGTTGAGTCTGTGTGTGAGGCAAAAATAAAAAACTAATCTGAAATGTGGTTTTGTTTTCTTTGTGTCTGCCAAGGACACAAATACCACCATAGTTGGAGACAGAAAACAACTTTCCTCCACATTTAAATGTGATTCAGGTTTTGCGCTTCGCTTTGCGCCTGAACGCACCACTTCAGTTAGAGACGTTAGACTGACAGCGAGCGTCAGACGTTTCTCTTCATAATGTGCGAATGAAAATGTGAGTTGGAAATACGTTTTCTTGACATCTGTATTATGTTAAAAGGTGTGTTTTTATAGCTTTAAGTGTTGTTTATCGGTTGTTATCTGCTTCTGATGCAGTTCCCTAACAATGTGTTTTGATAAAGTTTCTTTTTCTTTTGACAGCTAGTAAGTAGCGTTAGCTAACTTAATCAATGGCTGTAATATTGAATTTTCTTACATTTATGCTGTTCAAATGTTTGTTTAATTGGGATATACCAGGGACGTGAGCTTATGCCAAGAGGGTGGGTTTTTAAACACTTTATACTCAAATGTCCAAACTTTTACTCGAAACACTGAACAGCGCTAATAAAGCCCCATTATTGCAGCTCAGTAACTTAAAAAAAAGTTTTTGTTGGGTTTAGTTACTCTTTAATGTCAAGCCCTGATTATGTCTGGAGCATAATACTGTACATGATTGCATTTAACATTTTAATTAATGTATGTAGCCCCGAATGAGAGCCAGTATGGACATAAGCCCTGTTCCTCATGAAGAAGCACAACATGTTTTTCTCTACAGAGCTGTTTGCTCTTTTACTGGGAACATGCATCTCTGTAAAAAATGGATGAAAAGTAAGTCATGATTTCATATGACCTTTTGTTAAAAGTATCCTCATTTTTTGCACTGATGTTCTTTCTGCCTCTGAAAGAGCGGCATGTATTAATCCAGCTGGTGGACTGGGTGCTCCGTGGTATGGCCCAGGTCATGTTTGTGAACAATCCTGTGAGTGGGCTCATCATCACAGTGGCACTCTTCCTGCAGGACCCCTGGTGGGCTACAAATGCTCTACTGGGGACATTGGTATCCACTGTGTCTGCTCTTGTGCTGGGACAAAACAGGTCAAACTTTGTCTTTTTAGTGGTATACCTTTATGCCTTTTACACACTGTGCCATTAATACAGTCCGTCCCTTATTTTATTGACTGTCAGCTATATCTTCTTAGGGAAGCAATATCAGCCGGTTTATATGGATTCAATGGCACACTCGTCGGCATGCTCATGGCTGTGTTCTCAGTCAAAGGGAGCTGGTATTGGTGGCTTCTGATCCCAAATATATTCATGTCCTTGATGTGGTAAGTGCATTTTCACTTGTCACTGTAGGAGAATGAAACAATATATAATATAAATTAAATATACTAAAAGGATATGAGCAAGATGGAGCGCCACTGCAAGCTTCCCCAAGCTTGACATTAGGTTAATTTAATAAACTAAAACTTATAGAAATGTTATAAATTACATTGAAATCAATTATTTTATAAAAATCAAATACTGTGATACATAGCTTTGGAACAAGCAAGGGAGGGTTTTCAGAGAATCACGCTCAGGGAGGAAATAAAAACATCCTTAGATTGTGCGCACTCCTCTGGGTAAACACAATCAAAGCAGGATTGTTGGACAAATGTTGGCTCTGTGCTCTCTGTCCCGTCAGATATAACCTTCCTGTTTGTATTTTGTATTTTAGCCCTGTGCTTTCCAGTGCTCTGTCCTCAGTTGCCACTAAATGGGACCTTCCCATTTTGACCCTGCCCTTCAACATACTAATCGGTGTGTACATTGCTGCAACAGGAGCCAAACATTGCTACTTTCCAGTGGTAGGGTCCAGTTTAGCAATGATAATCCTATTGTAAAATGGAGGTTAAAACTTACACTTTCTGTCACTTTAGGTGGATATTAGTCCAAATATAAACCCACTTAATGAGTCCATCAAAACAATTGAAGTTTCAAAGGTAATGTTGTAATGTTTAATGTAATATTTCTAAACCACAAACTAATTGAGGCTTTATTTGCAGCTTTTTCTGTGCATACCACTAGGTGTGGGCCAGGTGTATGGCTGCGACAGCCCCTGGACCGGAAGTCTTATTCTTCTGGCTCTGCTGATTTCCTCGCCAATAATCTGTCTCCACGCCACACTGGGCTCTGCTGCTGGCATGTTGTCTGGTAATAAAATTAAAACATTTCCTCTTCAAAGGCCACCGTTATATGGGAATTAATGCTATTTAGTCTTCCTGTGTTCCTTCAGTCATGTGATTATTTGACAATGCTGTGCTCTTTTCTTATGTTTGTGTTTAGGACTGGCTTTGGCAGCCCCTCACAGGGACATCTATTCTGGCTTGTGTGGATATAACAGTGCACTATGCTGCATTGCCATAGGAGGGGTCTTTTATGTCCTTACATGCCAAACACACATACTATGTATTTTATCTGGTGTGTTTTTGACAAATAATCTTTATTCACGCTATACAAAATATAGACTTATTTTAAATGAAAATGTTCCTTTGCAGCATTTTTCTGTGGATACCTGACATGTGCTGTCTCTAGATTGCTGTCTATAGTAAGTAAAACGTTTTTAAATCAAAGACTTTATTTTCAATGAATAATCAATTATCTGTCATATCATGTGTTATACTCTTCTCCAATATGACATCCCCTTTCAGCTTGCATTACCAGCCTGCACATGGCCTTTCTGCTTGTCGACTCTTATCTTCCTCCTCATTTCCTCTGAGATCCCGGCCATCTGCAGACTGCCTCTGTCTGTGGTCTCCAACCCCGAAGAAAACAGGCGCGTTTGGAGAGAGGCCTTAAAGAAAGACAGGCATGCTCATGAGAGCAGCAGCCAACAGGAAGTCCTGCTTAAAGAGGATTCAATGCCACATGGCCACTTGGTACTCAACAATGGATGCAATGAATCTGTTTGAGTACATTTGAGAGGATCCATTTATGCTTAGAACCACCCTCATCTAGATGGCTGGTCATGTATGATATATTTGCTTATTATGAAATACTGCACATACTGTATATCTACATTATACTAAATAGGAAATATTTTCCTCTGTGGGCATGCAATTTTAAACAGCAGAGGGCAGCACTCTCCAGAGATTCCAATAATCCTAAATGTGGAGTCTTGAGTGCATTTAAGTACAATTTGTCTTCAAGCTCTGTAAGCATTCTACTATGTAGATATTATTAAATGTTTTCTTTTGTTAGCAAAGCAGATATTACAACATCACTGTATTTTTATATTTTTAGTGAAGAAACTATAGAAATATCCCATCTTCACTGATAGATATTCTCTGCAGCAGTGTTATACAGACAGTGAGCTCAAGAAGAGATTTTATCAAGTGCTCCCCCAGCAAAAAATAGCCTCTCCCGAGCCATGTGTAATCCATCAATGTCTCCTGTACACCAATTTGTCCTATTGTTATCCTCAGCTCAGTTCACTGCTTCTTTTTCTCATTCTCCATTTGCCTCTTATTTTAATTAGTATCCCTTTTACTTTTATCAAAATACCACAAAATATAGCAATCTATGAAAAGAAAATGGGGCTATTATAGCAGATAAAGCATTGAGATGAGTCTGAACTGCCTCATTATGGATAGATAGATGTTTACTTAGGACTCTGTGTCCCATCTGCAGGTCTACACTGAGTGTTTGTGGTACCGGTGCACATGGCTTCAGTCTAGGCAATGCAACACACAGCAGACAGTCACACTCCCAGACATGTGTGGGAGTGAGAACGACGGGGGAGAAAGTGTGAGACAAGGCAAGGGGAGATGTCAAAAGAGAGAATGTCTAATTTTCTCACCCACTTATGCAACTGAGACATTTAAAGGTTGTTTTTGTCTGCCTGTCTATCATCTGTCTCCTTTATATAACTGTAGCTCAAATCATGTCTTTTGTCTCTTTTTTTTCTTGTAAATATAGTCAAAGTTATCTTTTTATAAGGTTTTTCCTGTTTGGGGACATTTTGTCTCAAGTCTTCTTGGCCCTTTTTATTATGTTAAGAAAATGTTGACATGCTGCCCAATAGTTCCTACCTTGTGCCCTTTTTTTATTATTGGATTTGTTTATTTCTTTAGGACAGCGTACAGTCTACATTAAGCCGGAGCAGAGAACTTGTACCAGATTATAGCTTAACAGCTAATTTCCATCTGTAGTCCTATATTGTACATGTTTTTAGTGGTAGGGGAAACCGGAGTACCCGGAGGAAACCTACGCAGACACAGGGAGAACATGCAAACTCCACACAGAAAGGTCCTGCCCTGGATGGGAATCGAACCCAGGACCTTCTTGCTGTGAGGCAGGCGTGCACTTTGCCACTGTGCCGCCCTCTGACAGTAACAAGGTAGAATTTCTATTTGGTGGACATACTTATGGTTGACTGTCGTACTCTGTTTATATATCTATATATGTGACAAATTCAGCTGTGGAAATGCCGTTCACATTTGGCAATTGGGTTAATGCTTATAATTGTCATTAAAACATAAGAGTACAGATTGTGACTTTTTCAGTGTAACTGCTAGATGTGAGAACAGCACACAATACAACAAGAACACAGGCTGCATGTTATCCGTCCGCCTTCTCACTGTGTAATAACAGTGTCAGCGTGTCCTGGAGCTTTAATTAGCATTCTTTTCACCAAGACTGACAGCTAATGTTGAATGTCTCTAAGTGAGAGCTTGGATAACTGGAAAGCAGGCCAAACACATAGTCAGACTGGTCTGTGGGCAGGAAGGATGAGTGCTGTGAAAGAGGCTGCTCTGATTCACTGTATCTAGCTCAGTATGAAAATAGAGTGCAACCTTCCATGTTAGGCATGACGTTTCAGGCTCAACATGTTCAAACCAAATTTGTCTTCAGCTTCCTGTGAAATGAAAGAAGAATCCCCAGGAAATTCCTCCCCCCATTGGATGTTCAAGCAACAGAGCACAGGAAGCATTGCCATGTATGTACGATCCTTATGACACACACCTTCATAACCATGAAAGCACTGGCTGCTACATAACAGACTCTGTCATAGACTATAGTAGGCCGATAGTGTAGTGTGGACTGAAAACAGAAATAATTCATCTTTCATAGCCAAAATAAAACTGGCATTTGAGATAATGACTGCTATGTTTGATAAAGAGAATTGCTTATGGCAGAGTTGAGTGTGGGTCTTTTATTTTATAATATATTATCAGTTATGTAATTGTCAATTGTAGCTTGTTCTTTTGTTTGCTGCGTATTGTTGCTTAGTCACAGCTATGGGTGACTCAAAATAGCTATTGTTGATCTTTTTAAACTGAATAGTTATATTAATTGTGGTAAAAAGAATATAACAACAAATACTCAAGATTGAATTGACATGATGTAAAAACAACAATGCAATCCAATAAAACCTAATAAAACTAATCAAGATTACAGAAGTGAGATGAAGAAAGGGGCAACAATGGTTCAGTCCGTCAAAATGCTTTTAAGGTGCTAAACATAATTTCTGTCCTTTGATTTGTTGAAGGAGGAGGTGAGAACACTTATTTAACACTCAGACACACTTGGTTTTAGCACTTTCAGTTATATAACCTGAATCATCATTCAGCTGTGGAGTTCTCATATTTGAATTGAATTTGTTTGCATATCTGTGCCTCATTAGAATTGGTTTGCATATCTGTACTATATGCAATAAGGAACTATGGGGGCGGATGCAAAAGCACAAACACCAATAGCCACTCAATGAATGGTTCTCCCTCTCTAAGTTGTCATGGTATAAATGGTGTTTGCATAACACTGTCGGTCTAAAAATGACTGGTTTGACTTACAATTGCACACAATACAGAGTTGGGTACCACAGTACCACTGTGAGAGCAGTCAGTCTGTTACCACAAAACAGACAACTAATATACAACTGAACATTAGAAACAAGCAGTGTGCTCATATTAGAGAAAAGAGGGTCCCAGCAGCACATTACTATGATTTAGTAATATGAACATAATTATATTTGCCACATAATTATATTTGCCACAACTGCTCACTGGCTGCTTGATGGAAAGGTCAAATCCTGTAGTTTTAATTAAAGATATATATGTTTTTTGGTTTGTTTTAACTCAACTTCAACATGGTCCTTTGCCCATGCTGGCGATTGGCACTTAATTTAAGGAGCAAAGTGACTTCTCAGGTTTTTCCTCTGATCTTTCTGGACAAAAAGAAAGGCGTGCTGTCCTCCACACTTTCCTATCCCTCAGGATCAATGTACTGAGCCCAGTCTGTTGCTGTGTGATTGGAGAGGGGCTCAGCAGCATATTGTCTCTCCGTTTCTTACATGAAAGACATGATGCATATGCAAAGCTGGTCTGCACTGAACTTGGAAGGCTTTTTGCCTCTCTCTCTCTCTTGCAAGGCATTTGAGGTAAAATCTACTACTGGCCGTTACACCGAGAGTAAAGGCAACTCTGCAGTCGTTTAGTCCTCACACAAATGAATCAGCTCTGTCCAAAACGTTGAAATAGGTGTACTATACTTTCTATTCGGGATTTGGCTTGTGCTATGGAAACTCAGTAGGGACACATTAAGAAGTACAATAGGGAGAGACTTTTTCCACTGTAGGCCATTTTGACTGGATGACTTGTCATAACTGTTTAGCTTCACTTCGGGACCTCAGCTCTAGGGGTAGTGCAGATCACATTCATTTAAGTTCTTCAAGTGCACAGTTTCTAAAATATGCATGCTGGCCATGGCAGGGTCCACAATTATCTTAAGTGCATAACAATTCCCTTTAGTTATTTCACTCTTAATAATGCAGGTGATAAGCTGCTACTGTCAGTTACCACAATGTCTCTTCGTTTACTTCATAAGCTCTTTCTTGTCAGAGTCATTGCTGGGTGGTCGCTTTTTTGTTAGTCAAAGTAATAACGCTGTGAACAGGTCCAGGAGGAGCTCGTGTCTGTCCTGGAATGCCTCGTTCTGGGTCTCGTCTGGTCACAGGAGTGAATTGTTATCTGTCTGTACTTTGTGCAATCGGGGATTGTACCGTCTGTACTGAGTCGTGACTGTCTGCTCAAGCTGCCTCCAGAATCTCCGGAAACAAGTCTCGAGATGGATAAGGAGGCAGCAACATCCGCATGATCATCCGAGCAGCACCAATCACAGCTCACCGTGTCGCTTGAGGACTCGGTATCCCCTGCCGTGCGTGAAGAAATGGGCGGGCCCGGGGAAATCTCTGTCACTGAGAGTGGGCGGCGAGCGTGTAGTAAAGCACAGCCGACACAGTATTTAAGGGAGAGCCGCGGAGAGCTCAGAAAAGACAGGAGCTCTGATAAGCGCAGCCTTTTCAGCACCACAGCAAACGGACAGCGACTCTAGCCCAAACTTCCCAGCAGCCATCATGGTTCTCATCTGGACTCAGTTCGGTGTGAAGCACAAAAATGTCAAATGCAAAGTGCGGGTTATGCACAGAGGTGACAGCTCTGGTTCATCATCCTCAGCGGTAAGTCCTATTCAATTTCACTTTTGGCTTAGTCTCGTGTAGGCTCAAACAGATGTTTTAGTGACTTTTGCTATTCATTTACAGCTAATACCGAAGGTTGTTTAGCACTAACTTACAATAACTCAGAAACTGTTTTACTGTAGTTATATTGTAGTCTACGGCTCTCGTTGAAAATGCTAAAGTTGCTACTATGTGTTCAGCCAATCAGTATGGAGGATCTCGGTCGTTGGGGAAAGTCTTTTGCCCCTCCACGATCCCCTCACACACGACCGAAGCCTTCTCTCACGTGTGATAGATCAGCCAATAAAAAAATTGTGCTTTATGCTGCTGCAGAGCTGTCATTGCTGGGGGCTGTTTTTTCTGCTTGTTCAGATATGAGTAGTAGGCTAATAATAATTGGGTGCTCGGTACATTGTCTTTTAAACTACAGCAGATGATAAGACATGTGTATGTAGAGGGAATAATAGCAAATGTTTGAGATTTAAGTATTAGACTGAAGTAGAAAATCTAATATATGTGTGATTTTATATTCCAGGAAAGTATCAAGTCTGAACAAGATACCCCATGTCTGGCTATCAAACCCACTGGCAAAGACTTCTACAAAGTCCTGGGCGTGTCACCTGACTCCGACGAAGATGAGATCAAGAAGGCCTACAGGAAGCTTGCATTAAAGTTCCACCCAGACAAAAACAGTGATGCTGAGGCAGAGGACAAGTTCAAAGAGATTGCAGTTGCCTATGATATTTTGACCGACCCCAAAAAGAGGATCATCTATGATCAGTATGGAGAAGAAGGTGAGACTTTTGATCATGTTAGATTCATACAGAAAGGCACTTTGGCTAAAACTAAATATGAACATAGACAGCTGTAAATTTGACTAATCATTCAAACACAGCACTACATGTACTTGACATGTTTCTTCTATCTGCTCTTTAGGTCTTAAAAACGGTATGTCAGTGGCAGGTCAAGGCAACCTCTTTCGTAATAACTTCCCAAGTGACCCCCAAGCCACCTTTTCATCCTTCTTCCATGGCTCCGACCACTTTGACATCTTCTTTGGCCAAGATGATGGCGATGATGACCTCTTCAACCCATTCAGAAGGTTCCCTTTCAGCCATGTGGGAGGATGCAGCAGCCATGATGGTGGCCTGCGACATGGGCACCATCTTCAGGGCAAGGTGGAGGTGCACGACCTGCTTGTCACTCTGGACGAGGTGTTACATGGTTGCACCAAGCATGTGAAGATCACCCGCACGCGCCTCAACCCCGATGGCCGCAGTATGCGATCTGAAGAAAAAGTGCTCAATGTGGTGGTGAAGAAAGGATGGAAAGCGGGGACTAAGATCACATTCCCCAGAGAAGGAGATGAGACGCCCAACAACACGCCTGCAGATATCACGTTTATTCTAAAAGACCAGGAGCACCCCCAGTACAAGAGAGACGGCTCAAACATCGTCTTCACTGCCAAAATCACCTTAAAAGAGGTGAGTTGCATTGACATTAACCTTATCTCAGGCTTTAACACAAAGGAGTCACTGTGTTCTGAAATATATCATAAATTTACTCGGGTTATATACATGAATATATTGTCCTTAACAGATGAATACGCCTACCTGAAAAGATTTAATGATGGCTAGGTCACAGAATAAATCACCTTAAGAAGTGTCTATGGATAGAACAAACTGTTCTGGTTTGGGCATCTGAGACCCCCTCCTAACAGGGCCCCATGAACACAACAACAGGACCGCAATTACCTCATCAAACCCTGCAGAGTGCAAAAGAGCAGGAGCTAAATTTAACCTCGGCACTCACAGCCCCCACAAATTGCACTTATCCTGACTCTCAGCCGCTATGTTGGTTGCAGACTTGTCTGCTTTTACACAAGCTGGAGAGGCAGTTTTTTTTTGGCTTGTTCTGTTTCTGGCTCTCACTTATCCACCCACACACAGATTAACAGGATAGCAGTCACAGAAACTGGCATTTCAAAGAGCCCCTCCATGATCCTGTGGGCTGCCTTCAGTCACCAAAGTACTTAACTCCTACGCTGAGCCAGCAAGCAGGGTACCGATTATAACATCTGTAACACTATTGTATTGCATAACTGAAAGGTGTTATATCTTTTGAAAGACAGACGATCTAAATTTGTCTGTTATGTAACTGGACTTGAAATCAGAAATTTGATAGATTTTTGTAAGATCCAAGTTTTCTACATTCAGTCACAATGAGGTCATTTAAAGAATATTATGAAACTTGTTTCTAATAAAATGTCTTTTTCTCTCTTTTTTCTCCAGGCGCTTTGTGGCTGTACAGTAAACGTGCCTACACTTGACAGCCGGATGATGCCTTTACCTTGCAGTGACATCATTAAACCTGGTGCAGTTCGGCGTCTCCGAGGTGAAGGTCTGCCTCTGCCCAAGAGCCCATCACAGCGAGGTGACTTGGTGGTGGAATTCCAGGTGCTGTTCCCCGACAGGATTCCACCCCAGTCCCGCGAGATAATCAAGCACAGCCTGGCCAAATGCTAGCTGCTCCATTATTACCCATGTGAGAAAAGTTTGCCGTGTGTATTGTTAACAATTCACAGCCTTGTCCATGGTGCTAGTTTTACAAAACCAATCACAAACTCTTATTGTGTTTGGAAATGGCAAGCACTTCAGTGACTTGAAGATTGGGCAGAGGAGAGGACACTGCAGATGTGTGCACTTTGAACTGTGCTATGATGGAAGCAGAGACTTCAGAAGTAATTTGGTTTCTGAGGACATCGATAAACTCAGTTAACCTTCCTCTTGAATGAGAAGGTTATTCGTACTGTTATACAGTACTTGCAAACCACTGGCAGAACATGAGTGTGCTATTCAAGTCTGTGTAGACCTGAATGAAAAAACAACTTTCAAGTAGTTATATGGTGTTCATATGACTATTTTTGCATTTATTTATTATAATAGCTTAAATAATTGTGTACAAAGACATACTTTGTGTGCAAAAAAGTAAAACGCTGTCTCTAAGAGAGATTCACGTGTCAAATGTTCTATTGAATGACCCGAGATGTTTGTACATATCTTGTAATGAGCCAGCCATTAATGTATTGATACAATGTATACACATTTTAAAGCATGTAAATTAACAAATTTGAAATAAATAATAATAATAATAATAATTTGTGTATGTTTACCTGTGTGCTTTTTTAATAAAGTCGTGAAAGAGATCTAAAACATCAGATTTTAATGAATATAACGTGACACTTGAGACATGATCATTGTTCAGAGCTGATTCGTGACTGAAGCTGGCTCTCTGCTGCCCTGCTGTGGTGGCTGCTGGCTACGGCAGTGCGAAAGCGTTCAAATAATAGGACACACCTGCTTTTTTGAGCAGAGTGAAAGACCATATTGCCCTTTTGATAAATATATTTTTTTGTTAATAACTAATCGAGAGGGATGAATACACACGTTGGAGACAGTACACGCTTCCGGGGTAAACTCCTCTTACCTCTGGAAAAAGAAAGTCAAACAAAGCGGTACGTGGACGCTAATTGGCACGTGAATCCACCTGTGCACAGAGACACAAAACAGATCCCATGTGAGATCAGCACTTTACCTACATTTAGACTTTATGTCATCTGATATGAAATGTCGCAAGGACGTCAGCCCACAACATCAAACTTGACTGAGGGCTACTCCACGTCAAACCTGACTTTGGTTGTCTTGTTGCTGATTCCCTGTGTGGTTATTCTGCTACTGTTGAACTGTCTGTTTCTAGGTTACAAGTTGTTAATCTTGTCAAAAAAGACCAACAAGCGAGTGGACGCGGAGGCAATGCTTTTGCAATCCGCTCATCAAAGGACCAGACGAGTGTCAGACGTAGCCTTTTCCCCGCTGCTGCTGCACAACGGAGGGAGAGCTTACATGTCCCTATCGGAGCCTGTCCTGTCTGACCCAGTCACTTCTTCTAGAGCTTCGTCAAAAGAGAGGCCAGGCTTTGACCACAGAATCCGGCTCCTAAGGCCAGATGGTGCAACCGGCTCAGGGTCACTGAAGGCACCAAGCACCATCCGGGCTTCCTCTGCGGCTGGGTTCACTCCAAGACTGAACCAGGCCACCTACCACAAAGGCGAGTGGTGCCAGAGCGCACCTCTTCTACCGCAGTCCAGTGACTCGGAGGCTGAAACCAGAGTAAACCTTGTGCCTCCCAATTCTCCAGTGGTGAGTAGGCTACTGGTACAATATTAGATAAACTACACATTTATCAACAAACTAGTTTACAAGCTACATCTAAAATTATTCTTCATTATAGAGAAATAAACTCTCAGCAGGTTTGAAAACAACACGGAGCCAAATGATGTTTAGAAAGCAGATTATTGTGGAAATTAATTTTATTTAACCATTTTAGTCTATTTTTTTTTTTTTTTTTTTGGTAAAGGAAAATAGCCTTCCTAAAAGGATGGCTAAAGTTCAATCAAAAGCCAAATTAATAAGAGGAATTGGAGAGGAAGGGGTAGCCTATGGGGTTTGGAAAAAAATATTTACCTAAAATTCATGCATGTTTTAAAAGTGCTTAATTTACTCAAATACTAATTGAATCCAGGCTCCTGTTTGATGCAAAGTGAGGCCAGATGTTTTTTTTCTACTTCTGTGCATGTTTTCACAGCAGGAGGCAGAGAATGGGGGCTACATTTGTTGCCCGTATGTCATGCAGACAGATGTGAATGCAGCTGCTGCAGTGCATCTGTTTGACAAAATGGACATGGAGTGTGAGTTTTTAAACCCACCTACAGAGGTTTCCTGTATCAACACATCTGCAGTGGGCTCCGGGTTGGACAGCGACTTTGGTGCCAGTGCAGGTTTTCTATCATCTTCTTTGACCTGGGCCATGGATCACAAAGCTGTTCAAGCAACTCAGAGTTTAAATCTGAGAGTTAGTTAGTTCAGTCACCTCAACGTTTAGCAGAGGGAAGAAAGACATTATTAATGGATCCAAGAAAGAAAAGAGGAGTCACCATGGCAACGGTAATCCATGGCAGCTTCCATGTTAGAAGAGAGTAATGTTAGAGCCATAGCTACACAGGGCTGCAGTTTAATGGAGAGAGCTTTAATAAACTGACATTGACCAAATAAATTCAAGTACTGGTGGAAGAAACTAAATAATATCTGATACTGATACTATACTCATGAAGACATCAAAGTGTGTTGATAAATTATTGATTTAAAGTAAATTTGTAAATGTAGACTATAAATACAAAAAAGTAATAGAAATGGAATTATTTATTGTCAGGGACCAGGTTAGGTTCACAGTTTTCATTTCATACTCTTTATTTTTTGTTTTGTTTTTTGCACTAAACTTGCTTCTTGAAAAATGGCCCTGTTCTTTTCATTAGTGTCTTTGTCATTAAAAGGTTTGCCTGTGAAAAATGTCTCTTTTTCCCAATGCATTCTCAGGAGTTTCTCTACGGATTCTCTCTGCGGACAGTGATGGTTTGTCCAACGGTGTGCTTGCCTCTGCCCTGGAGTGGGATTATTATGACCCATGCTACGTTAAACAGAATCATGTGCCTAAACATAAACATCACAGACCAGTGATGCACACAAAACAGTACTGGGTATAACACAACCCTCCTGTCACTTTTAACTTTTTTAATGTTTATTTATTCTTACAATATTTATATGTTTATTTATCTCCAACTGATAAACCTTTTGCAACCTTGTTATTTATTTACAATTATTCTCCCTAATCACAATTTAGAATTTATTGTTCTGAGGAGCACAGAGCCACTCACTTTGTAAAATATTCCTATTCACATGTAACACTAAAAATGTATTATACTAAAAACTCACTTTTTGTTTATCACTATTTGCTAACCATTACCTTTGTTAAATGTTATTGTTATAATGTTGTGTTATAAACATTTCTTCACATAAATACATTTGTCAGCTATTGTTTTAATTCACAATTAATAAATTCTTTCAAAGCAATGGTCATATGATTGAAGCTGATTTCAGATTGGAGTCAAATGAAAAGTTCCTGACAAGGTTAAAATTAATTTATATTCGCTTTTCAAATGAATCCCAGATCAGATGCAGTTATTCAGATAGAATAACTGCAACAGTATGTCAGATAAACTTTTGAATATGAAATCACTTTACTTTTAACAGCAGTTTTATCACAAATATTGTGGGCAGACACTTAATCACTTGCTTCCACACTGTCATATTTATGGAAAGAAAAAATAGGAATGTGTTGAATTTAGTAGAAATAGAATTTAGTAGACAAAGACCACAAAATAAGTGTTATATTTATTCTCTGTTGAGATATCTGTACAATAAAGATCAAGTGCCACTTTAAGTTTAAGTTAATAGAAAGTTTCACTAAGGAGAAAAAAAAACAGACCAAAAAGCCTCTCAGAGCTGGAGAGGAAAATCAACACAGTCTGCTTGAGCTTAGCATCAGATGCTTCAGCTGCTACCTGTTCTTCAATAGCTATTGGAGCTAAATAAAAAAAAAAAAAAACAGTTTTAGATTATTTGATTTATGAAAACAGAAACTACTTCTAGATAATGAAGACTCACAATATATACTTTCTTTATTCTATTGCATGCACACCTTTGTTTGACTTTGCACTTCACCTGTCTTAGAGCTGCTGTACAGGTGAATCAATAAAGTCCTATTTTAATACTGGCCCTTTTTGAAGAGCTCCTTCAGACAAACAGCACGGTTCAACAGCTGCTGTGTGGCAGCATCCAAATCACAACTAAACTGAGCAAAGGCCGCAACCTCACAGTACTGGGCCAGCTCCGGCTTCATTGTCCAGCCACCTGACAATATTTACACAGCGCACTAATGGTCACTTTCAAAGATCATTGCCATAACTATCCCTACAAAATGCTTCATGGCTCAGGTCTGAGCAGCAGACATTGATGGCTGGACAAATACCCATAAATATAGCTTTGTCTATATTTATGGGTATTTCTCCTTCAAATCAATTTAAGAAGATTTGAAGGAGAAAACAGATTACTAATTGTTTTCAGCTTGTATTTGTGAAAAGCAGACAAACAACTAACCTGCTCATCAGTAAACGAGATGACACTGGTTGGAATGTAGGCTGAGACATCACCAGCCTGTGTCTGGATCACAGGAAGGTCTGGAAGGGAGCCACCAACAAAATTGTCACAGGAATGCAAGTAGAACACATCTCCTGGGTAAGCCTCACGCCAGGTGGACGTCCCAGCAGCAGCAGGGACATCTGACGATAAGCAACAGCCTAACATTTCATTTCAGGTTGCTCATAAAATGGAAAATATGCCTTTTTATTGTTTTTGATGGAACAGTAAAATCATCTAACTGCTTATTATAATAAGACCTGTAAAAAAGAGAGCTTAAGACATAATCAAGGCTTTAATTTGAAGGATTTGAATTGATGAAAATTGTTAACAATTGAATTAATGGCAACTATTACACAGCAAAACTTTAACTAAATAGGGAAAAGGGAAGCAAAGTGATAAAGCAAACTGACAATTAATTTAACAACACTGAACTGAGAGCTAGGTTTTAGGTAAGCTCTAAAATTTGGTTTGATGTAATGTATTAGAGATTTGTGGTGTCAAATTAGCTTAGTTTAACTTTTTCTAAAGTAAAAGCAGGAAAGGTAGCTATGCTGTTGTTGGGGGGTAGTGACCAGGACAGGAGAAAATTTTTGGCTAATGCAGCTTTAAAACATATATGCATTTTTAAAAGCATAAACTTAAATGGACTTAAATGTTCATTGGGCACAAACCTGTCCACAGCTTTGATGCCAGTTTGCATGGGCTCCCTTACAGAAATCATTCAGAGATTGGTATAGGAAAATTTTACATTCTCAAATTTCCCAGTATGGACCGAAATCACTTGTGTTACAGTAACAAAATTCAACAGAGCCTGGTCATCACCTTTCCATCAATAGCATTTACCAGCGTATCCACAACACAACCCAGGAGCTCTTCACCAATGGGCACATCCACAATAGCACCAGTTCTTTTCACAATGTTGCCCTCCTTGAGCTTATCAATAACAAATACCACAACTCCCACATTGTCAGGCACCAAGTTCAAGGACATACCCTAGGAAAGAGTGTGTTATAAAAAAGAAGAGAACTCAACCATTGAACATTCCTAAGACCATAAACTGGCAATACCATCACCACTGGACAGCAGACGGCCTGTCTGTCCTTCCAAGTCAGCAGTATTGTCAGCTAATCTTCTCTTCCAGTATGGAAGATACCTCAGCTGTACTTGTGATAAGGAAAAAATGTAAGTAAATTTGGGTAATCTGACACTTTTTGCAATTTCATAAAAAAACGCCTTATTTGATAGTCCGCCATTTTCTACCGGCACACTTTTATTTTCAGCTTGTCCCATACAACTACACACACCAGCCTGCCCAGGAAAGCCTTCCTGCTGTGTATTTGGGGTCATTTCTTCCATCAACATATTCACACTTGGTGCATGGCTTCTCTGTCTTGTGTGTATTTAGTTGTGGCTTTTAATGCGTCTTTGTTTTTGCTTTTGTTTGTTTTCTTTGGCCTTGGATTGAATGTAAGCCTAAAAATATTATTAACCTTTATTTAGACAGGGAGAACCAGTTGACAGTCTAGCTCTCTTTAACAATGGTGCCCTGTAGACACAGTTCAATAGTACACAGCAAGATAATACACACAAAAAGAAACACTATACAAAATTCACAAATTCATAAAATAAATTAAGACAGCACAAACAATTAAAACACTAAAATAATCAAATAGAACAAGTAGCTACATTGATCAAATAAAACTCCATTTAAAAGTAATTTCAAAAGATGCTAATTTAGATAACCCAATCATAATTTGATAACAAATAAAAGCAATGACCAATAAATTACAAAATTATACCCATAAGATTATTTTGACCAAAATCCTATGTCAATGACCATGTTTTTCATTTTCCTGCCACTGCTTGTGTTTGACATTTGCCACACTTTTTTTTGGTGACGTCTCAACCAAAATGTTATGTTTTCAGATAGACAAGCATACGAACATGAACTAAACATTTGAAGCTTAGGTGTCCCAGATTACCCAAATTCTAACTGACATGTTTGAAGTTGTTAACAATGACAATTGAATATAAACTCAAACTTATCTACTGCCATTACACTCTTGCAAACTACTGTTACAAAGTACACATTATCAACCGTAAGTAACAGTGTGAACAAGCATTAAAAAGGGCTCGGCGGTGTGCTCCAAAGGCAAAGCTATTATTCATTAAAGTGCAAAGTAACTCTAGCTGAGTTAGCTATAAGGCCGAGGTAGACAAGGGCAAGAGACAAGTATGCTGCTGGTGTACTGTACTGGTACTGTGATCTTCTGCTCCAGAAGCAGACCGAGTAGGTTGATTGACATTGGCAATGAACAAATCACTGCAGTTAATAAATTAGACCCGCCCTACTCGCTGAAATAACCAATCACAGTTGAGCAAACCAAGCCCATACTTTCTTGCGTCAACCTTTATAGAAAGGTCATGATCATCCGGAAGTGATTTGTGCCACGTTTGAAACGGTTTGAAATGATCAAGTGCACAACTTCATGAAACGTATTTTACTCAAAGAAAACGGATTTACACTAAGTGTCTATATTTAATGGGCTATGTAGGTGCAATTCTATAATGTGTTGAAAAAACTGCATATTAACAGAATCTAATGCAGTCACTACATATCGATAAGTCTACGATATTAACGCTTGAAAGTTATACATGACTGTCCAGTAGGGGTCGCTCCACTGATCCACACCACCGGAAATGGCGCATATCACTTTGTAGCGACGAGAGGCCGAACGGATGATGAAGACATTTTAAATAAATACACAGCTAACTAGGCGCTAAAGGACTGACAAAACACTAAAGTACCGCTGCTTAATTTAATTGATCCATGTAAATTATTTACGTAACTATATTTTGTAGCTGACTATGCACGCATTGTGATTCAGGGAGCCGAAAGCCTAAGTAAGATGTCGAACGGTCTAACACTGGACTAAGGAATAAACTAACGCCGTCGTCGCAGTAAGTTGTAACTCAACGCGGATTGCAAAAGCTAACGTTTCACGCTAACGTTAGTTCGCCGTCGCTGTAAGTTAGCTGCTGACATTTTACATAACTTTAAAACTCGAGCGGCTAAGTAGACAACTTCCATTTTGGCGATTGGAAAAGCAGCTGTCTGAAATCTGAAATTTTTTTTGTGCAAGCTTACGATATCTATTCTGCTAGCTTAGCTTGCGTGTGTAAAGTTATGATCGGAGTTAGCGTCAGTACGCGGCCAAAAGCATGAAATGCGATTAGAAACACCACTTAACTGTCGCTAATTGCAATTAAAGTCTTAATTTAATAAGAATAAAGCTAATCTGTTTTCACCAACTAGCTAAGTAGCAGAAGTAACGGTGAATCAGAACCTGCTTGAAATGCTTCTCCTTACTACACAGTTGTAATAATTTCACATTTATGTTTTGCACAATAATTGTAGAGTAATATAATTTAGATGATGTTGTGATGATATGCTTTTCCCTTACAGCAGGAGTGTTTTAGTCCAGGCACAACGGTCCATATTATTTGGACCTTTGGGCTCTGGGCTTAACTAGCATGAAGATGGCAGACTCAGAGAAGACCGAGGAATTTGTGGATGCTGAGTGTCCTCCAGAGTGCCTTGGTAAAGCAGAGACAGCTACAGCATCAATTCAGGGAGCACAGGATGAGCAACTAAAGACTGAACCCACGACCACCACCAGCTCACCTCAAAGGGAAAAGGAGGGGGACAGCCCATTTCACACAGAGGGTGAACAGAGCCTCCTCTCTATGCCATGCTTGATGAAGGAGCTCCGAAGAGACTCTGCTGGGTCTCAGCACACCTCCTCAGGCGGCGACAAGCTTGTGTCTTCTCAAGTCTATGAGAGTGACTCTTCAAACCCTTGTATGCTCTCACCATCGTCAAGTGGCCACCTTGCTGACTCAGACACAATCTCCTCAGGGGAAGAAATAGCTGCTCCTCTTCTTTGTAAAGATGGGGACAACATGGAAGCTTTACCTGATTCTAAACAGACAGGGCAGCCAACATCCTCCGCTGCAGGAGGAAGAAAGTCACGTCGGTCACGTTCAGAAAGTGACATGCCTCCAAATGCAATGGCTGCAAAGAAAAACCGATGCCATACAACTGCAGAAGCAGCAGCAGGGCAAGAAAAACAAACAAATGGCAAAGTGGGAAAAGTGAAGGGCCACCGGAGCCAAAAACACAAGGAGAGAATGCGTTTGCTGAGACAAAAACGTGAGGCAGCAGCACGGAAAAAGTACAACCTGCTGCAGGACAGCAGCACAAGTGATAGCGAGGTTACCTGTGACTCCAGCACCAGCTCCACTGACGATGAGGACGATGATACTTCAGGAGGTAGCAAGACAATCAAGACAGATATTCCAGGTAACATTTGGTAACATTCAAAACACACATTTATCAGTGTCACTGACAACAGAGGAATACCACACTTACAGTACAGTAGTACATATATATGATGGCAGGTTGGGCAAGGTTTGATTGTCCAAAGCCTCAATTAATTTACGATTTATAAGGTCAACTAAATATGATAATTGTGATTAGTCATCACGTCAGGTTGAGACACCCTTTTAAGGTTTTATAGATAATAACATTTGCTTAAAAGCAGCCAAGCACACAGCTAACTAAATTAGGTACCCCAAATCAAATAATTTTACCGCATAAACACTGCTTTCGAATGTGTGTTTTTAATATTCATAGTTTTGTGTCATTTTCTCACCCATCTTTCGCCTTTGTTTTCCAAATGTCTTTAGATGGCTCTTTAGAAGAGTGTACAAAAGTCCTTTACTCATATACCAGTGTAATGTGTTTTTTATATTGTTTTTTTAGAACGTCTCATTTGCATGCAGTGGACATTCTTCTACTCATACAAAATTATTTATAGGAACATGGTAACCTAGAATGAGCATTAGCTTTTGCTCTAAATAGTCAAATGTGTACAGATTTTCTGTGTTAGGTCAACTAGCAAAGCTCTTGCGCTCTGGTTTACCACTTTGAATGGTGACATAATTTTTTTCACAGACCTGAAAGACCTTTTCATCCACGTTACTATAATTGTATTTTTTGGTCTGATTAGGTATATGAGGTATTTTGATTTGCTGCCTCAAGTAAACTTGCAGATTTTTTTTAGGTTTATGATAACCTTTTCAACAAATGCCAAAAAGTGTATGAATCTTGGCATTTTAAGAAGTGAATATTAGGCCTGATTTTTTGGTTAATCTGGCAGTTGTAGGAATTGGAATCACATGGGTGAGTTGACTTTTTCTTGATAAACTGATTGTATGCCTTCTCTTTTTTTGGGGGGCAAATTGTGATTTTAAACTTCTTGTTCACAATTATGACAATTATTGCATATTAACCTGTCATTCACTGTGCAAAATACATTTGGTTGTAATCTGGCTTGTAGAGTCTAGTACTTAACTCATTCCTGGCTTATTGACCAAATTACTCACCACTCTTGGATGATGGTGTTTCTGCAGCAAATAGACACAGTTTAAAGGCAGTAGGTGTAATTTTCTTTATTTTAATTAAATAAACCCACACGAAAGTCTGAGTATCTCACAAAACCATTGCCCCTAAAGCATCCAATTACTTTTCAACCATTTTTACATCCTGCACACATATTTGAGTGCTACAACTGCATGACGTAGTCCATCAGCATGTAAGGGTCAACCTGCACGTAACCAAAACCAAATTGTCATTTTTCTCTATAATACAAGAGTCCACTTCCGAGGCATAAAAGTGTTACTGTATTTTCTTATCGCTTGGCCTCAATGTCTTTAAAGCTGGCTTCAGACGTGCATCGGAGAGATCCAGAGTGGGCGCCCAGGTGCATGGGCTTTTGGACAGCGGTTCATGGGACAGAAACAGCATTGGGAGTGTTCTGGAAGAGGCCATGACACGTTTTGCAGTGATGCAGCGGCAGACTGAAGAGCGCTTTCGGGTTTGGATGGAAAGGCTTGCCCACCTCGACTCCGACGACTCATCAAAACGCTCAAGTGATGCTTTGGAAGGGCAACAGAACCCCTCTCAGGATGCACGTCCTTCACCTCCCGGTTCATTTCTGCCATCATCAGAGTCTGCAGAGACTATGGCTGCCTACATGTTGGCCCGAGAGAACAACAGTCTCACCCCTACCCCTATGAACAACAACCTTCCTGAAGTAGTGACTCAGAATGGAAATCTAGGTGTTTCAGACCCTGGACTCTTGAATGTTTAGATTACATTTCCGCTTCACTGCTCACACTTTGGTCAGAAACCAGATGATCCAGTAATGTGTATTTATAGATGTGAGTACACAAAACAAGTACACAAACTGCAGCTGGACCTGAGATGGCCATTTGAAGACTTTTTTTATGCTGACAGGCCTGAGGCCCAGTGCGTGTGCAAGCACTGAGTAACTGTGAGACTAGAAATTTATTAATTCAGATGAATAATTCAACTCACCCATTTGATTTTTGAAGTATCTTTGACTCTGATGTGGAGCAGTCTTTTATAGACTGTTAACTTGGGGCAATATACACACTTGTTAGATAATTGTTATTCATGCAGAATGTGAGCCGCAATCGTTGGTGTGGGTACTGTTTTCTAATAGCATGTTCTTTGTCATTGTGAGTTGATTGTGGGAAGTAATTTGATAGTTCTGTTGTGCCATTTTTGTTGCCGTCAGGTTCACTTCACCATACTTTTTTCCCTCCCCTCCTGAACTATATTTGCACTTTGCTTAGTTCAGAACCTATAAAATCTGCAACCTTTTTGGTAACATAGCTTTACTAACTATGACAATATGTAAACATAAATCTACCTATACATATAATTTCTATAATAGATGAACCTTTAAGACTTGGTGTATAGATTCCATTTTAACTGCTTTTTGTTAGATTTGCTGCTGTCGCTGCCATTGTGCAGTAACAAATGGCATTGGTGAAAGATGTCTGAGTGTTTATTTGAAGTAGCCTAGATATAGATTGTGAACACCAGACAGGACATGTCTTTTGTAGGCATTGACAGCATTGTCAAAAGCCTCAAGTTTTTTTAATGTTTGCTTAGTTAAACTTTTATTTGCGCTGGACTGCCAGTCTGGCATGTGTACACAAGACACTGTGTGCTTCCAGCTTGAATTAATAAAAATCAACATGTCAATTTTACATGTTCTCAACAGTAATACACCTATGGTATGGTGCATGTTCAATGTCAATCTGGGCAATTAAGTGGCCTTACATGGTTCATGTCCTCTGGTCAAAATATTTTTCTTTAGCCCTTTCGACACACGACACACACAAGTGCATTACAAAAGGTTTCAAAATATTTTGCCTTTTGTAATATATTTCAACCATTATAGACTATGATGGTGGTCTAATCATATAAACTGTTACATTTTCTCTACGTGTATATGTAGCCCTACGTCCTACTAATAAATTACTGTGAAAAGTATCCTTTCCCACCAGTTTGCATGTGGCCATATTCAATGTACAAGGCTAAATTAGTTTTCATCAGCGTGCAGGATAGCTTTGATCATGCTGTTAAATGATGAGTGATGGAACATTTTTTTATATGTGTAGTAGCAATCCTATCTTGGCCCTTTTCTTTTTTTTTAACCTTGTAAATACTGACTGTTTCAATGTTATTTTGGTTATTGGGCTCACATTGATCCCACAGTCTTTCTGCATTTCTTACCTTTTTAAATGAACAATTTAAAAGCAGCCTTGTGCACACATGTCAGTCTTTGGAAAAACTAAGGGGCATCTATTGTTTACAAAAGGAGCTATCCTGGTTTACATTAGTCCTTTTCTTTTATATAAAATGGCCTTTGGGCACATACATGATTTGGTCAATCTTGTGCCTGTTTAATGCTGCCCAGTCCGCAAACATTGCCATCTAGACACAAATGTCTAGATGGCAATCTGTCTTGCACTCTTTCAACCAGGGACTTGTTTTACAGGGTAAAACAAAAATATTTGTTCCCACTCTTCAAGTAAATTATTTTTGTGTTCTCAAATTTTTTGACCAATTACATTGAAAATACTGTGTTTTGGATTGCTTGTATTCTGCTTTAGTTTGTGAATGGCTGTTATTTTAAAGCAATAAATCACAAGTGGAAAAAGTATGCTTGGAATAGTTTATTAATCCACTACAAAGACAACCTGTTTGTCACTTAAAATATTAAGTTACAACTATATTTAAATGCTTACAACCACTATTGTACTATTACATATGTTTCAGTTTGCACCTGGCATAATAATGGCTGGTCTCACATTGTCAAGCTGCAGTTAGCAAGGCCAAAAGCACTTTGTTCCACACCACAGTCCCAACTGTTCCCAGGTGTGATTTGAGTAATTAAGTGTTTGTGTTTGTTTTCTGCAGACGGGCCTCCAGTAGTGGGTCACTATGATATTTCAGACACTGATTCTAACCAGGAGAGTATGAATGTGGAGGCAGTCCGGCCCAGCGTGATAAGGCATGAGCTAAAAACTCACAGAGGCCATGATATGGCAGTACACTCTGGGTGTATAAGCTCTCTGAGCTCACTCTCAGGTCAGTTACAGACCCGGTATCTGTTGTATCTTTTCTATTCTCGGTGAAGACGGGGCATTTAAAGTGATGCATCGGTGAACAACGTGCTATATGGGAAAAAAGTCTTTGTTAATCACAAGATACCTTTTGACGTGATATTGCCTTTGTTCTGGACAGAGCCAGCCTTTACTTAGTGCTTTTAAAATGTCTTGCTGCTTTGGCTTAGCACAATACATTGACTTTGAGGTTGGAGTTGTGGAAAAATATTGAATTATCAAATGTGTCACTTGACACATCTTCAGACAAGTGTCATTCATTTTTGTTCTTGTCACCGTCAAAGCAGCTGAAGTTCTCACATGTCTGTGTGCCTGAAGGCCTGAAGATCTCAACAGCCTTGGCTCTGCTTACAATCTTGTTTTTCTATTTTAGGCCATGCAGAGGCAGATCTGTTGCACAAGCAAAGTCTTCAACACAAGGGCCAGATTAACATTGCCTCCTCTGACAGTGAAGTGGAAATTGTTGAAGTGCAAGAGAAAGCACGGTAAAGACAGAGGAAGACGTTTAATGGCAGCCTTCTGTTTTGGGGTTTACTAATGATTTGTGTTTAAATCCAGATGTGCTCATCCATATGGAGGGGTGATAAAGAGTCTATCCTCATGGAAAGAAAATCCTGTGAATGAGATAAACAGCACAAATCAGCCACAGCTCTGGACTACTGTCTCCCCTCAGCCCAACTGGGTTTCTCCTCCTGAAGTGGTAGACCTCACGCTGGACGAGGACACTGGACACAAGTACCTACTTTAAACAACTTCTATGCTGAAGACATTTCTTCCTCTCACTTCCCTTCTTGTCCTTCTTGCCTCACCCCCATGTTACTGTTGGGATCCTTGCTCAAGTTGCAGCTTTTGGCTGTAGCCAAAGCTCATGGAGTCTGCCTGCCCCCCGAGCACTGTTGAACAATCATTAAAGCCATTCTACTGAGTGTGAGTCTTGGAGTGTTAGCTATGAATTCAGTTAATAAAATCGCAACACTAAGTGTGCAGCTTAAAATATGATTTAGAAACCATATATTTCAATACCGTTGGAAAAATATATTTGGCATGTAAGTGGAGACAAAGCGGCAGCTGGTACACTCTGTTGTACCGTCTACATAGTAGGCTTTTTAACTGTCTTGAGTTTTTTGTATTATAGTCTTGCCACTGGGTTTTTATTAATATTAACATATAATATAATAAATATATAACTTGTGGTTTAGAAAGAACTTTCCTATTTGCCCATAATTTAATAAAAGTAAATTGAACCACTTAAGTCCAAGATGCATATCATAAAACATTATTTAATAACAAAAGAGTAGTTTCTATGGCGTTGGCAATACAATGTACATTTATTTGTGAAAGATCTTGAGAAAAAGAGCGAGTTTTCAGTTTATGGTAAATGTATGGGCCTACTATACAAACTAGTTGCACTTTTGGTTTGCATGCTTATTCTTAGTAGATGCAAACCCCTTTAAACTTCTGTTGGACCCCTAAGAAAATGAATCTTACATTAAGGCAAAGCAAGATGGCCTGAATGCCTTGATAATGTGCACTATTTTCCTTCATAATTGTACAAAGAGTATTCTTTTACCATAAGATGATTTTGTTATCTCAAAAATAAATAACCTATAGAGCTCCAGACGTCACATTACGTTGTGTCATAATGGCAGGAAAAAGTGTGTAGAAGATAACCAGCGCCAGTGTAGATCTCAAACGGACAGGGATAACAATTTAGAAAACAAAATTGTGAGACATGTCAGAAAAGGAATTTACTGCATGGATGCTACCCAGATCCTCAGGGATCACTTTTTCTTGCTCCATTGTCATTGATGTCTACATGCAGTATGGCAGGCACTCATAAAAATTCATAAATAATTTAAACTTTCACAGTTTTAACACATCAATCACGTGTTGAGTAATATTGTCTATATTAAATAATGCTTGAAATGTGTGAATATAATATTTACTCCTGCTGGTCACAGAAAGGGAAAAAATGCAAGGAACCTTACCAAAGCCTGAACTGTAGTCATCATTTAAGGTTTTTTACTTTCCCTATCTTAATTATCACTTTTATTTGTTAAAACTGCTGCGATACGTCTATAATTTATGTTCAAAAAGAAATGTTTAAAATACGTTTTAAGTGATTCATTGGCCAGTTGAGCTACCACTGACAAGACCGTTCTTTTCCCCTCAGCTTGTCTTTTCATGTTTTGTTTATGTTCTACATTTTTAAAATGCGTGGATACCATTATCTATAGGCGCTGTGGTTTGGTTTGATGTATAGCAGACACCAACTCATTGGTGCATCTTGAGTTGGTCTTGGTCACATTTTTAACCTCATGTCAAATCCTAACCTTATTAAAAATTATTTTGCCTTGCTCTTCCATTACTACCTTTTATTATAATGTCAGTATTTTAAATTCACAAAAGTGTTGCTTTTTTGTTGCTTTCGCAAGCCAATGACCTCCCTGATAATAAGCGGTAGAACAAAAAGAAATGGTTTTAAAACAAAATAAATAATGTTATTTAATCATGTTGTGTACCATCTTTTGTGTATCGTTTATTTTAATGTAATTGTTGATATTTGTAGTATGTTTAAATGGTTATATTTACATTTATATTTTCTTTTATGTTTCAACCAATTTTAATACTGTTACTTTTTCTTTTAAGTATTTTTTGGGGTGTTTTACTTACATACACAAATCTACACACAAAAAGAGAACAAAAACACACAACATAAGTAATCAGGCAGCATATTTTGGTCAGCAGGTAGAGAATTAGATACAAGGACCAAGGGGATGGAGAAAAAAATATGTAAGTGACCAGCACATATTGTCAATTTGGAGCATCATTAGCAGTAAGACTTACAGTTGTGCTCATACGTTTACATACCCTGGCAGAATTTGTGGTCTTTTGGCCATTTTTCAGAGAAAATTAATTTATAACTCAAAATTTTTTCTTTCACTCTTAGTTAGTGGTTGGGTGAAGCCAATAATTGTCAAACAATTGTCTTTACTCTTTTAAAATCAGAATGACAACAGAAACTACCCAAATGACCCTAATCAAAAGTTTACATACCCTGAGTTGTGGGAAAAGCAAAACAATTGTCAAAGGACCTGCGGGAAAAGGTAATTGAACTGTATAAAACAGGAAAGGATATAAAAAGATATCCAAGGAATTGATAATGCAGCAAAAAATAACAGTTTTAAAAACTAAATAAGAAGTGGAAAATAAATAGGTCAGGTAGACATACAAAGATTTCAACCACAACTGAGAGGAAAATTGTTTGGGATGCAAAGAAAAACCCATAAATAATTTCAGCTGAAATACAGGATTCTAAAAAAAAGTGTATGGCTGTTTCAAGACGCACAATAAGGCACAATAAAGAAAAATGGGCTGCATGGTTGAGAAAGCCATTACTACGCAAATGCCACAAGGCATTCTACTTACAATAAGCCAAACAGCACAAAGACAAGCATCAAAACTTCTGGAACAAAGTCATTTGGAGTGATGAAACCAAAATTGAACATTTTGGCCACAACCATAAACGTTACATTTGGAGAGAAGTCAACAAGGCCTATGATGAAAGGTACACCATTCCTACTGTGAAACATGGAGGTGGATCACTGATGTTTTGGGGATGTCTGAGCTACAAAGGCACAGGAAAAGATGAATGCCGCCTGTTATCAGAAAATACTGAAAGAAAAATTGCACTCATCAGCCCAAAAGCTGTGCATGGGACGTACTTGGATGTTCCAACATGACAACGATCCAAAGCACAAGGCCAAGTCGACCTGTCATTGGCTACAGCAGCATAAAGTGAAGGTTCTGGACTGACCATCTCAGTCAGGAGACTGAGATGGGGGGGGGATCTCAAACGTGCAGTTCAAGAATTTATAGGAACTGGAGGCTTTTTGCCAAGAAGAATTGGCAGCTTTACTATCTGAGAAAATAAGAACTGCGTATGCATACTTTGATCAGGGTCATTTGGGTAGTTTCCGTTGTCATTTTGATTTAAAAAGAGTAAACACCGTTGTTTGACAATAAATGGCTTCACACAACCACTAACTATGAGTAAAAGAAAGGTTTGTGTATTATCATTCATACTCTCTGAAAAATTGCTAAAGAAATCACATATTCTGCCAAACTTATGAGCACAAATGTAAATTATCTTAAAGAAAATTTTAAATAAGTCAGACTCCCATGATTTGACTGACTGTGATAACTTACTAAATACCAACTGTACTATTGTTTTATTTTGTAGGGACACAATCTAGACAAACAGCATTGTGGGATGTGGGATCAGAGGTCATACTATGACACCTGCAGCTAGGGGGACATATGGAGTTCACATGAAGAAGACAATGAGGGAGTGGAGCAATGCAGTCTGCAGGGGCCCTTTCTCGTTTAAACCAAAGCCTTTTTCCACCTCTTTTTACCCTTGGGGGCAAAGCATCAGCTGTATGCAAATTTTTACAGGGCACTGTTGAGATTATGGGGACGTGAATGTGCTGGTTCAGTGACTAAGACATGCAGTTTGCTCCTTGTCCAAGAGCGAGTGGTTCAGAATTGTGTTGCAAAAGGTACTCAACGGTACTCAATGTGGAAGCATAGCTTACTGTGATTGCTCTGGCCACCACCACAGGGCCTTTATCCCAAAAATTACTTTTTAAATTGTAAATCTGCTGTATGTACCACATAATGTAGAGAAGCTCAGGTTTGATTCTCAGCTCAGCTACTACTGTCACTCTCAAAAAGCTGAAATGTGAAATAAACATGAAGGCTACTAGCTTTTGACAGTAGACCTGTAATCAAAATCTCAAAAGCCACTTAATTCCTTAGTCAGCTGATTGCAATAGTTTAGCATATACTAAAACCATTTTCACTGCTTGTGTGGCACTTCAAGCTTAAGCTGTCTTCCCTTTTGTGGAAAAGGGAAGACAGGGACATATGGTGGTTTTTAGACCCCTTAGCCTTCTCAGGCCCATCTGTTTCTTCTTCCCCCAGGGTTAGTTCTAAAGGCATGGCACAGACAACAACTTTCAGTGTCTTCCTGAAGACAAATGGTGAAATAAAGTAGTCCAACACATTCTGTGTGTCACTTCTTTCCATCTGAATTTTAATTCAAAAAGGCAACAGCATGAAGTAATTGATTAGATGATTAGCTTAGACTTTATTGATCCCAGAATAGGGGGATTCACATGTGAGGGCAGTTCAGTCGTATAGTAAAAATAGTGTCGGAAAATGTGTTAAAAAAAAGAGAGCATACAGTAAAATATTGTAGAACAGATTTTAAATATAGAATAACAAAAATTTTATAATTCACTCATTGTTAGTGCTTTATGCCCTACAGTTACATTTTTATTGAGCAATATAATAGTAAGTGGTGCAGAGAAAAACAATACTATCAACTCCAGGGCCAATGGATTAATTCAAGCATTGGGCAGTCCATTATCTAGACAGCCCGCCTCAGCTGCAGTCTCATTGGTGAGTCTGGTGCCAAAGCAGTAGGGTCTTACTCACAGGAATAAAGTGATTGGTTGCTGTGCTCTGTGACTTTAGAGCAGGGCAGCCTGTCTGTTTGAATGTGCTATAGTGTGAAGGGAATCATTTCCATGGACCATCTGCCTCACTGGCTCCCCTTTCAACAAAGGACCCACAGGATGGTGTTAGTACATGTCGGATATCTTGTTCTCCCCGTCTTCGGCTCAGTAAGAAATAGAGGTATGACTAGCTGTATATATCTCCTCTTTCATAACCCAGACTGACTCTCGACATTTGGGTTTTACGTGTTCGTAGGATGTAAACATCCGAGCAAACACCTGTCTAGTAGAAACGCACACCAGCAGAAACGCGACCAGATGACGCTAGCTATCCAGCTAACCTTAGCGTCTGTCTGCTCAGCAAATACACTACAATGAGAAATATGTGTACACGGAAAAAACAGAAATGTTAAGGAAATTCTTATTTTTATGTGGCTTTAAACGTTTCTAACGAATGTTGCTGTCAAATGGCAGCTCGTTTTTTTCTCAGTGTGGTCCGTTTAGTGCGGCGTCCTGTCTATTGTAGGCTACTGCGCGCTGTTAACGCTAGCCAGCGTTCCCAAATGAAACCAGGCACTACCCTTTTGTTTGTCTATGGTACTGGAAGTTGGTTAAGCCACGTTAACTTGCCCAGCTTTAGCTAATAATATCCACGGTACGGTCTGGATATGTCATTAATATGGCTGTAGCAGCTGTGCCCATGACGACGCTGACAACTGGCAATATAAGGGGTTGCCTCTTTTGTGTGGCCCAAGTCTGCTCATCATTGCTATTTTACTGTTAATTGCATGAGTTAACTAAATATTACAACCCTCTGGATCTAATGTTCGTATATCCCCGCATTGGGGGGTTATAGTCAGCATTTAGGGACTGTGGCATTTTGGCTCAAACCTTGAATATGTGTACAAAGGAAGCTACAGAGTCAAATTGTGTTCAAGATATGCAGGTGTTGACAACGACCATTTTAATTGGGTTTTTAATGTCCTAATAACAGAAGCGCATTCCCAGTGCACTGGGATCTGTGTTGATTATGTAATAATGATAGTAGAACATTGTTTAAGTACAGTGGCACCAATGATTTCATTGTGCTTTTATTTGTGTTCTTTTTCCTGTTTCATAGTATCGAGGCTGGCTCTACATTCCGCATTTCTCAGACCTTTGTCCCCCTCCATTGTGTAGCTAACGATCATCTGCTGCTGTCTGCCGTAGCCTCTGCCTGTTTCTGCATCTAGCTGTATTGTGAATCCCTTCTTCCTCATTTCCTCCTTCCATCTGAAGAAGACATTGGCATTTTAAACCGAGTTCCCACTCATACCGTATCCTTCTGTGTAACACTAAAGAATAACACCTTCTCTGTAGAAACACTTGTCTTTTTTAAACTGTCATGCTGCTCTTTAGTGAATAACCCATGGTAGAATTAGACTTGACTACAGATTGTCATTGTGATTTTCCCATTCAGTGTGGATAGACTACATTCTGCTGTAAATTTCTGTAAAGTGGATACATTTTGAACACTCACTGATTCTATCATAGCCAGGTTTGATGGAAATTATATATTTCATCCCCAATTTACAAATGTGCATAGTATGAGTGTGGGATCACCACTAAAATGACTAATTATTAGCCAATTCTAATTGGTCACTGCTACCAGAACTTAATACACAGTAATGTTAATATTCAAGTCAGACATGAACAGTTGCTTATGATCAGTCCATACACTAGATATTTCCCACTACTAAATTGGTTTAATGTGAAACTTAAATTGGCAAGGCTAGTCAAAATAATTTTGCTATTTTAAAATTACTTTAAAAATTTTTATTTTTTAATTTTATTTTTTATTCACTATCACTCACACCTCTGGAATGCTATCCATTTTACAGGGATGTGTATATCCTGCACTGCTGTAGAACTCCTTTTTTAGATTCAAAATGTGTTTTATTCTTTGGTTGTGGTTTTCTGCCCTATGTTCTTGTAATAGAGCCTAATGCATGATCATTTTATACTTTTGTTTTTATTTCTACATTGAACAGCAGATTCCAATGTAATTTTTATGTAGAGATGTCCCTGCTGTACTGAAATGTGCTGTAAGCATACACATCTACTCATTGGATGCTGCTCTGTTCTGTTAACCTTACAGAAAGCATGGTCAGGTCTTGCTTTTGATCTTTATTTGCATGGTATTCTTATGGTTATATAGGCCATATTACTCTTATTATTACTATTATCACACAGTGCCACACATACTAATATTTTCCAATAAAGACTGTAGTTTTCTTCCTAACCTTCGGTGTGCTTTTTGCTGATTTCTATGTGTGCCTCCCTCTTCCTTCAGTCTGTGCTGTCGCTGAGACGGTCCCTCACTCTTTATGTGCTCGCATTCCTCAGCTGTCTCTTACAACACTTTCCACAAGTTGCTGCTCTTTTTCTTTGGAGTGGGGCAAACAATTTATTATCCATTTAAACATAGTGCATGTTTCTATCAAAACATGCAGATATTGATATTCAGTGTTGCTGCTTTCATTTCCTTCTAATTCACAAGTAGTTCTTAAAACATCGGCTTGTATGGGATCATTGGTGTTGTTGACATAGCACCGGAACCGTACTGGGCTAAATGGAAAGATTTCTCAATCAAGGTACTTATTTTATTTTTCTGCAGATTTAGGTTAAATAAAATAAAATTAGGAACACTTTAATGGACATGTTTTAACAAGACATTAAGATTCTTCTACTTTGGACTCTTTTTTTTTTTTTTTGTCTATGAAAATAACAGCTGGTTACATTGTACTTGCTTGAATATTCACTTCAATTAAATGTGTATTCAGTCCATTTAAACTAAAATTAAAGGTCTGTCTCATGCATTGTAATAAAACAGGCTCCAATGGCATCAACATGCTAAATTATACAATTTAAATGCAAACCTTGAAATGTAATGCCTTTAAGTATGTTAGTGGTCTAACTTGTGCCTTGCAGCTGTCCTCTAAAATAGTTGAAGTTATTCATTTGCAGACATGAGGCTTCTCACATTTCTCAAACTTGCTGTGCAGCAATAGACAACAGCTGCATTCCTCTTACATTGTACACGCAACTTGAGTTAATTTTGGCTACAACGTCAAATAGTATTTCTCTGCCCCTATTTGCCTAATATAAAGTACCTTTGTCATGCCATGTTAAAAGCCTGTGTCTTTTTTATGCTGTGCTACACCAATGGACTGGTTTCTTTGGCTGAAAACCTGCAAACACACAGCTCACAATAAAGACCACTGGCCTAAGTGTAAAGACAGGATTATAAGTGAGATAGATGTGATTGTAAAGCTGCAGTCAGGGTTGGGGGGTAGAGAGAACCATATAAGCTTGACAGACTGCTGCAGTCGCAGGTGGGAGGGGCTTATAGGCCGTCACTCAGAAAGAGAGGCCAAACTGCTACCACTGTGGGGGTGGGGTTGTCTGTGCAGCAGCACTGGATGAGATTAGGTGGATGTGTGTAAGCACATGCTTCACAGTATCAATCAGACATTTTACATCTAAAACTCAAAACTTGAGTCAATATGAAAATATAAGTTTTACTGAAAGCAGTTTGAATTTAAATCCAGGGAATGCTGTAACTCATTGGCTCGCTTTCCATAATTGTAAGACATTTCTTTTTTTAAGCCAAGAAATACGACTGTGGTAGACAATATGTGTATTGGATCTCAATTCAGAGAAACTGTCCCTACTTTTTTGACAGTCTTACAATTCAATTTTTTTAAAATAATTTTTTTTGGTCTTTTTTGCCTTTACTAGATAGTCGACAGTAGGTTGTCAGAAAAGGGGAACAACATTGAGCAAATGACCTGTATGAGATTTGAACTGGGTCTTCCGTGTATTTGTGAGTGCTCTACAATATTGGACTACAGATGGAAATTAGCTGCTAAGCTATAATCTGGTACAAGCCGGAGTATAGATTATACTCCGGCTTAATTTACATTGTACGCTGTCCTAAAAGAAATAAACAATTCTACCCACCTATCAACTGAGCTAGGGGCAGGGAGCCCCCTGTGTTACATATTTCAAATTTCACATTTTAGGTCTATAGCTTACTGTCTTTCTCCTGTGCAGAAAGCATTATAGCCATAATAGAAAGTTGAAGTAGCATCTGTTTGTCCCCCTCTCGTCCCCCTCTCACCCCCCTTTATGTGAGTCAGGAGTAATTCATATTGATTGTTTTGTGCAACTCAATATTGTGGAGAGACAGTGGGACTACCACACACACACCTCTCTCCTGCTAGTATGGAAGAGTTTAGCTGGAAGACTTTCCCTACCTTAAATGCAATAGTGCTTGACTATTATCTCATATGAAAATGCAGTAGAAAGAGAACTCTAGTTTTAAGTATGTATTTATTTAAACTGCATACATTATAAATAACTCTATTCTACACATGTGCGACAGACACTTGTTATAGATGTTTAAAATACCACAAGCCTCTCCTTGCTCCTTGCTGTTCAGTCAAGGCAAGGCAACAGCATCACCACAGGTCTCATTGTCATCTGATGGTTCTTGCCTTAACCTGTCTTGGTGTACAGTATTAAAAAGTTCACGTCATCATGCACCTTTTTCAATACGGATCCTTTTGGACATAACTACTTAAATGAAAAGTGATCCCAAGCTCCCCTAGCTCAATTGTGATCAATTGCATTTATCTTCAATAGGAGCACACTTTACCAGGCACCAACACAGTCATGCTACCTCCTGCCGAAACGTTCACCTGGGTGCTCCCCAGGCAGCCCTATCAGCTGAATTTCCTCTAGGACATGCCAGTCATGCTCCTCAGACAGGCCTGGCCACCCATCTTCCCCCTGCTCATCATCCACCCCTCACTGCCCTGACAGCGCCTCCTCAGTTCCAGGATGTTCCAGGGCCTCCATTTCTACCTCAGGCCTTACACCAGCAATACCTCATCCAGCAGCAGCTTCTAGAAGCGCACCATCGCAGGATCCTCCCACACAGGTAGAATTACAGCCACAAGTAAACACAATAAGATCAGAACAATGAGGCAACAATAATTTACAGTTTATTTATTTCTTCACTGTACACAGAAGAACACAGGAGCGTATTCCAATTAATCCTCATCGACTGCGCTCAGGCTACGAGTACTCCCCACCCCTCCACATGCCCCAGCCAATCACACAGCAGCAACGGTACCTTGCAGAAGGTACTGACTGGTAAGTCACAGTTGGATATTTATCAGGGTCTTGTAAAGCTATGGAAGTATCCTTTCAACCTTGCTTTAAGGTTGAAATACGTGTATGTATGTATGTATGTATGAGTCTGTCTTGAATTTGTAACTGTGTTGCTTTAGCTACCTGTCTTTCTGTGTCTTCAGGGATCTCAGTGTAGATGCTGGTCTCTCTCACCACCAGTACCAGCTCCAACAAATTCCACAGCACTATCAGCATTACCTGGCCTCGCCTCGAATGCACCACTTCCCAAGGAACACATCTTCTGCACAAGTGGTGTGTTACTTCTCAGAAACTATAGCTGGCAGCGTGATGTGAAATTAATATTACTGTAATACTATTCAGAAACTCCTCCTTTTCAGGTTGTACATGAAATCAGAAACTATCCATATCCTCAGCTGCACCTGTTAGCACTGCAAAGTCTTAATCCTTCAAGGCATGTCACTGCGGTGCGAGAAAGTTATGAGGTAACTGTCATTTTTTTATATCCACAATTGCCCTGATGTATTTAAGAGATTAACTTTATGTATTTATGTGTTCACTCTTCTAACATTCACTTAGGAATTGTTGCAGCTAGAGGACAGACTAGGGAGTGTCAGCAGAGGGGCTGTCCAGACAACAATAGAGAGGTTTACCATTCCTCACAAATACAAAAAGGTAATAAGACCAACACCATCAGTGACTATATCGCAATGGCTTTTTTGATTCTACCCTTTGTGTGACTGTAACTTAACCTACTCACAGAGGAAACCCATGCAGCTGAAGATTGGGGAGGAGGAGGAAACAGATGTGGATGAGAAATGTACAATCTGTTTGTCAATGCTTGAAGATGGAGAGGATGTCAGGTTAGAAACACTTTAAAAATACTTTAAAAGCCCTAACATATTTTTATTACACAATTCACTCAAACAATACAAACACAGACTACCTTTTGTAATAGTTTTGTACCTCCACCAATATGGACTGATTGCTCAGCATCAGTTGGGGTAGTCATTTTGCCTGCACCTTTCCGCAGGCACTGTAGATTTGTGTTATTTTTGCTTGCCATCTGGAAAAAAATATTACTGTCAATTCCTCTGTCTTGTGTTTCTGTAGGAGATTGCCCTGTATGCACCTCTTCCACCAAGGATGTGTGGACCAATGGCTGGCCACCAGCAGGAAGTGTCCCATCTGTCGAGTTGACATTGAAACACAGCTGAACCCTGAGAGCTGATGAGATACTAACACCCTTTAGTCAATCACCTTGTGCGGTTTTCTTTTTCTTCCACCCCGGCTTGCCGGTCATCCCCCATGTTGGGTGCTTTGCCAAATGTCTTGAGACTTTATGTGACATCATCACCCTTCTGACTCACGCTTTACTGAGCCAAGCCAGGATAGTAACTGCATAAGAGAACCACTGTGGTCTCTCTCCTATAGAAGCACATCCCTTTGGACGCTAAAGACACACAATAAAACACATACTCCTGTTCACAAGGCTTACTTGTAGCTTGCTGGTCAAGTGGGATCTTGTCACTGTTGTTGTGTTGTTCTGTAGGTAGCCCTGGGCTGTGTAGCATGTCTTTAAAGCCATGACTTTATTACATAGATAACCCCATACAAAGCTGAGGATTTCGCTCTTTCTAAATATTCAGTGTATATTTCCCTTTTTACAGATACTTTCAAAGGGAATATTCTGCCACACAAGAAAGCTCAGCAGTTCAAATCCTCTGATGCTGTTTTACCTAATGATCATCTGTGGTTGTAGTAGAGTAGCAGTAACCAACAAGTGATGTCTGGTGGGTGCCCACAAAATGGGGCAAGCCCCAGTTGAGTGTTTTAATCCTATCATGCAGCTTTGACATTTTGTAATACATTTGTAGGTTTACCTTAACATGTTGTAATGTGAGTAGGTCTCTCTCACTGCTGCAGAAACTAAGCCTTTTGACTGAGGTGTTGTGTATGTACAAAGTGTTCTACCAAAATGCATTTTGTCAAGGTTTAGCTTGACCCGATGCCAGCTGTGTGTGAAATAATGAATGTTTGGATAATGTGTGTGTGCTTTAATATAGGATTGTTTTGAGGTTTCTGAAGCAACACGTAACTAGTTGGATTAAAAAGCATTGCCACTGGTGTTTGTACACAATACTAAGCCAAAAACATAGAAACATCATGCACTGCAGAGTAAGGAGGGAGGAAGAATGAGCTGCCTTTGTACCCAGGTCTTTATCTGGCATAGGCAGCAAAAGAGTCTTTTATTTTTAGTTGAGACTTTTAGTTTTGGTGGCATCTCTTCAAGCTAAAATGGATGCAGATTTGGCTTTGGAATAGTTAGTTAATCTTAGCTCTGACTATCTAATCAACATTAAAAAGGAAAAAAAAAAGCAGATGTCAGTGGCTTTTCCCCTGACTTGTAGCGTCTATTCACCCTGTCTGCTATGATAGCAGTAAGAGGATACTTTTTTTTTATGTTTACCTAAATGCCTAAAGAACAAGCACATGTGACAATAGTTACAGTAAAAAACATTTTCCATGGTATTGCATATGTGTTGGTTGATATTTAGGTATAGATGTATGCAGTGTTTCAAGCTGAAAGAGGAGCTAGTGTATTGATTTTGTGTATTTGTGTGACAGACCTACCCTCGTGGTTGCTATGCTGGTTGCTATGCTGTTTAGCTAGAACATGTAGAATGTGTTGCAATGGAGGCAGCTTCCCTCTCACAGTGCACACAGACTCGAGACAACACAACAGCAGGAAAACATGCAGGCTCTTAAAACAAGCCGGCAGCATAACAGACTTCTTTTGCTCCCTCTTTGCAGCTTTGTCGTTTTACTTCCTTCCACTAGGCTCTGTGCTTATCGATGCCTTTAGGACTCTCACTGTCCCATGCACTGTGATTGCAAAGGAGCATTCTTCTTTTAGCCTATTAGGTTGAGTATCAAGGTTTAACAAGGTTTACTTCTCCCTGTCTTGTGCACTGCAAGTGTCGATACTGCCTCCACCTGTAGTGGAGTCATCAGTGATTAAGTTTTTTATAGTTTACACAGGGTGTTGTCAGTTGAGATGCCTTAAGTATTTAACAATCATAATTTATTACTAACTGTAGATATTGTGGGTATGTATTTAATTTAATATAGTTTTTGAGGTAACTGAATCATTATTTATTTAGAAATAACACAAAAATAATGAAAAAAAAACAAAAAACAATTACCTCATTTTTGCATTGTTATAAATGGGAATGCTTTGCATGCAGTTGTACTTCTTTGAAACACTAAAGCTCAAGAAAAAAAGCCCTGCTGTTTGATCTCCGCAAGCTGGCTGTGCAATGTTTACTGTTCAAGCCTGAGCTACTGAGCCATTCTCCCCCTTTTTTTCACTCGTGGTGCTGTGGATCTTGGTTACATTCCATTCAATGCAATCTCTCTAATACCCAACGTTGTGATGTAGTGGACAAACTGCAATGAAGTGAATTGGTTTTAGTTTGCGATTCGTCTTTGTTTGCACTCACTGTTTAAATATGGGAACCCTCTCACTGGCAAACAGTACCTAGAACATTTTGTGTATGCTCTGCTTTTTACAGTGCACTCCGAGTCTTAACAATAATCATCTTTGAAACATTGTTCTGTTCCTTTTTTCAGAATAGTTTGTAGACCTAAGCATAACAAGTGCCTCGCTTTAAGTGTTAGGGGATATTTCCATTACATTGATAACAATCAATCCATGAACCCACCTTGCCTTACTGGTGTCATTATGAAATGAATATGTCCAGAAGAAGGTGCTACTACATTTGACAGGTATCTAAAAGCCATTATTCAAAAATCAATTCAAACTAACGGTTGTTTACCTGTGGGCTTTAGCAACACATCTTCTGTCATGTTTATTTGTTCTGTTCTTCTGACCATTATAAATTTATTTGACCGTCCGCCCTTTGCTCAGAACCCATCCTTAAGTTTCTTTCATATTGTAGGAAAGGCAAGAATTTCAAAGCACAACCTTTTCTAAAATGCATGTTTTCTCAGGTTTCTCTGTAGTCTCTATGGTTTAATAGTATATGGTGAAGTATACAATACACAGAGGATATATAAAAAAAAAAAAACTTTTGTTGCTGCTTGAATCTAAAAAATCTTACAAATCTAAGAGAAAATATCCCAAAAAGTGCCAGTGAAAGGGCTGCCGTCATCCTTGTATGAAAATCTGCTGTTTAGCTGTGACTGCGCAGTGTTTTTCAATATAGGATATTTTATCTGAAATAGAACTATTTATCATTAATATTAAAGCAATAGAGCATTATTATGGTGATGAGTGTGTTGTTGATTAAATGAATGAGCATATTGTGGGTAAACATTAGATTTACATCTTGGTGGTATTTTGTATTTTATTTATTATTACTAATAATAATTTCAAAAATTGCATTGCTAAACCCAAACTGTTCTGTTCAAATTTTGTTTTGATTTCATGGCTTGTATAATATTATTTTGTATGTGCTTATTTTGTAATAAACTAGATAAAACTGATGTTCTGTGCTGTGTCTTATTGCCTAAACAACTATAATTAATGGAAGAAATATGTCAATAAATAGGAATGTACAAAACAGAAATGAAAAATCTAAATTACCGTTTTGTAAAAAAAAAAAAAAACACTACAAAACAGCTATACTGAGAACAAAGAATCCTTTATGAAATTTCAATAATGGCAAAGCCAATAATTCAACAATCCATGGAAGACTGTTTGAAATTGAAGAAGAATGGCACATTAACTTTCCTGATGTTCCAATAATAAAAACTTTAAAAAATCTTTTCAATTTCCTGAGATATAACATGTTCCACAGTTTACTCTCTTTGGTTGCTTACTAGTTTAAAAAAATGACATGTTAAACTAAATACATTTGCAGAAATAATACTTAGTGTTTTGGGTAGAGGACTCTGACAATCTGACCATCAGCCTTCTTCGTGTTCAGCCACTTCCCACAGAGGAATATAGTAGTCACACCATTTGCAGTGTTAGTGACTTCAACACGATCTAGCAACCACCCAGGGCTGATGCCAGAGTTGTCATGCTCCACTCGAACTTTCTGCAGTTCTCCCATGTCCAGCATTTCTACCAGGAATCGGTCTGTCTGTCCACGTTCAAAAAGGTTACGGAACTTCTGCCGCAGTTGATGCTTGCCTGAATCTCCATTGGAGCCATAAATAGTAATGTAAACATTGGCATCTGTACCTGCCCCACTCTCGTCACCCGTTATTACTATGATCTCATACTTGACAGGCACAAGACTTCTTGCCTTACTGGCGAAACTTTCAATGGCCTTGGTGCACTCGAAGGTCAGAAAATCATCCCTCTTTGGAGATAGTGGGATGAGGGCATTGCAGCCAAATATGTACCTTGGTATCAAAAGAAAAAGACAATGTAATCTGTTTTAGCATTGATATTTATAAATACATTCAGTAAAATATAAGAAGACTCACTTGTTTCCCAGCTCCTTTTCAGTGACAACAACTACCTCCACATGCCAAAAACCCTCTCCCTTGACTTTCTTTCCATCTTTGGGGGTGTGGCCTAGACAGATGCCAGCAATGTCGCCCAGGTTCTTGGAAGAAAACTCAAACCTATCAACACTTCCCCTAAAAACAAAAGTATCCAGGGTTAGAACCAGCTGAGAAGACAAATGTGGACAGTTGAAGAACAGAATAATGGAATATGCTCATGTAAATAGAGCATTTATTTTATAGTTTATAGTCAGTGAATGAGCTTGGCCTACATCTGTTACAATGAATTTTCAACCGTAGTGTTTCGGGTTGGTGGATTGCTGTGTTGTCTGTGCTCAAATTCTCAGTGATGGGGGGATACTAAATTATACTGAGAAATGTTTCTATGGAACAAGTTCAAGCTCATTGAGTCAATCTAGCACCAATTACTTACCTCATGAACCTCTTCTTCTTTGACGAATTCTCCATTACAAACTCTTTTGAACGGCCTTTCCTTCCCTCAAGCACAATCCAGGTATTTTCTTTGGTCTCACCTTCAGCCGAGTCTCCCGTTGTAACACAAATTTCATACTCTGAAAAAAGAGGTTGACTGTGAACCGTTTGCTACTGTTTTTCTTTTGCTTGTTTATCAAATTTATGTAAAGCTTTGAGTACAAATCGGTAATAGAAATCTCAAGTGTGTGTGTGTTGCAGTCATTACTTGTTTTTTCACTGAGATCCAAGCAGTCATTGTTAGCGCAAGCCAACTCTCTCATTATTTGTCCGTCGTCTTCATTTTTAGCAAGCCATCGGTCACAAGGGAATCTAAATGTTTTATCCATCAACTCATCCTTCACATCAATGTACTCCAGATGCCATCCCGGAGCAGGACCTTTGCACAACCATTTGTATGATAGTTGTATTGTAAGTTTTAGATTATAATGTAGTTTAAATAGACAAGCACAATTCACACCATTATTCGAGGAGCTGACCTGAATTATCATGCCACACTCGAACTTTGCAGAGCTCTCCCAAGCTGAGGATTTCTGAGAAGCGAAATGTGTCCACCTGTTTACGCTCAAACTTATTGGATTTGCTGCTCTCTTTGAGCGCCAGTGTCCCTGTGTCGCCATTCTCACCAAATATGATAATCCACACTTTGGCATCAGTGCCTGCTCCTAAAGAAGAAGAAATATGTTTTTTACTCTTACCTTTTAAGAAATAGTTTTACTTTTTGCTCCTCATATTCTCATTATTTCTTTATTCTTTCATTCAGAGCTGAGACAGTGATGACATTTTAAATTGATCAGATTTGGAATTTACACAAAGAAAGCCAAGATGAACAACATTTATTGGACTTTATCAATGTTTCCCTAAGAAATTATTTTTATCAGGTTTGGTATTTGTCCCACACATTTAAACAGTACCTGAAATGTCACTAGTCTTGACCTGAATGATGTAGGTGGTGGGCTCCACCATCATCTCCTCGTCCACCATAGCTGCCATCTCACAGATCATGTTTCTCTTTGGTCCGCGAGTCTTAGACAGCCAATCTTCATGGTTAAACACAGACACTTCCTCTGTGGTAAGGTTACGCATAATTACCTAGGATAGAGCAGTGTCAGCTTTTTAATATTTTATTACACTTGCTCTAAATGCCTTTCAGACTCCCAATTGTCTAGTATGGTAAAACACAACAGTAACCTACAAACAATAAAACATCAAATGTTTTGTATATTGTATTGTAAACTCAGAGAACAGTTTTCAACATACTTAGCAGGGCTGACTGTTAAACAAATCAATAAACCATATAAATAATACAATAACTGAATAAAAGTAATACAAAGTGGTTGGCTTGGGAGATCATATTGAATATGGAGTGTGCAGTGAAGCACTAATTATACAGTAGCCCTATAAACTAGCAATATTGAACTGGTAATTTACAATAAATATAAAAAAAGGCAGACAGGGACATATTTTGTTATTCTTTTTCTTGACTTTTGTAGAAAGACAGTAGTCTTTTGTGGGCCTGTATGGGTGAATTTCTCTGTATATGCGAGGATAATTGCCCCATGGTGAATAAAATAGGTCAATGCTTACTCCAGGAAATCAGAACCATATTGTAAGTGTTGGGTGTGTGTTTATTTCTGTGGGTGGATGAATCAGTGACTCAGTCATAGATGTGCTTAGTCTGTGTGAAAATGAACCTGTGATCTACAGCATATAGAATAAAAATAGTCGTCCGTGAAGGTTCTCAGTCATCCAGGACATCTTGAAAAAAAGGTAAAGTAAAAGTAAAAAAAGTGGAAAGCATCTGGACTCCATTCAATTCAACTCAATTCCAAGAGACTTGAAAACTGATTCCAGATGCTTTTACTTCAACCTTTTTTTCAATAAAAATAGTCACACTGTATTATTAATTCTAAGAAATGCATGTTGATGTTATCTATTTGCCTGAAGATTAACATAAAACATTATTCATAAAAACTGAAAACAAAAGGAAATGTGTGGATAGTAATAGTATTCCTACTGTAATATTTACTAAAAATTTGACAAAACATTTGAAACTAGTTTGTCATACATTACTTAGACTCAGCAGTATGAAGACCTGACCTTATCAAGAAACCAGTCCGGTCGACTGCCTGTGCCATCAATACGTAGTCTCATTTTCCTCAGTGGGGCAATATCATTAATTTCCATGTTGAAAGTGTCTTCCTGCCCACGTTCAAATCTGTCAACCATCAAAAATCACCAAACAAAAATGACTGGTATTTATAGAATCACAGACTTCCTTACATATTACAATGTGTTTCTCACCTATCTTCATTTTTCTGCAGCAACATCTCCTCAGTGCTGCCATTTGCTCCAAATACAGTCATAAAGATATTTGTGTCTGTCCCTGCGTCCTGTACATCTCCTGTCACTAGTGTGACCTCGTAAATGATCTAAAATAAGATCAAACTAATTTTTAATTTATTAAACTGAAGAACATACATTACATTACATCACACTACATGCTTATGTCTCCTTGTCCCATGTATTATGGAGTGTGTGTGCACATTTTCTCACATTAACATACCTTCTGGGAGATGGATATGGCCTCTGCATCCAGCACATTAAACACTCTAGCAGTCAAGCCATCTCCACGATCTTTGGCCAGCCAGCACTTGCATGCAAAGATATATTTGACCCCTTTGGTTGGCACAGCAACAGACAGCTCATCAACAAGCCAGCAGCTTTCTGGAGTGGCTCCATCATGGCCGAGCTGAAGGGAGATGAAAAAAAACAAACATTTTAACCAGTGTGGGTGTATTTTTCTAAATGTGAGTGCGCATTTGTCACTGAAACTCCCTCACCTCTACCTTTTTGATCTCCTTGACATCTGATCCACAACACTCAAAGCTCTCCAGAGAGCCTGCCTCAAATCCCCTCCTTCCATTAGGCAGGTCTAGCCACAGTCTTTCAGTCATGGTGTGATTGGGCCCACTAATGATCACATAAGCCCTGCTTGTGGTGGTTGCATCCCGATCAAGCCCAGTGCAAACAGTGATGTGATAAGGTATGGCTACACAGGAAGAGGACAGAACGTGTAAAAATGTCTGTCAGTATATTATTACCAAATGTTCACTGAGAAGATTATGAAGTTACTTACTTGGGAGTTCATTCTCCTCTTCGTCCACCTTCTTTTTTTTCTTTTTATTCATGTTACTGTCAACACTCTTCACTGTCAGTGCTGACTTTTTTTTTTTAGTGTTTAGGCTTTCTCTCACACCCTCATAGCCCTAGACGTAAGTCAATAGGGTTCTTATTATGGTGGTGTTAACATATACAGTATAGTATACATGTTCATTGTTCAGAAAGAATATAACTGCATATCAAGTAATATTTTTTACATAACATTAAAATGCAAGTAAATCCAAGGTATTATAATCTATTAATATGTGTATTTTTTAAAACAGTTTTGGGTACAAGTTGTGAGAACTAATACCTTAACATAGAAGACTCTTTCTATTCGTCTGTCCTCTCTCTTTCTTGAAAGCCAGCGTTCACATAAAAAGAGAAAGACCTCCTCTGTGTCCACATCAACTACTTCAACCTGGTCCAAATACCATTCAGGGCTCATCATGCTGTTATCATGGCATATTTTTATCTTGAAAACCTGTCCCAGGTCAACAGCTTCTATAGTGAACTTATCCACCTGGTAAAAGAAGACATATATAACTTTTTAATAAAAACAGCATTGTGAATATAGTTACACAAATTAATTGTTTTCTCACAGATCCTCTTTCGAACTTGTTACGGTTTGTCTCTGACTTGCTGAGTTTCCTCTCTCCTGTGTCCCCCAGGTTTCCATAAATTGTCAGGAAGACATTTGCGTCAGTACCAGCACCATACACATCACCTGTTATGACTGACACTTGGTATGTATGAGCTGTAGCAGAGAGACAGACAAACAGAGGAGAAAGAGTTTGAGGCGATTGGCAAAAAAGTAAAAAGACTTTACCCCTTTTCTTTTCAAGATAGAGAAGTTCTTTAGATAGAGAAATTATTATTCAAGAGGGACAGTGGTAAAACCAGGTAAAACCAGCTCCGAGTAATTTCTTTAATTACTTAGCTAAAAAAGTTGGCTAAGTGTAATTTAAGCATTTAGTATTTTTGTGCTTGTTAACATACTCTCCAAGGCATCTTCCACTTCAACCTCAGTGACTTTGAGGCTTCCATCTCGTGAAAGTTTCTCAGTAATAATGTCAGAGGGCACCAGCTCTCTCACTGTTTCGCCATCATCCTCGGACTTGGCAAGCCAGCGTTCACACGGGAAGATGAGAGTTTCTGAACCCTACAGAAAGACACATGTGTACAACAGTTTCCATGTCACAACAATGCAAAAGGATTGATATCAGACAGTGTGCAGAACCATTCTGTTGAGGGAATTACTCCACCTGCTGACCAAAAAGAGTGACAACTCTTAACTTGGCTCTCTCTAAACTGATTAACCACATCTAAATCTGACAAGCACATTGCTAAAATATAACAAATTGTGCCTATCTCAAAGATTAAAAAAAATATAACTGTAAGATATTTTGCACCGACCTTTCCCTTCCTGAGCAATCGTCTGATCTCTACTCTGTCCAGATGCCAACCTGGATTGACCCCACAGTTGTCATGTCCAATACGAATTTTCTCAATAACATCTCCCACATCTTCTAGCTGCAAGAAAATACATAAATAAAGATTTAGGACATACACCTATATTATCATCAAAATGTTTTAATGCATTTATAATGTATTTTCAGGACAAACTGTTCACACAGAGCACTCATTTTAAGGCACATTTGAAATGCTCTCTTCTTTTTTTTTATTACATTTATTTACCTCAACGATAAACATGTCCTCCGCTCCCCGCTCAAAGTACATCCTCCTCTCACGTTTGTTGACACACAAAGACTTCTGCTGAGTGCACACTGCATCACGCCCATATAGGACAATGAATACATCTGCATTTGTGCCAGCACCAAACACATCACTGGTGAAGGTTTTTATCTCATAAGGCACAACTACAAAGAGATAGTATGTTTAGTAAGATCAATTAACTAGAAAATATTCTATTATTTCTGTTAGAAAATATAATAGAGTTGCAAGTTACACGGTGTGTACAGCTCTGTCTGGAGAGGATTAGGAAAAATGTCCCTGACAATGGCCCCATCATCTTCCCCTCTATCCAACCAACGACCACATGGAAAGCGCAGTTTCTGTCCCAACGACGGAGCATCAATTTCCACCCAGTCAAGAAACCAGCCTGCTGATCCACCTCCTAAAACAGAAATACTGTTAAAACTCATGTTTCTTTCAGTGTGCTGTTTAAAGTAGTGCATAGACAGAGGTGTTACTATACCACAATTGTCATGACCAATACGGATTTTCTTAAGTGTTCCAAGATCCACAGCTTCCACAGTAAACTCGTCAATCAAACCCCGCTCAAATTTATTTTTATGAGTCTTTGATGCCTTTAGGTTGATTATTCCTGTATGTACACAGACATACGGCAGAGATTTAATCTGATTTAATACATTTTCTACAGACTACTTTACAAATGTTTAAAGTAGACAAGACAAGACATTTATTTTTGTATAGCCCAATATCACAACAGTCGCCTCAAAGGACTTAACAGACTGCACTAGACAACATCCCCTGTACTTAGACCCTCCATCAGGGTAAGGAAAAACTAAAAAAAAAAACCCAGCTGGTAAAAAAAGAGAAACCTCAGGGAGAACTACAGAAGGAGGGATCCACTCCCAGGACGGACAGGCCGTGCAGGAATGTGTCCAGGACAGTTGAAAAATATATAGAAACACACAATACAAGTAATACCTGTATCATCTTTTGTGCCATACAGGATCATAAACACGTTAGCATCTGTTCCTGCATACTTCTTGTCACCAGTTTTTATCCTGAGAGTGTATGTGGTTGACATAGCTTTTGAGAAACAAAACACAATTTATTACTTTGCCAGTTTTTTATGTTGTTACTAGTTATGTTAAAGTTTAACACCTGACTTTTACCATTCTACCTTTTTATAATTTTGCAACTGTCTCACCTTTCTGCTCCAGACCAAGAGTGGCTTCAGAGTCTTCCTCATCCTCATCTCCTTTTTTCATAAAGGCCTCATCCACAGGAACAAGCTCCCTTGCAAGCTGCCCATCATCTTCATCAACTGCCAGCCAGCGTTTACAAGGAAAAAAGTACCTAAAAAAGTCAATATTTTATTATTTAAATGTGTTTTTTATCTAATGTTTTTTTAGATGGTGCCATAACTAACAAATGTACTGTACCGTTTCAGACCACTAAGTGGCGCTGTTTAGATATTTGTAAATGCATCGAGGAAGATGTTCATTTTTGATGTATGTGTCAACACAAATAATTGAGCTATGTTGAATTTAAATGTTTTATGTTTTATAAATACAGAATTGAGCCACACAAATACAAAGATAATTGACTCTGATAAACCTACGTGGTGTCGTCTTTGTTGTCAATTATCTCAACCCTGTCTAGAAACCAGCCAGCACTGGCCTGGCTATTGTCATGTCGAATTCTCAGTTTCTTCAAGGTGCCTAGGTCCACTGCTGTAATGGTGAAAACATCTTCCTGAGGCACACATCAGGGACAAAGGGTTATAAAATATCACAGGGCCTAATTACACCATAAGTCATTCTTAAAGGCAGTGACAGTCTCTTGATAAAACTAATTATTATTGTTATGTAATGTCATTCATACCTGGCCATTCTCAAATTTGTTCAAATTGTTGGACTTTCTCAGTTGCCGCTCCCCTGTGTCACCAACCTCTCCGTAAATGTTAATGTAAACTTTGGCATCAGTCCCCGCCCCCCAAATACTTCCGGTGAAAACATGCACTTCATATGAGTTCACTGAGAAGAAATATTTATTACATTTTTAGCAGCAACATTTCAAATGCAATTAAACATTAGTCATACTGAGCAAAAGGGTCACTGATGCTCTGCTCACCCTCAAGGTCTTCATTATCCTCCGTCAGCAGCTCCACCACAATCTCCCCATCCTCCTCGTCCCTGGCCAGCCACCGGTTACAAACAAATCTAAATGTCTCTACCACTTCCTGCATCTCCTCAATTATCTCTACCTCCTCTTCTTCTTTCTTTTTTTTTTCTTGTCCTTCTTCTTGTCTTTTTTGGTGTCTTCCTTTTTAACCTCAACCTGCACCATAGCCATAGTTAAACGCTTGACATCCACTGTTTCTAGGAACCAGCCATCTCCAATTCCTTTTCCATCATGGAAAATACGGATCTTATAGACTTTACCCACATCCTGAGCCTCAGTCTGAGGAGAGGTAAAAAGTATGTTATCTTTGTATAACACAGAGGTTGATCACAAGCCTAAATACCTTGTAAGTAATCTTTTGAAACCAACCTTAAAGATCTCAGTGGTACCACGCTCAAAGTTGTTGGAGCGACTTTTTAGAGGGAGTACTTCAGTTTTACCTTCATCTCCATAGATTTGACAGAAGACACTTGCATTGGTTCCCCCCGCACGCACATCTCCTGTGACTACGGTTACTTCATAGTTGATTACTGTTACAGGGCAAAAGAGAATAAAGACTCTAAGCCAGTTTATTCTGACAAGGCAGTATATAAAACAATTCATTTAGACAGTAAAGCACATTTGCTCATTACATTTTTCGATGTCTAGAACCTCACTGGGGTAGATTTCTACCTCCACTTTCCCATCAGCTTCATCTTTACAGAGCCACCGGTGGCTTGGAAACGTGTATTCCAATCCATGAACAGGCACAGAGATCTGCACACTGTCCAAAAACCAACCAGCGCGTAGGCCCTCATTTGTGTGGCCAATCAGGAGACGGTTGATCTAAAAGCAATTATCATAAAATAGATACTACATAGATAATATGTAGGAATCATATACTGTACTGGCATTGACTTGACTTGCCTTTCCAATGTCAGATGTTTCTAAAGTGAAGATGTCAGTACGTCCTGTCTCAAAGTAGTTTCTCAAGTCGTTGTCAGAAACAGCCAGTATCACTTTGTCCGAGTCTGCCTTTTCTCCATACAGCTTGACGAAAACCCTGGAGTCAGAGCTTGCCCCATTCACACTACCCGTCTTGATTGCAATGTGGTAGCTAACATCTGTAATACGTTGAAACTATACATTAATTTGGGTTGTATAATTATTTTTACATTCTTTAAAACTTCAAAAAGTAATTTTGTACTCACTAAACAGACGTACACCCTCTCCAGCCGGAACTAACTCACGGACAATCTGTCCATCATCCTCGTTGTGGTCTAACCATCTAAAGGTAATAGTAGTAAAGCTTTTTTTTAATTTATGTATAAAAAATAATAGTTTATAGGTGCAGCTTTTTGTATACACAAGATAGTAAAAAAGGATTGTAAACGGTTGGACATTTTACTCATTCAAGGACTGATACAAAAGTAATTAGGTTGGAAGCCAAACTAACACACACAGGAAGAACCTCTTTAGGGCGGTAATACAGCACCACTGTCTTGCGGTTTACCCACAGTTATTTGAGGAGGGAGCTGGCTGGCCACTGTGTACTTAGTCCCTATTTGTAAAGGCAAGCACATCGCTCAGCTGCCTAACAACTTAAACACTGGAGAACTAGTGGGAGGAGATGCAGCTAATTTGCAGCACTTATAATGCTTTTAGCACTTTCAACGAGGTAAAGGTTCACTGGTTGGTGTCCTTAATGGACAGGAAAAGTCTAACAAATGGAAGAAGATAAAAAAAATATGTCTGTAAATAGTGACATGCCTGTAACAAGGGAACTCAATTGCCAAAGACTCAGGCTGGCCCTCCTCTCTGACCATCACCTTATCAAGAAACCAACCACAACCTCCACCGCGGCCGTCATGTCCCACACGCACCCTCCGCACCTGGCCCAAGGTCACGGACTCAATGAGAAATTCATCATGCTAAGAAATAAAAACAACACTTTTTCATTATTATTGTGTGTATATTGAGAAAATTTACTGACTTTTAACAAACTTACATTTCCCTTCTCAAATTTGTTGACATTATTTTTGCTCATTATCATGAGCCGTTCCCCTGTATCTCCTAGGTCACCAATTATATTAAGAAAAACAGTGGCATCTGTGCCACTACCACTGACTGTGCCAGTGCAGATGGTGACGCGATACTTTATCACTAAAAAAAGGACATGTAATTATGACAATTCATCTTTCAATTTGTCTCATTTGAATTATAGGTCAATAGTGAAATTTTATTAGGACACTTACACTGCAGTTGCTCATCGATGAGGCCTCCGGTTGCTGGCAGCTCTCTGACAATCTCATTGTCATCTTCATTTATGTCCAGCCAGCGGCCACATTCAAATGAATATTTCTCCTTCGTTAGGGTCTTTAGTAGAGTAACCTGCACAAAGAGTCACTGCAGATATTAATTAGCTGCCAAAAGGAGACTGCTGCAGTACGACTATATATTCTGCAAGGTATGAATAAAAGCGATTAACCAGCTATAAACCGCATTTGTATTACAATGTAGTGCCTTTATGTGTAAATGTAGGAGAAAGAATCAAGTTGTATTTATTCTGTCAGAAGTGACAGAACACAGTGGATTAAATGGTTTCAATTGACAGACAGGGTAATAAGTCTAACCTTAGCTAAATGCCAGCCCGCAAATGGATTTCTCTTCTCGTGCCAGATACGCAGTTTACGCAGTCTCCCTATGTCAGGCATTTCAATCTAGAGTAAGGGACAAGGAAAAAACAAGGAAAAGGGAAAAGTAGGCTACAAGACACAAAAGCTTAAGTGCATCGTTGGGTTTCCTTTAGATACCTACAATAAATTTATCAACTTGCCCCTGTTCAAAACTGTCTGAGTTGTTTTCCAGTTTTATCTCATCAGATTTCCCATTCTCTCCATAGATCTGCAGAAACACCTGAGCATCTGTTCCTGCCCCCTTCACATCTGATGTCCAAATCCAAAGGGACCATGGGTACTCTAGAAAGAAAAGTAAACAGTTGGTTATTCATTCATTCATTTTCTACCTCTTGGTCCTGTTATGGGTCACGGATGACTAGAACCTATCCCAGCAGCTTTGGGCCTGAGGCGGGGTACACCTTGGACAGTGGCCAGTGAGTCGCAGGGCTATATATATATAGCTTTATAGATATAGACACTGACAGAGAATCATTCACTCTCACATTCATTCACTAGGGACACTTTAGATTTGCCAATTGACCTATACATGCATGTCTTTGGGCGGTGGGAGGAAGCCGGAATACCCTGAGAGAACCCACAGTAACAGGCTGGAGTTGGCCGAGGATGTTCAACTCGGCAGAGGTTTGAACTCTCAACCTTCTTGAGTGAAAAGTTGTAATGGAAGTATTTCAAGGACAGAACTTGCTACACACAGATATTATTGCAACAACAATAAATAGTCAAATTAGTCCAACAACAGATCTGTAATATGTGTGGACCTACTCTTAATTTTCTTTTGTCTAAGTGAGACCATCTCATACAATTCTCTCTCAATCAGTCCATCGCCTTCGTCTTCATCCAGCCACATGCCACATGGAAATGTCTGTTCAATGCCTGTGAATGGACAGTACACTACAACCTGGAAAAAAAGGAGTGCTTTGTTGGTAATCAGCAATTTCATTTTACACTAACTCTCTGCAGAGTTGTTTATTACCTTTTGACAGTACCATCCTGCACCCACAGCCCCATTGTCATGCCCGATGGAGACCCTGCTGAGCGGGCTGATCAGTTCACAAATCTCCACATTGAAAATATCAATGAGACCGCGCTCAAAAGCACCACCCTCCAAAAAGATTTTCCCACTATTTTTCAAACCCTTAGAGCCATGCATAACCATATGGATTTTAGAGTTGGTGCCTGCTCCTCTTACATTTCCAGTCATCACTTGCACATTGTATACAATCCCTGTAAAATAAAGAAACCTTCATTAAAATATATTTTTGCCTCTAATTTACAATTTTTGCATGTACCATATGTACTTACCCATTGGCTGTACTGATCCCACCAACACATCCCTTTGTATTTTGCCATCATCTTCATCCATGGCAAACCACCGATTAACAGGAAATTCATATATTTCTTTATTCCCCATGTCGTCAATTCCAACCTGGACAGACACAGCTTTTACCCATTATGAACGTGACATCAGACAGTATTTTACATGTCTATGTTGTTAGTACCTTATCTAGAAACCATCCAGCTGATGAACCTCTGTTGTTGTGACCAATAGTTATTTTCCTCAGCCTTCCTAAGTTGGGAGCTTCAATTGTGAACTTGTCCTCAGATCCACGTTCAAAGTTGTTTTTGTCACTGTCCAATCGTCTCTCTCCTGTTCGAATAAACACCTCTTTTAGAACAATAATCATGTGGCAGACAGTTTATAGCCTCGTGTAGAAAATGAGCATCACCTGTATCACCATTCTCTCCAAAGATATTCAAGAAAACATCTGCATCAGTCCCACTGCCTTTCATGTCAGCAGTGAACACACTTACTATGTATTTATTCACTAGAAAACACAGAGAAGAGACAAGTTAGATCTAATATTTGTTGTCACATCTGACTCAAGATTTATTCAGGTAAGTGTTGTTTGTCTCGATTACAACCAGAGCTCCTTCAAAACATATTGAATGACTAAAGACAGCGATATGATAGATCACATTTCAACAGAGAGCATTTTGGCAGGTTCACCAGAGTGTTACACCAATGGACTCGAAAGATCAGTAGACCTGACTCACTAGTATTGCCTTTGTATCTGGCTCATAAACGAGTTTAAAGAAGAGGAGCACTTTGTTTGCCAAAAGGAAAATAATGCGTTGATAATGTTATTATATAATAATATACTACCTATTACTTATTATTTTAAAAGCAATCGCGCAAAAGGTCAGTAGCCCCTGGTAACCGCTAAGTAAGCTTGTTTGCTTCAGTGACGATAAACTTCAAGATTGTTTTTAATGGTGAGATGACTATCAAAGCCAACTTAAAGGCCTGGGGATTCATTGCTTTATTACTCAAACTATAAAATTTATGACCTAATATCTTTGAGTAATATTCAGTTTGGATCCAAAATTAAGGTTTAGGCCCAAGTGAATAACGCTATGTAGCTAACGTTATAGGCTAACTAACTTGCGTTGTTGGCTAAACGCAAGGAATGTGACCTTAATATGCATTTTCAGTTTGTAATAGTAGGCTATCTATATGTAGCTTTTTTTAGTTGGCTTTGCCTTAAGCATTTAGCCAGTGTCAATATAAAAACTGTATAATGAAACTCTTTGAGCCTATCATACTACATTGTGAACATGCCTCTGTGTAGCTACTAAGTTAAGCCATTTAGCTAGTCATTTGCATGCCATTTTATTTGTAATATACGTTGTTGTGTGTATATCACAATACTGTGTATGCCTTATTTTTTACAACCATTGGTTATATGCTTGTTATACAGTGACCTACGTTTCGGGACGTCCAAGGGGTTTAGGCTGCCCAGCAGGTCTCTGACAAACAAGTTGTCCCCCTCCTCTCGGCTCAGCCAATTGTTGCAGGCAAAATAGAAGCGCAGATGTGGTCGGTTCATGTCGGTCACCACTACCCTGTCCAAGAACCAGCTGGCGTTCATCCCTGTGTTGTCATGCTCAATCCTGTAGAGGCAATAATTAGTAAAAAGCCCATGCAGATAATTGCACAAGCTTGACACATTAGCCTCTTTACATGTAACACATTGAAATTGCCATCTTAGTTTGACTCCACTTGTGCACAAGCCACATATTGTTCAAAGAAATGTTTTTCTTTAGTTTTTTTTTTTTCTTGTCATGGTAAAATGGCATAGTCGAGGTTCTGGCAGGTCACAATACATTTCAGGTTAACCTTGTCTCTGGATCAATTCCTACACTACACAGCAGGAAAAAACGTTTAGTGTCGAAGGATTGTGGTAAATGAATGAATTTGTGTTACAGTACCTCAGCTTTTTAATAGGGCCAACGTTCTGTGTTTTGACACGGAAAACATCAGTTTTATTCTTCTCAAACGCTGTCTGACTTCTGCAAATTGAAGGAACAAGGACAATGTTGACAATCGGCATACAGACAAAATTGTGTGTGGTGTAGCAAAACAAAGTTATTTATACTGTTTTAGGTTTGTAACATTATGTAACATGAACTCATTTTCCCTTAGCTAAATATTTGATAGATTATCCAGGGGTTTTATGGCAGTTGTATAATCTGAAACCTTCAATGCTTCATCCTTGCCGTTAACACACCTTTACCCATGGCAGAGTTGAACTGGCCAGGCATCTACTCTTAACCAGAGAGCTAAGGATCACAAACGAAACATTTTGTGTATACAATATTGTGAAAAACCATTACTAATACAAAACATTCTCAATGCAAACTTTGGAATTCATGCAAATTGACTGGTGTTCACAGTGAATGTCCAAAGTGTTGCATTTCTTATCTGCCTCGACTCATACTGTCGGGACAAATATATTCCTGTACCTGTATCATGTTGTAAAATGTTCATCAGTCATTACACAATACAGGCTGGACTAATGCATATCTGAGTAAGGTGAAACTCCTTTTTGGACTAGTCGCTCATTTCTCCAGATTGGCAACACTGTAGTGGCAGCAGGGATAAAGAATACATGGCCTTGTAACGAAGCCTCAAGATGAGTGCGAAGCCACAAGGTGTGGGTGACATGGTCCTCTGTGGCTTACAATAAGCCTTATCCTATACAGGTAACCTTATCTGTCAATCAATGGGTGTACAGATAAAGGGAGCCTGCCGCTGAGAAGATCCCCTGGGAGTTATTTGATCATCCACAGAAATGACATCGTGGTCTTCTTTCATTTGGCTTGAAATGAAAAGAAGACCTGCCATGTCACACAGTTTCTCCTTACTCCAGATATTCTCTGTTCAACACTATTTCTGTATGGAGACAAATTACTGGACAGCATTCACTGTTTTATAATATTCTGCGTATTCTATGTTTTTAAATACAAATTGTTCCATTGTATACATTTTGATGAATTTTTTGTTTTCCACAAAATGTATTTATTAAAAAGTATCATAATGACAACTGAATGATTTAACAGAAATGCTGTCCCATACAGAGCAATAATACAACCCAAATCATTGGTAGCATCAAAACCATCTTTTACTAGACTGGAAATATACCTCTTTTCTGTGCTGAGGAATTAAACAGAGCAGAAGAAATAACTGTTAGTAGAAAACATCAGAACAAAATTAAAATTTCTACTAAATGTATCTTTAGTATTAGAAAATGTTTAATAAATAAGTTAAAACTTTAAAGGAACCCTAAAAATGGGAAAAAGTGATATAGATGTATATATGGACAAATTAAATTTAATACATTTCAAACTCACTTGCTAGCCAGGTGAACTTTAGGCGTGACACCAAAGTCTCCAAAAAGAGTAACAAATACGTTAGCATCAGTTCCAGCTCCTTTTACATCACCCGTGATAGTGACCACCTCATACACTAAAAGAGATATAAGACACAATATGTCAAAAATATTTACAACCACAGTGGAAAAACTCAATATACAGAATAATAACATTTCCAAAGCTCAAATCCAAGGTCATAACCTTAGCTCTGCAAACTTCAACAAAAATCTCTCTATGTATGCTTGCACACAGATTCAGAACAGTAATGTATGTCTTGGATGTTGCCAGTTGAGGTCTTCTCAAATTTCACAGATGTTTGTTTCTCTGACCGAGTCACTGTGTTGTTGAAAATGGGATGAAAATGCAGCAGTTTGTTAGATTTAGCCTGCTTTATATCGGTTTTGATTGAGTTGAAGAGTGGACATGGTGGACATTGAGTATGACCGGTGCATTTATTTTGTTCAAATTTGTTGCTTTAGACATTGACTTAAATCCAAGTTACTTTGAGCTGTTATTGACAGAGATGATAAAAAGTACCAATTTCAACAGGAGATTAGTCGGCCCATTGACTTGTGTAAAATAGGTGTGACAGAATACAATGTTGTCTGTTTCATAATAAGCCTTATTGCCTAAAGATACCACAGAAACAAAGAACATATAGTGTTAAAGAGGTAACAGAGTCCCGATAAAGAGCAATTTGAGCAAAGCCAGTGAGACAAGGACAAACAGATCTAATCAAGTAAACAGAGCCTTTAAAAGCAGATTACAGAGAAAGAGAGACACATAATAAAATCAGATGGGCACTAGCCTGGTCAAATCAGATAAACTCCTTGAGGGGTTTTAGACAGCACAGAGCTAACAAAGATACATTGTTAATGAGTGTGCGGCATATCTTCTTTGAGGTTGACGTCCTCTTTGTTTGCCAAATCTTTCCTGCTACAGTTTAGAAATATAAATAAAGCTGCAATTTTTTATGCCTTCAACTTTTCTGTCATAATGAACAAATCAAAAAGTAGCAAGCAGGGGCCTGTGGACCCAGTTGTGTCTACCTGACTTGGCTTTAGGCCTTAGTGTCTATCGCACTGGGACTGCACCCAGCACCTGTCTGCCCCCAATCCTCTGTTTGGCTTCATTCATGTAGAACATTACCATGCTTTCATCAAACAACAATCACAGAGGAAATCCCTCTGGGGTGTCCCCAATCCTAACTGAACAGTATTTTGTGTCACAAATCATGGCAATATAAACAACAATATTGCATTTTACACATGGTGTTTTATTGTGCTGTTTATCAGAGTATAATGTACATAGCTTACACTTGCAGATAAAAGCGTACCTTTCTTTTTGTAGTAGTCTTCCTCGTACCCATCAGAGGAGTCGGTGTGGTAATCCAGCAGTTCTTTCTGGTAAATTGCTGCGTAATCTACCTGTTTACTCTTCGATTTTTTCACCTTTTTCTTTTTGTCATCATCACTTTCTGCAGAGCCCTTTTTGGCTTTCTTCTTTTTCTTTTTCTTATTGTTTTCATCCTCCTCTTGTTCTTTGATCAGCGGCTCCTCATCATCATCACTGTGAGACTTTTTTTTCTTCTTGCCATCTTTAGACTTCTTATTCTTTGATCCCATCTCCTGGTCCGCTTCTGGATCTTCAGTGGACGACTTCTTTTTCTTTTTCCTTTTCTCCTCCTTTGCTTCCTCAGTCACTTCCCCTTTATGATTCTCAGATTTGCCCTTTTTGGAAGTGGGTTTTGGGTCATTATTGTTTTGCTCTCCTGCATCATCCTCATTTTCAATCAAAGGACCACAATCATTGTCTTTCTTTATCTTTTTTTTTTCTTTTTCCTTGTCTTTTTTCTTCTCTTTCACCGAGGCCTCCTGATTTTCTGACTGGTCAGCAGTCTTGTGTTTCTTGTGAGTCTTGTCTCCCTTTGTGGTGTCCTCTCGTGTCACACCGTTGCTCCGCTCCTTTAGCTTTGGCACTGTCTCCTTCACTTCGTCATCAAGCTCTTTGGTTTCTCTTGAAGCTGTGGATTTTTTCTGTTTCGACGGCATCTTTTATTTATCCACTTCCCTAGCCTTTAGTTTCGTAAGTGAGGCCTTGTGTTTCTAATGCTGTAAGACAATTCATTTGACCCTCGGCAGGTGAGAGGTTCTCAGACCATGAGTTTCAGAGGAGCCTGGAGCATGAAGCTGTAGATACTGACTATGGCTGAGCATATACGGGCTACGCTTAGTCTAAGGTCTCCTATCTGGACAGTTTGGACATACAACTAATAGATACTACTCATGAAAAATTACTGTCACCTCAGTGGTCACGTGACCCAGGGGAGAAAGCCCTGTGAAAAAGGAGACTTGCCCAGAGAACTTATCCTCGTTGCCACAGCACGCTCCATTATTCATAGTGTTAGGATCGCTTTACTGCTGGGGGCGTCTCGCTTTGACCTAAACTCACGCACCCCCAGACAGACTAAAACACAAGCTACAAATTAACTGTGTAAAAATGTCACATAAGACCTCATTAACATGGCTACAAGCAAATGTATGATTCTATATTTACATTTATTCATTTAGCTGACACTTTTATTTAAAGCGACTTACATTAAGCTTCAATTCACCAGTGTTACAGCTGGAACACCACTGGAAGCAAGGTGGGTTAAGTGTCTTGCCCAAGGATACAACGGCAGTATGAACTGTGGGGAGAGTGGGAATTGAACCACCAACCTTCCGATTGAGGGACAACCGCTCTACCACTGAGCCACTGCGCCCCTCACATTCAGTGTGTATATGAGTTTGTCTGTGCTGAGATAAGGTGTTAGGATCATGTGTAAGAAAATAAGGCGGCTTTATGTATTACAGAATACAATAATTGTGGACTAAAGAATGGCTTCACATTCTGTTTGTACAAAATTCTGAAGATTGTACCAAGGTTTAGATTAAGGATTGCAATGCAGTGTTTTTAGTCCAGAGTTCAGACCCTCTATCTGGTATTCCTACTTTCTTATGGAACAAAAATCAAAATGACTTTAAGGCTTTATATTTTACATGATTTCAAGACAATCTATTTGATGAAAAAAAGTTTGATTGTGTTGCCTTGTTTAATTATGAATCTATACATTTTCTATACAAAGGATTCTTTCCTTTTTTTAGTTAGGTGAAATGACAAGAAGAACACACAAGATACAACTGTATTTCAAAGACTATTTTGCAGTATATATGGACTATGATGGTATGTGTAGTTTTACAAAAGTGCATTACTCAAACAGTCAAAATGGCACCTGGCTGTGGGCCAGATCATGCCATTAGCCTTATTACACCTAGTGTCTTTCCTCAAATGAACCTAGGATTCAGTCCACCTCCAATAAAATGAATACATGTTAATAACTTGTTTATATAAAAAAATCTTTAAAAGATCACCTAAACCCTACCTTGGTCACTTCCTGTAAAAGCAGAACGGTTTCACAGTGTATAGTCCTGTGTTTATAAATTAGATTCAATAAGTAACTTTTCTGTCACCAGTCTCTCTAAGTCATTATGAGTATCTTTGTGGGCCAGTTGTACTAAAAATAGTCTTTTAATTTGGCAACATATCAAGTGTAATTTCAGTCAGTGAACTCACAGTGTCAGGTATAGCAGCAGACAAAGAAAAAGATCATAAAATAGAGATTACAGATAAATGTGAATATCCAAAGAATTTTATTTACAAACACATAACAAAGAAAGTCCAGAGTTTAAAAAACACTTCTCTTGTATGCAACTTAAATATACCTCATGTGTGACATTTTAGAAGTAATGTTGGGATTTCTAAGAGATAGAAAACAAATCAGAAACAGAAACAAACAGTTCTTTATAAATGAAAATTGCACCGCCTAAACAGAGAAGCAACACATTCTGATATATAGATGACATGCTTTTTTCTTAAAAACATTTTGCAGTGTAAGCTAAAATTAAATCTATTTCTCAGAAATCAGCGCTCAAAGGCGCAATGCTTCGCACAGTGCAAACTCAAAGCTCACAGTTAAAAGGAAGGTAAGAAAACAGACTCGTATTCAGTTTCTTTAGGGGGCAGCAATCATCTTCATTCTGACATCCAAAATACATAATTCAACGGCATCCACTATTAAAGATTTTACATAATCCATTCATGTTGTAGTCATACGGTTTAATTTGTCAAAAAGCACTGTGAGCTTCAGTGTAGGCTTTAAACAGTGTAAACATATTTCAATGAGTATTAAAGCAGGCACGCACAAAGCTAAGTACAGAACAAAGTCATGCAGAGCATCACATGTTTGTGAATGAAGTTTACAAGAAAACTGATTTTTAAATGAGGACTGCACATACAACCTATTTCTAAGTGGACCTTTGATTTGGGCCAAAATCATTTTCATAATGAATTTATGATATAGATAAGCAAAACACATGAGTGGATTGCATCTTATTTTAGTGGAGGGGTTTAATACCTCATAAGGCAGTATGGCTTAAGAAATACAGTAAATAACAGCTAGAGGCTGGGCCGCTCAACGGTGCTCTGATGCTTTTTGTTAAAAAAACAACAAAAAAAACAGTTTTGCTGAAATTGTGCCATGTTTAAATTACAAATCAAACCCATTAAGGGACAGGGGATTGTTCTTTAATCAAAACTAGTAAAAATATTTAAACAAGGCCTCTGGAAAACTAGGCAATTTAGAATACCAGCTTTTAAAATATTCCCCAATATCCAGTCAATGTGATGAATATAAATGCATTTAAAATGTAACTTTTATTCTTCTAAATTGTTTTATGAATAACGGCATGTCACTCTACATTTAAAGCTGCCAAGGTATCTGTTTCATAATTTGTATAACACTGAGTAGAAAAACATTATCTCGGTACAGTGGAGCCACTATAAAATGTCACAGAAACACTATGGAGACCACTTCTTGCACTAAAAGTAAGCATCTTATGATTTAACTGTTAACCCCAAATTACTGTGAGCAAGTAACTGTACTCCTTAAAGGTGAGGAAAAGTGAGTAAAATCTGACATTACATGAGAGTAGTGAGGGATCACGTGCATGACCCTGTATGTAGATTGATAATCCCGCGGGTATGCATGTGAATAAAATTGAAAATTTCATGGGGCATTGCATGGAAGCCTGGTCGTGGCTTGACGTTGTCATAGTAGTGGTGTGTTATAAAGATGCCAGAGGGATTCATTGGAAATGCCCAGAAACCGTAGAGATGAACCTCCTCACACATCTCTAAGGCAGCTGTCACCAGCATCAGGCCACTGCTTAGCCTCTTGGCCCGGACGCCCTGCACAGCCCAGAACCGCTGCACATTGAGCAGGTACTGTGGGTGGAAAAAAAACACACCTCTCTGGGAATCAAAGTCATCCAGCATGTACTTGACTCTAAAAGATACGTCAGTGTTGCGTGTGTTGTAGAAAGCTGGAAGAACAACTGAGGAGTTCTCATAGTTTTGGAGAACTTCGTAAAATGGTCGCCGCCATTTCTCGAGCTTTTGAAACCTGTGGACAGAGGAAATACAGCAGGGACACAAAAAGTAAATCAGAGAGAAAAAAAGTGAGATAATCCATATTTGCGATACCTCTCAGTTATAATGCTTGGGTTTATGGTGACCAGGTCGGTTTTAGTCCCAACATCAGCGGAGTACTTCTCATTAATGGGTGGTATATTACACCTGCAAAGAAACAATCACACAACTGTTTTAATAAATACTATCACAGACTTAAACAACACTGAGCAATAACCCAATAAAGTGTTCATCTTTCACATAACATGATTGAGGGATCAATTATACCTAAACACAAAATCTGAAGAGTCAATTTCCTTTCCACATTTGCTATTCTTGATGATGCCCCCATTTCCAATGACAGCACATTTCTTATACTGTGATTTGGAAAAAGGCATATCCTAAAAGGACAAAAACTTAAGTTAGAATTTCTCATACAAATTATAAGCACAATTGCAAAAATAACATAAATTAGTTGTATAAATTAGTGGTTGTTTTTGCTTTTTGTTGTGCAGAGGCAAACTCACATCTGGGAACATTTTGAAGATCTCTGTGGTGATGGGCAGGATGCCACTCGTGTCCACCTCATACCTCAGTTTGGTCCCTGCAGGAGTGTTCCTCTTGGTGGTGAACAGAAATGCGGGAGCATTACAGCAGCGAGAGAGGGACATCCTTTAAGAGAGGAGAGGTATTATGTTTTTGTAATTACTGTAAGACTATTAATTTTTTGGTAAAAGCTCACTTGAAGTTGCTGGTCTCCTCCTTGTTCTGGCCCCACCTACACACCTGCAGGTTTCGCCATCTCTCAAACAGCTCAGAGGTTTTCACCCTGGCAGACAGGCACAGAGACTTACAAAATCAGGAGGTATACCCTTAGACATGTCTTTTTCTAACTGATCAAGTTCCTATTTTCTAGTAATTTGAAGAAATAGTATAAAAACATTAAAAGACACTGTCATAGCAGCAGATTTTAGCACATCTAGGTTTGAACTTGGCACTGGCTTTGACCAGCATGTCTGAAAATAGCTTTCCTTGAAATGACAATACTTTTGATATGATTGGGGGATGTGATATGCTCAGGAAGCATGGCTCCATTACTGTTTGGCTTTCTGGCCGAGGGACTGCAGCTGTTTTCTGCCATAGCCAGACTGGCTCACAGCCCTTCATCATGCGCCTAGAATGAGACTGACAATAAAGACTGACAGCCGCAGGGAGACATACGAAAGGTCAGTGGACACTGTTCATATTAAGGGAATAGATGCTGCTCGGATTGCCATGACTGTAGTTGTTGGCTATAGTAATCTAAACTATAGTCTGGGACATTTTATTAGTCTTACATAGATAATATTTTGTCTTCCCCCAGAAATTCTTTACATCATCAAACCGTTACTATCCAAACAAGGGCTGTGCTGACCACAATCTGTAAGATGTAATAAAAAAAATCTATTTAAAAGTACCTCATACAGTATACGCTTAAACTTAACCAAGTCTGCTCCACAATGAACACTCACATTGACAGGACTTTGACATCCATAATCTCTTGTCTAAGCTCCCTGCATGCTGTGGAATTGTATTCAAAGGAGCCGTCATAAGTCTCCAGATACCTGGTGAGATACATACAGTCATTCTCTGAATAGGCTTGGTCAAAACAGGAGTATATCAAATGCATTTATAGACTCAGAAAAGACTAGAAAAGAACATTCAAGGACAACATCACAAAATTACTTTAAATGCCTATGTTTTGACTTAATGAAATACTTCGATCGGTCTAGCACTGTGGAATGGCAAATGGCAGAAGTGATGCAACTGGGTTTAGTTAAGTCGCAAATAGAAAAGTAACAAATGCTTTACTAGACACTTGCACCAGATTCTGTTACATCTTAGTCTAAACCAATGTGGCCTCTAAAACTGTCAAACTAAAATGGCTTTCCTACTTTGATGTATTGCTATAGGTTTTGAATGATATGTTAGGATATGAAGGATATGTTTTAGTTTATATGCAGCTTTTGGTTAAAATAGAGAATTAAAATGGAAGCTTTATGTGGTAGATTAGAAAGCGGAGTTGGGTAAATATTATTACGTGTCATAGTTTCTGTCCTAAACTGCTTTACTAATGTTACGGTACATCAACCTTTATGTTTATGTCTGTGGGGGAAAAGTTTAAGCTTTTGAACTATTTTTGCCCTCATACATTAAACTCCATTGTGGCTGATTTCAATCTAAATATTCGTGTGGTGTATTCCACAGTAGAAATAAAAACAAGAGATTTTCAAGAATAAATACTGGTGTTCATTATTTATGCTATCATACAATTTAGAATATTATCTTGATAGTCCTATGACAATTATAATACATATTTTATTGTGCCTAAAAGTATACTAAAATACAGCACCTAACTACTACTTAGTTACATAATTTCTGCCCCTTAACGCCTACGGGCTCAACTGAAGTCAAGAGAACCCTAATAATGCAAAGTTGAAATGAATGATTGCTAGATAGATAACATGAAGTAGTGCATTTAAAAAGATGGGGGGAAAAAAAGAGAAGATGTTACCTCTGGCTGTAAAGATTCATGAAGTAAATTAAAAAATAGTATGATAATAAAGAGTATGACAAGCAGCTACAATCAATATGTAAGGATGCAATAAAGGAACAAGATGCTGGGATGGAACTGTACAAATGATGAAACTGGTTGTCTACATCCACCTGATGATGCAGTGTATTTCTGAAGAAAGAATGTCTATCTTCTAAATTTCTGACACTTTAAAATGAACATGTTTTTGGTTGTTTTAGCTAAGATGATCAAACCTTTGCAAGTGTTTTCTGTTTCACAGTTAGGTCGTTTTTTTTTTATCTCATTGGGTTCTACGGTTGAATGCTCAATCCAAGGTGAAAAAAAAAAACTTTTTTACCACAGCTAATGGAAACTTATGCTCAGCACAGGTAACGTTTGAAGATTTGTGGGGAATCTGGGACAAGCCTGTCTTCTTAGATTTAAGGAAATTAAAGTGTAACGGGAGTAAATCCAGGTCGCAGAGAGAGACAATGCAGATGTGAGAAGGGGAAGCAGAGAAGTGTCCACATTATGTACATGGCATACACACAGAGTTGTGCTTAACATATGAAACACAGGCTGAGAACGACAAGGCACTTGGATATGGTGCTGGATGGGACACAGAGGCACGAGGAGAAGCCAGTACATCAACAGTGGACCGTGGTTCAACCAGCTTCTGAAGGGGGAATGGAATTTGGGGATCTGTGATCAGGGTGGACGGGATCAGACAACATGCAAGAGCAAATCTAAAGTGCAACCACCACTGAAAAATATGAGAGTTTATACCTTTGGACTAATGAAAAAGAAAGAGGCATTCTTGGGTTTCTGTGAAAGTACTAAAAAAAATGCCTCCAGAGAGGCCTACCTGGAAGAGCGTTTTTTTTTCTTCTTAATATCAGCTAGGCAGGGTGTGACTATTACGGAGATCTGTGAATCTGGCTGTAAATTCTGACGGAAACATCTGTCAACATGCAGACAGGTTAAATTAGAGTTCAATTTGATGTAGTCCTGTGACATCAGCACCCCTGCTAACCTACTGAAAATGCAGTCTAAAAAACAGTTACAGAAAAATGCTACGTGTGCTAGTGTTCTCTGTTTAGCATTTGAGAAACTGCTGCCTAGGCCACACAACATGCAGGGCTGGGGCTTAAAACTTGTCTTTGCTGTCACTCTATTCTATCTGTTTCTCTTACACTCTCTTTTCTCAGAGGTGTTATGCAGTCAATCACGATGGAAAGATACCTTTTCCTTCCATTTCTGGCCGGCTTCTGAGATCCATCATCCAAGAAATTAACAGGACCGGTCCAATTTCCTGTCTCGTCCCCTTTGAGTCGGCTAAACTGTTGCGCACTATTAAGAAAATGAGTCAGTTTATTTGGGATTTATTGTTCTTAGTGTGCAAATGTCAAAAAGAGACACACTCACAAAGCTCAAAACCACTCTCACAATCACATACACATGCTTTTTACATTTGAGGGACCAGCTTTTTGGCTCAAGAAACAGTTAAATGGGACACTAAAGATGGTTTGAATGAATCCTCGGTTAATGGTACCATAGTTTGTGTTAATAATTTTTCATTTATAGTTGGCTGGGTTGTTGCCAATATTGTTGTGCTAAGTGCTGGACTTGTAATTTAATATATTAAAGTCAGTGTGATTTAAAGAACAAAAGGATTGAGCAATTGTTGCTGTGAAATTACTTTTAGAGAAGAGATGATAGGTTAGCCAAGTGACGATAGTAAAAGTTATGTAACGTTACAAAGGGATCTCAAACAATGTAGCACTTTCAGCTCTGCCCCTCATCCACAGATTTTTGAGATTCTGTTCTCAGTCATTAATTTTTAAAGTGCTATTCACATTTGAGTCCCTGTCAAAGAGGCAATGAGGGAAAATGTGTTTGTCGTCATTAATTAATATTAAATTGGGGTACCGCCTTTGCAGTGATTAGAGACTAAAACAATGTAGTATATCATTTATACACAGTAATGGTGGATCATATGAATATACAGATTGTGTGTGTGACTCACTTCTAAAAGTGTTATGTGGGTGTTAAGCTAAATCCAGGAGTTTGACTCAACTTAAGAGCTTTTATGTAACAAAGCATTTATCATAATCATTGCCCATCTCTAGGTCCATTGTGCTTCTCTAAAAGTCTTTCAATATGATATCGTCTGTTATCTATTATCAGAAAAATTGTGCATTGTAGATATTTTTTTTTCCCGTGAGCAGTAAGTGCAGTCCTCTGAAAACACCAGACTCAGTGATCAATAAAGTGCCTTCAAATCGAGCTAAAAGGTCATATTCCCCACTCTAATAGTAAATGAGGATATAATCTAGGAATGAGATCACATGAACAACAAGCAAGTATTTACTTTTGTGCTCCCACTTGCTTGTTTACATTTACATTTACATTTAGTAATTTAGCAGACGCTTTTATCCAAAGCTTGTTAAATATTATTATATTGCTCTGACTGAGCACAAACTAATAATAATAAACTAATGATGCATTATAATAAACACACATTGTGCTTACATGGCTCTAACTGCAGATATAAGACACCCTCATCCTCTTGAGAGTTAGACAGAGTCGAAAGTGCTTCTCTTCAAAAGTGTGTGACTCAATTAGATAATATCCCCCAACTAAAATTCTAAACCTCTCTGTGGCTCCTGTCTAAAGATTTGTGACCAGATTTGTCAGGCACTTGTCAGGTCATAACCTAAAATAAAAGGTGCCTCTTCTTCATATAGAAGACGACAATTTGTGTGGTTCTGATCTCTGTTTTACACTCGCATAGTCATACACACTGACTCACAGTCTCTCACTCCCATCATCTTCTTCTTTCTCTCACTCTGTGCCGTGTGCAGACAGACTGTAGCAAAATGGCTGCCACTGAGTAGCTGGTTTCTGTTATGTGGCTTGTTCCCCCTTGCTCCTAGGCTGGGTGCTAGGAGGAAAGGCGCGAGGGGAGGTGTCTGTTGCGTCTGAATTCATGCATCTCCTGGGGGTCGGGATGCCATGAGTGTGTTTAATATTCAGACCAGCCCAGCGGGGTGGCAGGGAAGGGGGAGTTTAACATTCAGCACATGTATGTTTTCTGTGAGGTAAACATGTATGTGCTGTCTGTAAATAGTCTGGCGGTGGGGTAACATATTCTGGTTCCTGTAACTGTTTTAGATTTGTTGTCTATTTTTAAAACCATAACGATCAAGGAGTCCAGCTTCTCAACATCTGCTCGTCTCACACTGAAGTTTTTCTCTAAATGTTTAAGGGGTCTGCAAATTGAAGCAGCATGAACTGACTGAATGTACAGTACTGACTGGGCTTCAGCTCAAAAGCCTCTCTCAGCTTTTGCTCTGCTTCTGATGCAGAGGTATTATAAAACATGGCTCTGCAGTGCCTGGGAAACACATGAATTATTTAAAAGGTATAAAGAAATACACATCATCTGAAACATGTCTTCTGTATGATCAGCTACAATAGATTTCACTTGTATTGTGGTGATCAGATGCCTTGTAAGATGTAGGCTAAGACCAGTCAAGAAGGCTGAAACGTAAAATCAAATAAAGATCTTTGGAAAAGGAAAGGGAAAACATTACCATACAAAGCAGAAGTACTGTGTATGGTATGAATGTGATGTTTCGTTTTTATAAAAATAAATCCAATGGAAATTGTTTTTATGCCACTGGAAAAAAAGATGGATGGTTAATTGCTATTGTTCTTTTCAGCCATTAAAGCTTTTCCCCATTCCTCCTGACATATTGGTGATGCAGCCACTCTGCTCCCTTTTACACTAATCACTAGGAGTTTATCATACATTTTTCATAATTCAGTCAGTATTTAGCACATATAGTCCTGAGTTAAACTACTATGAAAGCATGCCATTAAAAGTTGATATTAAATATAGTATATCATAATCAATAACAGGCCTACGGTCTGTCTCTAAAGAGTCCACATACGACTGCAAAAGAAGAATCCACACTTACCTTTTAATGTAGTTTTTTCCATAGAGTATCTGCTGCAATAATGTGACGAGCCCAAATGCGCAAATAAATATAAAACAAAGAGACCTATTGCCGAGTATGTCTTTACCCGACGATGGGTCGGTGTATCCCATTCTGCGGCGCAGCATCCAGGGCTGACGGTGACACCCAGCGAGGTGTCTCTTCGATGCATTCAGGACCAGGAGCGCAGGTGTCCACTACCCACTGGGCACAGCATGGTCCACCTAGGAGCTTTCACTGTTCTCAGGCCACATTACTATGTGGCCTGAGAAGCATCACATTGACAAGGCATATCCTTGATTCTACCTAAAAGCTGGAAATATAGGCCTAAATAAATAAGCGAGCAAAAAACAATGCTGGAAATCGACACCCTACTTGCTTCGATGGACGGAGTCAGACAAAAATATAGAGCAGCGGCGCAAAATGACGCAACCAATGCTGTGTAGAAAGCGTAAAAATGCAACTGCTAAATAAAAAAGGCTACTACGTCAACGCCAAGCGCGTTTTGTTTGTTAGAATTATGATATTTGCAAACACAACCTTCATGCTTTACCTCAAATCTGTGCAAAGCTGTGTGACTGTATCCCAGAAAGGGGGAGATGTGTCTTTTCTCAGCCAGGCACCAGGGGCGCGTTGCGCTACATTCAAGATGTTCCTCAGCTAAACGCAAGGTCATGTGTGATGAATCTAATAGGTAGGCCTACCTGCTTAAATAAAGGGCGCTCAAATGACTAGACATAGCCTATAGTAAGCCATTCCTACTAAATAGATGGCCATGCTATAACAGCACGATTAGGCTATGCTACAGTTTGCCTCAGTGTGCCATAAACAAATTCTCTGCTAGGCCTATATGTTATTGTTATATCCTTTTTTACTCTTGCTGTCCCATAGCAATGAATGTGACTGTTAGTTAGCCTAGCCTACTTGTCAGTGTATGTCTCTCTCAGTTAGTCTCCAAGTCTGTCCGATCAAACTGGGAAAGGCTCCAGGTCTGCGACCTCATTTTTAATCATTTAGCCTATTTAAAAAAAAAAAAAAAAAGACTACAATTTAGACTACTTTACGTTAGCTTACTGTTTCCTCACACAAACCTTCACTTAATAATAATAATAATAATAATAATAATAATAATAATAATAATAATAATAATAATAATAATTATTATTATTATTATTATTATTATTATTATTATTATTATCCTCTAAAAGACCATTTCTTTGACCAACTCAATACACCCATGGTGGATCCATAGAGTGTATAATTTAGGTGGAGTGGATGAACACGGTTGGGGATACTATTGTATGTAACACAAAAAGACGCACGGATGTAATTTGACGTGGCACACGCTCCTCTTCCGGTCTCTTTTCCCGTAGACACCGGACGAGATGGTAGGTTTCAACCTCTTTCACGTAGAAAATCTTTAAACATCAACCTAATCAGACGTTCATCCGATATAATGTGATGGTTATTGTGACGCGAACACCCATTGCCATCCTTTTATTAATGTATTTTTTAAAAATAAGTCTGTTTTGATCATCTCAACCCTTTATTGACGCAGCCATTCTGTTTCGCTGCCATGATTTTAGTGTTCGCTCAATTATCTAAACCATATAAAAAAATACAGCAGAATACCCCGAACACCAGCGTACAAGAGCCTTTTGTTGCATGCATTGTATCTTCTAGGTTCAGATAATGTTATCCTCGAAGGTGCTTTTACTTAGCCACTTAGCGGTTAGCATTGCCGGTACTCCGATAACTGAAGGCTGGGATACATTACTCTTACCTCGACTCTTAACGATTGTAAAGTCTTGTCAGTGATGTTCTCAAACTCAAATGTCTGAACATATGATAAATTATGATTCATCTGTTTTGACTGAGACAAGGCTAGTGCTAAAATGTGTACAACATAACACGTTTTTTTTTTTTTCTGAAGTAACGCATAACTTTTTGCTTAGACGAAGGGAACATCATCTTTTGGAAAGCGCCGGAACAAGACGCACACCCTGTGCCGCCGGTGTGGGGCCAAAGCCTACCACCTGCAGAAGTCTTCTTGCGGGAAGTGTGGTTACCCTGAGAAGCGCAAAAGAAAGTGTAAGTATTTACAAATGACATACATTGTACACGTGAATCACTATGTCGACTATTTAATTGAAGGTGGTCATGAGTGCCATGTTATTCATCAGTACTTGCTTTGTAGATAACTGGAGTGCTAAGGCTAAGAGAAGGAACACCACTGGCACTGGCCGTCTGAGACACCTGAAGGTTGTCTACCGCAGATTCAGGTATGATTCCGTTATACATGTACAAATAAATGTATAAACACTCTTGAACAAATGTTTAGATGTGGACCGAAAGATGTCTTTACTTGGCTGCATGTTTGAAACAAGTGGAAATTCCTTCAGAAGTTTGTCACTAATGAATACCTTTAGTGAGACATAGATCTAACCCTTCACAAGCAGAAATTTGAGATGGGCATGTTCTTTGCAGTAAGTGTGCAAACTGCATAAAGATGGAGTAATTGTTAGGTTTGAGTTTTCCAGTAAAAAAGGTAAAAGACCTCTAGATTGCAGAACAGATATTTTATGCAAGTCTCAGCTCGGCCTAGTTTCTGAAAAGACCATTTGGATATCCATGGAAATAGCTGCTGTTTTTTGGGGGGGTTAGACTCAGTCACGATCTCTTGTAGGATAGTGTTTATGTAGTGGTCTGGAATTGTGAGAACATGTCATGTGGATTAAGATCTCTAGTAAATTATGACGATAAGATTATGAATTATGAAAGATTATGAATATTTTGAGCTTTAGTGACCTATACACATGCAGGTACAATAAAAACGTAAGATGTTCTGAATTCATGCCACAAAAAATATACTCCATTCATCCATCTTCTACCGCGGTAGAAATATACACCATTTTTCAAAAATGTATATGGTGTTGTGTAACAGCTGTTCATATTCACAGGGATGTCACAACTTTGGAAATCAATTCAACCTCATCTGTTTTTACTTGAACAATTTAGTGTTTTTATGCCATTTGCTTTTATTTCCCCCTTGTGGTCAGCACAATTAAACTGGTTATTTGGTTTGGTATACATTTGTTTTGAAGACAAAACTGTTTTTAAAGGCTTTTGGTTACATCTGAAGTCTAGGCTTTATTCACATGTACAACTGTTTGAGTTCTTTGTAATGTTTTGTTTATAGGCAATTTATTCACCTGGATTACCTCGTAACTGTCAAAAGATTATTGGGTAATGACCAAATTTGACATACCTTTCTTCTTTTATTACAGGAATGGTTTCAGAGAAGGCACCACTCCTAAACCCAGACGTGCTGCAGTGGCCGCCTCCAGCTCATCTTAAATATACATTTTTGTTCAAATAAAAGTGGTCAAGAAATGATTTGTCTGATTCTATGTCTAATGGTCTGTTTTGTAAAATTTAGAACCCAGCTAAACTGCTGTTTCTTTAAGATTGTGAGATCGGTAGGATCTGACATGTTTATCAAACTGATGTTTTGTTTAGACAATCTAGTAAATATTTGGCTTTAGTCAGCTCTCAGCTACACTCATGAAACTGTAGTAACCATCACTGGCAGTCTTACTGCACTACATACCATGCTCTACTGTTTGGTTAATGGTGCATTTGTGAAATCTACCCACAGAAAGTGGTTGTGGACAAAGAAATACTATTTAATTTTGAGCAAGTAAAGTACATGAAATAAATTTACATGTATCCAAATATTGAAAATGAAAAAACCTTTATTGCCCTGCAGATTTTGATCTGCTAAAGAACTAATTATTGCTAGGATGCTTGCATAGAATTCCTACAGAGGATACTTAATTTTTTTGTACATCTTGAACCTATGTGGTCAACAATTTTATTATGCAGCATATTTAGTGAACAGACTGGTATTGCTACTCAAAAGATCTGGTTTCACAACATCCTTCTGTAACAGCTGCTAGACATGTTCATACCATAGTTGAAATGCATAACTTCTTAACATGTTCATGTTAGTCTGTTAATAAATAAATTTACATGTGCTGGATCACATCTGTAGATGGTTCTCCAGTTTTCTTCTAAAAATGTACGTTTGGCATTGTATAATCAATGTGTACATAGTTTTCTTGTTTCCTGGAAAGTGAAAAAAAAAACCATATTTTAACAGTGAACCACTGATAAAGCTTAGGCTTAAACTGACATAATGTGCATCCTCCCACGGCCAGTCACACCATGAGGCAATATCTCTCTTAAAAGTATGTGGTTTAAATCTTTTGTAGTCTGCTGAATTTTGGCCAAATATTTACAAGTATGACCTTCGTGCAGTCTTTCCACTTTACGGTTCATCTTGTGACTCAGAGAATACAGTTTTTGGATCCCTGCCTTTGAAAACTGATACAAACCCTTTTCAGTTTACCTACGCAGCATTCAATAGACTTAATAGTATGTAATGGTATTGCACCAGCGGGAGTGCTTTGAATGCCCGGCCCCCATTTATTTCGTTCTTATGCAAGCTTCTGGCAGGTCTCGCCGGTCAAAGGGGCTGTGGTTTGCAGTAACTACTGAAGAGTTAGAACAGAGCTGGTCCTGCCGCTGACATCTGGTGCTTCTAACTTGTTCGTCTCAGTCTACAGTGAGGACCAGTCTAGTTTCTAGGGATCTAAACAAAAGTCTGCTGTAATGAAATGTAAGTATAATTATAGTAGGCTATATTCAGTATATTCTGAATAATTGTTTTATTTCTTTAACGTGACTAATATACCCGTGTCAAAGCCTCTGTCCTAGGATCAATTTTTGTAGTCTGCTTGCTGCTGCGAGAACCTGCATGCGGGGAAGATAGAGTTTCCTCCAGCATAGGTACGTGATGGGCCAGTGAGAACAAAGAGAGTTGTTAGCGTTCACTTTAACATGGGAGCTTGTCAGAAAAATGTCTTATATATTTTATAGTATATTGTGCTGTGAAACTTTAGGTACGTTCCACTTAACATTAGGTATTAGTTTAAATGGTGTGACTTCACTTGTTTGCTTATTCATACATTCTTGTAGACCCTGACGAGCCCCAGCAGGCTCGCCCCTAGCATTGCCTCATAATTTCTTCCCCCTTATTTTCTAAGTAAGATATAAGGTTTGGAGCAAAAAAGGATGGTCTATATCACAATTAAATTTATTATAAGGAAGGTGTTGTAACATGTTGGGGCAAAAAAACAGAATGAAGTCACAAAAGATACTAGCAACTAAGATACTATAATCTATAAGTAGGATCTACTAATACACACTAAAAAGTAAATAAGATAAGGTGCATCATTCATCAGTCAGTGATTGAAGATGATGTAATTAAATATGTATGCATGTGCTATTGTATCTTTTTTACATCTCTTTTATTGTTAGACACCCTTCCCTGACATATTTCCATGTGAGCACATTGTAGTTGTGGGAAACCACAGTCATTGTTAAGAAATGTACTTCACACATGCTGTTTTTTTTTATCCAAACTGGGCCAGCATCCATTTTCTCTATTGACCATTAAAGTTTAAGGACTTAACAAGCTGTTGCATGGGGACTGAGAGATGTTTTTTCTGGAAACAGGACAAGTCTGACTGGTTGATATATTTTTGGTCTGGGAGAGAAGGTTTCCTTAAAGCTCATATAGCCCTTGTCATTAACATAAGCTTTCCTGTCTTCTTCCACAGTGAACCCATGCTGCTATTTGCCCTGCCAGAACCAGGGTGTATGTGTGAGGTATGCTGAGAACACGTATGAATGTGACTGCACCCGCACTGGCTTTTACGGAAAAAACTGCACCGTTCGTGAGTCTTGCAATTTCCTCTTTTACCACTGAGAAATAACTATTTCAGATATTTCCTGAAATGCACCACTGCTGAGGCTGAGGAAAAAAACTTTGTTGTTAAAAGATGAATGGTGCAACTTAACCCCTGGCAGTAATTCTTTGGGTTAGGACTTGTCCAGACCTAAATATTTACAAGAAAAGAAGCAACAAAGAAGACTCTACCAGCTGGATCAGTGCAAATACTCCTGATTCATTTCTCTTCAGCAAATGCCCCTCACTCAGCCTGTCTGCTTCTCTTTAACAAAGGCTTTTCACACAGAGCAGCTAATCAAATGTATTTATAAAAAAATAGTTACATCATGGTTGGCAGGTTCAAAAACAATTGTACTGTTTTTTACTGTCAATTTTGGGATTGTACTGGGTGAAGAAAATAGAGAACAACTGAAGGGAATGTGTAAAGGGAGATTTAGAAAACAAGGGGAAAAGATTACATGAGGTATTAAGCAGGAGAGAAGGCTAATGGGCGTCAGCGCCTATTGTATTCTCACAATTTTATCAAAAAAAAAGGAAAAGCTGGTTCTAAAGAATTTTATCTTTATGACCCATCAGAGTTTCATGTGACACCTTCCCCTTGAAAATACCATTTCTTTTAAATCACAATACTCACAAAACTCCATTAAAATTTTATGACATTCAAACTTATTTTATTCCGGGTTGCTTCCATTTTAAAGTTTCATCTAACTCCCTTTTTCAGAATAAACAACATTGCTTTGTTGTCTTTTTTCTCACAGCTGAATGTTGGACTCGAGTGAGGCTGTTCTTCAGGCCCAACCCTAATGTGGTGCATTTCATTCTAACACACTTCAGCTGGATCTGGGACATTGTCAATAGCACTTTCCTGAGGGACATTCTGATGCGTCTGGTATTAACAGGTGCAGAGACAGCACTTATCTGTTTCCACTTTAACAGGTTAATTGACTCTAAAACATTAAATCTGTTTTTGCCTAAACAGTTCGAGCCAGCTTTATACCCAACCCTCCAACCTACAACTCCAAATATAGCTACATTTCCTGGGAATCCTACATCAATATAAGCTACTACACCCGTCTCTTGCCTCCAGTTCCAGAGGACTGCCCTACACCTCTAGGAGTCAGAGGTCAGCTTGACAATGTTTTACATAGAGATATTACGCTATAGAAATATTGTGTTGCCTATTTACTGCTTTCCATTATAACTGTAGCCTCTTGCTGTAAAACAAAATATATACAGAACAAAAACTTTTATGCAACACTTTTGTTTTTATTCCCATTTTTCATGAGCTGAACTCAAAGATCTAAGACTTTTTCTGTTTACATAAAAGGCCTATTTCTCTCAAATTTTGTTCACAAATCTGTCTAAATCTGTGTTTGTGAGCACTTCTCCTTCGCCGAGATAACCCATCCACCTCACAGGTGTGACACATCAAGAGAGCATGATTATTGCAAAGGTGTGCCTTAGGCTGGCCACTCTAAAATGTGCTGCTTCAAAAAACAGCCAGTATCTGGTGTGACCACTATTTGCTTCACGCAGTGCAACACATCTTTGCATAGAGTAGATCAGGTTGTTGATTGTGGCCTGTGGTATGTCGGTCCACTCCGACGACAGACTGCAATTTCCTTGCTACTAAATATTCCACAATCAGGTCGAGTCCTCTGATTGTTGAATATTTAATAGCAAGGAAATTTCCTGACTTGACTTATTGCACAGGTGGCATCTTAGCACAGTACAACGCCGGAATTCACTGAGCTCCTGAGAGCGACCCATTTTTTCACAAATGTTTATAGAAGTAGTCTGCATGTCTAGGTGCTTGATTTTGTATATTTGGGGCTATGGAAGTGATTGGCAATATATATATTTAGGCAATATATATATAGTGTATATATCACTATGTGTTTGTGTGCTTGTTTCTATTTAGGCAAGGCTGGGCTGCCTGATCCTGAGCTGCTGGTTGAGAGACTATTAAAAAGGAGGACTTTCAGACCCGACCCACAGGGCACCAACATTATGTTTGCCTTTTTTGCACAACACTTCACACACCAGTTCTTTAAGACTTATAATCGCATGGGTCCCGGTTTTACAAAGTCCTTAGCTCATGGAGTGAGTTTTTAATGATTTAATGATTTTGTTTTATTTTTGTAACTTTACTGATTGACTTTTGTTACACATGCAGGTGGATGCAGGACACATTTATGGTGACAACTTGGAACGTCAGCTGGGGCTCAGGCTTCTCAAGGACGGAAAACTGAAATATCAAGTACACATTTGTTACGTTTTAAGTGTGATTTATTAACATTATGTACTTTAAATGCTTGACAACAAACAGTATAACTTATTATTTTTTGATAGTGACAGTGTAGATAGACAGAAACTAGGAATTAAAGAAAAAGGTAGCACCTAAACTAAACATATTTGAGTTGGGATTCCAACACAAGTCACTCCACATAAATCACAAACATTAAACAGTAACAACAATGCACTTTCATTCATTTTCTACCGCTTTGTCCCGTAAGAGGTCACGGGTGACTGGAGCCTATCCCAGCAGCTTTGGGCCTGGGGCGGGGTACACCCTGGACAGTGGCCAGTTAGTCGCAGGGCTGACATTTAGACATAGACAATGACATACAACCATTCACTCTATATTTACCATATATGCATTCACAAACAGATCTCAAAAGAATTTTACAGTGACAAAAGTGAGTATTCATTTTGATATTCTTAGCTTATAGATGGAGAAATGTACCCTCCTAGTGTTATCGACGCTCCTGTAAAGATGAACTACCCTCCCAATGTTCCTTTGGAGCACCAGTTGTCTATCGGTCATGAACTGTTTGGACTCCTCCCTGGTTTGGGAATGTATGCCACAATTTGGCTGAGGGAGCACAACAGGGTGTGTGACATCCTAAAAGCAGAGCATCCATACTGGGATGATGAGCAGCTTTTCCAGACAGCACGCCTCATCATCATCGGTGAGCTGGATGCAATATGTTTCTGATTGTAATAAAAGGAATTTCTTCAAGCAGATATAACCTCTTTTATTTTCATGCACCCTCTTTGTGTGTCTGCATGTTTTATTTAGGTGAGACCATCCGTATAGTGGTAGAAGAATATGTACAGCAACTCAGCGGATACTTGATGAAGTTAAAGTTTGATCCTGTCATGTTGTTCAAGACTGATTTCCAATATGGGAACCGTATTGCCCTGGAGTTCAACCTTCTCTACCACTGGCACCCCTTGATGCCTGACAACTTCACTATTGATGGAGATACAGTGAACTACAAACAGTTTGTCTTTAATACGAGTATTGTCTCTCATTACGGCATAGAGAAGCTGGTAGATGCCTTCTCACGGCAACCTGCTGGCCAGGTAAAAAAAAAAAAAACACTTTGAAAATGAAAATAAACCATTAAGATGTAGTTATTACTTACATTTGTGTCCTACAGATAGGTGGTGGGCACAACATAAATGCTATTGTGGCCAATGTGGCTGTGAAAACCATAGAGGAGGCCCGTCTACTGCGTGTGCAGCCTTTCAACGAGTACAGGAAGCGTTTTAATCTTAAGCCATATTCATCATTCAGAGAGTTCAATGGTAAGAAAATCTTTTATGAGAAGGCTATAACTTAACAATCACTTATTTTCAGAGAAGTAAAGAATATTTTCTTCTAAATGACCTATGCAAGACAGTTAGTTAAATAAAATAAACAGGGTATTGTAGTTATATTTTCATTTATGTAATACACTTGTGTTTCAGATAATGAGGAAATAGCACGTGAACTTGAAGAATTTTATGGTGACATTGATGCTCTTGAATTTTATCCTGGTCTTATGTTGGAGAAAACACGCCCAGGAACAATATTTGGAGAGAGTATGGTGGAGATGGGAGCCCCGTTTTCCCTAAAAGGTCTTTTGGGAAACCCTATATGCTCTCCACAGTACTGGAAACCCAGCACCTTTGGAGGAAAAGTTGGTTTTGACATAGTGAACTCTGCAACACTAAAAAAGCTGGTCTGTTTAAACACCAAAACATGCCCCTATGTGGCATTCAGAGTACCGACAAAGGCTGAATTAGAGGAGGTAGACAGGCAAAGAAGAAACGATGAGCTGTGATGGAGCTCTGCAATGGTCTATAAGGAAGACATTTTGAACATCTGTGGAGAAGCAAACATCCTCATGTTTACATCAAAACAAAATAAAGAGGACTTTAAAGAAATAAGTGACTGTTGGGAATCTTTTTTTTTTTACTCAAACTGTATAATAGGCCTTTATTTACTGTGAATTAACTTACATTTACATTTATTCATTTAGCTGACGCTTTTATCCAAAGCGACTTACTACATTGAGCTTCTATTTACCAGTGTTACAGCCACTGGAGGTGGGTTAAGTGTCTTGCCCAAGGACACAACGACAGTATGAACTGTTGAGAGTGGGAATCAAACCGCCAACCTTCCGGTTGAAGGACGACCGCTCTACCACTGAGCCACTTCGCCCCACTTGGGACAAAGATCTCATTCTACTTGCACACTGGTGCATTAGCATAAATCTGTGTCCCCATGCACTCTGTCACTGTGCATTAGGATAGAGATGTACAATCAAAGTAGGAAGATGAATGGTGTTGTTGTTGCCTTTATTTGTTGAGGGGCATTGAAAGGCATTTGTTGTCACTGTACCGTGAAATGCTTTTTCACTGAAGACCATACTGTATATGCCTTTAAGGTACTGGGATTTTTGCGGTAACTAAATGTTTCAATTAATTATTTACAGGACTGTAAATAAAGTTCAAATAATAATAACATTTTTAAAGCAACTACAACTGTGATTTGTTTCTCCTCTTAGTGCGTTCACTGCCATCTAACTGTGAATCTGAGAATTACACACAGTTGTATTTTGGTGGTGCCTTAAAGTACACTAGGGGAAAAAACAATGCTATCCAATGTGTGAGCTGAAAATATCATATACAGTAGCCTATTACAAGATAAATAGTCATTCTTCTTTATAGTCTAATGACTATGTAATTAAAACTTAAAGTCATCGTAGGACATGTCATAAATGGTAACTGTTATTTAATCTATATTTGAGGTCAAACATGACACGGTTTTAAAAAACAAATTAATTAATTGTAAGAAAAAAAGTAATATTCGTGATATCACTGAAGGCACCACGTTCAGGGAGAGGCTTTGAGCAGCATCGCGATAGCTGAAGTAATTTAGCGGATTAACGTATTAGCAATCGGAGCTGGTGACGTTTCGGTAACGCTTGTCTGTTAAACTGCCCAGGTAAGCATAGAAACGTGCTTTTTGTGTCAATTTAATAAGTTATATGATATACAAGCCATTTTTTGCGTTATTGTTAGCATAAAGAAGTATCATTAAATAAATCTTACCTAGTTCCTTGTAGCTTAGTGTTAGCTATCACATACATTGAGAGGCTAGCTTGGCTTTCTTTCCCACAATAGAAAATCATCTAATATTTTTTTTTTTCAATATACTAGCGGTTATCTAATTGTGATTGTAAAATGTATTTTGGAATAGCTTTGATGTGGTCATATATAACCTAAGTATGTACAATGAAATTAACATTGCTTAACACAGCATTGGCTTCATTAAAAAGCAAAGGAGATTTAGCTAGCTACTGTAGTTGGCTTTTGAGACAACGGCACAGAGCCTTATTACCAACGGCTGACTGCATCATAATGCCCTTTTGCTGTCTTGCACTGACACACTTTCCTAAATACAATGACCTATTTTAAGCATCTGTCCGAGCAATAAGAGCTGTCATAATGCTTTATAATAACTCGTTAACTAGCGTTAGCATTAGTTTCTTGTAACGTCTATGCAAAACCTAATCAAATGCATTTAGAAACAAGCAACAATCTAGCTAGCTGGTGAATCAGAAAGACCGATTAATTTTACGCTATTTAATATTTACCACATCCGCCTTTACCACTTAAAAACCTAACAAAAATACTTTTAAATTGTTCGTGTCAGAGAGTTACAATAATGCTACTTTTAAATTTAGGTTTATTAACCTGTATTATGTTTTTTGTATAACATAACTGGTACTTGTTAAGGTTGCTGTTGCCATGACGACTTTGGATGACAAGATTTTGGGAGAGAAACTGCAGTATTACTACAGCAGCAGTGAAGATGAGGGAAGTGACAATGAGGAGGAAGATGGCGAGGGGAAGACCATTCGCGATGCTAACGTGGCTGAGCCAGAGATAGACTACAGCCCTGATGGAAGTTCAGTAAACACAGGTAAGTTCAAAGCTATTATTTGTAACTTGGTTGGTTTAGTAAGATTACTTTAGAAATTGAATTAAAATGTTATAGGGTTTTTACTTCTGCTTAACAAGTTTATATGTTTTTACATTTTCGCAGGACCAAAAGGTGTGATTAATGACTGGAGGAAGTACAAGCAGCTGGAGGTGGAGCAAAAGCAAGAACAGAAGAAAGAAATGGAGAGACTGATTAAGAAACTTTCTATGACCTGCCGCTCTGATCTGGACTTGGAAAAAGAGAAACAGAAACAAAAGGACATACAAGACCAGATCAATGGCAAAGTATGTGTCCTTTTTTTTATTTATTTATTTTTTCTAACTAGCTCAAAATTGTTGAGTCCCTGCATGTAATTTTCTTTTTCTACACCCTTCAGATGACCATGCAAGAGTACAACATGCTTCAGGAAGAGCAGGACGACGAAGACTTCCTTCAGCGATACCGCATGCAGCGCATTGAAGAGATGCGTTTCCAGCTTTGTCGAGGAAAACGCTTTGAGCAGGTCTATGAGCTGAATAATGGAGAGGACTTCCTGGAGGCTTTAGACAAAGAGGATAAAAGCACCCTCGTTATGATCAACATCTATGAAGCAGATGTCCCAGGCTGTGAGGCCATGAGTGGCAGCCTGATTTGTCTGGCACAAGAATACCCTCTGGTCAAGTTCTGCAGTGTCCGCAGCTCAGCCATCAGCACTAGTGCGTTGTTTAGAGACAGCGCTCTACCTGCTCTGCTTGTGTACAAAGGAGGGGACCTCATTGGCAACTTTGTGCGCCTCACTGACCAGCTCGGGGAAGACTTCTTTGCTGTCGATCTGGAGGCCCTTCTGCAGGAGTATGGGCTGCTTCCTGAAAAACCACCCACTGTCCCAAAGACAATTCGCAATGGAGCTATTGTACAGACCATTCAGAGTGATGACGACTCTGACCTTGATATAGACTAGAGCCTAGTGAGCAATGTCTAATCAAGAACACTGTCTGCATGAGTTGTTAATTATTTATGTCTGTAGTATATGTACAGAGATTACCGGGCCAGGTTTGTAATGTTAAAACTCTTACTTGCGCTGTATACAACCAAAAGAAATGCACATATCATTCCCATTTAAATACTTTTCATCATCAATGATCTGTTGTAAATTACTTTGGAAATCATGTAAAACATTAACTTATGTTTGTCACTTATTATTTTCAAGCTTTTATTTCTTTTGCTTATTAGTAAATCTGTTTGTGTGTTTTTTGTTTTTTTTGTTTTGTTTTTTACTAGATTTGTGGTGGACCACTTCTAATGAAGAAAAATAAACTTGTTTGTACTCACTCTTTGCTGTATTTTCTGAGTGTTGAAATTCACCTCGAAGCATAAGATATACAAATGTGTAACTAATTCATCTGTTATGCACATTAATACACTTCATGTGCATGTTAATGTATAAAACATTAAACAGTAAATACAATTTCATTAGAAACAATTACATTTGTCCAATTTGTGTACAGAATTAAGTTTTATTAAAGTCATTGGGCTTGATCTGTTAGAACTATGTGTACTGAAATGCAAGCATCAACTAGCTACTTTCCAGTTCAGTAATTTCCCTGATAATTTGATTGTGGGTAGGTCAGCTCTTCCAATCCTGTCAAGCCAATAATGACTCTAAAGTTACCTCTGACTACAATGAATGTACCAATAAATTAGGATTAATTGCAAAATACGCTCAACAGATATTTGACTGTCTATGTCTATGTATATGTAACATTGTGTAGCGCTTTAATGGGAATGTAGAGTTCTTCAAAAGCAGCTCAAAAGAAACAAGATGAGACAGGGCATCAGAAGCAGCGAGGGGCTAGTTAACTCATAGAGAGGAGCAGCTGAGCCATGCAGGTCACGTCCACAAAAGGCATGCTCCAACAGCAGATGGGTTTCTGCACTGATGCCTGCCGATATACAAAGAACAAAAAGTTATCATCTTGCTGTGGTTAATTTGTGGTCTAAGAAAACTGAGATGGTCGACCCAAACTGCTTACCATGCTGAGACCATTCATCCCACAGATGCTGAAAGTTTCCGTTGTGATGTTCACTGTGTTCATGTCCAGGGTCTGCATGCAACACAAATAATGTTTACATCACAAGACAATGTGCACACCAAAGAGTGAAAGCAGAGGAAGAGTAGATGAAGACTGGGAGAAATTACATCAAGGGAGTTAACACACACACACACACACATGCAAGCACTCTTGTAGCCCAGGATTAAAGACCTTAACTAGAACTACAAAACTAGAACTACTAAAGTTAAATCAATGTTAACTCTGTTTTAGTTATATCTTGAAAATAAGTATAAAATTGTGATTACTACCATTGGAGTGATGAATTAGCATCCATTTAAGCTCCCTGAGGGCTTGAGTGAGATTCTCCAGCTGGTCATGAAGGTGGATGTTCTCCTCTATCAGTTTATGAATGGTGTCCTGTAGTTCAAATGTCCTACTCTGCAGGACCAGCCTGAAGAGAATTATCAATTGTAGCAGCTTCATCACAAAAACAGCTCAAGTCCTCCAAACATGTAAATAGCATTTGTTCATGTGAATCCCATTTTAGAGATCTCTTACTGCAAACACCAGTGGTGACTCTTGTTATGTGCAGGTAGTGATGACAGTTTGTTCTGTTTCCAAAGCTATAGCTGGAAAGCTGCCAGCGAGCTTCTATAAAATCTATTTCATGTTTCCACATCAGTGGACTCAGACCAGACCAACAGAAAGCTGGTACACTATGTGGAAAAATGCTACATTTGTTGCCTGATTTAGACGTTCTATATAAAGCAGTGATCACATAATCTGATTACATAATCACACAATACACTTGGCTGACACACAATTACTAATAGGTACCAACTTTCATGAGACCTATTCATTCACATTTTAATCAGGAACACTACAATAGGGTCATCTTGCACAAAGCTAAACTAGGAGAAAAATGGTCTATCAATACTGGTGGGCACTTGCTACAGGGTATATAGTAAATATACAGTTGTATTACTCATAAGTTTACATAGAATTTGTGATTTTTGGGGTCATTTTTCAGAGAACATGACTGATAACAACAAAAACACTAACTCATAGTTAGTGGTTGGGTGAAGCCATTTATTGTCAAACAATTGTGTTTACTCTTTTTATATCATGACAACAGAACCTACCCAAATGACCCTGATCATACCCCAGTTCTTAATACCCTGTATTGCCACCTTTAACATCAATGACAGCTTGAAGTCTTTTATGGTAGTTGTGGATGAGGCTCTTTGTTTTCTCAGATGGTAAAGCTGCCCATTCTTCTTGGCAAAAAAACTCCAGTTCCTGTAAATTCCTGGGCTGTCTTGCATGAACTGCACGTTTGAGATCTACCCAGAGTGGCTCAATGATATTCTCAAGGTCAGGAGACTGAGATGGCCAGAACCTTCACTTTATACAGCTGTAGCCAATGACAGGTCGACTTGGCCTGATGGGGTGCAATTTTTAATCCAGTATTTTCTAATAACATGCTGAATTCATCTTTTCCTGTACTTTTGTAGCTCACTCATCCCCAAAACATCAGCAATCCACCAATGGTTGTGGCCAAAAAGTTCTATTTTGGTTTCATCATTCCAAATAACTTTGTTGCAGAAGTTTGTCTCTGTGTTGTTTGGCGTAGTGTAAACAGGATTCTTTGTGGCATTTGTGTAGTAATGGCTTTCTTCTGGAGACTCGACCATGCAGCCCATTTTTCTTCAAGTGCCTCCTTATTGTGCATCTTGAAACAGCTACACCACTTTTCTTCAGAGTCCTGTATTTCAGCTGAAGTTATGTTTTTCTTTGCATCCCGAATTTTTTTTCCTATAAACCTTTGGTCTACCTTACCTTGGTTTCAACAGAATCCCTCATTCTCAACTTCTTTAGAGTTTGAACACTGCTGATTGACATTCTCAGTTCATTGGATATATTTTTTATATCCCTTTCCAGTTTTATAGTTCAATTACTTTTTCCCACAGCCTTTGACAATTCTGTTGCTTTCCCCATGAGTCAGAATACAGAAACGTCAGTGCATCACTGGACGAAAGAGGTAAGGCAGTCAGTAGCCCAGAAATTCACAAACCTTTTATACAAACACATATTACAAGCAAACAGGTCACAGGTGAGGATGGTTAACTTTAGTAGCCATTTAAACCCTTGTGTGAGCATGTTATAAGGCCAAAATCAACAGGGTATGTAAACTTTTGATCAGGGTCATTTGGGTAGTTGCTCTTGTCATTAGTAATTAAAAAAGCAGTTTGACAATTAATGGTTTCACCCAACCACTAACTATGAGTGAAAAAAGTTTGTGTTATTCATATTCTTTAAAAATGGCGCAATCAAAGTCTGTCAAAATATGCAAACTTAAAAGGCACAACTGTAGATGTGGCTGCATGATGAATAAAACACTTTCACCCTTAAAAACACACATCTCAATAACTTAAGTCAAGAGAGCTGAGAAGACGTTTTTCCCAAACTATTTTATTTCAGCTTTAGATGTATAAATTTATGCGGTCTTGGCAGCCCTGGTGCGCTTCTTTTTGACCACGACAGGCTTCTGGCTCTTCAGAATAGCACTAGCACGGCGGAGAGCAGCCTGTGGAAAGAAATAAAATTGTAAAACTATTTTAAGATCAATATTTGCATCAGAAATTAACCTGGGCTTACCATGCGCAGATCCTTCCTGTATTTGCTCTTGCTAATGATGTGCCTCAGGCTGTTCAGGGTGGCACGGGAGTTCTTGTTGATTGTGATCTTCTCATAAGACCTGGCAGGCTTGTGCTGACCTGGGCATCAACAAAACATTGTCATTCTGGTTTCTCATTTCCATTGAGTGTGCACCATCATAATTATTTATGGCTATTACAAAATCTCCATGGCAGCTAAACAGTTTTACACACACAAAGACGTGAATGAAAATATATATAAAAAAAAAAACAGCAAACACATTAAAGCATTTGTTGTACAATTTACGAGTCACATTAATTATTTGGAACTTCACATGTCAGTTCTCATTTACTACTAGCTGACAAGACACCACAGGGAATTACCTGCACGCTTTTTCAGCACAACAACAACACCTTTGCCATCAGGTGCAGGCTGAACACCGACAGTCTTCTTGTGCACCAAACCATTGAAGCGGAAGGAGTTCCTGGACTTCAGGTTGTTGGGCTCCTATAACATACAGGCATTACATTCATGTTAAACTCTGGCCACACTCATAAAAACTAATTGTGTAAAATAGGTTTTGTAACAAGACATGGCAGAAAAACTGGCACATGCTTAAACAAAACGGCAAAGATAAAAGGCTACACTTTAATGTCAAAGAACTCTCAAGAGATAGTTCATGTGTACTTACAGTGCTGTAGGTCTGTCCGTTCCTCTTGATGAGGAAGCTGGAGCAGTTTCTAATGACCATCCACTGCAAATGGGACGACATGCTGACTCTACAAGGATCATTTAAACATAATTGATCAATTGAAAGATTGACTACATGCGTTATGGAAGATAATGCTGGCTATAATCAAAATATACATGCATGTATATATAAGTATATGAAGTGTGTCTGGTGCGCTATTATCGATCAACCTGACACGACGGGATGGAAGTTAGCTAATGTTAGCTTCGGTACAGTTCATTTGAACGGCGAGGCCTAAACAGGGTAACACCGACTTTGTATTACGCATCACCTACATACTCTACAAGGCCACCAACCTCAACAATGACACTTAAAACAATAAGAAACAAAACCATTTCACATAAATAGTTTGAATCCAAGAAGAATTAGAAAAAAATACACTTTCACAATGGACTATTAGCTGACGAAACGACCACGTTACCTTTGAGGGGTGGAAAGGAACGAAGAGACCGGAAACCGCTTTACGGAACCTGTATCTCAGATCCTTCCGCGCAACACGATTGGCATGTTATTTTATTACTTTTTAAATATTGAAAAAATTAAAATGAAAATAAAAAAGTATAATGCAAATGATATATGAATATATTAAAACATTAATAAAACACAATTGCCCTGAGGCATAGAATATTATAATTATTTCATCAGGAACTAGTTGTCAGCAGGGCCCAGCGGAAAAACACATCTTCAACGTGTCAAGTGACAGTAGACGTCATACTTGCGCGCCTTGTGTTTACAGAGAAGCTATCTAGGCTCTGTAGGTTCTACAGAGTAAAATAATTAGATTTTAAACATGGACATATATACAGATAAAGAAGAACAAATATGACCAAAAATAGGAGACTCTGTGTCCGCATACATTTTTATGAACTTTTGAAATTAAACATTAATATCCAATTATATTTTAGGTGGAAAAAGTGAAACTATGGATGGAAAAGATTTGGATAGACTTGGTGAGGCGTTGTACAGTCGGATTTATGCCAAACACCAAGAGACTGCTGGAAAACTCACAGGTGAGTACCATATGTATTTATTTTTTATGGTGAAAATGTATATCAGGCAATATTCTGTCCTTCCTACACAATATGTTTAGGCATGTTGCTGGAATTGCCCTTTGCTGTCCTGAGTCAGATGCTGCAGGATGAAGCCTTGCTGACTGCAGCAGTGGACAAGGCCTTGAGAGCCCTGCAGGAGGCAAAAGAACCCAGGTAGTTTTTAGGAAAATGAAATAATCAGGTAGACTGTAGGGTGACTTCTTATATCACTATGTATGATTTAGCAAAGTGACACCTATTAATGAGGAAGATGTGTCTACATCCTCTGATTCACTGGGGGAACACCTGTTTGAGTTGGTGGAGCTCTACAACACAGGCCACTCACAGAAAATCACAGGTATGGAGGAAGGCTGATGGTGTATATTTAACCAGAATAGCTTTACAGTGTTTTTTCATTTGCTACAGGAATGCTAATGGAGCAGCACAAAGATGCACTGTTAAAGCTTCTATCAGACTCAAAATTGCTTGAGGAGCAGGTGAACCTAGCTCTTGAGATGCTTGAAAAGTAGGTTACTATTCATAATAAACCAAAATATTCAAACTTGCAATGCAATTACCTGTATAAAAGTTAAAATGCACGTTTTAAACCTTAAAAATCAGACATGTTTGGTGTTGGACAAACTCACTTGTAACATAAATTGTGCATATCGTCAGGCAGAAAATAGAAGAAAGTAATGTTACTGACTCTCCTGATGCTGATGACACAGAGAAGCTGGGGGAGAGGCTCTTTTCGCAAGTGGAGCATCTTGATCCAGATCACGCTAAGGAAATTACAGGTGACCTTGTCTTTCTTTATGAATGCAATTTCAGTTCTCTTCATACACTTTTTTATTACAAGCGTAAAATGTTTATTACTTACCCACTGCTAACTGGTAGAATTTACTTATTTGTAATCTAATGTTTTGTCCATGTTCGTTAATCTTTACCTTTGTGTCTGTGTAGGGATGCTGCTGGAGATGAATCACACTTCTCTTCATCAGCTGTTAAGTGACCACAGCCTGCTAGAAGTTGCTGTTCAAAAAGCACAAGCAGCACTGGGAACATAAAAAAGTACAAACTAACTGACTAGTAGTCAGTCAATAACTGTTGTGAAGCAGTAATGAAGAACTCTAGGAACCTATTTAAGTTTTATACTCATTCTTTAGTGTAATATTGACTGGGTTAGTTAACATGATTTTGCAGAATATATATTTGATTATGAGTAAACTAATTTGGTATTTATTTCATTTATTGAAGCCTATAAACCTTTTGCATGTATTGGTGATCAAGTGTTTTGTCATCCCAATATAGGTTAGTTATAGTCCTTTCAATATACAGTATTGTTCAAAATAATAGCAGTACAATGTGACTAACCAGAATAATCCCAGTTTTTAGTATATTTTTTATTGCTAAGTGGCAAACAAGTCACCAGTAGGTGCAGTAGATTCTCAGAAAACAAACAAGACCCAGCATTCATGATATGCACGCTCTTAAGGCTGTGCAATTGGGCAATTAGTTGAAAGGGGTGTGTTTAAAAAAAAATAAGTGTGGCATTCAATCACTGAGGTCATCAATTTTGTGAAAAAACTGGTTAATCACATTGTACTGTTATTATTTTGAACAATACTGTATATGTGTAGCTGCACAGTACAGATTAATCACTATTTCTGGTATAAGGAGGTTTCAACTCAAATTATTGAGCTTAATTTTTTGCCAGGTGACACTGTAGTTATTAGTATTATATATTGTAATAATAATCTTTGACAATATATTCATTCAACTTTATATTGTTACAAACATTACCAAAAAAAATGAAACCAACACTTTTTTTTTTGAAAGTGCTACAGAGCTCAAAAAATACCCTTTATTTTCATTCATTTGTCCTGTTGTATTTATATCATAAAATGTACACAAGTAATTTAAACAGTGGGCAAAAATACTTTCAACCAAATTTGTATTTCTAACTATTCTATGTCTTTATTTAATTTAACTTGTACTGGGACATGTTCATTAAAAACTAGATATCGTAATAAGTATTTTGTGAACAATACGCTTCCATTACTGTATTCCTAACTTTCAGAATTTGTTGCTCAAGCAGCCAATACAAAAAATGAGTATGCATCTCTGGTGAGTCAAGAATGCCTTCATTAAAGCCAATCACACACAATTATGCCTACAGGTCATAAATACAATCAATCTCATATACAAATATCTGCATATATTTTATTTAAATGTTAATTAAATGCTGTTTTAAACCTGATTCTTGCTAATCTAAGGGACGATTCCCTCCATCCTGTCACATTTCCTGAAGAGGAAAGTGAAACTTAACTCAAACATTTAAATAAATATCTGAAAACAGCAGCTTGTCTAACACTACAGATTTTTATATCAACTTGCAAGTTGTGAGCATTCATTCTTCAGTCTCAAAAAGACTCACACATCTTCATCCGTAAATGGAGACCAACAATTCAGCAGAAAATGTACTATTGACAAAACCCATTCTCATACAGAGTGATCTCTCCAGTTATTGTTACTAAAGGAAGTGAAAATAATCATAGGCTCCTAGAGAGCATAAGAAATTTCTGTCACAGTCTTTAAAGCAGTTAACACATACACACAGTCAATCAAACATCTATATGAGGGACAGTTGGTCAATTGACCAACAAATGTTTGGAGGAACATCCTTTTTTTTTACACTAAATTAGGCCCACATAAACATTGTGTACGAATGCATCCATTCACAGGCATGTGTTAAAATCCACAATACAACTCACTGGATGCAATAAGAAGCCCTTCAAGAAAACATCATGCCAGATAAAAACATACCAACAACAACATCTGGATTAATGAATTGAACTGTGGTTTAGGCATTTGACAAAGACCAACATGATGATTGTGATTATGCTTCTTTGATGCAGACAAAGAATATAGTTCTTAAAGACAGAAAGCAGTTAAGTCCATGTGCTTCTATTCATTTGGGCAAGATTTCACTTTATCCAACAGTTGAAGGTCTCATTGGGATAATATTTTACTTCATTACTGGGTACTGGCGGTGACCACCCAAACGACCAGAGCGGAGTCCACCTCCAGGTTGTGCACTTGACTGGGTCACAAAAAGGAACCACACATAAAACAGTTTAAAAAGAGAATCTAGAGCCTCTAGATTTGTGTGAGAAACTTTAGTCATTACCTGTGCAAACTGTGCAGGGTTATAAAAAGTGACACCTCCAGTGGATGCAGCTCCCTGGGCAGGATGATCCTAACCACAGCAGAGAGGATTAATACAGCGCTATACCTGATCATTTATACATAAAATATATATAAAAATGATAATATATGAAAACTAAGGTGGAAAGGTTATCACAAACGTCAACAGTGAGGCAGCATTCCACACCACTGTTACGCTTGTTTAGTTACTAACCATGCAAGGATTATGATGGGTTAATGAAGCTGTGTGCCTATTCCCATGAGTAAGCAAGTGTTAGTCAGAATAATTCAGGATACCCGTCTCAACTGTACAGTCTCTCTGAGTACAAGTTTTATGATTAATAAAAACCTCTTTTACTGTATAGCAAGGAAACGCAAAGTTAGTAATACTGGTGATGACAGGAAGACAGCAAGATGTGACATGGATGGGCTGCAAAGAACAAAGCATGCTTTTATCAATGTGGTGGGCTTTGTTGGGGCAAGCAGGGTTGACAGTAGGACATGGCCCATCTAAGACACAGCTTGAGGTACCTGGTTTAAATGCTGACTCACTTCACGTGATAAAGAACTCATTGAGCTAGAACGTGACAGCTAAAGAGACCAAGAAGGAAACAAACAGCAGATAAACCCATATTAGCAATCTCTCATGCATTTAATTTGTTTCCCCTATCAACCCGTTCAAGATGATTAAATTATTAAAAAATGATGAGTAGCAAAGATCAAAATATTACAGCTTAAAACGTTTAAAAGTGTGTGTTTGGCATAGCATAATGAGGAAAAATTGAAAACGGACATGCATGCAATCCCTTATTCTATCACCTATGTTAACATTGTGTATATTGAGTCACAAGAAAGCACACACTGTTACATGAAGAGCATTATGTCTCATTAATGGCGCGATGATTCAGGCATGGTACAGCAGACATGAACTATTCGTCTTACCTCCCCGGAATGGGAGCCATCAGGCACAGAAGGCACCTCTGGAGCAGGTGGTAACAATGTTGGGTTGAACATCTAAAAGGTATTTTAAGGGAACATTTGAATATAACACAACACCCCAGTAGATGATTAAATTGAACAGCAAATGTAAGTACAAACCTGTGGAACAGTGCTCGCATTGGGTGAATTTTGTTCCTGATTGCCTCCTTCAATGCCCTCAAGAGGTTGTTGATCATCAGGAGCTACAGGGGCAAAGCAACAAAAAACATTATTGCATTAAAGCAAAATGGACAGTTTCCCAAGCACCTGTAGCTGAAACACAACAAATACAGTAAATTAAATGAGAACTTTTTTTTAGAAAACAAACCTGAAGTAGGCACGAATAGATTAGTGGGCATGGTCATCGGGGCAAGTGGAGCAAAGATATCTGCAGGAGCTGGAGTTAATCCAGCAGCTTTGGGAGTTCTGCTGGGGTTCAAGACATCCACATATCTGCTCTTAGTACCTTAGGAAAAAAAAGCATTTTATAAACAGAGGGTTTTCAACAGGTTAATGCTACAGCAGATATTTCCCATCATACCTGCTTTCCTGGAGAACATGTTGACAGGAGGACCGCCGCTAGGAGGAGCCGCCGATGCTGCAGGGCCAGGCATTAAAGTCATCTTTGGGAAGGCAGTGGGCGGTGGGGGAGGGGCCTTACTCTGGACAAACAGTATTGAAATATTTTCCAGTGTTAAACTTAATATCAACTCTCTTAAAACATGGAGCAGTTTACAATACGGACCTCCTCTTCAGGCTCATTCAAGTCCACCCATCTCTTCCTTTTTTGGTCCCACACAATCTGACAAAATATAGAAATGGAATTTAATTAATTAATTAATCAAACTACAAATTAGAGCAAATACACATTCCCTAGCTGTAAGTTACAGATTTGTTTTTGTCATCTGGCAAATGAGCTTCATTTCTCCCCTTCCTATAAAGCCAATCCAGCCAGCCACGACTACCGCTCTATAAAAAAAAAAAAAAAAAAAAAGATGGGCCTAAACATGAGCAAACATTGGATGAAAACATAAAAGACAGGTTGCTTGCACTTGAATGTACACCTTCTTTGGGGAGTCTTTTCTGCCTCTCTTGGCCTCTTCCTCACGAGGTTGTTCAGGAATCGAGGGTGGTGGTGGAGAGGCCTGCTTAATGGCAGAGTTGCTCCTTTCTCTTCCGCCTGAATGAGTAGAAGATTCTGAGGTTGTGCGTGAACGACTTCCTGAAGCCTGGAAAAACAAAAAATGATTATTTCATGCTCTGGCCACTAAAGTTTACAATATTTCTTTATGGACCAGGCATCAATTTTGTGATTTATTTGTAAAATCTATATTTTGTTAATGATGTAAAGTAAGGTTTCTTGAGTTTACAAAAAACAAAAAAACAACATACCATATGCAGTGACGATTGTGAAGTAGTCCTTGATCTTCTCCCAGGACCCTGTGGTATACGACATGAAAAATAGCACGCCTTTCAGCTACACATATGCAAGCTTACGGCAAAGCAGCAACCTCTTGTATTGATATTCATTTTGTTATATATTTGACTTTAAAGATGATTATTTAAATACACAGACCATGTGTGCCATGTGGTCATAGAAGTCCATCTGAGGTGTTACAGAGCTTCTGGGAGGAGAGGAGGATATTGATTGCCCAGTCTGCATCTCCGGTGGCCCCTGCAGCTGCTCAACATGTGGCATTAGTCCAGAAGAGGGAGGCATGTGTGGAAGCATGTGTGGAGACATGTGTGGAGACATGTGTGGAGACATGTGTGGAGGCATGTGTGGAGGCATGTGTGAGGGCGGGGGGTTCATTTGTGCTGGGGAAAGTGGCATCTTGGGGCTCATGTGAGGGGACGCCTGGCTAACCTGGGGAGGTGGACAACCTGGTTGTTGAATGGCGCCTGGATACATGTCAGGCTGCTCCGGTTGAGGTTGAAACGGTGGAGGTGCAAAGCCAGTGTCTTGTTGAGGGTAGCTTGTAAAGGGTATCTGGCCTTGTGGTCCACTGGGGGGTACTGGGTAAAACTGGGGCACATCATTGGGAGGCATGAGCTGAGGTTGGACCATACCGTCTTGTAGCATAGATGTAGGTGCTAGAAAAAAAAAAAAAGATTAAAAGAATTATAAAAGGGTTACATTCAACAGATAAGTATGAATGCACCACACACACCTGGAGGCATGAGCTGTATTCCTTGAGGTGGGGACCCAGGTAATAAAGAGCTCATTAGAGGGTTGTCTGGTGTAGGCCCATCCAACTCCTTCGATATGCTGTAATGTTCCGGAGCACTGGGCTCATCCAAGTCAGTGCTCGGGCTGCTGCATTCGTACTGTGCAGGAGAGGATCTGTCTGCACTGTATGTGATCATTCCAGTCTAATAAGACAAGTGTCAAAAAAAATTACACTTACCCAACACCTAAATGCAGAGGTTTATGTACTGGACAATGTGAGAATTGAATTATCTTATGAAAACAATTGATATACAAAATAACAGCACAAAAAATTCCACAGCATAGCAGAGTTTAATGATAACAGGCATTTAGGTAGACCGTTTTTTACCCTCATCTGTCCATCTAGTTGTCTGAGGTGAATCAACCAGTCTGGCTCCTTAAAAAGGTCCTGTTCTGGCCTCTCTTTCAGCTGAGGATCAAAGAACCTCAGCTTCTCAGACATCTGTCAAACAATCAAATAAAAATATACTTATATAGGTTACAGCTTGTTAAGTGGTTGCAGACTGAAGCACAACACTGATACCTGTATGAGCTGATTGATAAATATAGGAGAGTAGTAGGAAGGCTGCATGAGGACAGTCTTTGAGATAACTTCACAGTAGTGGAAAGCCTGAGCACTCAGGCCTGCTTCAGCCAAGCGGGATGCATAAATTAATTTGTACACCTAAACAAAACAAAGCACAAAAATTATATTTTTTTGTGCATATACCAGCACCAAAGTACTCATAACTTAATGGATTCAAATCACCCAGCCTGTCACACACCAATCTTAACAGGAGTGGCAAGTCTACTGGCCCACCAGTTAGTAGCAACACTCTTCTAGAGCCACTAGAACCACCTCAAAAAATGTGCTGTACAACAGAAAATTTGTTTATATTTAACCCCATAAAGTACCTGGAAATTGGGCAGTAAACGGGAATGAGAGCCCAAAGACTGAGCATACTCATAGGCCTCTGTCCTCTGAATAGCTTCATTGGAAGCAAAGTGATAAAACGGCAAGCTGTAAAAATAATGAGTCAATCAATTAGTCTACATTTGTATTTTAAGAAAATGTGCTGTTGATGACTGGATATGTAGGTGCTTATTTTTCTAACCTGTGGTTGGATCCAATAAGAACCATCTTGGTGCTCTTCTTTGTGTAAACCCCAAGACCGACTTGTGCCATTAAATAGCAGAAATGTGCAGCATCTACAAGTCCCTTAGAGGCTGCCAGAAGATGGTAAAAAAAACATAGGATATGTTTTTAATGCAAGTGTTTAGAAGAGAAGACAATTTTTATTCCATGGAGTGTTATGGTCCTACCAAGAGTGTCGCCCATGGTGGTAATAGTGCGAGTGTCAAGGTCTAGAGTATGGGTGAGGTTTGATAGTACCATAGCCAGGTGAGGGCGCCAGTCACCCCATTTCTCTTCTCCACAACACTACAGAAAAACAAGAATGTCAAGAAACTTTTTGGAAAAGAACATAACATCTACATATACTGTAAGTACTGCATATTCAAAGAAAATATATATTTACAGTGGATGATGCTGGCATCCTACCAGACATCAGTTGGTACACCGTCTGAAGAGGATCATTAATAGGCAAACTGTTGGCAAATCTAAAAACAAAACAAAAACTGTCAGTATTAATACAATGTACAGTTTCCCAATAAATTAATAAATAAAAACTGAATGCCATTTCTATTATTTTACCGAGTCATCACACGTGCATGGGTCCTACTGTCCATTTTACTGGCCAGAAGTAAGGCATGGCCCCAAAGACCGCTCTTCATAGCAGCTTCAAGAGCATCCTATTTCAAAAACATAGCAACATTTCAATATTAGCAAAATTTCCGAAACTGAATTAACCAAGTAATGTGGTCTTATACTTATACTAATAGTATTTCTTACCTTCTTCCGCCCAAACAGTAGTAGCTCCCTGAACCGCTCTGTTTCTTTGCCAACATTTTCTGGAACAGTCATGAAGGTGTCTGATAAGAGAGATAAAGGACCTGCTCCAGGCTCCTCCTCAGCTCGTGACAGAGGCTCATTGTTAAAATCAATTAAATTGGCTTCATTTGGACTCTTGCCAGGAAGCCACACTGAGCGATGCTCCTTCAACAATAGGTCAGCAATGTCTGTGCCCACTACAGTCTAAACAAATACAGGAAACATGTTACAGTGGAATATGCCAATAACAGAACACTATCCATATTATCATATTTTTGTACTATTGCATTTACATCTTACCCCATTTTGTCTACAAAGCAGCACAATAAAATCCCAAAGAAGGCGAGCAGAGTCCCTGTCTAAGAGGTTGTTATCACGGGTACACTCCAGTGCCTTGTTCTGGGAGAACTTAATCACATCCACTTTATGGGTATCCTCCCTAAGATATAGAAATTGTTCACTAAACCAGGCTTTATTTTGGTAAATCCAAAACATATCTTGCAGGCTGGAACTGACAAAGCTATTAGGGTCAGTGTATGTATAGGGGAATGTATTGGGGGCAAGTCACACTTACTTAATGAGAGGTCCAGGAAATCCTCTGAGCTCTGCCTGGGCTGACGTATCCTGCAGCATTGTCTAAACATTCACATAGCATTATTTTAATATACAATGTAAACCATTAAATAACTAATGTGTACAAATAAAAATTACAAACCAATATACCTCTAAGTTATGAATATCCACAAGAGCAGGCTGTCCAGCTGAAGGGAGGTTGGGAAGCACTTGCACCATATGTCCACTAGGTCCAAATCGAGCACAACGGTGGGGCATGGAGAATTTTTCTGGAGTTGCAGGACGAGGAGGAGCTATTGTGAAAACAGATAGTAGGTTATATAAGAGTAACACTTTTGTGACTTGTGATATTAAGATGTATACATACGTTGTTCCGGGGCAGTCCAAGTGCTTTCTGCGGTGTACTCAGAGGTATAAGGGTATTGGCTATAATTCTGTGAAGCATCAGTCTGGTTTGGATACTGGCCGTATGAATAATCAACAGCTAAAGTGGATGATGTGTTGTCATAAACTGCAGATACTAGGTCGGGCTGGCTTCTGTAAACCTGGCTCTGATGAGCCAAAAATATATCAGTTATAAAGTTGATGATTTTGTATGTTGTTTTATTCATACAAGAAACTTCTGAGCCCAAACCTGTTGTGAACGTGAGCTGAAGCTGCTCCGTCTGCTGTGTTGACTGTGGGCACTATGCACACTGTGTGCAGACTGCTCACTATGGACACTGCGCCGGTCAAAGTCGTCACCATATGGTTCTCTGCGCCCTCGGTAGTCATCATCAAAACTAGGATCATATCCAGGATAGTATCGCCACTGGTCGTCATAGCCATTTTTTCTGTAAATATACAATATATTTGACTTAAAAAAATTTATAAAATGTATTATGTAATATTTTGGCAGATTTTTTAAGAGTAAGCTTCAGCTATAAAAATATACTGTCTTCACTATACCACATACCTAGCAGGATACGTTTGCTGGTTGTAGTAGGTGTCTCTGACATTGTAGCCCTCAGCAGGCCAATATGACTGATCATAGTATCCTCTATATCGAGGATCATAAGCTCCATAATTATATCCTTCAAGCACAAATAGTAAAAAAAATAACAACACACAATTAACTCTATAAAAAGTTTAACAAAATAATTGCGATTAGTTGTGGTTTTTACCTGCATAATTATAATGCTTGGAGTAATCCGCATAATAATCACTATAGGCACTTCGGTTAGCACTATATTCATCAGGATAGCCTTGCCTAAAAATGGTTTGAGAGAAAAATTTTAATAAAAGTAAGTAAGTCAGTAAAAGGATAACAGAAATTTTCAATAAATACACTTGTGTCTATATTGGGCATTTGCGTTTTAACTTAAACATAGAAATGTAATGTAGGCCAATTTCAGAAAAAAATGGTTTTCCTGTAATCAGTTGTTTTAGAATACAGAATACAAATATGTGGACCCACTTTTAAGTTAAATTAACTTAAGGACTATCTGAGAAACAGACCTGGATGATGGCCTGTCAGAATACTGGCTGGTCCTGGAGCTGGGTCGTTCTGGCAGAGGCTCTCTGTACTGGTAGTTTGGATCACGATATGCTGGGTTGGGACCATCATATCTCCCATACCAAGGATCTGTCCGGCTCCGGTATGGATCATCCTAAATTATCAATATCTAGTTTAGAATAAAATACTACAAACATCCACTCCATAGACAGTACATGATGTTTAGAGATATAAAGATATTTATATCTCTAAACAAATAGCAGATTTGTCACTCACAGGATAATACTGCTGTGTCCTGGGGTCACCGGCTGGTGGTGGTGGTAGTGGTAGTGGGTATTGGCCAGGAGGATAAGAAGCTCTGCTGTCCGGGTAATCTCCATAGCTACTACCATAATATCCTCCATACATAGTCCCTGGCACACCAGGAGGTGGTCCATAGCCCTGCTGGCTTCCTGCAGTAGAAGGTGGACGAGGAGGCTCTGTCGATGGAACACGAGAACCCACTGGTGGTACTGGGTCAGATGGGACTGACCCCTGTGGCCCTGGAAGGTAACCAGTAGAAGGAACTGCCCCTAAAGCAGGGCCCTGTGTTGGAATTGAAAACTGACCAAGAGAAGATTGTGCTCCTGCCTCAGAAACAGGAGGAGCATTGGTTTGTCCTGGCAGTAAGGCCCAAGAAGCAGATGGTTTTGTGAGCTCAGATAGTGGTTGCTGGGTTTTCATCTCTGCTGGATTACTGGGAGCTAGTGGACCCTGTCTGGAAGATGAGGAGACAGGTGTCTGGAGAGATGCATCTCTCTCTGCTTTTGCACTCTGTTGGGCATCTTTGGTGACCTGTAGGTAAAATCCATTACTACATTGCTGAGAATCTTGAAGCAAGGATGAATGGCCAGATGCTTGGTTTTGGGTTTGTGATTGGTGCATAGAAAAATCAAGCAGTTCATAATTTGTTGGATTATGATTAGACACAGCAGAGGTCACAAGAGAAGCCTGTGGATTAACACATAGTACTGATTGGCTGTCTCCAACCATTGACTGGCCCCTTGAAAGCGGTGGGTGAACATGCTGTGGCAGAGGAGTGATTTCTGATGATGCAGTTTCTGTCTTGTCCCTCGTTAGATCGAGGGGGCCCTGGTTAGAGGATGGAGCCGACAGTAGATTTTGATTAGACAATGTTGAAAGTGGTTGTCCCTGAGGACTAACCTCACAGGCTGACTGCATTCTCTAAGGCCACTCTGACTGGCTGCTTGTGTTTGGGTACAAGGAGTAATCACATTGTAATTAGAAACTGGAGGAGCAATCAAAATAGCCTGTTGAAGAGAGTCAGACACCAGAAGGGATGCATAGCCCAGGTTTCCTTGAGTGTCAGCTGGTTCTACCTCACTCACCTTTGGTGGGTTCTCTAGGTTTTCTGAGTGTTGCTGGGGAGCTGACTGGACTGTCTGAGGAGGATGGAAATCCAAGGGGCCATCTTCTGGGGGCTGGATGACATCACTGCTGGGCTCTCGTAAGGGGACAAGGACTGTTGGGGCAGCAGGGGCAAGAACAATGTTAGTACCCAAGCTACTAGGGTCATTCTGAGCCCAGAGAGTAGTGGCAGGACTATCACAAGGCCTACTGAATCCATAAGCGCGGGATGATGGTCGGGAATGAGAGTGAACTACTGGATGGGTTATATGAGGGACACTTCCTCCAGAATCAGTAGGTAGGGGGTGTTCCGAGCTGTAAATGTTTTCCATATTATCTGGAGGCTGTTCCAGGTTGCCAGGTGTTATATTTGCTCCACCTTCAACCACCATTTTTGCCCTATCAACTTCAACTGGGCGCACACCGACACCATGTGAGCGCACTGGTTCAAAAGAGCTGTTTGCACTAGCCTGAAAGATACCAACTGGTTTCGGGGGGCTTGGGGTAGGAGGCCAATTGTTTTCTGGAGCGTTTTGTTGTGCAATAATATCTCCAGCTGAAGAGGTGTCAATCTGCTCAAAATAACCTCCTGTTGCAGCGGGCAGATTAGTATGATCAGCAAGACGCTGGCTTTCTTGCTGAATAAAGGTACCCACTCCCTGGTGGCAGCGAGAACCAGTGCCACTTCCATGGCTCATATTGCTGTAGTTGGATGAGACACTTGCAGATCTTATTGGTCTAGGAACAGAATCTGGGGTCTCCAGATTGGGGCCTGTTTCAAACAGGTCTACTCCATGTGTTAAAGTAGGAGCAGGACTGGCCAGACTTTCATTAGGTAACACTTCCTGGTTAGGGACACACTCCAAGTTTTCCACATGGTCATACCGGGAATCAGTGGGTTTTTGGTTATTCCCATGAGCTGTATAATTCTCATTCATGTAAGGAAGCTGTGAATGAGGTTGCAAAGATGCTCCATGATAATCAAAAGAGACATCTGCATCACTCTGCAGTTGAGAACCAGCTTGGTGAGTGCTGTGGTGATGAAAAGATTCAGGGACACCATTCACTGCCTTATTTGCCTCTCCTGCCAGTGTTTCCTCATTTTCTACATCATCTTTAAAGAACATTGAAAGTGTGCCAGACTCCCGTGAGTGCGCATGTGGATTAAGAGGAGAAACAGGCCCGGGCCCAGTGCTGGAGGCACAGTGAGATGCAGAATCAGGGCAATGCTGAACTTCACCCAGGCCAGATCCCATTTGATGGTAGCCTGAATCCAACGGAGAGTGGTTGGACCTCTGACTGAAGTAGTTCTGCATTGGGGGATGTGTACTGGGCTGCTGGGGTGTATTTGGGTCAGGATAAGGGGACCTACCTGGATGTTGAAGAGGAGGAGCCTGGACTGGGTTTCCTGGTTGTGCAGGAGGGGTCTGAGTGTGATGGGGTGATGGTATGTGGGGAGGGAACATCTGAGAGTGTGGCAGCATGTTTATAGGTTGTGTTGGAGGGTCACTAGTAGGCTGAAAATAGTTTTGAACAGATGGAGGACGACTTCCATGATCAGGTGCCCACTGGGAAGGGGAAGTGGCAGGAGGCACAGGTTGAAAGGACACAGGGTGATGAGAAGGATGTCCTTGATAGTCTTGGTTAAAAGTTGGGTGACTAGGTGCAGGGCCTGAGGCCTCATGGGATGGCTCAGTGGCCACAGATGGGGGCTGTTCTCTTGAATTAAAATAGCTTTGTTCTGTATGAGAGGGTGTCAACACTGCAGGACTTGGGGCAGGGAAAACACCAGGGGGTACTGTACTTTGTGGGTTAAACAGCATTACTCCAGGCAGAGAGGGTGTTGAGGAACCTGTAGAGGCAGCAGGGATATCCTGCAGTGATTGTGGATGTGAAGGCAGCATGGACCCAGCTTGAGAATAGAAGTTATTAAGAGGTGTTTGCATGGTTGCGGGGTTGCTGTTTGGAACTGTTGGGAGACCACCTGCAGCCATAGGAGTAGGAGCTCTAACAAAAGCAAATGGATTCGTCATGGGCTGAGTAGCTGGAGGGGCCGCCGCTGTATGTTTGTGAGGCCTCGGCCTGCGAAACATATTGGATCCACCAGAAGGGGGTCCACTAGATGCTCCTGGTGGTCCAGTCCTAGGAGGGGGCTGCATGGCTGCAGAAGACAACAGGCCCGAGGACCAGGGCGATCAGTGATGAAATTTATGTCAGGCTCAGCTGTGCAAGAAAATAAATGGAGGGAGTGGTTAGCCAAAAACTAATGGACTCTGTGGTGGCCCCTACCACACCTTTATTTGACCAATAATCTGTGTTTACATGCAGTTAAACAGTACAACGTGGCAGTTCAACATGTGTATATTTCAGTTTTGGCCTCAGATTTCTACAAGTATTACAATTTTGTACAAGATAAATTCTCTCTAATATTTATTTTGTGGTTGCTAGCAAAGCAATGTCCATGTAAATAAACACAGACTCTATGTATGGAAACAGTATTTTTTTTGTTTAGCGAGTAGTTTTAAACAAATCACAACGTAATCATAATACGGACTTTTCAGTTCAAAGTTCTCTAATAACTTTACTGACCTAAAGCTACAGAAGTCACAAATCTAGTACGCTGACAATGGATTTCAAGGCCCTAACTAACACATCTGTCACTGAGACAGGACGGTAGGCTAACATCGACTGCCGGGGGTTGACATAATACAAAGTGGTGTCAATAGCATTCACAGCCAAGCAATCTTTATCAAACAGATAACTAAATCTTTTATGTTAACGCACGGGTTAGTTTCGTTCAGGGCCGATACAACCATCCCAGCTAACAGTAGCATAGCCGGCGTGAAATCAACTAGCTTGACATTTGTCCAATGAGCTTGACTGCGTAAAATGCCATTAAAACTTTTGATCATTTACGTAAGACGCTCTTGTTGTATTCCCAAAAAATAGTTTTGACCCACACTTAGTTACGAACTATTATTTGGGGGATGTCTCTAAAAGGCTAACGGTAACGCAACATAGTATACGAAACGCCATTCTAACCGAAGCAAAACAGTGGTAATAAAGTGTCAAGGTTTCGCATAGTTTTTTTAAGTGAGCCAAAGTAAGTGAACAATCATCTTTGTAAATATTTCATAATGGCAGGTGCGCACATGCTAAAGGTCGCTGGCTACTCGTCGTACATAGTTTTAACTTTGGTCAGTGCCTGTCCAGCTAGCGTTAGCAATGTAGCATAGTTAGCATCACTGGCTAAGTAGCCTAAGGATATTCTGATAGGCAACACCCGATCTTATTCATTACATGACTGTTATACTGTAACATTGATATACATGATGATACATAGATGCACTCTTACCCGATGTATGAAACGCGTAGAGATAAACGTTTACAAATGTGCGGGGCAATAAGCCTCACACATAACCATCTACAGTGAACACATCCTACGGCTACGTGTACAAGCAGCGTCACGAGCCAAACACCACTGTGTCAGCACTGGGCGGGGCTTGTTGAAACTATAGGTAAATTAGTTCCTTGAGTCATTTTCACATTACAGTTTACAAAAGAAATAGAAGAAATGGTTAATTTTTGGTAAGGTCTTATGGTACTTATTTGGCTCCCTAACTAAAAACCATACTTTAACCAAAATGTGACCTCATGTATAGCCTACCATAGATTTGATCATAAAAATCAAGTAAAAAAAAAAAAAAATATATATATATATATATATATATATATAGTATATATATATATATATATATATATATATATATATCAATGAATATTACTTAGGCCATTTTACTTACAAGTTTGTAGTTAGCAAATGAACAAAAAATTCACACATTCACATCAAAATAACACTCTTTGTAGTAGCTTACATAGAAAATACATGTCAAGCTCAGAAAAACCAAGTGGCAGAACTATTACTTTCTGGGTTGTTCAGATTAAACAAAATGTGTCTGTAATATCCCTGCCACTAGTTGCAACAATATACAAACAGTCCATCTTTAGCAGTTGTGTTGCTTTTTGCCATCTTCTGTCATCCCTGTATTCAGCCAGTTGAAGCCACATTAAGAACCACCTCCTTGTTTGCAACTGTGGGTGGACTTTTTCAAACTGCACCTTGAGTAAACAAAGCACGGGACCATAGGTTTTGTCACTGGATTTTAAAAACTTCAGAAGCAACTAAGATCTTAATGACATTAATAAAGCTTTATCAGACTTTATTTGGGCTGGAAAGAGCAAGGAGGATTGGGGTTACCCAAGATTAAAAATGATGTACTACTATGAATGTACATAATGAAAAGGCACTTTGTAAACCATTCTCACCTATAAATTTATTAGATAAACAAGGCAGAGAATTACTACTTATTATTAAAGAATATTTTCTAATTACCCCAATATTACAAAAGCATGGCGCATCTTGAAGAAGATGTTTGGAAAAACCCATGTAGTACACTGTTTGACAAAACTGATAGATAATCCAGACCTTCCAGCAGATGGTGCTGGTCCCGATCTCAAGTCATGGCAAGATGCTGTCATCAAGAGATCTTTGGAAGTAAGTATCTTAAGGTAAGGCATTATGGAAAGACACAAATGAATACTCTTAAACTCTCAGATGATTTTTTATCAAAGACTGTCCTGAACTACCATAAGCGTGGACTATTTGTCTCCAGATTATAATTTGAATCGCAGATATTGAAGAAGGGCAGACTAAATTTACAACAGGAACACTCAAAACCACAAAAGACTCAGAATCATGGAAGAAGTCCTGCTGCTGCCTTCTAAAATATCAATATGTTATATATAGCAAAATGGAATATAATATTTTATAGAATGTTTACATCTCTCCCTACACATTCAACAACACTCAAGGAGCGTCTAAAACTTGTCCTAAATTTAAACTGGTCAAAGCGATACCGTGTGGGGAGATTGAGGTGGTCTGGAGGGCAGTATGCAAAGACATTTGTCTGGTGATCGGACAATCACTTCCTCCCAATCTCTGGTGGCTGAAGTGGTAGCCCTAAGACTGAGACTTTGTGTGAGTGGTAGATTGCATTTGTTTTTTAAGTTTGAAACTGTAAGTTCTGTGTTGTGTTCTAAAACTTGAAAATGTAATAAAAAAATATTTAGAAAATGAGCTCCAGTGCCTCTCTACAGTCTAATGAAGAGGATGGAATGGACTGTCCATGATGGAGACCAGGTGGTTTGCTTGGCACCACACACCTAATTAATATTTTAAGTCAACACCTAATTAATATTTTAAGTCAGTGTTCATAACAAAAAATAACACAGACAGAATAAATAAATTATTATAGGTAAAATATGTAAGCTACTAGTATGAAAATAAGAAACCCTAGTGGAAAAGTAACATGCCACTAGTATAGGATTTGACCACTAGGAGGCCATAGAGTTTAACGTGTCAGCAGTGTCAGCAGTAACTGTCTACACAATGCAATGAGGTTTAAACAAACACTGACTTTACAATGGTGTAAGCAAGGCTTTAAAGTATCTCAGATTATTTAAGTGAACTGGCATTATTGTAATATATTGCGAAAAGTGCATAATTTATCATGTATTTTTGTAATTTATTCAGGTAGCTGCTTTTTTCCTAAACTGGGTTATTAGGATCATTGTAGGTCCTACTGTTAAATTTGCTTGATGATCCGTTTTTGTATTATTTGGAACACATAAACTGTGCTGTTGGGAGAATGGGAGGGTTTGATCTGAGGTGACATAACAAAATAAATATTTACTTTAATAGATTTTCCCTATGGGCTTTTTAACAAAATTTACCTGGTATATTTAAGACTGTGCTGAGTGTTTATGTTTTCTAGTTCTAGTCATGCTATATATCACTTGTTTATTTATGAAGAAAATTAAACTAAAATGCACCTCAAATGAATACTACACATTTATTCTTGTTCACACTCTTCTCTTCTGCTCAAACTTGTCAAACGAAACCAACCCCCCCTTCCCCCCGGGCTGACTACTTGGGCCATGGGCAAGTTGGAACAGCCCTTCAAGTTTAAATCTACAAATCTACAGGAGTTAAGAAATCCAACAACGTGGAAGGTGTGTAGTCAAAGATGTAATGAAACTATCTCATAATATAACATAGCCTACTTGTATGTAAAATGGGCATACATAAAATAAATAAATACAAACCCAATTCTCCAAAAGTTGAGAAGTAAAAACCTAAATAAAAACACAAAAAAAATATTTGCAAATCAAATAAAACAATTTTTTATCCATCATAGAAAATAAGGTCAGGTGTTGAAATTGAGATCTTTTACCATTTCCTGAAAACTAATAGCTCATCTTGAATTTAATGGCAGCAAAAACCTTAAAAAGTTGTGACAGAGGCCACAAAAGGTTAAAAAGGTAAAAGTAAAGCTGGGCTGTGGCACACCAATCTGCAAAAAACTGCATCTAAAAATTAAGGAACAAAAAATATATATATATAATAATTCCACAATCTACAGAAGATGATATCAAAAGATTCAGAGAATCATGAGAACTCTGTGACAGGGACAAGGTTGAGGTCTTTGGGCTCAAGCAGCACTGCATTAAAAACAGGCCTGAGTCTGTTCTGGAAATCACTGCAGGTGCTCAGGAACACTTCTTGAAGTCACTGTCTGTGAACAAGTTTTTTTTAAGCTGTTTCCTGCAAAGAAGAAGCCTTATAAGAACACCACCCAGAACCACGTGTCTTCTCCAGGACAATGCTCATTTAAAATGGACTGAGAAAACTGTTCTATGGTCAGATGAATCAATATTTTAAATTTGTCTTGGACAGCATGCGCTTTGCCAAATTCAAAAAGAGCTATTATTTTTCATAAAATTGTAAAACATCTTTCTTTCAACTTCTGATGTATATGTTTGGAATTGGGTTTGTACATCAGTAAATAAATAAGAAAAACAAGAAAACCAACACATGACATAATTTGTACAGGTTGTGTACAGTAGGATGTATACAATGCATGTATACAATACAATGCAATGCAACAGCCCCAAGTCTTTTTGAGTGTAATGCTACAAGATATTGTAATGCTTGTCCCTTGGCACACCTATTTTTGGGCAGTTTTGCTCATTTTTTTTGCAGAACCTCTCAAGATCCATCAGGTTGGATGGTGAGTGTTGGTGGACAACCATTTTCAGATCTCTCCAGAGCTCTTCAATTGGGTTCAAGTCTGGGCTCTGGCTGGACCACTCAAGGACATTCATAGAATTGTCCTGTAGCCACTCTTTTGTTCTCTTGGCTGTGTGCTTAGGGTCATTGTCCTGTTGGAAGATGAACCTTCGCCCCAGTCTGAGGTCCTGAGTGCTCTGGAGCAGGTTTGTATCAATGCCACAATGTCCACAAGGACATTGTGGCATTCTTCTTTCTGTTGATTCTGAATAGTCTCTGACTAGTCTGAATTAGTTCCTTGTGCTAAAATAAATCCCCACAGCCTGATGCTGCCACCAGCGTGCTTCACTGTAGGGATAGCATTGTCCAGGTGATGAGTGGTGTCTGGTTTCCTCCAGACATGACACTTGCTATTTAAGCCAAAGAGTTCAATCTTTGTTTCATCAGACCAGAGAATTTTGTTTCTCATGGTCTGAGAGTCCTTCAGGTGCCTTTTTGCAAATTCCAGGCGGCTGTTATTTGCCTTTTACCGAGGAGTGGCTTCCGTCCGTCACTCTACCAAACAGGCCTGATTGGTGGACTGCTGCAGAGTGGGTTGTTCTTCTGGAAGGTTCTCCTCTCTCCACAGAGACACGCTGGAGCTCGGTCAGAGTGACCATCTGGTTCTTGGTCACCTCCCTGACTAAGGCCCTTCTCCCCCGATTGCTCAGTTTGGCCGGGCGGTCTTGGTGGTTCCAAACTTTTTCCATTTACGGATGATGGAGGCCACTGCAATTATAGGAACCTTCAATGCAGAAATGTTTCTTTATCCTTCCCCAGATTTGTGCCTCAATACAATCCTGTCTTGGAGGTCTACAGACAATTCCTTGGACTTCATGGGTTGGTTTGTCTCTGACATGTACTGTTAACTGTGGGACCTTTTATAGATAGGTGTGTGTCCAATAAACTGAATTTACCTCAGGTAGACTCCTAAGTTTTAGAAGTATTTCAAGAATGATCAGTGGAAAAAAGATGTACCTGAGCTCAATTTTGAGTGTCATGGAAAAGGCTCCAAATACTTATGTATGTGCGCTTTTTGTTTTTTTATTTTGAATAAATTTGCAAAGATTCATACAACCTTCCTTCACATTGTCATTGTATTGTTTGTAGAATTTTGAGGCAAATAATGAATTTAATTTATTTATATATGTGGAAAAAATGAAGTGCTTTCTGGATGCACTAAATGTCCTACAGGCAAAAAAAATAAAAACTGCCATACTGGTTTTCTTACAATGTTTTGTTGTGCATCTTTCATCTTATGGCAACACGGCCAGTTGATGGCGTTATAATCCAAGGCATTCATAAGTTGATTTGCAAAGCACTATAGTAAATGTTGATTTACAGCTTTAGTGTGTAAATCTGTAAAGTATCTATTTCAAACATATACCAGGTGTGTGAGATGAAGAAGTAAAAAGTGTATATATATATGTATATATACATATATATATGGTTACTTTAACGGCCCTGTATCACATTTAACTATTGGGTACCACTGGATGTAATTATCACTAAAATTAGTCATAATTCAGTTTCCTTCTTGATTAAAGTGAGAGCTTTGGGAATAGAGGATAGTAGTGGAAAGTAATGCTTTTACAAGTAAAAGATGGATTGTTTTACAAGCTCCAGTGGGAGCGTCTGAGGGTACAGGACAGGCAAGGGGGAGTGTAGACGTCACATCTGTTGCTGCCACTCCCTAGGGGGCCTGGGAGCATGGGAACTTTCAGCAGCTCCAGTAGTAGCAACAGGCTTTGCAAAGTACAGTTCATTTATCAATTTAGTAAAGCAAATGAACTATGAGTTTGAATTAACAGAAGAAGAAGACTGATGCAGAATTGAAAGTCTGCTCTACCTTATTATCAACTGTAAATAAAAAGGTTAACTTTGCAAACGTTAGTTTTGGGGACAGAAAGGAAAATAAAATGTTATCAGTATTTAGTGCATGAGGCCTGTCATGTCTAGCTACAGCGCATACAAACGTATCTCCTGCATCTGGGGCTTCCTATCCACGGCTTATGGTCTGCACACTGCCTGGATTGCCAGAAAAGGTTTTGAGTTTCCCTTACTCTCATGTCAGAATGGTGACTTTAATAAGCCATTTCACAGAGGTCAGTTCTCTTTTCTCCATGGCGTCAGCTGGGTCGTCCAATTCACCCTTCTCACCCGTGCTCTCCCTTGGCATGTGTTCAACCCTGCGTTGTTTACTGGACAGAGCATTTAGAGGGGTTAGCATTTCACCATGGCAGCTGTTGGCACCATGTGCCTCCCCCCAGGCGGCTGGCCGACAGCACGCAGACCACTGCTTCACACACCCTATAGCATCCCCCAAAGGACTTTCCCCTCCTTCCTTGTACCCTTCCTTTGGCCTTGGTCAAAGCTCCCAGAAGCCTTGAGTATCAGATACCCACTTTAATGTGAAAACACACTTCAGACTTTAATTGATGGCTCTAGGCCACAGATAATACACCATAGCCCATACAGAATCTTGAAAAGTGTATTCTTAGAGCACTGGTTTCCCTGTGTCTGCTTGCATCTGATATATAAAGACTTTATTCATTCTTGTGTGACAGCTAATGCAATGTCTGTCATTACCAGAATTAAGGGCTCCTGTCCAGCATTTCCTATGTCACCCCTTTACTTGATTTGCCTGACAACTGTAGCGACCACCCTGCTAGGGTTTCAGCTTCATGTTGAATGAGACAGTTGGTGGAAATAAACTGGATTGCAAAAAGTTCAATGCTCAAAGGTAAATTAGATTTTGTCAAAATAAAAACAATTAGAAATTAAGTAAATAGCCTTGTGTCTTACTTGTTTCTATGAAATAATTGACAGGCAGAGTCCAATTTCAGCCTGTCAATTGCAGAGATTTAAGGTGATGTGTCAATGGAGGGAACTGGGAGATTTTGAATTGTGGTAATCTTCTCTAACCCCACCCTACATTATCTACTGAGTCTAGGGAGAGCGGTGAAGAGAAGCAAGGTCAGTGTGACAGTTGTCTGAGTCCCATCCATACCATTTGGATGGAAAGTGATACCACAGACAGCTGAGGTTGCTTGTGTCACTCTTGGGGTTAATTTGGCCTGTCTTAACATTCACTTGAAAACAATGTAGAAGTGATAGGAAATCTCAGCACTTGTGTCTCTCCTGTCTGTTCTTAGCTTGTGCTACACAAATGGTAAAGTAGCGTAGAAATTCCTGAGGCTGTCTTTTAACCACACAATCGTGCCGTGCCCATAACCTTTCCACATTTATTTGCTGTGGCAAAATCGGACATCTCTGTGCATTCATCTTCACCCTACCCTGGCACGCATGGGGCCCAAAAGTTCCTGCTGAATATTTACCATACCCAACCCGCCTTTGAAATAAGTCCAAACATAAACATACAGTAGTTCAAATTTAACAGGGCCCTGCAGGTTTGATAATGTACCAGAGAGTAAAGATGCAGGAAACCACAAGATATGCATATAAGATAAACTTTATTAATCCACAAGGAAAATTACTTACAGTCACTCAGATACATGCACAACACTTTTAAGCAAGGGTGAGCAATTATATTTCCCCCAGGGCCACGTTAGAACATGGAACTCTTGTGGACGGCAGGGCCAACACTGTGAACACACATATGCTCTTTAACAACACATTTCTTTTGCCTATAGTTTAGTTTGAACTATAGTCAATATAGTAAGTGCTTGGTAGGCCAGATTAGACAGCCCAATGGGCCACATGTGTGTGTTAGTTTGCCCACCACTGCTCTTAAGTAAAATTGGAAATAGAGAGGAAAAGGAAATAAGAATGGAGGTTGATATCTGACCCTGTAAACGGACTTTCTATTAGTGTCATATGGTCACGAAAAAAAAAGTATTTTCTCCCATCTTGAAACAAATAATTTGTTCACATTAATGGCTTACCAGCTTCATGAAGCATTATGTTATGTGACGGTGGATGCAGAGGGAGACAGGAGGTGCTAATAGGGGTGTTATATCTTCCCTGACTGACTAAAGTCTTTCTCTTGGGTTGCTCCTTGTTTACATTCCTAACCCTCAAAGCCCCTTGGCCACAGCTCCAGCACTCAATCTGATCAGTAAATTCTGCGGCAGAACAAATATCTTCTCTCATTGTTAATATTCTCACACGCACATTCTAGCGTTTAAGACCATCCACTAAACTCTAACTACTGTCAAAAGGATCTTCTTTTTTACATTAAAATATCTGTAAAGATCTTGAAAATAACTCACAAGCTCAGAAATTACAGTCTTGACAGTATGCCAAATACATTGTTTAGTACTGCTCCAGGCACCCTCAAACAAACAAGGACTTCTTGTTTTTTGTGTAAAGAACAGATATGTCCCATGAAAATCATATTTAGCAAGTACAAGAATATACACACAGATGTGCAGGTATAGGTTTTCTGATTTGTTGCTTTTTTGCAGACTTTTGATCACTGCATGAAACTCTAATCTTAGAAAGAAATGTATAGAAGTCACATTTTCACATTATCACTTTTACATGTTTATGTTGTTGCAAGTGTTTAATGCAAGAGCAAATCTTTACAATCTTTCATCTTTTTTGTTTAAATCAATATAAAGGACATCTTTCATGTCTAGTAGTTACAAACCTTTGCCTAGTGGAGTTTGATATGATGAGTTGCAGGGGGCTGCTGGGGGATCAGAGGGATAACGAGTAGCTTTGTTCCAGAGTAGAAGCATTTGAGAAAGAGAGACCTTGGCTTGGGATCAGGAGATGAATATGAAAGGGTGAATGGACCAACAGTTTGACAGGAATGGCCATGCCACTGAGTGAGCAAAAGAGCAGTGTACAGACATCCAACTGTGTGACCCTGACCAGTTTGTGCAGCCGTTATGGTTTGGATCAGTGGGTCTGTAAAGGCCAACCGCCTGGCCTGCTGCACCACTCTGGTTGGCATCAGAACCAGTAATGTCCCATTACTGGGGCCTTGAATGTCTGTTTAGCAGAGCAGCAAATACCTACATGCTGTCTTGATATTTTAGATTTAGCATGCGTGTGAGTAGTCTAATGTATTATATAGTAATGTGCACAAGTATTTATTATGCATTCACAACACTTAGAGCCCTTTTCCAAATGACACAGTTTTAATTCTGTTCTGTCGGTTAAAGGTTATGGAAGACTACAGCCTAGGATGATCCTGTCTAAGCGCTTGTCTCCTAAAGACAAATATAACTGTGCCTGGGATGGGGTTCCTCAAGTGTCTTTTTTGTCACACATTTGTGAATTGAGGCCAATTTCCTGCTCTGTTCTCACCCTAAACTCCTGTGGGGGAGCAACAGCAGCGTGTCACTTGAGTGCATGCCTGTGTTAGTGCATTTGCTGAAAAGAAATGCATTTGCCACTGTGACAGGTAGTGTGAATTCAGGTGGATTTTACTGCTGCATTCCATCATGGTATTGGACCAATAGAATTGATCTTAAAATATGAAGTACAAAGAACAAGCCAAACCACGAAGCTGGGCTCTATGGTGTAGTACTTCATCAGGCAACAGCATTTGCCCGATGATGGCCATTAACAGTGTGAATATCAGCCACAGTGAACTAAAATAATGGCAATGTCTACTCGAGATGTTAAACAATAACCTATTGTTCGTTACCATTTTACTTAAAAGGATAACGTTTATTTTCTTTATTTTATTATTTACCATTTTCTACTACAGTTGCATTATTTTGTCAATACATTTTCTACATCCCTCTAGTGTTAACATCTTTTTAAACTACACCATACAACATGAGCTCAGTATGATTATAATTTGCATTATTTATTAAGTGTATGCATCCAGGGGTTAGCCACAAGACTAAACATTTCAGCTGCTACACTAGAAAGCATGAAGCATTCAGTCTTGTCTTTAATAAAGAAGCTTCATACTACTATATACTCTTTTGCTAAGAGGGTTAGAAGTGATGCCCAAGTGGCATTGTCATTGAGTTGCTATACTTTATGCTCATTAACAAATGTCTGGGCTTGTTTGACATTAGCATGACTTACACACGTATGAGAAGCTTGTCTCAAACGGATTGTGGAGAGTGTCAGAGAAAAGTGATAATTGAGACACCTGAGGACCTCTGTTCTCTGGATCCAGGAAAACAAACAGTGGCTTTCACACCAAACTAGGGTCGGGTTGCTCCTGATAAACAGATTTACATTCCCAACCATTATCTCCCAAAAACATTAGAGGCATTGTATTCCCTTTCATAAGTATCAGACCATCAGACCATCACAAACAGAAGTGGAAAAAACTTTATCTAAAAAAGATTAGCCGTAAAGCCCTTTCTTTATTTTTATTCACTAGAGCAGGGATTTTTGAAAATATGGGTGATTACTGCAATCTTAACGTATTACTTTGTAAGTAGTCTGTAACAAGAATATGTGTAGAATGCCATTGTTTAAGAGCTCTATCAATCTTTTCTCAGATAAATAAATCTTTTTTTGTGTGTGTGTGTGTGTGTGTTTTCTGTTTGGGCGTGCACAAAAACTGTTCTGTTGAGACTTTGATAGTAGCATGACATCATTTGCTACTTGTCAAGGGGAACTACGTTTATCAGCACCTCTGGCCTCTTTCAGTTTCTGCTGTTAGTAAAGGAAGGGAGTAAGTGAGCTACCTCTGAGAAGGGATCACAGTCCCAGATATATTTTTTATTTTGTAGAAATTACAAACCAAAAGAGTTTGCTTTGAACTTGGTGTCAACCTCCTGGGTTGTGTTTCTATATTAAGCTTTGATAGAGTTTGTTTTTCTAGCTTTGGATACCCCCCTCTCTAACCTTGTGAATCCGTGACAGATCATTTTCTCATGGCCTTAGATTTTCCCCCAAACAAATAAGCATCACAAGTCAGAGAAACCCACACAAGCAAAGGAAAAATCAAAGATTTCACAAGTGATAAACGGCAAGTTGGCTAGTGCTGTTAAAAACCAGCACATCAGACCTTACACTGTTTGTAGTAATAATCCAGGAGGGCATGTGTTAACAGCTGAGGGGTAACGGCTGAGCGTGTGTCTGAAAGATCTACCATTTCTCACGGTGCATCAGGTGGTTCTTACCAACAATACAGTACATGTCCATGCAGATTCTTGGATTGAAAGGTCCAACAACTTTCTCTGTAACAGGTCTCATTTGCTTCTGTGTTGTGCAATAAATTAATAGGTGATGGCTCACTCTCCCATTTTTTCCCTGTGTTTCCCACACTACATGCACCTCAAGAGACCTAGCCCCTTTTGGCACTGCTCCATTTGGCAGTCACACCAACATACGGACCAGCATGTGCGTGGGCTTCATAATAAAATAATCTTTGCCCTGGGGTGCTGAAACTGCACAGCTCCTCCCTGACAGTTTCACTTGCCCCAAGAGAGGGAAATATAGGGAAAAAAAATAAGTGGGATGCACACACTGATGTCTGTGCATCTCGTTCATCAAGCTATTTGCTTTGTCTGTGTATAAATTATTGTATTTTCATTGGTATTTCCTTGGCATCCTCTAGCTTTAATGCTATTTTTACCGATACCTACCTAAGACCTATGGACCTAGGACCCTAATATGTCACAGTAGTTCACTACTGCTGCAAATTTGAGCAAGTAGACTATGACAAGTACACATTAGCAGGTCTAGCCTTATTTCTTCTCTTACAGAACAATGTCCATTTTTCTCCCTCTTTACTTTGTAAGTAGATAGCTTTTGTTTTTGTTTAATTGAACCCACCCTGCTTCCTAATTATTTACCTTATTTCTTCATTGTATTTTGTAAAATTCATATTTTATTCTATTTAAAATGCAGCTGAGATTGTAGATATGTTTTTTATTTTATTGCATGCGCACCTTTCTTTTACGTTTTGCACTTTACCTGTTTCTAAGAGCTGCTGTACAAATATGGTATCAATAAAGTTCCTACCTTATCTTATCACTTACTAGTATACTAACTAGCATCCAAAATACCTAGAATACTGGGATAGAATTGAGCCTTTTGATGTCCACTAGTACTACCAGTAGCCTAAGTCTTTTGGACCTTACTAGTTAGAGTAGAGGTGGATAAAAATAAGGCTGATACCGGCAATATCAGAAAAAAGCTATAGAACATAAAGGTATAGTAAATCAATGCACATGGTAAAGGTGCAGTGTGACAATAACAGTTTTACTACTGGTAGTAGTAGTGGTGGTGGTGGTGGGAAAGGGGGGGGGGGTGCAATTTGTCCTAAGAAGAGCAGAGGGGGAGGGAGAGTGAGAGGGAGGAACTTGAGCGTAGCATCCACATTTCATTGAGAACTCGAAAGGCGCCAGGTTAACATCTATGAAGTGAACTCTCGGAGACGCAGTCCCGGATTTTCAAATTCACCTGCCTTTTTCTAACGGATATTTTTATTTTAAACTATTTGGAGTCTACCGAACCGTGGACCTATGCCAACCCTTGTTGGGACTCAACGGCATTTGTGAAGTTGAAGAGGAGGAATGTATCGTTTCTTTGTGAAACTAACATTTTTTATTTCAGCCATCGTCTTCTCACAAGGTAAGCTGTTTCGGAAGTTATTGTTTAATTTCATAGAAACTCAGACTACACACTCTTGTCTTAAATTCCGTGATGGGTAGGCTTATTCAAACTTTGTAAAACTCATTACGGTTTTAATCGGCCAGAGAAGTGGGCTAACGTCCTCTGGTTTGTTTAGTTCATCCTCTCCAGCCGCTGTGGACATCTCTTTGACTTATTCCAGTTGAGAATTATTGTTGTGCAACTCTGGAGATAACTTTTGGTGATGTCTGAAGTGCTCTTTTCTTGTGACTAAACTACAAGTGCCACTGCGCTGCTCCGCGCCGATAATTCGCCAATGATACAATATAATTGGAACAAGTTGAAACCAAAGGTTTTTTCCTTTTGGGGAAAGACCTTTTTGTTGTTGTAGCGTAATAACCCTTCCTACTCCACACAAAATCTTTGTTGGGCAAAACTTTGACCAAAAATGCAATTGGTGCTGGTCTCTTTTTGAAATGTTTGAATTGGCGTCAAGAAGTGCGTGTGCGTAGAGTTGGCCTGGGGGGACGCCGCGGGGGGGTAGGGACCACCTTTTGTGTGCTGTGTGGGAGAGTGTCGCTGGCGGGGGGTGGAGGAGCTGCTGCTGTTGTTCCCGTCTGCCGCAAACAATGCACGAGGAGAGTGTTTTATGGCTCGTGCTGGACTCTGATTCTTTTGTTCCGCATTTGAGTCCCGCAGCTGCTGCGCTTTCCCCACAAAGCGTGCTCCCCCCCCCACTCCCCCCAGAAGCCGTGCACCACGCGCTGTGGCTTCACCGCTGTCCGGCACTGTATCCCCCATGGACCGCTGTGGAAAAAATTAATTATAGCCTGAAAGATGTGTGCATTGCAAAGCTGGATTCCAGTGAACAAAACCAAAATAGCCCAGTTAACACTGTTTTCTCATATTTAACAGGTCTAAAATGCTCCTTACCCACTGAGTCCTGTCTAAATGGAGGAAGGTGTGAACCCACCTCTAATGGAAATGGAGAATGCAAGTAAGTAATAGCCATATGTGTCTATATGTGGTTTCTTAAGCATCTCACTTCTTCGTTTTGTTGTTGTTGACGTAGTAATTTCTGCAATGTTTGGGAATTTGCACACTTGTTGAGGAAGTATTGAAGCTTGAAGTTCTTTTTAGTAAAGGAGAAAGGGGCCACATATTCCCCCTTTCATTCCAGCCTTTGAGCAGGCCCCTGTGCCCAGCAACCAGGGGCCTTTGAGGATCCTGTAAGCCAGGAATACGCCTCTGTACCCTGTAAAGAGCAGCAGTGGTCTCTGGGGCTACACATTCCTCCACCAGAAACAAGTTAAATAAAAGTTTAAAAAGTCCAATTCCAGAGTGGGCCCAAGGAATAGTAGCAGGACAAATGTCCACGCCTTCTCCTATGGTCCATTAATGAATGCAAGACCCCTTCACAGGCGAAGTGAGAGGACGCGTCCAGCCCTAAATCTTGTTTTCTGTTCTTTCATGGTTGACAGCTGGGGTTCGCCCGCCGCCCGTCACCCATTGTCCTGTAGTCAGAATAATGCTGTGTGACTAATCTGAGTGGGGCTTCTCATCATGCCACAGCCACCACAACACACACCAGACTCACCGGCTGAAACCCCCACTGCCAGCCTCCTCTAACCCTGAACACCCCCCTTATGAGAAGCTTTGTCTCTTGTTTTTGAATGGACAAAACCCCCTCCCCTCCCACCCCCATACCTTACTCGCTTGTGATCTCCATTAGAAAGCCAGATGGCTGTGAAATGTAATTGGATTGGAAGTTGAGAGAGTGAGATTAATTGGAATAAAGTGCAAAATTTTTGGGGGCAAACAAGTGGGAGCAGACTGATGGACAGATTGCTTAGGTTATGGATTGCTGGGTAGTTTAAATATGTTAATGCGCTAACATAGTCTTTTTTTTGGGTGACCTAAATACACAAACACAATACCATCACTTTTTCTAATCATGAATGCCAACAAAACCTAAATGTGAATTTTAATCTTGAGTCATTGTATGAAAAGTGGTCATGTTTTTTCCCTCGTTTTAGTAAGTAAAGATGCTCAAAGGTGGTCTGTCTAGCCTCAGGGCCTGTGGTTTTAGCAGGCTCTCCACTGGTCTGTATGAACAAGGGAGACCCATTAAGGAGTCCCTAGCCCTGAGCCAATGCTTCACAACATATACTCTGCAGACACCAGTGTCCACATGCACATAGACCCCTGCACGTGTGCACACGCTGGCAGAAACTCTTCCCTCCACCCTTCTCCTCTACAAAGCTGTTATTGTGGTCCTCATCACTGCTCGACCCAATTAAAAACCGACAGGATAAGAGCATCACTTCACTCTCTCTTTCTTGGAGGCATTCCTCTCATTAATCATTGATTCCTGCCAAATGTGGTGGTGGTTACTTGAGTGTAGCTGATACTGATGAAAGTATTCCCTAATGGTTATGGCTCCCTCAATTGTTGGATCATAGTCATCATCATTAACAGTAAAACCATGACACGACACAGCAATGTGTACAGGGCTTCACAATTACAAGTCATAATAAAAGGTGTATTGTGACTTATACATTTAGTTTAAATTTTAGGATCACATACACTGGCACAGATTTGACGATTAGATAGATTTAAAAATCCTCTTTAGTGGCACAGTTCCCACAAGTGTGAAAGGAGATCATGGAATCACAATGGTAATCGGATATCTTATTGAAGGATTTACATAGGATACATAGGATTATGTAGGCCTATATATTAGCACAGAACTGTTAGCTTTACAGTCAATTCAGCAGTTTATCCCTGAAGGAGAAAATGGCTTGTTTACTTCAAATTAGTTTCTGTTTTTAACTATGCTTGTAATATGTTGATTCACTCAAGAATTAGTAAAGTACAAGGTTATCTGAGGGCCTGGGGCTTTTTTCTTCAATATGGCCATAGTTGTCTAGTGTGTAGGTAGTCTAAACATGTAAGAGACATGCAAGTCAAATATATAGTTCCCATTTGTAAGTCCGTAATGAGGGCATGATGAGGTCAGAAGGTTGCTGCCCTCGGCCTTCTCCTGTTCACATGACTCACTTGACTTTTAAAAATAGATGCTTTTGGTCTTAGTGACAGTTAATAATAAACTTTCTCACTACATGTCTCAAATACTGCAAGACAGAGGGCAGAAATAGACTCAACTTAAAATTTACAAAGTCTGTAGTAGCTGTGGGGATGAAACCTCTGTGACCTTGCAGAGAGCTGTGTGGTATTACATAGTGATGATAAAATGTCTCACTCATATAGTGGGCTGCTGGAAGTGAAAGCAGTGCCAACTAGAAGATGTCCCACTCTCCTTTAAGGAATGCTGCTCTTCATTTGCCCTCCTATAGGATTACCAGGCAGGTCTACATAGGCTTAAGAGAATCAAGAGCATACAAGTGCATCGTTGGGTCAAGTGTGCCTGTTGGTGTTGGGCTTTTATTGGGGCTTTAAGCTGTAAGGCTGCCACTCCCCTAGTAAGATCCATTCCTAAAATGCCAGGGTCCCTGTAATAGAGCAGTGGATGAAGTTGGGGAAAAAAAAGATTCCCAAAGTTGGGACCAAACTTTGGGCCTTTGCATATGAACCGTACTGGCTTAAAATTAATTTGAATACTTTGAGTTTATTTGATGACATAATCCTTATTTGACCTCACTATATAGATACATATTAAGACTATGATCAGGACATGCATCTGGAGATTCTCAGAGCCAAGCAATCAAAGCTGTTCTGTCAGGTCAGAAAGATAAGAGATTATTTTGCTATAGTGGGTGCTGAAAGTTCCCATGCAAGGGTAGGCTGTCAAAAGTTACAACACCAGCTCTTCTAGCAGCTCATCATTTCACTTGAAGGTACGGGTCAAGAGAATAAATAGATGTTTAAATGAGTGTTTGCGTTTTATTACATACATGATAGGAAGCAGCAGTTCTATTGGCATACGGGTTAACGTTTCTAAAAGGAGACCTTGCAAACACTGGGAAAAATAAGGTAACTAATAGAGATAATTTAGCGCCAAACAGGGGATGGTGTGGTTGCCTATTATGTCCCCCTGACAGTTCGTGGTAACCTGGCATGTAGACTAGAGGTGGCAGATGTGGTTTGAATGTGAGGAGGGTTTAAACATCAACATTTACAAAAAAAACAGGTGCGAAAAAAAAAAAAAAAAGCAAAAATGAAAATAAATGTACAACTTACATACTTAAACACTGTTTAGGATATTGAAGGTTTTTTCAATAACCACTTGTGTTCAACAGCTTTATTGAAATGAGGACAAAAGAGTTTTGTAGAGCTCTATTCTGAAGTGCACTGATCTCAGGTTCCCTGGCTCGCTCTATGTTACTCTATTACACCAGAAGAAGGATTGGCCATCTTGTTTATTGTTTCATTTTGATACAGGTGTATCGCTCCACCACCTCAGCAAAAGCGTGAAGTGCAGGTTTTAAAGACACTGCAACGGTACCACACTATAGGGTCATTTTCGGACCACACTGTTCTGTACTTACTAACAGATGTGAAACCCCAGGGGTCTGATCTTGGCTAATGATGGGACACGCAGGGGAGCTTGACAAAAAATAATAAGCTAACGTCAATTCTAAATATACCAGCCTACAACTGTGGGAAAAAAAAATCACTTGCAAAGCTACTGTACTCTGCCATCAGTTGTTTGACGTAACATTTTCCACAGTGGTGGCATTTCCATTTCACAGCAGGACTGGTTTTGTGTTGAAAGATAAAGTCACCCTCAGAGTGGCAGATGGTAGATCCGACTCAGCAGGGAGAGAAAGAGAGGGGAGAGAAGGAAAAAAGGCTGTCCCACAAGTCACAAAAGTGTTTAGGGTCAAAGATCGGGGAAGCATCTGCTCTGGCCTGAGGGGACATTGCATTGGCGGCATGGGAGAGACCTGTTGCCGTGGTGTGTGTGCTGCCTGGCCTTTCAGTCTATGGGTGGATCTTAATCTTAAACTGGGCTGACTTGGGGACAAAGAGGATCTATTACACAGTTAAGCATAATTAATTACTGCGCTATTTGAATAAACATGAAAAAAGAAGTTTCCCTGTAAATTCTCTCAATGGTGAAATTCATGTTGTAATGTGACAAAGAAGTAATCAGCAGGAGAAACGTCAAAGCTAACACAAATGCTTCTAAAATCTTCTGCCAATTGCCACTGTCTGGGTTCCCTGTGGGGCACAATAGTGTCACCTATCAAAATCAACAGGACAGTGTTCAACACTATGTGTGACATGAAAGCAACGCTGTAAAAAGCAAACTGGTGGGAGTTGTTAAGGTCCACAAAGAATCAGTAGCAAGAAAATTTAGTTCTGTAAATTTGGGAGAAAACTGGACAGTATTGTCAGAACTAGTAAGGAATTGGAAAGAATTTTGGTTGTGGATAACGAGAGGGTACAAAAAGGCAGAAGTTGCAACAGCTGACTTCACATGAGTCCTTTATGTCCCAGGGGAAGTGCCTGGCTTTTTAGCACCCCCATCTGACTTGGGGACAGAGGGACGGGGGTGGGGGGAGTTGAGGAACGGAAGGGGGGAGGAGCCCAGTCTAACAGCTGCCTTCATTAACATGCGCACCTGCTCCCTGTGGAGATACTAGGATGCTAGCAGATGCCCTCCCCATTTGCACAAGCCCCTGATTCAAATAAAAACAACAATTTCTTGACTTTTAATTCTTTTATTATAATTTTATTCTTTGACTGAGAGGACCCACCAAGGTTTAAACTACACTGGGAGTTAAGTTAAATTATGTGACTAAAAGCATCTTTCCAGGCTGATAATCTGGATCAAAAGGGCTTAGGATCTGAATGCATTGGTTTATATGAAACTTCCAGAGGCGGCACTATCCTCCTTGATCTCTAGAGCTGTTTGGGATATGTGTGGACAGCCGGAGGGCCAAAGGTAGATGGGAACAGACACAAATGGATAGTCTCTTTGGTGGTGTCTGTTGTCCGAGCAGAATGTGTTTTTAAGCATCAGAGGGAAGCTAATCCAGGGGGACATGCTAGAACAACATACTATTCCTGCCTCTTTGCAATGGGATTTAACTAGGCGGGAAAACACAAACACCCCTCTGGCCCTTCCCCCTTTACTGTCACTTTCTTTGACTAATTGTACATTAAAAATAAAAAAAAATAAATGTCCCTCTTGTCTTCTCCCAGGTGTCCCAGTGATTACGTAGGCAACAGGTGCCAGTACCCGAGTCCGTGCAGCCCTTCGCCATGCCGTAATGCTGGTGAATGCCGACCTGTTTCCCATGGCAACACCTTTGATTTCCGCTGCATTTGCCGCCTTGGTTTTACTGACCGCCTATGCCTGACCCCCACCAATCATGCCTGCATGAGCTCACCATGTCGCAATGGAGGAACCTGTGACCTCACCACCCTTACCACTTATCGATGTCGCTGCCCACCTGGCTGGTCTGGTATGTTCTAAAATTCTTTGTGGTTTTTGTTGTGTTTGTTATGCCCATTTTCACCATAGATTATGATATTAAAATGTACTTTCTGCTTTGTTCTGTTCAAGGTAAAACATGCCACATTGCCAACCCTTGTGCCTCCAATCCTTGTGCCAATGGTGGACAATGCTCAGCCTTTGACTCTACATTCATTTGCACGTGTCCACCAGCCTTCCACGGTAAAACCTGCAAACAAGACGTCAACGAATGTGCCCAGACTCCATCTCCTTGTCAGAATAGTGGTGTATGTGTGAACGAGGTGGGTTCGTTCCACTGCCGCTGCCCACAACAGTACACCGGCCCACAGTGTGAGACCCTCTACATGCCATGCAGCCCCTCGCCATGCCAAAATGGAGGCACATGTGTCCAGAAGGGAGACACCACCTATGACTGTAGCTGCCTTCCAGGTAATATACACAAATACATTATTACATTAGACTTTTTGGTTTGAGGAGTTCCTGCACAACAGCACACTGATTCTTTTGTTGTCCTATTACATCAGTTGCCCTGAAATCCTGTCTGTAGTTGTTGATTTGAAACCTGAATGGGTGGAATAAGCATCCCCTGGTTACCCCTCCTCCTCTGTCTACCAACCTTCACTGGCAGGATGCAGTTACACAGACGTTTCCTTCTGATAATCACCTCTAAATTCCCACCACACCAGGGATGTATACATGTCTATACCACAATGTGTACACTTATACAACTCCTACCAGTTTACCTTTTACGACGTTGCTTTATGTTACACAAGAGTGTTGAAGTCCTACAAAAAATCAGACAAAACATGCAGATGAATGTAGATGATGAAGTGACATTTTTTATGTTTAAAGTTTAACCCGTGCAAAGCAGCTTACATGGGGGTTTGTGGTGTTGTTGCTAGATAGAATCTGCACAGGCTCTCACAGAGCTGAGGAGGTGATAGTTAATTGGACTATCAAGGCTGTAAAACACCCACATCTGCCTTTGATGTCTGAAAGATGAGACAATCTGTCACTTACAGAGCATTAAGACAAACAGGCACAAGAATATATAGTGTTAATCTAAACCTTATGTGTGCACAAATAAGAAAAGGAAAGGAGAAGAGGTTTGATCATTAACAAAGGCATATGGCGTTGGATCATTTCTGTGTCTTTTTTTTTTTTTTTTCTAAATGTACTCAGTTTCTGCCTTATTCCTCAGGTTTCACAGGCCCACACTGTGAACACAACATTGATGACTGTCCAGGCCACAACTGTCAAAATGGCGGCATCTGTGTGGACGGAGTGAATACCTATAACTGCCAGTGTCCACCTCATTATACAGGTGAATATTGTGCTTTTCACTAAGAAAGATATTTAAAATTAAATAACCACATGATTTTATAATTATACTTAACATGGCATATGGTCACACTTTGTTTCAGGTCAATACTGCACAGAAAATGTGGATGAATGTGAGTTGATGCCCAATGCTTGCCAGAATGGAGGGACATGCCACGACACTCACGGGAGCTATCACTGTGTCTGCGTCAATGGCTGGACGGGTGATGACTGCAGTGAAAACATCGACGACTGTGCTAGTGCTGCGTGTTACCATGGCGCTACCTGCCATGACAGGGTTGCCTCATTCTTCTGCGAGTGCCCACATGGACGCACAGGTTTGTCTTGGATCATACATGCGGACCATTGCATATGATCAACTTCTATGATTTTATACAGTTAATTAACATGACTTTTGTTTCTCCAGGTTTACTGTGCCACCTTGATGATGCCTGCATCAGCAACCCATGCCAAAAGGGATCCAATTGTGACACAAACCCAGTCAATGGCAAGGCGATCTGTACCTGTCCACCAGGCTACACTGGATCCGCCTGCAACTTGGACATTGATGAGTGCTCCCTTGGTAGGTTAACAGCCAGAAGAAAGGGAACTATTCTAACTATTTCAGATGTTTTAAACCGATGTATATTATTTCATTCTTGTTGTAGGAGCCAATCCTTGTGAACACGGTGGTCGCTGCCTAAATACCAAAGGGTCTTTTCAGTGCAAATGTCTTCAAGGATATGAAGGACCTCGTTGTGAGATGGATGTCAATGAGTGTATGTCTAATCCCTGCCATAATGATGCCACCTGTTTGGACCAGATTGGAGGTTTCCACTGCATCTGTATGCCAGGTAAAATAGTTGGCTTTTGTGTACGTAATTCATTTTTTCAGCGCTGATCAAGACTGTATTTAAAGTAACTCACAATAATAACAGTTTTTAAAGATTTTCTAGATTTTAAAGAGTTTCTGTATAATTTCAGGATATGAGGGTGTGTTTTGCCACATTAACACAGATGAATGCGCCAGCCAGCCATGTCTCAACAATGGCAAATGTATTGACAAGATCAACTCATTTCACTGCGAGTGCCCAAAAGGTGAGAAAATGTGTTAAAATGTGTAGAAGCCATAAAGTAATTTGGAAGGACTCCTTTCACTTCTTAAAACTTTTTGGCATTTCGAGAAGAGTGCATCCAAGTGGATCATTAACCTTAAGCATGTATTGGTTCAGAGAATGCATGTAAATGATTCACTACTTCTAATGGTGTCATTTAGAGTTGTAGGACACCACAGATCAGGTTGCAGGAACATTAACATATTTGGCGGCAAGAGACTTTCTTTTCGAGCTTAAAGCGGGACAACTGGGGGCAGGGATTGGTTTATAGCCACTAAGCTCAAGCCTATTGTGTTTGGTTTGAAAGGGGTTCCCCTGCACAGTCAGAGCAGGGTGTGTGGGGGAGTGTGTGTGTGTGTGTGTGTGGGGAAGGGGGGGGGGGTAAAACAAGGGTAATTTAAAGTGCTTTACACATTTAAAGTACACAGACAAGATTTAGAATAAGAAACATAAGTAAAATACAGAATAAGAATAAGAAAATTTAAAGATGAAGAGTGCAGATAAAAAATACTTTCAGTTGTCTTTACTGAATGTAGGCAGAGCTAAAGAGGAAGGTTTTTAACTTCCCTTTGAACATTGTTAAAGTTGACGCTTGTTTCACTTCATCTTGTAGACTGTTTCTGTTTCTAGACATCCATGTTATAGCTTACACTTCCATCAAGTAATTATGTTTTATTCAATTTTCAGGTTTTTCTGGTAACCTCTGTCAAGTGGATATTGATGAATGTGCCAGCACACCATGCAAGAATGGAGCTAAATGCACCGATGGTCCCAACAAGTACACATGCGAGTGTACAGAAGGTAAAAAACTTAAAGAGCTTTCCTTATTTTCTTCTGTCAGTAATATCAGTATCAACTAAACTTTCCCTTTGATATATTTAGGCTATACAGGACAGCATTGTGAGATTGATATCAATGAGTGCTACTCTGACCCCTGCCATTATGGGACCTGCAAAGATGGACTGGCCTCCTTTACATGTTACTGTCGCCCTGGATATACTGGCCGCTTGTGTGAGACAAACATCAATGAATGCCTCAGCCAACCATGCAAAAATGGAGGAACTTGTCAGGACAGGGAGAACACGTATATTTGTTCCTGCCCCAAAGGAACTGCAGGTATAACTGACTACATTTAATATATTTTCTTTAAGGTTTGAACAATGTCTGATTCCCCTCCTTCATCTATCCCAATTTAGGTTTTAACTGTGAGATAAACCTGGATGACTGTAAGAGCAAACCCTGCGATTATGGAAGGTGCATCGACAAAATCAATGGCTATGAGTGTGCCTGCGAGCCAGGCTACACAGGTGAGCACTGGGTGGAGTTTACAGGTGCAAGAGGGTGGTCCCCTGAGTATAGTGAGGGGCAGGTAGAACAGGTGGCTGGCGGGTCCTCTCTTATTGAACAATGGTGTCAGATGGCCTGTGTGAGATTGGGTGGGGGAACACAGAAAGGAACACAGTCCCCAACCTGATACACACAAAAACATGCACACAAAGCACTAACTTTGTTTGCCATTTGAAAGGCATGTGATGTGGAGCCTGGAAAGAGTCTGTAAGGTGATACTTTAAAAGGAAGGGAGGCTGCCCTTTATTGGCGCATCTTGTATTTGTGTGACTCCCACTGATGTAGCAGATTATTATTATGCTCATTTACTTATATTACTGACACACATTGACTACTAAAATGCTTTTTTACAATTGATGTACAGAACTTTGATAAAAGATGTTATCAGAGGTCCACATCAGTCACTTGTTCTCTGCTTCTCCCATTAATGGATTTCAGTTTTATGGTAAAATGAGGGAAAGAACAAAGTTTGTGTATGCCTCTGTGCTGCTTCTTATTCTTTTTGATGCATATTTTTGAGCCACCAGAGTGAGTGTGGAAGGCAGAGGCACAGAGGACTATTGTAAATTAAGGTGTGGTCGTTTGGCCCTCCCCCTTATTGATAAAGAGGAGGGAACAGGTTTGGGGATTGAGATGGGGGTTTGGGTTGATTACTCAGCCAGGGTAAAGTTAGTTCTCCCTAAATGGGGAGATCCTAGATCTAGCTGAGACTTTCCTTTTGTCTTTTCAACAGACCCCTAGTCAATCGATAGAGAAATACCAAGGCTAGGTACACATGAAGCTAAAGCTTCTATCTACTGAACTCTCAAGGAGTTTTTAGTGTTAGCCATTCTTATTGTTTAAACGCAACAAAGTGTACCTTAACTAGCAGCACAATGAATGCCACACCAAAAACTAATGGTCTAGGCTAGCTGTTGGATTATTAATAATAGGCAATGCAGTTATTCAAGGTTTGTGTTAGTCCCAATCAAATTTTACATTACATTAATATTACATACTGATTCATTTTAGGAACAATGTGTAACATCAATATTGACGACTGCGCCACCAACCCCTGCCACAATGGAGGCACTTGTATTGATGGCATCAATAGCTTTACCTGCCTCTGTCCAGAGGGGTACAATGATGCCACCTGTTTATCCCAGGTAGATGAGTGCAGCAGCAACCCCTGCATCCATGGCCGATGCCAAGATCTTATTAATGGGTGAGTGGAGCAGTTACAAATTAAATCAAATGAGTCCAATCAAATGAAATAAGAAAAAGTTAATACAAAAGACTCAATACTGACATTAAATTGCATTTCTATTAAAGCTACAAATGCACTTGTGACTCTGGATGGAGCGGTCCAAACTGTGACATCAATAATAATGAGTGTGAGTCCAACCCGTGCATGAATGGCGGTACCTGCAAGGACATGACCAGCGGATACCACTGTACATGCAGAGCAGGATTCACTGGTCAGTAATCCATATAACTTCAGTGACCTTTCATATTGAGTTTTGATTGTGGCTGACCTATTTCTAACCCCTGTGTGTTTTCTAATTCTACCACTATAGGCCCTAATTGCCAAACTAATATCAATGAATGTGCATCCAACCCATGCCTCAACCAGGGCACCTGCATTGATGATGTGGCTGGATATAAGTGCAACTGCTTGCTTCCCTACACTGGTATGTTATGTAGTTGTTTTGGTTGGTGTATTTTTTGTTCACATTGTTAGTGGGAAGCTACTGAGTCTGTTGTTCATTCACATGGTAATAAAACCAGTCCTCTGTTGTTCACACAGAAGTCTTATCTTGAACTAGCTGATGTTGTTTTAGAAAACATAAGCACATGCTCACTAGTAGGAATGTCTGTTTTTATGCATTGCTGTGTGGAAAGTGTTGCATTTCTGCTTGCAGGGAGTGTGAGTGTGGTGCTTTTGGAAAAACATTCAATAGTGGTTAATAGAAGTTTGAGTGGTTCACTGCTCCAAGCTCTATTCCCACTTCCATGTTCTGTTTCCTGTCTGTTATCAAACAATGACAGGAAATAGGAAAGCCCTTCCTCCCTGGCAATGTTATTATACAAATAAAGTAGGCAGAAACTAGGATTTGATGTTTTTAAATGTATAGTTTTATCTTTGCAACACCTAAACTAATAAACCAATAGCTGATGTTAATAATATTTTTCTGCCTACAATCAGGTGACAATTGTGAGGTCCTGCTGGCCCCTTGCAGCGCCAGATCCTGCAAAAATGGAGGCCAATGTAAAGAAACTGAAGATTATCAAAGCTTCTCTTGTATTTGCCCTGAAGGATGGCAAGGTATCCAAACTTAGTCAAATTTTAGTTTTTTTTCTTTCCTATTTATAAGGCATCCAATCCCTGAATAAATTATGCTTATATATATATGTATATGTATTTATTTTTTTTACCTTAAGGTCAAACATGTGAAATTGACATTAACGAGTGTGTGAAGAACCCATGTCGCAATGGTGCTCTCTGCCACAACACAATGGGTGGCTATCATTGTAATTGCCAGCCTGGTTACACTGGTCAGAAATGTGAAACTGACACTGATGACTGCAAACCAAGTGAGTAAATGTGTATTTTGTTTATTTTCATTGTATTACTGATACATTAAAACATTACAAGAAATCCATGCTTAATAATTATATCCTCCTTGTTTCAGATCCCTGTAGTAATGGTGGCTTGTGTCGGGATAGCATTAACACTTTCACCTGTACATGTCTGCCTGGTTTTCGTGGGGGACGCTGTGAGCAGGATATTAATGAGTGTGAAAGTAACCCTTGCAAAAACGGTGCCAACTGTACTGACTGTGTCAACAGCTACACCTGCACCTGCCCCTCTGGCTTTAGTGGCATTAATTGTGAAATCAACACCAATGACTGCACTGACAGGTAAAAATTGCAACATATATACACTTAATTATTCAAATTCACTGAAGTAATTGAAATGAACAGTTTAAAACATTTTTAATGTGTAATTTATTAGCTCCTGCTTTAATGGAGGCACCTGCGTGGACGGTATCAATGCCTTCACCTGTCTGTGTTTACCTGGATTTACTGGAAGCTACTGCCAGTACGATATTAATGAGTGTGACTCCAAGCCTTGTTTAAACGGTGGCACCTGCCTTGATAGTTATGGCACCTACAAGTGCACTTGCCCTCACGGCTATACAGGAGTCAACTGCCAGGTAAAATTTTAATAATAAAATCATATTTTATCTACTTTTATTGTAAGTCATGTGCCTTTGTTTAACTTTTGTTACTCTCTTTGTTAGAATCTGGTGCGTTGGTGTGACTCATCTCCCTGTAAAAATGGAGGATCCTGCTGGCAGCAAGGAGCATCGTACACCTGTCAGTGCCAGACAGGATGGACAGGCCTCTACTGTGACATCCCTAGTGTATCCTGTGAAGTAGCTGCTAAACAGCAAGGTGCATATTCACACAGACGTTATGCAATTCAATAAAGTTATGGTATTCATAAAGTTTAATTGTAACGCTTTTGTTATTCTTCTATTACAGGCGTGGAAGTGTCTCAGTTGTGCAGAAACTCAGGCCAGTGTCTAGATGCTGGAAACACACACTATTGCCGATGCCAGGCAGGCTACACCGGGAGCTACTGTCAGGAACAAGTGGATGAGTGCTCTCCCAATCCGTGCCAAAATGGAGCCACATGCACAGACTACCTTGGAGGATACAGTTGTGAGGTATAGGAGGAATTGAATAAAAACTACACAACAGATATGAGTTGTTCTCAAGAAACGTAACTTGTCATATGTACCAAAATTTGTATCACTCATGCTTAATATAATGTTATCTTAATTTCTATCAGTGTCTGCCTGGTTACCACGGTGTCAACTGCTCCAAAGAAATCAATGAATGTCAGTCACAGCCCTGTCAGAATGGCGGCACATGCATTGATCTAGTCAACACGTATAAATGTTCCTGTCCTAGAGGAACACAAGGTATATATCTGCATTCAAAAGCAATAAAACTAAAATTATGGATATTTTGTTAAGCCAAATGTTTCTGCCTTCTAGGTGTCCACTGTGAGATTAATTTAGATGACTGCAACCCTTCTACTGACCCACTGACTAATGAGCCCAAGTGCTTCAACAATGGCAAATGTGTAGACCGCATTGGAGGGTACCAGTGTGTGTGCCCACCAGGCTACGTTGGAGAGCGCTGTGAGGGTGATGTAAACGAGTGTTTGTCAGACCCTTGTGACCCAAGAGGGTCATACAACTGCATACAGCTCACTAACAGCTACCGATGTGAATGCCGCACTGGATACACAGGTATAGACATCAGTCTCAAATCACTGAATACTAGTGCAAAATATTCAGATATACTTAGTATTTGTTTTCTGATTTTGTGCTTCAGGTCAGCGATGTGACCAAGTATTTGATGGATGTAAAGGAAGGCCCTGCAGAAATGGAGGCACTTGTGCAGTAGCCAGCAACACACCACACGGTTTCATTTGCAAATGTCCACCTGTAAGTACAGTAGGGCTTTTTATTTTGGCAGCTTTTCTTTGTGAATTATCTATCATAAATCTACCATATATTTCTATTATTTTAGGGTTTTACTGGATCTTCTTGCGAGTATGATTCTCGCTCTTGTGGGAGTCTGAATTGTAGGAATGGTGGTACATGTGTGTCTGGTCATTTAGGCCCACGCTGCCTATGTCCTGCCACCTTCATGGGGCCAGAGTGTCAAACCCCCAGTGACAGCCTCTGCATCTCAAATCCTTGCTACAATGGTGGAACCTGCCAGATCACAATGGATGCACCTTTCTTTCAGTGCAGCTGCCCCAGCAATTTCAATGGCCTGCTGTGCCACATTCTAGATTATTCCTTCACTGGCGGTTTTGGGCGGGACATTACTCCTCCCCCGGAAGTGGAGGTGAGCTGTGAGATTCCTCAGTGTGATGAGTGGGCAGGCAACCACATCTGTGACTCGCTGTGCAATAACCATGCCTGCGGATGGGATGGAGGAGACTGCTCCCTCAATTTTGATGATCCATGGCAAAACTGCTCAGCAGCCCTGCAGTGCTGGCGATACTTTAATGATGGAAAGTGCGATGGGCAGTGCAACAGCCCTGGGTGCTTGTATGATGGTTTTGATTGCCAAGGACAGGAAGGACAGTGCAAGTAAGTTTGAAAAGACGATTCCATAGTTTATTAAAAATAACTACATTATACTAATATTTTATTTATCTTCCAGCCCTCTGTATGACCAGTACTGTAAAGACCATTATGCTGATGGTCACTGTGACCAAGGCTGCAACAATGCAGAGTGTGAATGGGATGGCCTGGATTGTGCCAACAACATGCCAGAGAAGCTTGCAGATGGCCACCTGGTTCTGGTTGTCCATATTCCCCCAGAGCAGCTAAAAAATCGCTCCTCAGCTTTCCTCAGGGAACTCAGCAGCGTTCTCCACACCAATGTGGTCCTCCGTCGTGATGCCAAAGGAGAACCAATGATCTTCCCCTATTATGGCAATGAACAAGATCTGGTTAAACATAATGTTTTGAAGCGATCCACAGAAGGCTGGCCTGAGTGGACCTCTGTCCCAGCTAACGTTCTTGGTCAAGTGACAGACAGTTTGTCTTCTATGGTCAGTTCACGGAAACGCAGAGAGCTTGATCCATTGCAAGTCAAAGGGTAAGTCTGCTTTACATTTCAATAACTATAAATCATTTTAATTTGTTGCCCATGTAAATGTTTACTGCAATCTCTTTGTAGGTCTATAGTGTACCTGGAGATAGACAACCGTCAGTGTTATCAGCAGTCGTCGGAATGCTTCCAGAGTGCCACTGATGTAGCTGCATTCCTCGGTGCTCTGGCCTCCAGTGGAAATCTCAATGTTCCCTATATTGAAGCTGTAACGAGTATGTAGCCTATCTCCAACCCCTTCATTATTTCTAAAACCTTTTTATAAACGAGTTTCCTAAGTAACATATGTGGCTGTTTTTTTTAGGTGTGAGGCCTACTCCTCCTAGCTCAGAGCTCTACCCCATGTATGTTGTGTTCCTGGGACTTGCTGCTTTGGGTTTCATTTGTCTTGGTGTTCTGGTGTCTCGTAAACGTCGACGTGAACATGGTCAGCTCTGGTTCCCTGAGGGATTCAAAGTTACTGAGCCCAGCAAGAAGAAACGCAGAGAGCCAGTTGGAGAGGATTCAGTAGGACTTGGGTAAGTACCATATTATCCTGAAATGTATTTTTTTTCATTTGCCTAGCACACCATAGAACTAATCTCCCCTTTTAACAGACCTATGAAAATCTCTGACATAAATCTTATGGACGACAATCAAAATGAATGGGGTGATGAGGATCCAGACTGCAGGCGGTTTAGAGTAAGTAGATCATTTACAAAATGTGAATATAAATTTTAAGATGTATGAGCTTATTTTGTACTTGCCTCATCCCTTAGTTTGAAGAGCAAGCCATGTTAGATTTGAGTGACCATAAAGATCAGAGGAAATGGACACAACAGCACCTTGATGCTGCTGATCTACGTATTGCTTCTATTGCACCTACTCCTCCTCAGGGAGAGATAGAAAACGACTGTATGGATGTCAATGTCAGAGGACCAGGTGTGTACACTGGACTCAGATATGTTTTTTTCATGTTCACATAAATTATTTGAAAAAAAAGTACACTCCCTTTATATCATTTTTCAGATGGTTTCACTCCACTGATGATTGCCTCCTGCAGTGGTGGAGGACTTGAGACTGGTAACAGTGAGGAAGATGAGGATCCTTCAGCAGAAATCATTTCTGACTTCATTTACCAGGGTGCCAACCTCCACAACCAGACTGACCGCACAGGTGAGACTGCCCTTCACTTGGCTGCTCGTTATGCCCGCTCTGATGCTGCCAAACGCCTCCTGGAGTCCAGTGCTGATGCAAACGTTCAAGACAACATGGGCCGTACACCACTTCATGCTGCTGTGGCTGCTGATGCACAGGGAGTCTTCCAGGTAAGCAGGACTTTGACAGTTTCTTAGCTGAGCTTTTTGCTGCTGCTGTCAGTTCTCCTGTGACAGCTTTATCTTAAGTATGTCACTAAACAACAACTTGTTTTGATAGATTTTAATCAGAAACCGTGCCACTGATCTTGATGCTCGGATGCACGATGGAACCACTCCATTAATTCTTGCTGCACGATTGGCGGTTGAAGGCATGGTGGAAGAGCTTATCAACTGCCACGCTGATGCAAACGCCACCGATGATTCTGGTATCTATTGTCTTGATTATCAGTCAGCAATCAAAGAACTTAGATCTGTTTGTATGCAAATTCACCTTTTTCATTATCTCTACAGGTAAATCTGCTCTTCACTGGGCTGCTGCTGTAAACAATGTAGAGGCTGCTGTGGTGCTCCTAAAAAACGGCGCCAACAAAGACATGCAAGACAACAAAGTATGTCTTAGATAAGGGTTTTAAATCAACTGCAAATCACATGATTCACTTTTTTATACTGGTTTTATTATTGTCATTTTTTAGGAAGAGACACCATTATTCCTTGCAGCCAGAGAAGGAAGCTATGAGACAGCAAAGGTTCTGCTGGAGCATTTTGCCAATCGTGAGATCACTGATCATCTTGATCAGCTGCCTAGAGATATTGCACAAGAACGCATGCATCATGACATTGTGCGCCTGATGGATGAGTACAATGTGGTAAGAAGTCCAGGACTTCACAGTGCCTCTTTGAACAATGCCAGCCTGTCTCCACCTCTTTGCTCCCCCAATGACTATTTAAGCAACCTGAAGCCCAACTCTGGCAAAAAGGTTCGTAAAATTAGCTCCGGTAAAGGAGGTAAAGATGGAAGCAAGGATAATAGAGTCAAAAAGAAAAAGTCCCTGGACGGGAAGGGAAGCCTGCTTGATTCATCTGCAGTGCTCTCTCCTGTTGAGTCACTTGAGTCACCACATGGCTACATGTCTGATATAGCATCTCCTCCCATGACGTCACCTTTTCAGCAGTCCCCACCCATGTCTCTAAATCACCTACAGGGCAATGGCGAGAGCAATATCAGTCAGATGGGCATATCTTTTGACCCTAACCCACCACGTCTCTCTCATATGCCCGTGTCCAGTCCCAGCAGTCAGGGCACAACAACCATTGGTGGTAACAGAGGAGGACAGTGTGACTGGGTCACCAGGATGCATCCAGGTGTGGGCCAACAAGGAGGGTTCACTCAATCCCAACCTATATCCCACAATATGATGGGTGCAATGCATGGAGTCAGCGCAGCTTCTCTGTCTCAAATTATGGGTTATCAGGGTCTGCAGACCAGTCATCTTGGATCGTCTGTGCACACAATGCAGCAGGCTCATTTAAGGCAGCTTCAACACCAAAACTCCAACTCCACCACAGCTGGGCAGCCAGCCAACCAGAACTTCGGTACTGAGATGCAAAACAATGGCCGCCCCATGGCCATCCATACGGTCATGCCTCAAGAGACACAGATCCTGGGCACACAATTTCTCACCCCTCCCTCACAGCACAGCTATTCTGGCCCCATGGACAACACCCCGAATCACCAGCTACAGGTGCCTGACCATCCATTCCTGACGCCCTCTCCTGGCTCCCCCGACCAATGGTCCAGTTCCTCTCCACATTCCAACATGTCTGATTGGTCAGAGGGTATCTCAAGCCCACCCACAAGTATCCATTCGCAGATGAATTTGATACCAGAACAATTTAAATAGACTGAACTTTTTAAGTAGAAAACAGAAATGTACACAACTTCATTTGGAAAGACAGTGTCAACCCTGTCCTTCTTTCCGTTCTTGGTTTTAATGATAACAATAAAAACAGTTTTAGTATTTTGTATTTATTTATGTGGTTTTGGGATCTGGAATATAAAGATGCTTTTATATTTATGCTTTTTTATTTTGTTTTGATTTGTTGTGTATGAAAAGAGTAGAAGCAGTTTAAGAAAAGTGTATATCAGAGAAAACGCCTTGTAGATGTATACACTTGCTATTTATTTGTCTTGTGTTGCTGAATTCACTGGATTATTTTTTTTTTTTTGAGCAGTCTTTACAAATAATTTTGCATTATGTTGTACAAAGTGTTTATTATTTTGTTTTGTTTAAAAAAAACTTTTTTATAGATTATTTTAAATTTTCAGTATTAATTCTATTTTAACCTCTTTTTTATATTTAAAAGTAAGACAGGCTTTGTTACTGAGCTACTTTTCACTAAGTCTTATCACTGAGTTTTTGAATGATTAAATATGATTCTAAATATTATGTGCCACCTTACCTAATACATATACAGATTTACTTTAGAGAGATCTGGGACCTGATACCACAAAACTGGACAAAATATCTATCTGAGAGAGGTGCATTATATGTGCATCTAACCGTGCCTAGCCTATTTTTATTTAGTAATGGTCTGGGCTGGTTTATTGATTTGTGACCATGTATGATACTGGGTATTGTTTTATATTGTGATCCAAATCAGTAATTATGGCTACTAGGTTTAACCTATTGTGTTAAATTGCAGACCTGTTGTTCTCTAAAATGTAACATTTGCCACAGCTTAAAATAGTGCCTGCGTGTGATTTTTGTTTTTGTTTTTCTTATGAAAAGCAATGTGTTTGTGAAATTTCTTGTAAAAACAAAACATCCAAGATGGAGAATGTTTTTGTAAGAGAAATGGGGACCTCTTGTGTGCTTTAATGGCATCGCCTGCACTTTGTGAAGAGTGTATTTTAAGGTGTCTAAACGTCACGTTTTATAAACTAATCCAGAGTTAAGATTTTATGAAAAAGATGTAATTCAGAATCAATATTCATGCAGAGTTGTAGTTTGCAAAGAAGTATTTCTGATTTTAAATGTCTTGTAAAATATCTTCAAAGGTTCATTAAATAAAGGCTTCTTACAGCTTTTCAATGTTCTTTTTTACTTATAGATAAATATTAATTATTTTATATATTAATTATAATATATATTACACCCACATCAATCCTCAATTTTTGCACCCATTTAGAAATTATCAGCAATAGCAAATACCAACATTAAAAGGTTTATATAATATATATTAGTAGATACATTCATGAGGAAATTAAATGGGTCACACACAGACTGCACAATACACACATTCAACCAACCAGAAATAAAATAGCTGAATAACCAGAATACAACAAACTCACAAAGCAACAGCAGACAAATCAGATAAGCAATAGCAGCATTTTGGGTTAAATCGCAGCATTGGCAACATGTGCTAATGACTAGAAATCCTTTAGTAATTTTTCAGAGATAATTATTTAATGCTTCTTAGGAGTCTTCTCTGATGGAGGCTTGTGTAAACCTGATGGCAGCTTACTTTATCACACTTTTTCACAAATACTTTGAGGGGTTGTGGTGCTAAGTTATACAAAATACAGTAAAAAACAAACAAAAAAAAACAGTATACACATTTATTTTTTCAAATATTAACAGTTTGCACTTTTTAACCATATGGTAATAATACAGAATGTAAAATAAGAAAATATAATGGAATGCATAAATAGCTTGTCTACTCATTGATGAGGGAAAACGATTTGGTCTCAAGACGAGTAAAGAATTAATGTTTGTAAACAGACTTAGTTAGTGCTCTTTAGTGTTACAGTTAAATCACAGCATCCGCAACACTATTCGTTTGTAATGTGCAGCCTATAGTTTTTTTTTTTTTTTTACCTATAATATCATAGCCTGTTGGGCCTATTTTCTCATCTTCTCTGAATAATCCTATTGTAAGGGCCATCTAGAGGTGCATAGGTGTGGAATAAAAGCATTTCCCATTTATTGAGTATTTATTAAAATTTTTAATGTTATTAAAACAATGCATGTATCCCAAAATATCAGTTGAATTTCTGACGCTCCTCTCTGCCATACTCTCCTCACAGAGCTACAGCGCCCCCGTCAGGCTTGTGGGTCCATTACAGCAGGACTGAACAAGGATAACAGGCGTCGCCATAGTGACAGGCTCCTGCTATTTTAAAAGGGCTGTTCCGACTCCGCTGGAGGAAATGACAGTTCATATAAATCAACAACCACATTTTTATTTTCACTTAATAATTTCTTGAAAACAGCCCTTTTGATGATTGCCAACCAGAATTTTCTTATCCGATTAAGGCTCGTTGGGCGTGATCGGCCGCTTTATCCTGTGAGGCCGGAGATTTGTGCTGTTGGGCGGGGAGGAGTCTCATTTATACCGCTTACTGAAGCCAGAGCATGGACAAAATGCTGGCGTTTTAACAAAACCGCTCTCAAAGCCGTGCACAGGATCCACTACGCCTTTAGAGGTGAGTCTCTTGTGCTTACCTTCTTAAACAGCTGCAGTTAGCCAGCCTTAATAGCTTATTATAGACCTTACTGTTAGCTATCCTGTCAGTGTCAGTGAGGGTCATACATTAGGTAGGCCTAGCTCAATTTGTCGTATCGCCGTGGCTATGCATGAATATATCCAAGTATATTAGTAATCTACGACTGTAGGCCCCCAAGTATTTTTTTTAATTTAAAGGGTTATTTATAACCAATCCAATTGTCATGAATGGTAAGATCATTACTTCCTGTAATGTCATGTGTGTAAGATGACTAACAAAGGCATTGACTGTATTATCAGCAGATTGGACAAGTAGACTAAATGTGTGGATCTCCTTTTTTCTTTTTTTTTCTTCTTCTAATATTAAGCAAGCAGGTGTGTTGCCAGAGATGAAGGCCTCATTTTGTTTTTCTATTATCACTGATGTAATGCTATTGGCTGCGTCATGCCTGTGTTTGAATGATTGACGGTATTTGAACCCTCTCTGTGCAGGATGGATGTGGAGGTGAACACTGGCAGGGAGGCCACCTGGAGGAGCACAGCCACGGATGATGTTGGGAGAGGTGGAGCTGGCATGGAGGTTCAAGTTGTACCATTAGAGATGTACGACTCTGCAAGAGCCAAAATAGCTGCAAATCTGCGCTGGTTGTTTGGTAAAGCCTTTGGCACAGGTAAGGCTTATTTGTGTTCCCCTCACGTGATTAAAATATAACTCCATTGCTTGTGTGTACATTTTACGCATTGGAGCTTATAGGTATTTCTATTCATAGTATTAATAATAATATACAGTCTATAGGCCTAGGCGTGTCACTTGTATACAATAAACACTACTAATGTTACACAAAGCTCTCTTAAGTCAAGGTGGACAGTTAAATATTTTATGATCTAATTTCATAATTCAGTGATGAAGTGATTAGTTATATCACTTGGTGTTTGTGATAGACTTACTCTACTTTAACATGTTGTAGATCTAAAACAGCTCTGAATTAGTTTATTATCAGTAGATTAACAGTGTTCACACTCTTTCCCTTTATGTTGTTTGAATGTGTAAAGTTGCCTTTTTTTAAACAAGGCACTTATTTATTTAGTTATATTATTATCACAGATATAACTAACCAGCAGTGCAGACTTGCGTCTCTAGATATAGGCCTGTCAGGTCATGATAAGCTGTAGTCTTATATACAGGTCACAAGGCTTGCCATCTCAGATGATGGCTTGTAAAAAATGTCAAATGATTGCTCTACATTGACTGGGTTTGTGTGTAAATGTGTGGTCATTAGTCCTTGAATGTAGGTTCTTCTGTCACACACATACAGTACTGACTGGGAAGAACAAACCCCCCAAATTGTTGAATGTAAATCTTTTAAATGCAGTTATAAGGCTCATTTATAAACATCTAACCATCACCCTTTCCATTCACCATGCCTAATCTGATTGGCACTTTTAAAGTAACTGTGCCAGGGACACTAATGAGCTTTATTTATGCAATTCATATAGACAGTTGTAATACACCCATACAGCTGTGCTATGATAGCAGGTCAGACTATTCATTATTGTATGGTTTATTGTTTGGTATCAAATTCATACCACGGTTACACTAATGAAGTCAAAATGATATTATTGTCTGCTGCCACAGTCTGTGGAATTTTAGATTTTCGACATAAGGTGGTCGTTGTGAGTTTATAAGAAGGAAAACTAGTTGTATAAGATTAGATTAGAATAGCAAACACAGTGGCACTGGGGGGAACCTAGTGTCTGTGTGAAAGTCAGAACAACACTGAGTCACATGGTTAAGAGATTAATGGGACTGGACCTGAAGGCTTCTGTCTTAGTTCAACACTGACTGTTTGTTTAGACCTAGCCAGTACATTATACCAATACCAAATACAGTCCAGTTACACCTTTTTGTGTTCGCAGAGTATAAATTATTTTTCCTCTGTGGTGTGGTGTGGCACGTGGTTTGTGTGACTGCAGAGTGCATCGGCTTAATGGCTATGTTTTCCCAACACATCCTCGTCTGAACACCTCCCTAGTAAGGCTTTTCCCACTCCACTGCTCTGACGTTGGACTTCTGCAGATCTACATGACACTGCATTTAAACAATGAAAGGAAACTGTGTCTCTCACTCACCAGCCCACTCACACAGTGTGAGTTTTAGTGCCACGCCTCAGATGAAAAATGGATGCCAATCTTAGTTGACATTGCAATTTTAAATGAGCTCATGCCTATTCCCTTTTAATTCTTGCTACTACTACTACTACTACTACTACTACTACTACTACTACTACTACTACTACTACTACTTCTACTACTACTACTACTACTACTACCTCCAATGTTGGACCCATAGAAAAATTGTAAATGGCATGCATTTATAAAGCGCTTTTTTGCACCCTTCTTGGGCACCCAAAGCGCTTTACAGAGCAGGAATCGAGCCACCAACCTTCCGGTTATAGGATGACTGCTCTACCACTGAGCCAAACCTTGCTAATCACCATTATTACAACAACTAGGGAAGATGATGGGGTCATCAAGGGGTGAGCTGAGGTGTAGGAAGAGAGGATAAAGAAAGAAGCGGTTGAAGCAGTGGATTTGCTTTTACTAAGAAAAAATATTTTTAAAGTTGTTTAGGTCATTGCCAAGCAGTCTAACCAGCTGATGTGTTCACAGTATGTACTACAACTGAACTGAACTGAGTCTGCTGTTTGTTTGTGGTTGTGTATTCCACTGATTAATCAGATATTGTCTGTTTATCACTGTAGGCCTTGGAATTGAAACTAAAACGAGAAATTAGTCTAGTCAGAGTATGAACGTAAAAGAAGCATATGCTATATTTTGTCAGTTTATTTTTAATTAAAAAACACAAATAAAGAATGACATCATAAAGAAACTCACACCAGTAAATAATATAACAAAACTATCATAGCAATTTTGAAATCAAACAAAAAAATCTAAATTGATCATATTTAAAACAGAACATCTTTCTGCATCAGTAAAAACATAGAATTACATTTGTATGTGCTTAGACCTTAATTCTGGAAAAAAACATGTTCAATCTATACAAAAATAGCTGTTCTGTGCCTGGGTCCTTGAGAAGCTAACACAAGGCTGGCTTAAGGATCAAAGTCTTCTTGTATCATTGGCTTAAACCCTTTGGCTCACCTGTTGGCTTTTAGAGATGCTACCTAGCATGCTGTTTACCATAGACCATGTCTCAATCCTCTCCTCCTCCACTGGTTTCTTAGACAGTCTAATCTCTTGGCAAAGAGCTTGTCCTAGAAGCTTCTTGTTATGCAACAAAGAGTCTTTGGTTGACAAGTGGTTTTGTTTTGTTTGTGAATGCTTTCAAAAATAATGATGAATTTGCTAATATTTGGGCAATAATATGAGGGTTAATAAAGAAACTGTATCTGTCACTTGTTTCCAGATCACATTCCTACAGATCTGCAAGACCCATTTTACACTGACCAGTATGAGCAAGAGCATATCAAGCCACCCATCATCCGCCTATTGCTGTCTTCTGAGCTCTACTGCAGTGTCTGTGGGCTCATTCTTCAGCCTGAGCATGCTGCCTCACTCCAAAGCCACCAGTCTGTTATCCAGGCCCTGTCTCGGAAAGGCGTCTTTGTCCTGGAGGACAACGACACGTTGGTCTCTGAGCTGGACCTTAGCTCAGCTCCCATCAAGATGGTGGGTATCTTTTACATAAAATCAGCTTTATTATCCCATTATCTTCAACTCAAGCCAAATAACATAATACTCATAGCATCATCACATTCATTTTTATGTGCATAGTCACCTTCAATGAGCAATGAGAAATGAGCTGTCCCTTTTTTGCTACTTAGAAAGTGTTTTAATTACAGGTAAAAGGCAGAAATTTTGACACTCAAAAATTTAGAGGTAAAAAGTTATTTATAACATGACAATTTATTTAAAAAAAAAAAGCTTTTAGGCTGGGACAGTTCTGCAGATACTATCAGCAGTGTAGCTTACTGACCAGGCCATCCATCTGTTGGTTAGCTAATGTTACTGCTTCAAGGACCTGATTGCAAGCAATAATATATAATTAATGCAACTGTGGATATGGCTGTGGCACAGTGTTCCAAAGGTTACAAGGTTATATTGTTACCTGTTTCTCTGTTAACGTATTGTTGTTTAAAATGGTATTGTCAAAACAGTATATTGCTTACATTTGTCTTTTAATTATGTTTTCAGAGCTCTCACATCCACCTCATTGATGCCCTGATGATGGCATACACACTGGAGATGATCAGCATTCAGAAGGTGGTCTCCAGTGTTAAACGTTTTGCAAACTTCAGTGACTCCAAAGAGCTGCCTTATGACCTGGAAGAGGCTATGGTCTTTTGGATCAACAAGGTTAAACTCGTAGATGTACATTTCCATCAGTGCTATTATGTATTATCTCTCCTTACCTCTCATTTGTTGCCACAGGTAAATGTAACAATAAGCAAGATCACTCAAAAAGAGCTGAAAATGAAGCAACATTTACTGGAGTCACCTAGTCACCAAAAGGTATCCAGTGATAAAGCCATTAATGCCATTCATGTAATTATTCAACATAGTTACTTTGTTAAATACTACTATATTTATTAGTCTTTTTATATTTAGCCATAGACAGTGGCTATATCCTGCCATTGATTTAGTTCCCTGTTATTACTCCATTGTCCTCTCTGTCAATGCTTTGTTGGGTGCTTTCATTGTCTCTCTTTGCTGTTTGCCTATCTTTGTATTTAGTTACAAAGACAATATACTTGTTTTTTCCCTTGCTTTTTACTCTGTACTTACAATCTATTTCTGATCCTTAAAATCAAGCCATGAATTTGGCATAATCTCATCCCTTGTGTGTATACAACCCCTGACCTCTGTGTTCTTCCTATGTGTCCCCCCACACTCCTTTTCTCCCTGCTTTGTTGGACTCTAGTCTCCCTCCAAATGGTATTGGAAGCTTTTACCTGTAAGTTTAACTGCTACAGCAGTTGGGTGTGGGTGTATTGTATATGTGCAGTTGCCATACACAGTAGGGCCATCAGGAAAATCTGCTTCTTCTTTTTACCATTTCTGCCTAAACATTTCCTTTATCAAAGTAAACTTCCTTTGTCCCAGTCATTTATTTTTTGTCTTGCCCAGATAAAATGCATGCTCTGTCTCATTTCTTACTGGAGTCTATCAAACTCACTCATGTAATGTGTTCACCTTTTATTCATTGAATCCTCAGTGTGGCCCAAACATTTACCAAATGGGTACATATTTTTTCTTGTCTGCTTTCCCTAGAGCAGGGGTGTCAAACTCATATTAGGGGGCCACATACAGCCCAATTTAATCTTAAGTGGGCCAGACCGGTCTAATATTATAATCTATAAATAACATTTTCATTTTTTCCCCTTCGCTTTAGTGCAAAGAAGTACAATTACATCACAATGTCAGTGCTCTCATCAATCGCAACCAAAAAATGCTAATGTTGGCTAAAGTCTGTTGCTTCTCAGGCACATGATTTCAGCAGCCTTCAGCATGTGTGTTTTTACAAACTCACCCTCACTATATGCCTTTGATGCTAATGCTATTTTGCTAGAAATCTAACGTTCACTGACCTCTCGGCTACTGGTTAAAAACATTTCATTTATTTTCTCACTTCTCAGTTGTCCTTGCAAGCTTTGAGCATTGAAACTTGCACAAGCACACAGGTTTCTGATTCTCCTCAGTAAATAAATAGTAAGTGGTCCATTTTTCCTGGAAAACTCTACACTTGACTTCATACTTTTCGTAAGACATTTTAGGTAATTTTGATGGTAAAAGAGTAAAGGAATATTGCTATTTATTGAACCACATGGCGCTATTTGCTGTTTAGTTCTACTTACTTACTAAAACAGTGCAACCCAAGTGGACAGATTGGAAACAGCAGTTACTTTTATTTAAAAATTGCATTGTTAATGTCTTCTATGTAATTTTCACACGGGAATGTACCCTCTAGCAGGCTGTTTTTGCCCCACAGGCCGTATGTTTGACACCGGTGCTCTAGAGGAGTATTAATTTGCCTCATAATTGCAAAATACTGTTCTTTTATATTTTTTTTAAATATGCTATTTTCTTACATGTTTATCTTTATGTATATAAAGATTTTTTGGCATTATTGTTTATATTTTCTTTTTAGGTACGATACCGCAGAGATCACAGCTTTGGTCGCTCTTATCAACACTTCCCTCTCTTGGACAACTTGTCAAATTATGTTTGTAATGGCACTGCCCTGCTGGCTGTGATCCACTTCTATTGTCCTGAACTGATTAGACTAGAAGGTGGGTCAGTTGCTGGTTCAGGCACATATTCATTGAGTGGTATAGAAAGGGTTAATACAGCATGGTTTTCTATTGGCTGACTATTACTGTCTTTTTCAGATATCTGTCTAAAAGAAGTTACCTCTGTAGCGGACAGTTTGTACAACATTCAGCTATTGTTGGAGTTTTCAAATGAATTCCTGAAGTGTTTCTATCTGCGGCCAGAAGACATGCTGTATTCTCCTCCAGTATTAAAAGTAAGATAAACAATCACATGCTCAGATACATTTTACCACACCCCGCAGTTGCATTCAATATGTCTTCATTATTTTGACAGAGTAATGTAATAGTCTTCATTGCTGAGCTTTTCTGGATTTTAGAAGTTGTGAAGCCAGCGTTTGTGCAGCCCCGAGGCCTTCAAGAGATCAAAGATGGTAGTCCATTGTTTTTACAATGAATAACAGTAATATCCTCAACAGCATTTTATTGTAATTGCTATGTTTATGTATTTGATTTTTCTAGTGAGGTTACTGTTGCAGCCCAAAAGTTCACGGCCTCATCTTCCCTTTTCAAATGCAACCAAACGTAATTTCCTGACTTCATCAAACCAAGCAGACACCATTACCACACCACCAAGCCTACCTAGGTAATTTATTAATTTATCATTATTTATCCCCCTGATGTTGTACCTTCAGTTCAAAAAAGTGGTGCTGTACTGTTTTATCCAAGGTCTAAGTACATCTTGGATCAAAAAAATATGTTCTGTGTTTAAAATGAGTAAAGCATTAAATTACATGACATGAGATTCTGATATTTTAAAACTACAATAACTGCTACCCTTAAACCTGTGTTGCTTTCTTACAGTTCAAAAACAACTACAAAGGCATCTCCACTGCCACTAAGGCAGAAGCAACAGAAGGCGATTGAAGATAACATTTTAGGTAATGAAACTGTAGAGATTTTGTTTTCATTTATTGATTTATTCTAAATATATTTAAAAACACACATTTTACAGTACTTGTTTAACATAATCTTGTTTTCAGAATTTTCAGAACAGAGAAATAGGTCCAACTCAGTGACACTTGGGTATGGGCGGCATCTAGGTACAGTATTTCCATGGCCAGAGAAGAGACAGAGGTGAGCATATTTTATAGCAACAAGCATGGTTTGATTGAATATTATTCTTGATTAGTTTTCTTAATTTCCTAATTCCCCTTTTTAATCCTTACACCAGACCATTATCACAGACAGTACCCTATTCTCTACATTATCCCTCGGACGAAGATGGAGACAGTATTAGCCTTTCTCGCTCTATTAGCAAAGACAGCCTAGCCACCAACTTTATGAGCACAACCCCAAAACACATCCTAGGGTCTGGGCCTTCACCCCGACTCAGTGGTCATAGTCTGCTAGATCACATTCAATTTGAGGATGAGGAGGAAGAAATAGAAGAGGAAGAGTTGGTGGCAGTAATCCATCCTTCTGTGTTACCTCGCCAGCATCATCAAAGTGAAATAAAGCAGAATGACTTACCAAATGCACAAGCTGCTTCTGGAGTCAGTAATATACATGGCTCTCCCTGCTTTGACACATGCTCTTTTTCTACTGACCACTCAACAAACAGCTATTATATGGAGCCTTTAATGCCTGCAATCCCAAAGCCAGCCAAGGAGAAAAGTGTCAGTATTAATAAGGAAGAAGAGTGTGGTGAGTCAGATTTCAGAGGAATGTTTACTGCAAGAAAAATACCAGTGGCCACTACCAGTGGCTCAGGTGCTATTCAGAAGAAAACACTAGCCTCTGAATCAATCAAACAGACATGTAGTCCCAAACCTGTAGGGAAGTCTGCCTTGAGAGCTCCCATACAGGATTCTGCAGGCACCTCTCAGCTAGATAGCAAGAAGCTATCGCATGGCTTTTTCCTTCACTTGTCAGAAGGTCCAAAGGCCAAAATCCTCTTTCTTCTTTGGTGACTGGATATGACTCAGACTCTGACATTGAGGATCTTGAAGAAGACACGGAGGACCAGCTGGAGCTGACTGGAGTCTTGATAAGTAGATCTCTGGGAAGTTGTTGTGGGGCAGGACAAGGTAACCTTGGAGAAGGTGAATCAGCCAAGCTGGGAGAAGACTTAAAGGTGAGTGAGCGGGATGATAAAGAGGACCTTAGTGGATGCTCCAGCCCGTGCCTCAGCACAGTATCATGGCCTAGCAGCTGCAGTACTTCAGGCAGTGTCAAAATGACCAGCTTTGCAGAAAAGAAAATGCTCAAACTTGGACTCCGCAATGAATTTTCAAGTACAAGCAGCTCATTGAAGACCACACCAGATGGCTTAGAGACTGCCCCCTTCCCCCCCTGGCAACTGAAAAGAGGTGGCAGCTCCTGTTCAATTGATAAAGAGCCCTGCTCTGTGTCAAGAAAAGATATAATGGTGAATTCTCCTGTAGTGCCTTCAGAGCTGCTGGAGATTCACATGCAGTTGGAGGAGCAAAGACGTGCTATTGAGTTTCAGAAAAAAAAGATGGAAACTTTGTCAACACAACAACGACTTAAGTTAGGAAAAGCAGCATTTTTGAACATTGTCAAAAAGGAGGCAAGAAAGAGTGACACACTTCCATTGCCACTAAAACACACATCCTCAGAACTAACAGCGGCGGGTGGGGGTAAAGTAAAGACACAGTCTTGCAAAGATGACTCTTGCCTGGAGGCTTTAAAGATGAAAGCAAGAGACAATAAGCTGTCTCAGGACACAGGCACTGAATCTGACTTGAGTAAGTGTTCTCACTCTGTGGAACTACTCAATGCAGCTATTACTTCAATCCAGCAGCAGATGATGCAACTGTCCTTGCAACAAGACATGCTGTTTAAACATAGTGCCATGTCAGCTCCAGAGTCCACCAGACTCCAAACATGCATCAGCACAACTCCCAACACTGTGTCAACAGAATATGCCACCTCAGAGTCTACAGCTTTTGTTGTTAACTTTGTAGATATTAAAGACAGCACATCAGTCCCTGCACGGCGTCCTCCTAAACTTAGCTCCAGCCACTGCAAAGCCTCAGACCGAAAACAGAACAAAACTGCAATCTTAGGAAACAAAGAAAGAAGTAATGGAGGCAAAGAAAAAGGGGAGGTTGCTGAGAGCTGTAAAACAGAGCAAAGCATTGTAAGAAACAGCACCTTCAGAGTCCACGATGATATTAACCAACACTGTGTCAGAGAAGAAACTGGTCATTCACCAATAAAAACTCAGACAGCAGCCATCTCAAGCAACACTGCAGCAAGAGAAGAGGAAAGCAGCGTTAGTGATTCAGTGAAAGAGGCTGCTGTTGGAGACGACAGTACTAGGATTAAGGCACAGCTCATTGAGGTTGACCTGTCAGAAATTAGGGAGCCATTAGAGGATGGCAATGCAGAAGCTGACTCAGCAGAAAGTGAACAGAAGAATGCGGTGGGCTTCTTCTTTAAGGTAACAATTAATCTTTATGTCATGAAATGTGTAAATGTGTGTCCAAATGATACAAACAACTTTACAGTATTTAGTATTTCTTTTTTCTAGGAGGATGAGAAGATGCAGGCAGATGAAATGGCAAAGCGTCGGGCTGCTTTTCTTCTCAAACTGCAGCGCAAAGCTGAGGAGGCAAAGCTTCGCAAACAACAGCAAGAAGTTGATAGTGAGCTAAAGCGAGATGAAGCCAGGTAGTCAAGCCAGATGTCATTTTCAACATTCCTTTATAAGAAATAACAAACATAAAAGTGCAAATTGAGTCTCTTTCTTTTCCTTAAGGCGCAAAGCAGAGGAGGAGCGTATTCGTAAAGAGGAGGAGAAGGCAAGACGAGAGCTAATTAAACAGGAATATCTAAGAAAGAAGCAGCAAACGCTCATGGAAGAGCAGGGCCTGGTCAAGCCTCAGCCAAGGATTAAATCACGCAACAGCAGACCAAAGTCTATTCACAGAGAAGAGTCAAAAGGTCTCTCCAAAGGATCCAACACACGTAAGAAAACTCATAAACTCCTCAAAAAAGTTTGGAAACATAATTTTTTCCCTTTAATAATACCGATTGGTGTTGTGTATTCAATGTTGTTGGAAAACCTGGTGAGTCACCTTTACAGTTAGGTACAACTTGCACAAAAATGCACTGTCCTTACCAAGTTGTACCTCGTTGTAAAGGTGACTAATCAAGGTTTTTCAAATGACATAAAATACAACACCAATTGCTATTATTAAAGGTGAGAAATTATTGATTGAAATAATGTTTACAAAAGGTTTTTGAGGAATTTACATTTCTCTGCCAGTCCCATCTTTTTGTTTTTTTCTGGTTGAGAAATAAATGACATATGTACTTCTTCCATCCTCTATTGTATGCTAGTACTTTGTGTTCTGGTATGTTGTGTACATTTAGGCCTACCTACACAATTTATATCTTATACATTATACTCAAGAGAACTTTTGGGTCTTGCACCATGTCCTTAGGGTCAGGACCTGGTGCTAGACTAAGGTTTGTTTGGTGTCTATAAAGTAAGTACTAAGTACTAAATGGATTTCTTTTTTATCTTTAGCTGATCTGAGCTGTAGTTATCGGGGATCCACGCTCTCTTTGGTCACAGATGCTGAAAGTGTAATCTTAGTAGAGGCAGAGTCCCAGCGGTAAGTTTGTGTATATTATGCACTTTTTCTTTTAGTATTGTCATCAGATTTAATAAGATTATGTCTTCCAGTGCGGCGTCTGTGTGCTCAATGGAATCATTTCCTGTCCTGAGCAGGGCATCTAGCAGGAATTTGGAGAGGGACTGGGAAAATGGCTCCATTGCCTCTTCTATCACTTCAACCGAGTACACAGGTAATTAAAAATGATACAAAACATTTTTGTTGTCACCTGCCAAGAAAATGAATGATTCCTCAGTAGCCACACATTTGACAAAATTGTGTGTTAGTTACTGTTTACATTTTCACATTTAACAGGCCCTAAACTATTCAAAGAGCCAAGTTCCAAGTCCAATAAGCCAATCATTATCAATGCCATTGCGCACTGTTGCCTAGCTGGAAAGGTTAATGAGACCCAAAAGAATGTCATTCTGGAGGTGAGTGTAATATCACAAAATATTTTACAACATATACTGTAGATTTGAAGATTAGGTCTTTTTTTCTTAGTCGCAAAGCTTATTGCTTATGTCACAAAACAGAATGTCCCTTGTTGTAATGTAATAAAAAAAATACACAATACTTGTAGGTGCTGGACAAGTGCGAATCCAACCACCTGTTCATCCTGTTTCGAGACGGTGGGTGCCAGTTCCGTGCCATTTATTCATACTCTCCAGACAATGAGGAGATAATCAAAATCACCGGCACAGGACCACGTAACATCAGCCAAAAAATGATTGATAAACTCTTCAAGTACAGTTCAGACAGAAAGCTATTCACGGTCATCCAGACCAAAACTGTGTCAGTCAGTGTGGACGCATTGACTATCCACAATCATCTCTGGCATGTTCGAAGACCAGGAAGTGCACGCAGGAAATGAGAAGAATAACAGAAGATTTATTTTATTATTGGGCTGGACCCGATAATCAGAATGATCAAAATAATAATTCACTTTTTGTTATGTGGCTGTGAACAAACAGTGGCATTACCTGGGGATGTCAGACTTAGACATGGTCAGGCTCTCTGAGTAGTAGTATTATTTTGGTTTGTGTTTAATTATTCATGTGCTTTTTTTAAGGAGGCTTTGAACAAATGTGATAAATGATCAGACAATTATTTTAAGTTTGGGAAGTGTGTGTTCAGAAATGGAAGATCTGCACATCAGCACATCAGGCTCTGAATGTGTTTCATTGCTTTAAACTTCATGAGATGCAACAACTCTTTTGTTTGTTTTGCACACTGATCAGTCTTAAACCGAGTCGTAAATAATTATTCTTACAGGAGGTGAAATAGCATTATTGTTTGGCTCTGACAGGAAGTGCTCTACAGTGCATAACCTAATGTGTTATATGGTATTAATGTTTTAACCCACTGCTGAGAGGAGCCCTCTGAGATGCATAACTTGCTCCTACCTTGCTGTTCAAACCAAAAAGGAAAATGCCTCTGGTTTGCTACTCATGAACGTCTCATATAATTCTGGTGAGACACACTGATGTACCTAGACGCTATCAACCACTGATATTTTAACTGCTGACCGACAGCAGATGAAGAAAAAAAAGGCACAATACTTGATATTTTGCTGCAATTTGTACATTTTTAAGTAGCATCTTTTGTATATAATGTACACTTTTGTTTACTGGTTCTACTGAGAGATTTATTCTGTTACAGGCTTTAAAAGATTTATTTCTGTGTTATTGTATGTTTACATATTTTGAAAAATTAAAATTGAAGAGGTACATTTTATTCTCCATCTTCCCAATGCTTTGCTTTTATATTGTTGAAACTACTTTGTATTTAGAAGAATATAACAAATGACCAGACCTTCCACTTTTAAATAATAAAAATACATGTAAGTAAGAGACATTCACACATCAGCTGAATATGGTCATGGTTTGAAATTATTTTATTTATTTATTACATTTACTATTGTTTTACTAAAAAAATGATGACAAACAATATGCATACAATAAAAAGAAATACAGCAAATGTTCACTTTCAATATTAAAATATAAATAAACATCCACATCTACATTCTAAGTTAAATCTTTTTGAAAAGTTGGCAGAGAGAAAGAGAGCTTATAACTAAGGTGTCATTTGAAATTTTCCATCTTGTACAAATCTAAAAATTATTTAAAGTGCAAACACCTTTTTATAATATACAAGTCTAAGAATTACCTCTATTGGCACACTACGTAAATAATGGCACTGCCCATTTAAAAACGTCAAAAAAAACTCTCAAAGTGCAAGAACTGAGTCTATTCTAAGAAATAAATGGCAATTAACCATTTGAATAATTATAAGTCACAGTTCAGACACCAAGAAAGAACAATCTTATATTAAACATATCATTTAAAACTTACATTGTACATTACACATGAGGTTATTATTGATTGATTAATTTAGTGATTGCCTCATTTCTATTGATCATATCAAAGCCTTTAATCTAAACTACAACGTCCACTGTTTGTGACAAGCCTAAACCCATACAACCACTCAACAACGTAACTGAGAATCAATGGAATCAAAAGTTACTATCATCCACCAATCAGGAGGCCCTCATAAAATACAGAGGTGGACAGTGCTGCTATACAATTGTAGCACAGACTGAGACAGGTTTGGGTGCAGCAGTGATGAGGACAACAGTGTATTCACAGCTGGGTGTCCTCTCTAGTTTCAGAATTGGACTCGTGACGCTCTTTGAGGCTGCTGCTGTGGATGGGAGGCTCCTCAGGAACGTGAGCCAGAGGGTCAGACCGGATTAAGTAGCTAAACAAACAACGTAGACAATGAAACATGTTACTGTACCCAACCATAACAAAAAACAAGTATACAACAAATAAAACAATAAACTTATATGTTGTCAATCTATCATTTTGAATAAATATAAACAGTATGCTTACACAACGTCATTAAGCTCCAGTCTGGTATCTGGGGAAGGGTTTATCAAAACATAGGACAGGGTGTTCTGATGATCGTTCTGCTCATCTGGAACAAAATTAGTTAGGGAAATTGCTATAGTCTATGATTTATGAATCATTGTGTACATTTGCAATATTGTTGTATTTGATTGCTTGCCTTGTAGGTAGCCCAAATTAACTCTGTTCATGACATCACTGGCAGTCAGATTAGTTAGATCTTCTAAAGTAGAACAGAAATGGATGAGAAATAACATTTGAGGAACACATATAGAAATGTAGAGCATTGTTAAATTCCAAAAAGAAAAGCTAAGTGCATCCTACTCACCATATCCAGATGTGGGAAGCCCCAGATGTTTCATGCGGTTGCGGACCAGCTCAGACAGCTCCTCTCTTTCAGATCGCCTGTAGAGGTTGAGGCGCTGCTGAGCAATGCGTTGGGAGTGGTCCTTGCTTGATTCACGACTCATGCCGTGCCATCTGTTGCTTCGCCTGCTCAGACGGCGTGCCCAGCGCTCCGAGGTTCATAGCCTCGGTCTTTAGTGTCCTCACAGTCATCCACACTGACTGACACCTGAGACTGACACAAAGAAGTCACATTAGTTATAATTTGTTAAAGAATACTGATTATCAAAGTAAAACATTTATTATACTTATAATATACTCAGGTTCTTACCTCAGATGTGGAGAAAATGTGTGATTCTGTCCGATAGATTCCAATAGGAATTTCAGCACTGGAAGAGCAAAGCTTCTGAAACAGCCTGCCATAAGTACTAATCCATAGATCTTCTTCTGTAACTTTCATCTTCCAGAAATGAAAAAACACAAGTTTACTAAACAAACTTGTGTGGATACCTTTTTAAAAGATTTGATTTTTTTAACTCACAGCACACAGATATCCTGATCCAGGTGTAGTGTCTAATCCTAAGAGCAACCTTGCAATGAGAATCATGTAGTCTTTCACAAAAGACTGAAATCACAAAGAAATAATAGTAGTAAATGTAGAGCATGAAGGAAATAACTAATAAAACATTGGTTTTCTTTCCTCTGAACACAAGGTGGCACTTTAGCTTCACTACTTCTGCTTCCAAGTGAGACGAAAGCTGCAAGCCACATTTGAATTCATGTTGAACAATTTCTGAGACAAACATTTCAGTGTGTACCAACCTGATAGAGCAAGGTGTCCAACATGCTGATACTGAACACTCTGCCTGCAGCAAAAGGTAGGCGAAACATGAAGGCGAGATTAGAGCCTTTATCACGCTCTTTCTGTAGAGAAGAAGAAACATCAGTGGTCAGTCTCTTTTTTAATTCATAACCAAAAGCAGCTATGTCCCTTTCTTACCTTCTCCAGTTTGGAGAGTGCAAGTGAATAGCAGTCTTTCGCTCTGAACTGCATGAACCTCATGTTGGATGGATGAGTAAGCTCAGTGATGATACTGAGACTGGGAAACAGCCTGGAACACAGTGAGGTGTTGTTTAAGAAGCATATGATTGACAAGCAAATGTTTTCACAAATTACTTCAGCAGGACACCAGTCCAACAAAGTTCTCCAGCTATGTTTAGATATGGAAAAGAATGTAATTACCTGAACATTGTCTGTACATTGACAATTGTTTTGGCATCAGCCATGTAGTCTTCCTCAGCACTCATTGTACTTTCTTTATCCACAACAACCAGATTGTCAGCATAAATAATTCCACATTGGAGCAGGCTGTCTAGACTGAGCCACAAAAAAAATAAAAAAAATACTTACACTAGTTTACCCGCATGTCCACACTTTCCCTGTATAACTTTACAATACATGCTGTATAAATAAAAAATGTTAGTCTTACTTGTCTATAGACCCAGCCATATAGTAGACCATAGGAAAACAGCAGATAGCTTCTAGAAAGTGATTATCAGGCCTGTAAGACAATGTATTTGTTTATACATCGCAAACATGACTAAATCTGCTTTGAGGACATCCACTCTGTCAGTGTGACTACTCAGGGTTTCTCTGCGTTGATGGATGAGTGTGTTTAGTGATGCTCCCTCAGAGACATTTAGTCATTTTATTAACGCTTGTCCTCATCCACCAACCATGACAAAACACTCCTTATGCATCTGTCCAGTCCTGCTGACATGACGCTCAAGGCTGTGTAAGTGCTTGAATTGTATGTATGAGTGTGTGGGCGTTCGTATTTGTGTGTGTGACAGAGGAAGAGGGGAGAGAGTGCCGCTGGCCAGAGGAAGGTTATTGAAATACATGTTTCCGAGAGCACACATGTAGTGGATGAAAAGGCACATCGAGCCTTGAAAGCTTGCATGGTGTTCTCCAAAGAAGCGTTTCTCCATTTATTTTTCTTTTGTAGCAATAAATATCATCTAAGTTCAAGGCAAAGCAGGTTGCTATGGTTACTGTCTGGCGCTACAGAGTGCAGCGTTTTTATTTTCTTTGTCACTCAAAACACACCGTCACACTGAGCAGCAACTGTAACCTAACATCCGGACTGACAATGGAAACCCACCTCCACAGACCATTCTCAGCTGGCGTGAGCTTTGAGAATACATAATGTTCTCATGAAATGATGAAAGGAAAAGGAAAGAGAATGATGTGTTAATTTGAACTCACGGATTATCCAGCAACAAGACAATGGGGTTGAGTTCTTTTCTGGGTCTGTAATAAGCTCTGAGAGGAACTATGAAGTTATAAAGACCATTCCCTGCAGTCTCAGCAGACACGATTATGAGCTTGTTTTTAAAACCATATGCCTTGGCATCTTCAAAACTGTTGTGCCGGCAACCCTGCACCAAAGAGAAAATGTCAGGTTTATTAGGTTTGCTTTTATCAAATGACAGAGAAAAAACATGGAAGCTGTGACTAAGTTCAAGAAAGGGGAAGTGCCCACCTTGTCCAGTCGGAGGCAACAAAAAGGGGCTTTCTCAGCTAACAGATGGCATAAGGTGGGCGAGCTCCCAATATAGGGAGAGTTAGGGGGATAACCTTTCACATACCTGAGAGGAAATCCAAAGAAATGTTGACTTAGTGGAAAAGAAGTAAGCATTCTTAAAACAACAATTTTCTGGGGTTACTTTTAGGTTTATTTAAATAAAATAATCACAAGGATTAGCTGCACTGCTGAAATATTTAGAAACTTAAACATTTACATTTAAATTTAATTTAATTAAAATATTTACAAACTGACATTAATCAGCCAATGTGATATTTGAAATAAAACTGCCAATTTATAATTATTAAGACAATTGATAATTATAAGTAAAATATCATGAATGTTAATACTGTGTGTTTTATTTGATCTATGTGTTTGTTGTACCTGTATCATGAGATGAATAAAGTGTACATGACTTGTTAGGGTTGAACATTTGTATTTACAATAAAAGAATATTTTACTTTATTACTTTTATTTCGTAAAGTAGTTAAACTAGAAATATATTTTCTCAAAATCATTTTGATGGTTCTTAGTTATAAGATATTGAAGAATTGTGCTTTTCTCACTGGCACAGTCCCCTCAACTGGAGAGACCGGGACGGGGACTCTTTGCAGTAGAATATGTACCTGGCACGCTTCACAGCACTCAAATGGAGGGTGCAAAAAAGGGGGCCTATACACTGGACCTTAGCAGAGTCGAATTTGTACAAAAATTTGTACCCTTCTTTTAACGCTGAAGTTATGGTAAATCTATAATCTAGTACCCTCTATTACACCCTGTAGGCACTCTGCTCTGTACCCAATTATTACACCCTGTACCTCGTACTTACACCCTGTACCTAGTAATTACATGGTAAGTACATGTGTAATTGTAATTACACTGTAAGTACCCCATAACTACACATGTAATTATGCTGTGATCTAACCAAAGGGCATAGATAATATATAGCCCTTATCCACCTACTAGGCACTCAAAGCGTTTTCAACCCTTACCGTTAAGTCCTTGAGATGCCACCATTAATACCACACTCTACAATACGTCCACACCATAGATTGTATAAGGTCCACACAACAACATGCATACACACACATACAGAAATATTCTTACTGTCCCTGCTCTGTAGTGGAGTGGTCTTTCTCATCTGTGAAAACAGAGTCATCTTCTGATTGGTCACTAAGAAGGTCGCAAGGCAAAATCGTTGAGCAATCGGCAATCTCCTGAACGGGTGCAATGCTTGGCCGTCGGCTTCCTGTCCCATTTATGGTAGGTGGGATAAGGTTACCACTTGTAGCAATAGTTGGGCTTGTGTTTTGGAGATCCATTGCAACAGTGCCTGTAAATGGTTACATCCCAGGTAAAGAGCTGACATTCTTAAAAAAAGAATATATATATAGATTGATTAACCAGAAGAATTTGTGTAAGTTGTACTCTGTTACCCATGCTAGCAATGATGCTGTGTACAGGAAGTTGTGCAGGTCCATCATAAACAGCAGTTCGGCCCTTCTTCTCTTCCTGGTTAAAGATGAAGGCGGAGTTTTCCTCTTTGGTGATATTGATGTAGTAACAGGTGTCTGTGGCGGCCATGATGTGGCGTGGTCCTGGGTTTAACAGAATGCTCTTGTTGTCCTCCTGCTTAATGCCAATCAGACACACTCCATACCTGGACAGGACATACAATGCAATACCTGGTAGAATTTATTGAAAGCCAAAGACAAACATAACATGATTATAGTTAATAACTTTTAGTAGCCATAATCTATTATACTTTATCCTTTGGGGTCTGCAACACATACATTTAATCACTTAGTCATTCATCATTTATTCATTTGTTTATTAATGTAAATTTCATATTACTGAGAGAACTACTGAGACAATAATACAAGGGGCGGACTCTGACTCTGACCCTGACTGAACATTATAGAAAAACAAATAAAACCTAAAAGGCCTTATAATCAAATGTTTACATTCAGTAAGTTGTTTTCAGTGCATGTCAACTTACTTTTTACTTACTTCTTATGAGCATGAAAGGATGCATACGTGAAGCTTTTGCCATTATACTCTCCAAAAAACTTGCTGTCACACAGTCGGATATGGTAGACCTCGTTGCCAGAGCAACATCCATACATCCTCTGCCACTGCTCTGGAGACTGTTGTCCTTCACTGTGATTATAAAATCATACATAAAAATATTTCCGTTTCTTTGTGCTGAAATGACATTATCAGAAAAGGCCAGACCTCACATAAACTGAAATGCCCAGGGTTTGTTTTTATAATGCCTGCCTGTGGTTGTGGTGGAGATCTCACACTAACATGACACTTTGCAATCTTTTTATTTTGACACACAAGCTTACACTTACATATACTGTAGTAGTTTTTATGATACATTTTACACACTCCCACAAACAATGAATGAATGTCTATATCTTAAATATTCTGTTGGACATAAATGCAAAGCAACGTACAAGTATTAAGAGTCTGTGTAAAACTTTTTTTTTAAAATCTGTCAGAAACACTACATGCTACAGTCAATTGATTTCCCTCCTAGTTAGGCAATTGCTAGGCACATTCAAGTGTAATGCTTGCATGCTGCGAAGAAAATCATTTTCACACAGAGCTTGTTATACTTCTGTATGGGGAACAGACCCTTTTAGGCGCTGCCTGTTCTCTCGCTTTGTTTAATGCACTTTCCCTGATTCTTGCTGTGGTCCACAATAAGCTAGGACTCAAGTCTTTTCAGAGGCTGATATTACCTCTGTGTCTGTTTCCTGGAGGCCATATATAAACAGGCAGACATGAGAACTTGAACTTTAGGATTACTCTAAGGAAAAAAAAAAAAAGCCCAAGTGCACTTAAGCAAGTTGACTGACCGTCCACGTGAGGTGTGCACAAGGAGCGTGATCAAAGTGGAAGTTGCTGGGCAGACACAGTTAAGAGCCAACATGGCATATTTAAATTCTTCTTCACACACAACATGATCTGAAAACCAAAACAATAGGCAAACAAAAGGTCAGTATGGTTGGTTTCAGTTTTGTTAAATATGCTTGTTACACACAAACTGAACAAAGAAGTGTGAGCATTGTTACATATTGACTTCTGTTTTGTAGAGTGAAATGCTGTTAGTATTTTATTACAGCAATCTGCAATCCGCCTCCATGACATCCCTTACCATGAGCGTCTGACATGGAGCACCTCGAAACATATCCAAATTTTGTTTGGTTTATAAAGCAAGAGACTGAAGATTGTAAATTTTAAAGCCAGTCTTAGACTAAAATAACTGAATAGATGTAGCTCTGTAGAATAATACCCAGAAACAAAAAACACTTTCAAATTTCCAAAAGTTTGCAGTTTTACTAGATTTAGGACTCCCACCTGCAAATTTGACATGGAACTTGTTTTCTGGTTTAAGTATCTGGACATAAAGTGGACAGTTTGGAGCAAAGTCTTTCACAGCCCAAGCCCTCAAAATAGTCTGGTGATCCTGAGAGAAGACAATTGAAGTTTATATAAATTAATGTTTCCTTCAGCAGTTAATCTCTAATTAATTGAATTTTATGTGATTGACAGCATTAATGATAAAAAGTCTGTAAACAACTAAGTTGTGTATTATGTTATGGTAGAGAGTTACCGCAGCCGTGCGATCCACCTCGTTACGACTGCTAAGAATAAAACAGGCCTCAGCATCATCCATTCTGTGGACACATAACAATTACATTTTTTTATTAATTATGGAACTGTCCAGATCTTTAAGTAATACAGATTTATGGCCAAGCTCCATTGTAAACAACTGAATAACATTTAGCCAGCCTGATTGATATATATATATATATATATATATATATATATATATATACCTTGAATGTGTGGCTGTTTTGCACATGATTAACAGAGCCAGTAGAGTGCATAATGCAAAACAACTGTGGGTGGATTTGAATCAACGCCAGATGTACGATGTGAGTCTGACACACTCCAAGCCTCCATTTTTAATTGCTCCATCACAACCCATAAAAGGTAGTTACATAAACTACTTTCAACACTGTAAAATGATTTAGTGACTTTCATTTCTTGACCCATGGTTGTTTACATTACATACAATAATTCATTTTCTAAATCCTTTTTGAGATGTACTGTATGTAATGATGGCCAAAACAATTACTAAACCATAGAAACTGAAGCTTTCAATTATGCCAACCATAAAATGACCTAAAATGATTACATGAATGTGGGACACATCAGTCTCAAAAGAAAATCCACAGTGTCAGCAGGAAAAGCTTTCATGAACAATAACTGTAGTCTGGGGCAACACAATAGCTCTAACAAGTCTGTTTACAAAAAAGTGGGAAGAAACAAAATAGAAGTGAAATAATGGAAACTAACAGAAACACTATAGGCATAACATTTTTAGTTATCAAGTTTTTTTTTTTGTTGAAATAATGACGCATTTCTGTTATTTCACTAAAAACAGTTTGATGTCAACCAAACCTAAATATTTAGTTTGACTAATAGTTTGAGAGGTTTTTGTTTTCCTTGAATTTAAATGAATATATTAATATGACTTGTGTTAAGACACTCTGCATGGCCCTGAGATCCAGCCTTCAATCAAGGGTAAATATGGAGCAGTCTTTAAAATAAGATGTTTTGTTTTACCTATTATTACGACACTTAAAGCAATTGCATCAACATCTATTCCTCAGAACGTCTGCAAACACACATAATACATCAGTGCCGTCTTTGAAAGCATGCTCTAGCTGTATTTAAATCACAGACAATAATAATCAGTCCATATAAACAAAGACTTACTTTGCTCTAAGTAGATCCTGGTCTTTAAGGACCGATCCTTGTAAGTATATCACTCTTTGTGACCACAGAGGAATCTGCAGCACTCTCCGCACCTGAAGGTCCATTTCACTTGGGCATAAAATCACGACGTAGTAATCCTTGCACATTACACAGTTTATAAGTGTCTACACATAGCATACATTTGCAATTATTTTGCACAGAATAGACTTGCAAAAGGTACGTAAGGGGAAAGTCAAGTATTTAGAGGTAAGTGTTTAAAATCAGCACATGGCTTAGTCTTTGTGGTGTTGCCTCTGTCTGCTTCTCCAAACTGACTACCATCTACTGTAGGAAATACACCAGCCAATGAAAAGTATCTAATAGAAGCCCAATTACAACATACCGATCTATTTTTTTATCAAACAAAAATAGATCATTGGGAAAATATAGCATTGTATGCATGGTATGAATTAATAAAGTTAATGTGTTAACTTAAGTTCGGGAACAAGGCCATGCCTCAAATACACCACAGCTATACCTTAACCACACCTTTAATTTTCCCAGAAGCCCCATCTTTTCACATGAGTTTCATTCATCACTGCTGGTTTCTGTTCTCTGGACCCCACCCTCTCACTCCCCTTTTTCTCACTACCTATTGTCTTTCAGCATCCTCTCTCCCATAACTAGACCCAAGGAGGGGAGTCCCAACTCACCTGTAGTCTGGGATGAGCATAAAATTCATTAAGGAAGTCCATGAGTAAGTCAATCTTGAGCGTGCTGACACACAGCACTACATGTTTTTCTGTCTGTGCTCGGTGGCGGCTGTAGTTCCCTCCAGATTTTTGTCTCTCCATCCACAGGTAGATCAGCTCCTCAAACTGTCAGATAATAAGCTCAATTATCAACGGCATTAAGAAGAGCATCTGACAGGTCTAGAAACATGAAGATGGTTATTTAATATAGAAAATCTTCACCTGCAGGGGGAGAACCACCAATGCCACACAGATCATGATGACTACCAGCAGCTGAGATGGCCAAATGCGGGGAGTGACATCTCCGAAGCCGACGGTAGAGAAGGTAACGATACAAAAATAGAAAGAATTGAAGAGGGAGAGGTTTTTTCCGGCTCGCTCCAAATGCTGGATCCCACACGTGCTGCTCAGAGAAGTCACAGAAACAACACCCAACTCAATATGACTTAGGAGAGTGAAGATTGCAATATAACTATCACCAAAAGTACAATATCCACAGGTGGCAGCTCACCCAGTGAAGACAAGGCAGAGCAGTGTGCAAATGAGTATGAGGACCTGGTTGAACATGGCTGAGTTTGTCCTCTGGATCGCTCTGTGGACATCATTCTACAATAGTTTAAACGAGAATAAATAATATGTTATTAACCTATTACACATCTGAGAGCTGATATAGCATCTAATAGAAAGAGAAACCATAGGAATTAATAACTGTACAAATGAATGTTGCAGGTAAAAGATGTGTTAGGCTGATGTTCGTAGCAGGAACAATAAAGGAATGTCAGCATGTGGTCTTCATAAATTAGTTTAATAACCAAGCACTGAGTAAGTCACGGTAGACTTAGGACCTTAATTTAAGAATGATTTATTACCAGAAACAATTAGGTTCATGCATTCACTCACTATCATGTTTTCCAAAGCACATTTGGCCAGCCAGCAGTTGAGAAACACAGGAATGAATATGTTTCTCAGTGAGGGCCAGAAAATCTAAGAAAAATAAATAAATAACAAAAACAGCTTTCAAATTAATTTGATCATGAACTGCACTTTGTATTGTTCAGCACAAAACATAATACACATAATAATCCTTTTAAAAACCTTTGCAGTGTTTAAATAAATGTAACCTTTATTATTTATTACAGGCAGTATATACAATACTCAATCATACAGCACTGCCACAGGAGGAGTATTTTACCGTGATAATGAAAGGGACAGTGTTGATCATCTCCAGGAGAAAGGATACCTGGAATATCTGCTCCCAAATGTTTCCCTAGCAAAAAACAAACAGTGTTTTATACACTTTGACCTGAGCAAACAAATCAGCAATGAGTCGCCATAGAGATGCACATCTTTATTGTCACATGCCACTTTCTACAAGCACTTAATCTTTCACCTCCACCAGATTCTGTAATTAACATCTATCCTTAATGCAGCCCTGAAAACGATGAGGGCTAATTACTCAACTTATGGATTGTCAGTTTCAAAGACTGTAAGTGACTAATTATACAGAAGAGATTAATCATGCTGACGTGCTTCAAGGCTGTGGGGGCTGTGTGTGGTGTGTCTCACCTTGTAGCTCAAATACATCAATAACATGGTCTCCAGAAAACTGATAATGGCCACGATCACCTGCATAAGCCAAACACTAAGTCAGGAATGGTAAAAAAAAAAAAAGAAGAACACTGAGACACTCAAAAAGGTGAAATGATTAAAAAGCCTTTATTTTAAAAAACTGCCAACGTCTTTCAGGCCATTGTCAGGGCAAACTTGAGATGGCTGCCAGATACAAACTTTTTGACCAATGGAAAATGGTCACATGTCCAAGGTGGGCAGGTACAAAACCACCTGGTGAGTGATGTGAGCAGTCATGAGAGATTACATAGAAATCATAAATATCATCACAGGAGTAAATTACACCAGAAAATATCTTCAGCCTTAAAAACACAACATGTTGCACCTGAATAGCGCTTAACATATTATTCACAATATTCACTAGAACAATATAAAATAAAAACAACAATCTTTCTTTCTTGTAGAAATGGGGAGGAAAAAAATAATAAGTCAGAAATACTTATACAATAACGCCACAAAATAAATGTTTCCTGACACAAAAGAAAACACCATGATTTCATATCCATTATGTGTTTGAAGAAAGTGTAATAATGCTTATCTTTTTGGAGTTTTTAGATATATGTATATTAATTGTGATTACTTTACAAACGTGTACTTTAATGACTTACTTGAATGGCCCAGACAGGAACCTTCCTATCCACCCAGAAGATCAGCTCCCTAACAGAAAGTGGACACGTAATTATCTTCCTACTAACAGAAACCCCATCATCTTCAAATGCTCACCAGTTAATTTCCCTGTCTTGAGCGGATGCATTCGACAGACAGTCAACACTGCAGAGATATGAAAATAAGACTAATGAGATAATAATCCTTAATAGAATTTCACAGCTGGCTGTGCAGATGAAGTTGCTGAAGAGAACACACCATTTTGTGTTAGCGCTGCTCTGTTGCCCGCCTCCGTGGCTGGTGTGAGTGCTCTGAATGGGATTGTCCGTCACCACTCTGATTATGTACAGTAGACATGTGAGCAGCTTCAGACAGAAGTTGAAAACCCGAATCCTCAGGCCTAAATGGGAGACAGGGAGTTAGCCTATAATATATGAAGCATGCTGATAGTGTTATTAATGTTGATCCATTATTTGAGAGTCTATCTATACTGAGTTGTCCTTTTACAAATCTGTCAAATATGCATCTGAGCATAAGGATGTAAAGGAGCCACTTACTAGATCTTTGATTTTTAATGAAGAAAAGCTTCAAACGCTCCTTAAAGGTGTTTTCATTCACATAAAACTCTACCTGAACCCTACAAGAAAGAAAAGAAGAGGAAGTGAAGAAATGTCAGGAAAAGTATGTACATGAGGAAGCACCTTTCAGACAATGAAGACCATGAGCCTGAGGAAAGTTAGGCAATTAACCATGTCCAATGTAAAACAGTAAAAGTACCAGAGAACAGTTACAGATAAAAAAGGCATATTGTTGCTTTGAGGTAAACATGATATACTTTGGTGACAAGTAACAAATGAGATGTTTGTATATTATATTAAGGCTTTACGCAATTTTTAACTCTTGACAGAAACTATTACTATGGAACATGAGTGCGTTTTTCTTCAGCAATCATAAAATGTGATTATATTACGAACATGTGCTGAATGCAGAAAGCAAAAACCAGCAGGGAGCATTGCAGGTGAAGCTTGCAGCAGGGGAGCTCTATACATTTGTTATGCAATCTTCAAAGAGGAGATCTCCGAGGAGAGTGCCAACATGAACAAATTACAAAGTAAGCATGAGAAACATTAAAGGAATTTAATAGACAAAAAAACTGAATGACTTAGAGAAAGATGTTTTTGGCTAAAGGATACGTAGTGTGTGAATTAGTTACACACACAGTCTAATTGCTGTGCAGAAAAGCAACTATATCAGGCAGTGGGTGTTTAGGGAGAGTGTTGTTCACTCTTTGCATTAGCCATGTTAGGTTTACTTTAGTGGAGGAAAAAAACGTTGCAAGGTCATACAAGTTGTTTTGAGTAAAATGCTGGAAGGTGTTTGCGACAAAAAAGATATAGGGAATTCAAAAATGGAAAATAAAGTCTCAAATTTACATTTATTTACGACTTCAGAGACATCTGTGAGGGTCCTACTGGAAAATATTTGTGTCTCACCCCTTCGCCCGGTCGCCCACACACGCGCCATTATGCACAATGCTGCGCGTAATGACTCTTCATCAGCTCCTGTTGAGAACTCACTTATGATCTGAAGTGGTCTGGCATTAGTCATACCGCGGACTGTTCGGAAATACTTAGAGTTTTAGACAGTGTGGTCCCAAACAACAATTTCCAGAAGCCATTTTGGAGATGACAATTTTTAAAAATAAAATAAACCTAGGTAGCTGGTCGGTGACTTTTCTAATTACAAACTAAAGAGTAAACAACTGAATGACACATTGCACTACGGCGCTACTTCAACCTGTTTATTCACAGATATTCAAACGCACTTAGCCTAAGGAAAAACCAAAATGTGTCAGTGGCCATACCTCTGGCCGCCATCACTACCAAAAGGCTCCGACCTCCAGGTTCCAACGGTCGTGACCCAGGTCGGGATGACAACGCCGGGCTCCATAATGAGGATTGCACCTATAGCTGCGTCGTGCAGTCTCCTCCTGACACAGCTACGCGCTCTTGCTGCACTATAACACCCAAACTGCGGTCGTCAAAAAGAGCACATAGGGAGAAAAGACTACACGAAACAAGACGCAATGGAGAATATGTTTTGGGGAAATACGTGCTTATGTAAACACTTTTAGACATTTCTTCTCCCTCTCCTGCTTTCTCTCTCGGCCTGTTTCCACAGCAACGATGCTAAGACAGGAATAACCCGCGCTGATGCTGTTGTGCGATCCTCTCCAGCAGCAAAGACAAACTGTAAACACTTACAGTGACAGACTAAAGTGATGGTCTGTCAAATGATTGGCAAACAGACACAAATTCTGATTCTTCAGGTGTCAAAGGTAAACTCTGCGAGTCATCATCAGCAGAGCTATTGTGTAGGCCCATTATAGACTGTGACCAGACTGCATCAGTCTGCCAGCTAAAGACCTCATGACTTACACACTACAGTGGTCAAAGGCCATCTTTCTCTCTCGCTTTCTTTATAGTGGCAGATGGGAATGTCTATTTAAAAATAGATTTTTGTTTAGATTCAGCAGCAAACTTCACATATTCCTCTACAAAGACAATATAGTCCAAATTACATAAATTTGTCATCTTTTAACTTTTGCAGTGGTGTCATACTGAAACCATTAATAGGCCACACACACATAATAGTAGTATCAAATAAGAAACCCCCTTTAAATGTATTATGAGTGCTTTAGAGCCTTTTGATACTAAATTAGTTGCTTATGTTTAGTGTTTCTTCTAGTGTAATTTATTCTGACTGATTTGTTATTAAGAATATTTTCTTGAGAAGACAAATAAAATAGGTCACATGTTCATCTTAATCCAGATAAACAGATGTTGATGGTGGAAGAACTGGGACAGTGGGAAACACTTTAATTAAAGCTTTGTGTGTTTGTTTATATGTGTTTCTCATGCATGCCTGACTTTGAAAAGGGAACATTTGAGTAACTGATGAACCCTGGGCAGATGTGACCAGTGACATTTTCAAGTTGACTCACAGCTGTGAACACAAGCCTGGGGGATGAGCGTAAAATCTAACCTGAAGCTTCAGTCAAGCCCATAAAGAATGTGCATCTTCAAATATAACAGAAAAAAGTCCAATAACCCAAAATACAAGACCTGTAGATAAGATGAAAAGAAGGAAAAGAGAAGTACATTTGAGTTCCAGACCAAGGACTATGCCAATAATATCAAAAAGACTGAGAAATGAATACATTTTTGCCTTCACGTCACTGCATTTGCCACTAAAGCAGTCACGGCTTTAACTTTACCTTGACACGTTGGAATCAATGAATCAATGTCCAGACTTATAGATATGGTCCACAAAGTACAATTTGCATCACAAGGTTGGCCTGAGGCCCTGACTGACTTTCACAATCAACTTGCTGCACCTGCCTCACCTGGATATAAGCATCAGACTTCACCCCCCACAACCGAAATGAACCAATAAAACCAATAAAACTCCAATATATATATAACTTAAATGTATAAAACATGAAACATAAATTTACTTTTAAATAATGAAAAAAATAAAAGCCTCTACAACACACATTTGTTTTCTCTTTGAAAAGCCCTCAATTGTGTTCAGGACAAAACCTGATCCATTTAATGAAAAACCGAACACAGCATGCAGAGCTCTGAAATAGCAGGTCACTGTGATAAGGTTGAGAAGAACTGATATGGGGATCTCGTATTGAAATCTCATTCTGAATTAGGTTTCATTGTTATCATGATGAAAAGATTTTTGTTGAACCATTCCATGATTCTATTTTTTGCCAACACAAAACAAAAGCTTCTCCAACTCTGCAAAAGATGTGAGAAACCTTCCACCATTTTCAGGACCATGGACAGCCCCTGACATTTCCAAAACCCAAGCTGTAGGAAAAGCCCTTTAAACTGCAGCCTTGTGTATGTTTAGCCTTTCAAATACCAAAAACATGAGACAGATTGTTTTGAGTGAATGTTTGTTGTGCAATATGTGCTTGCATAAGTTTTCAGCTCTCAACTGTAATTTATTTCACTCTTAACAGACCCATTTGATTACATAAATATAAAAACCAAACAAAGAAACATGGCATTCACGGTACTTTTTTACCAATAACTCGTTGTCTTTTCTTTATCCAAGAAAGAAAAGTAACAGACTTAGAGCAGTATATAACGCCAAACTAGCTTTACTATAAGTCTGAATAGGAATCAGGAGCATGTACAGCGCTGATATTTGGCATTGCTGATGAAAAACACAAATCTCTTGTGAAGGAAGCACTAATAACATCCGAAAAAGCAAAGCACAGAGTGAAAGCCCAGTGGTGGGCTGGGCTTGTGGCTTTTGAAATGCTGCTGGCAGTAACAGCAGGTGAACAGGTAGGCAGTATGTAGGATAAAAAAGAACAGAATGACTCTGTATTATTAAAAGGGTATTTAAATACCAACAAGGCCTCAGCTAGCAATTAGTATGAATACTTCCACTTAGTCATGAAGCCACTCAGGCACAAATGAATACATGACAGCTGTCATCTGTGGATTTGTTAATTTTAAGCATAAACATACTTTTGTTTCTCTATATGTCTATAGTGTTAAAGTCATGACCATATGACTTTAGGACCATCATAGACCAGGGCAGGGAGGAGTTATGTTATTTAAAGAAAAGAAATAACAAAGAAATAAGACATATTCTTGCATGCGGAAAAAATGTTTAACATCCAGTCACACAAACAAGTTCAGTCTTGTGTGCAGCACAACACTCATGTCCACACTGCCTACCTGTCATCGTTCTGAAAGCTTTGGTCACCGAGCAGTAGATCTCTGAACCGAAACCTGGGGGGCAGCGGTGGCACCTCACTTTCCACCTGCTCCATGTTAAGGCTGGAGATATCCAGGATAATCCCACTGCTGTTTGTTTGGGATGGTGCTGAAGAGGAGCTGCATTAAGCAAAAATGTAGGCTTTATAAAGACAAATAAGCAGTAAAGGGTCAAGGAGAAGCACAAGGAAAGTGAGAGTAAGGCAGTGGGGAAAGCAAGCATGCCACTCAAACTGATTAAGTGATAAGGTATTCTAACCATATCTCTTGACTGCTATGCTTTTCTGTCTGCCTGTTGTCATCATGGGACAGCCCAGAAGGAGAAGAGTGGTACATAAAAGGGGCTACAGTGAGCTGTTACCTGTGACCCTCGGCACAAGGATGGGTGTAAAGATGAGATGGTGGTTGTCAAACTCTTAAACTGTTAGCAATACACTGTGAAGAAAAAGTATTTTATGACAAAAGAGTAGATATTCAGAAACTATACGAGTCAACTTTTTTGGATTAGATTTAGTAATTTTTTTAAGAATGAAAATGGGATAAGTGAGACATTAAATCAGAGAAGACCACTTAATATTGACTCCACCGAAAACAAGGGATGTATCAAACAGAAAGAACCAGAAAACCTATAAAAAGCCTTCACTCATTTTTCATTCCCCTTGTCTAACCCTGTATATTTGTTTACAAAATTTATACTTTACATAATACATGAAGGCCTTATTTCCCATGTGGGTTGAGTAAATAGGCTATCCCTCTGCTCTAAAAAAAAAACCCAAACAAATCCCAGAGGCACAATGCTCCACTCGGACCTCCCCACACTCACTTGAGCAAACAAAACATGTGCAGTATTTGATTCAAAAATAAAAGCTATTAAATTGGTGAATTTAATCCATGTGACACATATAGGATGTCAGCCTGCCATCACAGTAGAAAAGCACAAATAGACAAATAGAAATGTACAGTTTTTACCCCATGCTATAAGCTCTTAAAGCCAGTATTCTATATAACTTTTTAATATAATCAGTTCCACACAGAAATGACAGCAGTGGATGAGCTCAAGAGCAACAGACAAGATATACTTTAAAGACTTGCTGTAAGGTTTCTCTGCAATTCAATCTGTTGAATACCGTTCCACAAAAGATAAAAGGTTTAGTCACTGATGGCATATAATTCAAATTAAAGAATACAAATCAGAACAATAACAATCACATTTACGCACATACCCGCCCCACAAATGTCTCCAAAAGACAAAAAACCAAACGCGTTAAGTTAAGAGCTTTGTTTTACTGTCTCTTACCGGGGTTTGTGCTCGTTCACGGTGCCATCATCGTTGACGAATGACTGATTCACGTAACATTCGCTGCACATTTTGGCCGGAGAGCCGGTGCTCGTGTCGGATTGGAGAGCTGCGGTGGTCGGCGTGGAATCTCCCTTTACAAAGTCTTCTGGCTGGTTTAAGTGCATTGGACAGGGATCTGCCGGGAAAAGGGTTACTCTTCTAAGCACAGGTGACTTCTGCCGAGTTCTCACCTATAATTCAGGTACATCTTAAAGCCTATGGTGTGGTGTTTCACTTTAGACCAACCTACGCGGATAAAGGTACAGCTTTGAATTCCTGAGACCAGGTGAGGGCATTTGGAGCAGACTGCGAGTGAAGAAAGTCTTTATGAGTCCGATCTTCAGCTCAACATAACGATTCTGACAGCTTTTCCCCCAGAGGTAGTGGTGCAACTAACAGAAACTGTTCACCAACTCCTCATCAGCAGAGATTAGCACCATCTGTTGGAGGCTGTACATCACAAGCCCCTTGTGCCTTATGGTGGTTCAACCTTCTGTTGAACTATTTGCTAAATAAACTATAATACAATGTTAATAATATACCCTGGTTGCTTTGTGATTTTCTTTGCTGTAGATTGATTTGATTTGTTTTGAATGCACACATTAAAATCCCACTAAAGAGATTTTTTTAAAAGGTGTTGAATGACCATGATGCCAGTACAGATGATGACTAACTGTAAGATGTTTGTAATATTTTTTCCTTCTTGTTTATTTGATCACACAAACCCGAGCAAGTATGGTACGTGGGAGAGGTGACATGAATCACCAGGGAGAGGGTGACACGAGGTTCTGAAGAGTTTTAATGCTGATGATGGATGAAATTATCCCGACAGTGTAAAGTTTATTTAATCACTGAAAATCATAAAAACATCCATCCATTAAGGATTACCAATATTATGCAAAGCAAGATGGGAATTTTTCAAAACAAGTGGCCAGTAGGACAGAGACAAAATGCAAGACTATCTTACCAAAAACTCTCAAGTTTTGGTAAATTCAGTCAAAAGCTGTGCCTCTGCTTGAGCTAAAACTGTTTAAGGTCGAATTTAGAGACAGAATATACAAAAACAAAGCTATTATTTATTTTATTTACTTTAAAACACATGAACTGGTTTACTTAGGTTTTGTTTTTTATGCTACTTAAAGTGGTGCATGGCGGTTTTATTAAATCACAAAAGTATTCAACATAGACGGCCTATAAAACTGCTGTATCTAGTCCTCAGTCATGTGGGTGTAATGCTCTCCTCTTGCAATTTTGCCCAGAAAATCACAATGTTGCTTAGAGAACATCCTCTTTAATTAAATAAATAAATAAATAAAATAAATAAATTTAAAAAAATAATTGTCATATTGAACAGCTTTAGATAGATTGTTTTTATTTTGAGGATGTGAATTTGTATTAGAAAATGAAAAAAAAAGAGTCTCACAGAGTTAACATCCCACTACAAAACACAATGGCAGATTATAAATGTTGTATATAAAGGAGTAAACGGGCACTAAAGCATCACTTCAGAATAAATACACCATTAAATGCATTTCTACATTTCTTCCTAAATCAGTTTGCTCCTTCGGTGCTGACTGCTGCCACTGCCGAAACATAGTATGGTCCTTCTCTCAGGTAAGTCTTCAGACGGAGACAGTTGTGGCTGCCTAAGATTTCTGTTGCTGTCGATGAACTCACAAGTGCCCCTATCAGTTCAAACTTGGCATCTTTAGTTTCTTTGGTCTTACTCGTTGACCGATCCAAAACAAACTCCATGAAACCAGGAGTGCTCATCATTAACCTCTGACCCCATGGCTGAGTAGCAATAGCCTATAAAAACAATTTTATGTATTAGTATGTATAACTGATAAAATGAACAATATTCAAAGTATCTTTACAAGCATAACATTCAAACGTGTTGTAAATGTTGATTCAACAGTTTAGGACTCACAGTGAATATGCTGAGAGCACCACAATGCAGCTCGGGGAAGGGCTGTGTGCTGATTTTGTGAATCAAATCCATGGGCTGATTAGACAAAAGCTGGAACCAGCCCTCTGTCATTGCTAAAAGGTCTTCTGTCTGCTGCTCTGGCTGCAATAAAACATAAGCTCTTCACAACAAAATCTATACTTCTACTGCTAAAATCATAATACTTTAATATATTAACACAGATACCTGTAGTGTGAGCAGCTGCGATATAGCATCTAAGCTTCGTACTCTGAGCTCTGTCACCCCGGTGCTGGCAAGTTGGCTCATTCTTAACAGCACAGCTTTGAGGTTATCTCCTTCCGAATATTTCAGAAGTTTAAGAGTGCAGTTATCAATTAGATGAACACAATAAGATGAGGTTTGTTTGTATATAGGAAAAAAAGATTAACAAGTCTACCTGTTTTATGAATGACCTGTTTGCCTTCCAGAGTAGATCCAAGTAAGCCCAAAGTGTCCAGAGCTACACCATTCATGGCTGGGTCTGGGTCCAGGGCCATCTCAAACACTTTGCTCAGAAAAGCTGGGTAAGTTTCACAAACTTGCTGTGGACTGTCCATAATGGCCACGTTGCCGAAGAACTTCACCAAGCCTTAAGATACAAAAGTCTGGTTTAATAAATGCAACAAAAAACAAAGCCTACTTCTCCTCAAATATGCCACAGGAAAACACATACCAGGAAGGTAGAGGGAGGAGAAGGGGTCCGTTTCTGCCCCTCTGATCATGTTTGAGATCTTGTCCATTATACCTTGCTGGGCCAAGAATTGTCGGCCATGTTGATTTTGGGCCAAATTTGTCACCATTTCAATTGCAGTGGCTCTGGAGACAGCCAAAGTTAAAGTATCAATGGTTGTTGTATCTCACAAATGATTTCCCTCACTGACCGAGCTTGTACTGCTGTATGCTAATCTTATCACCTGATTAATACGTCATCTCCTGTCATTTCAGCGAGCAATTGGGAAACAAGGCCGCTGTTGACACAGTACCCAAGTGAAATAGGTGAGAAAGATGAGACTTCCACAACAAGCTGTGTGTAAACAAAAACATGGAGGTCATCTGAAAATCATGAATTAATAGACACATTATAACCAACCATTACCTTAAGCTATCCTAAAGCATACCTCATATATTCTGTATCTGATGACATCACTTTTGGTCATCACGTCCTTTACAGTTTTAAGTAGATTACCCTGGAAAAGTTTATCTAAGCCAGGCTTTGAACGACTCAGTTTAGACAGGGAGTGAATAGCCTAAGAAAGAAATGTGTTGTTAATGGTCCAAATTTTCATTATGATCTATAATTTCAATAAAGAATCAATTACCTGTTTTGCCACAGACATTTTCTGCTCTCCAATGGACTGGATGACACCACAAAGAAGGCTGTTGTCGTTAAGAATTTGAATGACAGCTTCTGGGTGTTCCACCATTCTTCCAATCTGCAGGATTAAAATAAATGTCTTTACTTAAGAACAACCGGACCATAACTAAAAATATTATGGGTGAAAATGTACCTGGGTCAAGGCAAGTATCTTAACAGCTTCATTGGGATGTGTGATACCTCCTTGAAGCTCTGTTCTGTAGTTCTGAGCCAGGTGAACAGGGCTGAAGGCCATTAAAATCCGTTCCAATATCTCCACACATAGTTCAACCTGTTCCCTATTAACACAATTTATTTTGTAAGTGTATTGATTTGGTAAAGATTTGTTTTACTAAACTACTGGAAAGGTTTCGTCCAAAGACAAATTGGGGATTGATCTCACTATTGAGAAACATGAAAAATACTTCGTATAGAAAAAAAGACAAAAATATAGGTAATGATGTCTAACAGTAAGTAGTTTAAATACAATTAGTCTTTTAAAGATAGCACATATACATTTCTTATGCGGCGTTTGTTCATACTGGACCACGACAGAGAAAGTAACTTAAGCTAGCTCACTAAACTGAAAGACCTAACATAATAGCTGGCTAACAACTAGCATTGATAGATATGCAATTCCTTAACTTGGCTAACATGCCCTACAGAATTGTTCATTTAGCTAAAACTCTGAGTAGCTAACAGCTCACTGACTCAGCAGAAGGAGTTCATGATGCAGTGTAGCCATTGTGATAGTAGCAAACCTAGCGTTAGAGTTTAACAGAGAAAAGATGACATCCAAGCGCTGCCCGCTCACTGAGTCTCTCAAAGCGCTGATGGGTATGGACAGGAGGGCTGTTTTTAAACTCTGCAATTCTTCAACTGGATTTTCAATAGAAGCAATTTCCTCAAGTAAACTATCAATCGGCACAGCCATGGTTATGATGGTATATGGACTCCGACTGTTGTCAAATGGGACTTCTTCACTCTCCGTCATTACGCGCTCAAATAACACCATTTGCTCTTTGTCGCCACCATCTGGATTATATGGCATAAATGTACTTTTATTTTATTTTTATTTTTGTAACTCCGAATTTGCAGTAGGCCTATTCCTTTCTCTCTGGTCAACAATAATCTTATGCTAAACTTCTAAATTAGTTTTTACATCTAGAGGCCTTTGAACATGTATTTCTTGCAATTTATTGCATCAGCTATTGTTTGCGTATTAAAAACATCATTTGTATTTTTTTTAGTAAATACAGCTTTGCTAGGTTTAGGAAATATAATCAGATATATAGAATCTAAAACTAGCTACATTTTTTTAATGACACCACAAATGATTTTTGGTTTTGAGAGTCATGTGTTGTACAGCCTTTTCTTCCTGGTATCATTAATGTTGTATGTGGAGCACTCCTCTCCTCATGTGTCTTGGTTTTGAGGTGCAGCTAGAGTTTCATGAAAGTGGAAACTCAGTCTGTCACCTGCTGTTGTTGTAGAACTTTCTAGATCAAGGTCCGTCGATCTCTTACCTGTTTTAAGCAGGTACCATGCAGGTACATTTTAAGTAAAATTCTGTTTGACTTGTTCAGAGTGATTGTGTCTAATATTACTTGTCTAATCTTTCAGTTTACTCTGTGTAAGCTGCGTACCCACCAGTGGTGTTTCCTTCTCTTCAATGTTCTCCTCTTCCATGCCCTGCTGTTTGGAGCAGACTTTGTTGAGGAGTACTTCCTGCAGCCATCTCCTGGAGTCTACACTGATGCCATGGTTGTTGCAGTAAGAGAAAAAGCAAGAAAACTTGATCTGACAAACTCCAGGAAAAATGTCTCCCAGGCCTACCCCATTACTAACCCTGCTGCATGCAAAGACATTGATCTTTTCCTCCTCGTGCTTGTCTTTAGCTCTCCAGCCAATGTCGCGCAGCGAGATGCAGTCAGGAGGACATGGGCTAACCAAACTCAAGTCCAAGGATTTCCAGTCAGAATACTGTTCTTTTTAGGATCAACTGAGACTTCTCTTGCACAAAATGACCTCATAAAAGAGTCAAAGACTCACGGGGACATTGTTCAGGGTCATGCAGTGTCTGATACATCTCTTCGAGGACCCATTGAAAGAACAGTGTTAGCTCTGCGTTGGATCATAGCTTTCTGTCCTGTGTCTCGTTTTGTCTTACTGACCCAAGACACAGTATATGTCAATCTCCCTGCTATAGGATCCTACCTGCTTGGGCTTCGCAGGGATCCAGAGAACCTTTATTTAGGTAGAGTCATTCAGGGGGATTATCCAGATCGAGACCCAAACAGTCCTGCATACTTAGCACCAGCTTTGTATCCCAACAAGTTCCTTCCTGAGTACTGTGACCGGACAGCCTATGTGCTGTCCCAAGATGTGGTCCGTAAAGTCTATATTGCCTCGGCAGAAGTCTATGCAGCTGTGACAGCTGATGTCTTTGTAGGTCTCTGTGCTCAGAAGGCTGGGGTGGTACCAAAGCACAGTGCACGATTCTCCGGAGAAAAGCATATCCAATACAATGCCTGCTGTTATCACTATCTGTTCAGCTCTGCAGGAATGAAAAGCGAAGAACTAGAGAGGGTCTGGATGGACATGAATCAAAAAGTCAAAAAATGTTCTCTGTTTCAAACCTACTCTGGCCTGATAATGTGCAAGGCTCTGACATACTTACATAAACTATCCTCCTTTAACTCATAGGAACAAACTTGACTGATAATTTTTTTTGGCAAAGCTTGTTTCTTTGACTTTCAGTTGACAATGCTAGTGTAGGTAATCTTGCTTATGTTAATGTTAATATAGTGTAGCTGAGAAGTGTCTTTGTATAAGTAATTTACATAACAGCAACTTAGCTATAGGTATATTCATGTAGAGAAATGCAAACTGTTATATCATCATACTTATTATATATAGATATATTTAACTGTTGTTTTAGTTAGCTTGCCACAACTACCAAGCAGTCCAGTCTTAGACCGAGGAGGCCATCTAGTGGCCACTGTAAAGTATTGTGCAGTGACAACCAAAAGTGACTTTTTCACTAATGTACGAGTTAAAAAATAACACTCTCAAGACGAACCATTGGAGAAAAAAAATGATCACACTTCCTTGTTGTAGCTGTAAAAGTTTTGGGCAAAAGTGGCTTTAATTCATTAAAATGTGTATAAACAGAAATGCATGTGCCTGTGTTAGATTTTATGAACCAGAAAAACTACTGCTACCTCCTAAATTCCACAAAAAGAGTCCTTGCAACATTAGCTGGACAAACAAAATGTTTTGATGTTCCAGAAGCGTTTTCTCTTCTGTTAACATGCCAGTGGTTTACACTGCACCACTCTATTCCATGTTGGCCTGGTTCCATTGTGTCTGCAAAACTTTCACTGTCTGTCTCTTCGTAGTATTCAAAGCATAACACCACAGAATGTCCAATCTTTCTGAGTCACAGCAACAGTTTGACAGACATGCGCATGCCATCCTTGTAATCCCAGATCACTCTCCGAGATTAATCTTGCTAAATTGCCGGTGTTTTTCATAGACAGTCTAGTCTAGACAATTTGTACATGAGGCTACAATTACCAATACACTCACATAAAATACAGTTGTGCATACTGCCTAATGTTTGGCTAAATGTCTGCTCTGTGCTGGGAGTCCATTGATAATACATAATTAGAAAAGCTGGTTTGTTTCTTCTGTGAATCCACTGTGAGATATTCACAAACATAATAGGGTATCTTTTGGCTTTAGTAGAAAATTGGACCCCAAAACATTCTTTAGAGTCACCAGTAACATTTAGGTCAAATTTATAAGACTCACTGACAAAGACTAAAAGTTTGTGGAATTTTCTGTGGGAATGTGGAAACAGGTCTGCAGAGTAAGAAGGCTGTCAGACCCCACCAAACCACATGTCTTCCAAAGCATCCACACACACACACATTAACACTGCCTGCAGAGACTGTTAGTGTGAGGTCGAGGGGGTCGGTAAACTGCATGTGGGTGGTGTGCAGCAATAATGAATGCTTCCCCTTAGAGAGAGTTGCATCTCTGTGGAGAGAAGCTCATCCAACCAGAGAACCACTGTTTTATTTAGGCTGTTTACATGGGAGCTCCGCGGCCAATGCAACTGATTGACTCAAGTCCTCGGTCAGCAGGAGTCAGTGACTCGTCTGATGAAAGAAATAATTGTATGTCACATTCATTTGGTACAAGCACATAGTTTTCATCAGAATGTACAGTGTGTGTTTTATACACCAATTCTAATGGCTTCTCATAGAGTATCCTGTTGAGAGTTGAGGCACTGGCAAAACATTTACAACCAATAACCTCCGGGTTAAACCATCTCTTTGATGACATCTGTGGTTTATGCTCCTCTCTTTTTCTAAATATCATTTATTTATGAGTCAAATTAAATGGATTAAAATACAACCGATTATTTATATAAATAGGTTGCTCTAAGTAAATTAAAGCAGCCAAATAACCAAATGTCTGTTATTTTCACAGAGCCTTGTACTTGTCAGTTATCCTGATTTATGACTATTATAGTATATTTATTTTGAAATTAAGTAGTGCAAAGAAGAATTTTGTAACCCAAATAAATTGTGATAAAATGGTTTTGTCTCAAAGATGTTTATTGTTTATTATGAACCTTAAAGTTTAACAAGAGATGACTTCATTTGCTCACTATTGTCTCGCAAAGCCATCATGTCAGCACATAATTTGCTTTTTTCTTATCTCTAACACCAAGCTAAACATTTATAATAATATTTTATTGAAGTGACAGTGAGGGTTGCTTGTTGTACTGCAGAGAGGTAGACTTGTGGAGTACTGAACCACTAAATGATTTATTAAAAGTCATCTTAAAGTCTCCACCCACACTCTTAGAAATTGCTGTAAATTTACGTCAAAATTTTAACAGTATAAACCTGTTATTTTAAAAAGCAGTGCTTTCCTGTTTATTTACGTTCTGTGAAATGACGTAGATAAAATTTAACATTATTTTACCGTATTTATTGCACGAAGGAAGGAAAACAGTACTTAACAGTATTTTGGGAACAAAAAGCTGCAGCGAGCACATGTGGATTTTCATCCGTCTTTATATTGTGATTTAACCGGTGAGTGCACCTTTGCCTTGCTCCTTTCACACAAAATACACGTTTGCAATTGCAAATAACTGTGCAAATAACTTTGATAACATAACTTTGATAGTGGATTCTGAGGCTGTAACTGTTTTATATGTCCATTTCAGTGCTAAAACCGTGCCAACGGCATCATAGATTGGAGCTGGATTGATTCAGATACTACCCGATTACAAGGTGAGTTTAATCAAACATGATACAAATTCTGCAAAGTAAGCCTTTAACATAATAGCAACAAAGTAATATTGATGTATCTGTAACACGCTGAATGTACCGTCACCTCGTTTGCTAATTTTAGCTTGCTATCTTTTCATTTAGCTAATGCCTAATGGTGTATATTAGACAAAACGTTGATTTCAATAACGTTGTGCTGGCGAATTTGGGTGAGCTTGTTCTAATTTGTACATAACTGTATTCCGAGTGAAGTTTTTCTTAATAGTGTTGTCGTTTTGTTTCTTTAATGTTGGCTGCATTTTGGATTGCTTCGATCCAAGTTGGCTTGATAGAATAAGTTACGCGATATAATAATCAGAAGTTAGTGTACTTGTCTCTGTGTCCTCATCATTGTTACTGTTTCTTAGGCATCTTCCACTGCAGCTGATGTAGAAAGGACACTTGAACTACCTTCAACTTCAACCTTCGACTGATACTCTTTGGTATGTATGGAACTATATGAATGTATAGTCTATTTTATTTCATAAGCCATTAAGAATGTTTTTTCTGTATTTCAAAAAACATGGTAAATGCTTCTGTACAACACTGAAAGGGACAGGTCACACAAAATAAATATTCTGCCATCTTTTACCCACACTCATGTCATTCCAAGCCCTTAAGACTTTTATTCATTTTTGGAAAACAAATGAATATATTAATACAATTCTTTCAGCATTTTTGTTAATCAATAGAAAAAGAAAAAAAACTTTGATGCTTCAAAAAGTTTTATAAAGTTTTTGTAAATGTATGAATTTTATTTGTTCATATATAAACATTCATCATTGAGCATACATAGAGCAAATAAGCTCAAACATGCTTGCTTGATGTGAGGTTTGTTCTGGTCTGCAGGCTAGCGCGTTTGAGTTTCCATTTACCCTGGATTTGACTGGACTTTTAATGGATGAACAGAAATGATGAAAGAATATTAAAATAGTTTCATTTGTGTTTTGAAAATGAAAACTCTTTGAAAGTGAGGGGGACTAATTAATTACTTTTTTTTAACCCTTCAACTGTATTGAGCAAAAATATTGAGTTAAATAAATCATAAAAATTGCAGCAACTATTTCACAAAACACAGTAAAATGCACATGTTGACTTCAGTGTCTGTCCAGACCAGTCCACAATCAGCATTTTGAAATGCATATGTTATGTTAAAAGAATAGGGCTTTGTGACTAGGTAAAATCATTTCAGTTTCCCTTGCATTTGTTTCCAATCTGGCAGTAGAAAATTAGTGTTAAATGACTGTCTGACATTGTTTTTTCTTTGAAATGTTTTAGGTGAAAAACCAGGAAGCTGCATTCATAAATGGATGATTAGTTTTGAGGGGCAAATAATCTGTGAGGGCATCCAGCCAAGTTTTCTGTCTGGACTTGCTGCTGTGTTTTCAACTTTCTACAATTTCAATGTGGAGTACCAAGCTGAGGCTGCATCCACGTTGGAATTCATTCAGAGGTTAGATGCTTAGATTCATATGATAATTTCTATTCACATTCTCGTTATGTAAAATTTTACCCACACTAATTCGGAATGTATGCATTTGTTTTTCAGGCGCTTCATTGGAATAAATCCTGAAAAAGGCACCAAGGGTGGACAAGTCCTATCAAAGCGGACAGGGAAGGTCGGCCACAAAAAGAAATTAGTCAACACTCGGGTTGCCAGTCTACTTAAGAAACTTATGGACTTTGAGTGGGACTTCATTTAAGTGAACTCACTCATCCACTGACATACCACACACACACACACCGTACACATACTCTTCACATATGACATAAACATGCTTTTAGTGTGTTTAGTCGCACAATTTTTTCAGGTGTTCTTGAATACCTACATTTTGACTTCATTCATCATTGAATTATTTCTTCATTCAGTAACTTTTATTATTATATTTATTCTTATTCTCTCAGCAGTTCGCTGAGTCACTCATTTAGTTTTTTCTAATGTTATGTAAATTATTTGTTTATTCAGTTAAACAAAAGTTCATTCTGAGGCTTAAGTTTTAGTCATTCCACTTGTCAGCCACTAATTTTGAGAATATTTTGTGATTTAAAGTGGCTTTTTTTCCCCAAGTTTTCAAGTTTTAATAAAACAAATTTGAAGTTACATTTTGTGTTGAATGTTTAATGTTTTAAAGGCTATATCTGTGTGTTGTATTAAAAGTATGTAGTTTGCAGTTTACAGAAAAAAAAGTTTACAGAAAAAAAAAAAACATCAACTAACTGTTAATGCTTTTGACAGTAATTTATTGTTAATTTATAAAATAACAGCTTTATGCTGTATTTCCAAAAACAGTAACAAACTGTAAATTTCAACAACAGCAAGACACTGTTAATTTTACAGTAACTTGCTGGCAACTGTGCTGCCAGTTACTTACTGTTTTTTAACGGGACAATTCTTAAGAGTGCATCTGTGCTGGGTGGAGACTTAGTCTGTAATAGACCATATCAGTGCACTTGTCATTTTGGGCTTGTACTGTCTAAATGGATGAGCTCTCTTGTGGTTATGTTATGTCTCTCATACACTTGGTCTCTTCCAGATGATCCAGACATCTGCTAACAATTTAACAGCCCTAGCCCCTTTAATTCCCAATTTAGATTTCAGGACTCAATCAATGCATCTCCCAGCTTTATTTTAAACAAAAACATTGAGCGAATGCGCTGAATTTTTTAATTTGTGAAATGACTAAGTTCTTGGACCTGATTTTGTTTGGCGGTAAATATCAATAGAAAAAACAGTGACAATAGAAAGTGCTCCAAATATTGCCATGTCATACATATTACACTTTTATATCTTGATTTGTTTTAAAAAAGGACATGTTCTACTAAGAATGTGTAATAAAATCAATGATGTAAATAAAGTCAAGAAACTGGGACAATTATAAAACAAGGCATGCAATGCAACAGAGCTCATTTAAATGGGTAGAGACTAAGGCAATAAAATAAAGTACTGTAGAGTTTTATGGTAATAACTTAACAATGTGGCTTACACTTTAACAATAACTAACTTTAACAATAACTAGTTAAAATGAAAGTAAAAATACTTAGTACAGTCATACAGACTGAGACCCTCCACAGACATAGTCAGTGTGTTAATTTTCATTGATTTATAAATTAATGTGTAGAGAACTGACTTTTGACTTGGTCTCATTCCAGACTTGCGCCATGGAAGTAGAGTCAGATAAGGAGGTCTACATGACTGTCAACTGGGACGAACCATTGGCTGAGCCAAACTCACATCTTTTGCCAAAAACACAGCCTCACCCAGACAATCCTCTGCCAGGTATCAATGTTCAGCAAGCCCCCCAGCCTCTGCAGAACCTGCCGCCATTGTCCCATCAGCAGCAGTTCTGTTTTGAGATGCTTGACTTTGAGGATTAAGTGGACTCTCCAGAGGCAGAAACCCCTTCCTCTGTCTATTTACCAGACAGCCCACTGTCAGTCTCTCCTCCCCAAAGCTATTCCCCACTCTGCTATAACACAATGGACAGTCAGCAGAACAGTCAGCTGTGTGACAAGTGTCCTGTGAAGGTATGGATAGGACAGGCTGCAGAGGCCACACAGACTTAATGTTGTCTATTATAGCTCAAACTACTCTTTAAATCTTCTGCATCTCATTTACTGAATGTTTTAACCCCTATATCTTTTCTTATAGATTAATTCCTGCCAAGTAATTCCTCAGGCTTTGATGCTTTCTGTCACGTTAATGTAAGTAAGACACACAAAAAAGCTGAGCTGAAAAAATTGTACTTGGAGTTCAATTCCACTCTGGTTTATGGTTATGTCCTGTCCTCTATGTAGTGATGGGAAAGAAAAGTGTGAGTTAACAGTAAAATCCTCCACAGTCTGGCCTACCTCTCTCACATCAAAGGTACCAACTCATTTTAAAACTAACATTGTTTAATAAAAACATGTTTACATGATGCATCTTAATAGCAAAAAACTGACCATTTTATTTAGAATGGCCTAACATCAATGTAAAATATTAACAGTTAAAACAGGTATTTTATTTGACAAATCACTGAGTAATTGTTTTGTGTGTTGAAGGGTGAGCAGAAGAAAGGAGACACTGACACTGCAGGTAAATGAAAAATGATATAGGCAGTTACTGTATTTTATGTAAAATAATGTGTGTATGTTTATCTCACTTCAACACATTTCTTTCTTCATATGAAAATAAAAGTACAGCTACAGAGCATGTCTTACAAGATTCACAAGTTTACAACAGCAACCAAATGTTTCTACTGACAGCCACGCCGAGTGGAATGGGCCGGCTTGACTAGTGTCAAGATGGAGGCCAAAGCGCACCACAGTTAATGCACAGTAAATCATTTGAATCTGGAAATTCCTTAATATGGAATTTGTTTCAGACCTAATGGAAATGGTCTACAAGAGTAAAGTCATAAGAGGTGGTCTATATTTTCTTTTAAGCATTTTCATTATCCCAGGACTGTAGTATATTTTGCCAGGGTGGAGGCAAAAGACAGAAGAAATGAGAGAGAGAGCATATGTGTCTTAAGGGAGAGTTTGAGTTGTAATAACAGTAATTATCAACTGCCCCTTTACCAATGAAACCGCTTCATCATGAACACATGTCATTATGGCTTCGTTTACAGCAACTTCTCGGAAACTGACAGGTTGTCGGTGCCTTGGTGCAGCTGACTGCACCAACACAGATGGACAACCTTTGACTTAAACATACAGTACATACAAAACTCTGACAGGCATATGTATGCTTGCTGCTCTTTTTGTAATAAGAAACACTATGGTCATCACTTTAAATAAAGGACAATATTAAGTTGATTTATGCAAACTCCTCAACAGCATAAATAGATGTTGTTGTTAATTATCATGTTGGGGTGTACTGTGGCAGAGTGGTTAGCACTCCTGTCTCACTGCAAAAAGATCATGGGTTCTCTCTGGGTACATCAGCTAAAGTGGAAGATGGACTACATGACAATTTATTTATTTATTCCGGTTTAACAAAAGTGGGTGTCCATCTGTAAAATATGGCACAACTCCAGTAGAATATAAGGACCCCACATTAACAATGAGGCAACTACTTTTTTCATCCTTGTAAATGCTTTTTAAAAAGTATATCTACTTTGTGGAATTAAGTACTGTCTTCTGTTTAACTGATAAGACCAAGTAAAGTAAATCACAAGAGCTTTAACTCCTACAACAAATTCATCATAAATACTTGTGGATTTGTGGTTTACCTTAAGTGTCACTTTGTCACTAAGTGTCCTTTCGACATAAAACCTTTGTCTGAAAGGAGAGTTTGTCTTGATGTATGTTCAGCTAAACAATCTTCTCCATTTCTGCTGGCCCCAGATCAGGGGTCCTATTGTCCTGCTGCAGAAAGAGATCTTAATCTGACCTGAATAAAGGCTTCTTTCAGGGGGAGGACTTTTAACGCACCAGATAACACAGAAACACACTGCAGTAAGCTGAAATTCCACAAAAGTGGCTGCACAACTCATGTAGCTGTTGTTGTACTATTATGTAAAAAAACTTTCCCTTTATACGATGGGACTAAAATATACACTTATACAACAAGAATACAATATAATTTAGTCATGTCGCCTCTATACTTGTACCACAATATGCTGGTTGTTAGATCAGGCGCCAGAACACTTCCTTTGGGATGATTGTATCTTTCGCTGCCCTTTCCTTCCTCTTTTCTTCCTTGTGATGCTCTGTCACATTAGTTGCTGTCTGTCCCACACACACTGGTCTTTTAAATGTGTGCCTGCTGTATAGGACCAGTTAACTGGCCTCCTCCTCCACCTAGCCTAACCCTCAAGTGCATGTGTGTGACCGCAGAGATCTCTTTAGTTTCATGCAGAGACTTCTCTCCGTGACTGATTCCAGGAACACAACTAGACAGTATGCATTTTGTCTTAAGTGTATATAAATTATCTATTATATTTAGCTGCAGAAACTTTTTAGGTTTTAGCAATCCTAGCCAAGAACAGTTTGGATAGATTAGTGTGATGCTTTAAGAACACCAACAAGTTTGATTTCTAGTCCATAAAGTGAGCATAGTTCTTTGTTGCTTTACATTATGGTCATATTACCTAGTGGACAACTAAGAGCTCCGCATACTCCTACTCCTCAGCTCAGGTCTGTCCAGTCCACTGTGATCATATACATCTGATCTATTATTATTATGATGGTTTCATTTAACCTGGGTTCAAGGTCTAATTCCAAATACTCAAATATGTACGCACTTCATCCTTTGCAGCACTATATTTAAATGATTTGTATGTCATGTGGCTACTGTAGCGCTGATGAACTAGAGGCAATTTGAATATGTGTTGCAGCTTGCATGTCTAAGAAGTGTTATGTTTGAAATGGTGGCGATGCAATATTTAGCTTCAGGGGTGCCACTTGCTTTGATCTATGTTTGCAGTTTATGTTATCCTTACAGTGTGGACACTGCAAACTCACTCACTCACTTGCATTCCTCCCAAACCCTGCGGATGCCTGAATATAGCAGAAAGAGCGCCACCCTTTTTAAGTATATAGTGGGAAATTTTATAAAAATGAAGGATGTATGTACTTGGGCTATCATTTTAGTGTCATGTCAGCTCCCTTGACATTCATATTGGGATGATGTATTTTCAACACATGTTACAAACACAGTCTGAATTGGAATGATGTTATTGACTGTTTTACATGAGCATAAAATGTAATGTGGCTAAATAAATAATTGAGTAGCACAAATGTGACCAAGAAGTATTTTCAAAAACCCTATGATCATGCATCTCAAGCGGAAAAGTACTGTAAGAAATACTGTCATTGTACTAACAACATTTAGCAACATATTTAATAATATATAATATGTATGCAACATGTTTTCATAATACTGTTTTACTTTAACTTGTCATGACACATGATCATCTTTTGCTAAGGCACATTACATCAGTGTTTTTAAAAGGATTCTTTTTCTGTCCTCATACTTGACATACAATACAAAAGCGCTCATTCTAATAAATAAGTCTCTAGGAATAGAAGCACTGTATGTGGCTGAGAATGAAAAGTTTCACAGTTATGTATGTGTGCAAAGTGGGCTGTGGTGAACAGAGTGAGCTTTTAATCCATGATGGCAGCTCATTTTTTTTCATCCTGTAGAAAATATGAGGACTTCATGCTATCACTAATCATGTGAGGGAAGGAGCCTTACATACAGGAGGCGCTTTGGATGTTTGTGTCTCAACATAAACAGTAGGGAGGGTCAACAGGCCAGGCTTGGGACAGGAAGGAGTTAAAAAGGCTCACCTTTCATCTCTAGTTAAATGAAGCCTTTTGATGGATGTTTTCAGTGAAACGAGGCTCAGTGATGTTTTAGTGAGTAGCCTTCATAAGGCACAGGCCTGGCTCTACACAGCTCTGCTGTTCTAGTGCGAGGCAAACATGGGCAATTCTCAACAGTCCATCTGTTTCTTTCTGACCTTGTGGATTTCTGCAGGAAGTTCAGCAAGCGAATATAGGTGTGACTGTAGTATGACATTAATGAGTTTTGTAGAAAGGCCTCATTCAAAATAGACCCTGAAAAAAACAAGGCCCCACTGTAATTTACCTGCTTGCATCCTCTCAGAGTCAGAGAGGGGGACACATCAAAATTTATATATTGCATAATTATCTATTTTAGTCACTGCAGATGTATTTACAGTCATCTACCAGATGTATACAGCACATGCAAAGAACATAAGATATAGAAAATAGACATAGACAAATACAAGTGGCCAGAGGCATTTTTACAGACTCCATCTTTAGAAAAGCCTGTCATTAAGGGTTGGTTTACTGAGAGGTTCATATGAGACAGAACTGCGTACAACTGAGTTCTGGTTGGTAAATGACAGTGGCCTCCGCCTGCTCGCTGGCACCGCAAATACACAGCTGCACAGGCCTAAGAACTGCCTTTGGGTACATATATATAAAGTTAATTATTGTATATGCGCAAAGAAAAATATAGCATTCTGAAGCTAGCTACTCATTTCCCCCTGACTCTTGACTATTAGACTTCTAGTAACAAGTCCTTTCCATACAGCAGAGGATTATGAATGCACTGGTTTGGTGGGATCTTGTTGTGGAAAATGCCTGCTGGTTTCTAACAGCATTTGCGTCATACTCCTCTTGACAATGTTATATTCTATTTATATACTAGTTCTTTTACAGTGAATAAGTCTTTGCAGTTTTGTGTGCATTGTCCTTACACAGCCACTAGAGGTAGCATTGTTCCTTCATGGACCTGTCACTGCTGAGAGCAGGACATAACAATTGTATACAGAGATAACTATTTTCCACCATGTTACTTCACATTATTTGTTCACATTACTAAAACATTATGTATATTTCTGTTGATCTGCAACATGTTTAGAGACACATTAACTTAATTAAGGTAACAGCAAAGTATCGACAAGAGGCTAGAGCTCATTCAAAGTCAGCGTAAACTTTCACTTCTACCAAAGAGTATTAAGAGAGGTTCTGGGCACTGGGCCAGCTTTGCTTAGAAACATTTGCCTGGAAATACTGCATATTGTTCCTTTGAATGAAATGATGTATGGATTGTGTCCATATGCCTTCATGATGGCCCGTTCTGCTCTGCATAAATGGTAGACATTTACAGCATTAGCTTTGTGTTGGACTATGATCACTCTGTACACTGAGCAACTCTAATCCATGGCTCAGGTACATGTGACTGACTGGGGCTGCACTGACTACCTGCATTCATTACAGACTCTATGTGCCTATGTTTTTTCTGTGGGAGGAAGGGAATAGCCATAGAGTCAAGCCATTCCTGCGCAATTTCCAGCGGCAGTCCACGAGCACAGGAGGCTGTGAAACCCTTGGATGTTTGAGTAAATACCCTCTTCTGGTCATGGGCCCCTTCAAGGGTCACTCCGTTACATCACAAAAGACAGATTTATGCTCCCTGGCTGGACGAGAAGAAGAGGGGCACACGGCAGCTTCTCTTGAGTCACCTTAACAGCCCTGAGTCTTTATGTGCCTGCATCAGTGTTCTGGCCCCTTTAACCTTTCATTTACTGTCTTTCTAATTAAGTCCGTTCTTTCATGTAGCCACACTTCTTCCTTTCATTCTTACTTGTTTGTTTCTTCTTTTTAAACACTTAACACACCCTTTCTTCCATTTTATTTTCCTGGATGCAGGTTAAATGAAGGCTTTGGGATACTGCCCAGGCTGCAGCATCAAACACACAAATCATCAGATGTGTCTTGTGTGGAACAAAAAACACAAACATGACAAAGTTTGTAAACACATTATGTGGGTTTTTGACAGTGGAAAATTACAAAATGTGCTTTTCTACATTAACCACATGCAAGAACCTTTAAACCCAGTGTCTTGGATTGAACTCAGAAAAGTCTAATAGTCCTAAAGATGAACAAACAGAGAAGGTTTGTGTTTGTCAGTAATTAAGGAGAAGGCTAGGGGGTAGTGCTTGAACAGATCTGAGAGCAGCTAAAGCAACACACAGATCTTAGATTAGCAACTGCTTGAATGAAGTGGTTATTATAGCATCAGGTGCTTATTTGTCCAGGAGAGAATAAGCATACAGTGTGATGGAAACAGTACATTCTCCTAATCCTCCAGCCATCCCTGGGCCTGTGCAGTGGCTTAGGAGCAGCACAGAAGACGTCTGTCCTTCATACCTAAATACACAGTGGGAATAAACAGGAAACCTAAGTATTATCATTACAACTATATTTTTCTGTGGGCAGCATAGTAATGGTCCCTGTGTGTAACAATGTGTTATTGGAGTAATAGTGGGTCTGGCACTGTGATGAGAGGCACAAGAGGCCCTTTTATCAGTCTGGAAACAGTAGACGGCTCTACTTTAATCTACTTCTGTATCAAGTGCTCTTGTTAATATCCCTATACAAAGATATAGCTTTCAAATCAATGTAATGTAATGATTGTTTTTGGTTAACAAGGTATGAAATGTCAAATAAACAAACAAAATCTGACAAATAGTTATTTAAGGTCCCCGAAGGATCTGTCAGTTAAAGCTTATTAAATACCTGCCCTTTGTACAACTGCTGCAAACAACAATACAAATACCAGGATATTGCATATATAGCATATAATATTTACATTTACTCATTTAGCAGACGCTTTTATCCAAAGCAACTTACATTACATTACATTACATTACATTACCAGTGTTACAGTCACTGGAGGCAAGGTGGGTTGAGTGTCTTGCCCAAGGACACAACGACAGTATGAACTGTGGGGCGAGCGGGAATCGATCCTACTACCTTCTGATTGAAGGACGGCCACTCTACCACTGAGCTACTGCCGCCCCCTGTAATGATCAGGAATGATTTACATTTACATTTATTCATTTAGCAGACGCTTTTATCCAAAGCGACTTACATTACATTACCAGTGTTACAGTCACTGGGGGCAAGGTGGGTTAAGTGTCTTGCCCAAGGACACAACGACAGTATGAACTGTGGGGCGAGCGGGAATCGATCCTACTACCTTCCGATTGAAGGACAGCTGCTCTACCACTGAGCTACTGCCGAATGATATATATAATATAATACCAAATATTGCATACATTTACATTTAAAGATTAATGTATTTTCCCTTTTTGCTTTCTGATTATCATAAATGTTTTTATTTAGCATCACTAAACGTTTTATGGAAGACATGGATCCATTTATATATTTCAAAGAAGATGAAGGGAGGACCTTAGTGCCAAGAGGATGGAAATCAAATGAGAATAAGCACAGGGCAATGCTTCCCTCAACATGTTCTTCAAAGTGCTCCAGTTATTAGAGGGCACATTTAAAGTTGGTGCGGTGATTTTTCCTTCCACTGTAAGGTACGTGTGGTTTGTCCTTATACAAAGGGTCACTTTCAGTGACACTACAGTCAAAAAGATACAAAATAATCTAATAATAATCACTGGACACTCAATGGTAATGTGATTGTTCAGGAGAAGATTTATAACGCTTCACACAACTAATAGTACCTCTTCTACTGTATTCAAGTGACTAGAGCCCCATAGTTATTTTCTAAACAATAATTTATGCACATTACAATTAAACAGAAGCATTTTCAGAGACTATTTCATTGCTTTTACATCATATAAGCCTTCTTATTACTTATCACTGAAAATTAAAATGTTTATTATACAGTCCCGAGCCATTGAAAAAGGTGAGCTTAGGTTAGCAGTAAGAGGAATGAGAAAGACAGAAAAGAGTGATAAAGTGAGTGAAGATTGGCAGCAGCAGCTCTGTGCATGTGCTTCACTGTAACGAGACAAAGCGGCCAATAAGTCTCCAAACCAATAGAGACAAATCTGCAGCAGGCAAAACCTTTTTGCCCATTTTGAAATGGTCTTTTCATTTAGTTGAATTGTTAAGTCTAATCAAAAGCTTTGTTTTCCAATAACATACGTTCATTAATGAAAAAGAAAATACATTGTCTGAAAAGGCAGAAAGGCAGAGGCATTAGATAATAATGAAATTTTACAAGTAAGACAGCTTACATAAAAAATATGTTCTTTAATAAAATTCAAAAGGTTTTGCTGAAAATATTGTTTTTTGGTGTGACTCCAAGCTTTAGTGTAGCATTTTTTTTTTTATTAATACAGCTTATGGTAAAAGTGGGGACAGCTTGTGTCATAGTACCAAATAAAAAGTCTATATTGGAGTGGACAGGACACTGAGTTTTGTCTGTTTCAAAATTCTCCAATTTCCTGCAATGACTGTGGACACAGCGAGCTTGATAATATCCTGTATCTGAACCATCTGAAAGTGATTCCCAAGCACAGCCTGGTATGGTTTGGATTGATAGGATCCTGTTGTGGACTTTTACAGACAAACGTTTGTGTACATTGTGGTTACACTAGCACACAAAAATGTAGTAATGGAAATATACCACGTCTCAAGGTCATTTAGTAAATATAGTCAATCAAATATTTAGCAAAAGCAAAGCAGTCTTACTGTCACAGTCATTTAAATCAATAGGACAATACTTGGGCTATATGTTTCACGTTTTTAGGTAACACTAGAGGGTTGTGAGGTTTTAAAATTGTGTGGTTGCATCCAAACACATCTGAAGACATTCATGAATATTGCAAACATTGAATGATATTACTATTGCTTTTATTTCAGTAGATTTCCAAGACATGGCAGACTAAAAGACAATTATCTATTATTTCTATACTATTTTAATGGAAATTATTACAATTTCTCTGTTAATTCTGTTTGCTTTTTGTTTGCATGAAGTTAAAGTATAAGTTAGGGACAGAAGCTGTGCAAGTTAAGCAAACTTAGAAATGGAAGAAGTGGAAAAGTAGCTCAAACCAACTGTCTGAGGGGATCTAGGGATTGTGGGGGTCTTTGAATGCGACATTTCTTGACCACAAAATGTACAAATAATGTCAATAGGTTAAGGGTGCTGAGTTCTTCCTTAAACTAGCCTGATTTATATGAGCATTTACATTAGTTACAGTAAAGACTGTTCAAACTGGGGTCTGGTAATTTTTAATTTAGGTGTGAAAATATTGTATTGAGGGTGTAGATTTTCGAGGAGAAACAGGTAAAGTGTGATGGGGGGTAGGGCGAGCCATCTTTAGGATCCAGAACAGTAAGGTCGGTGTAACACTCAGGTCTACAGGGGGAGTGGTTACAGCATCATAATGACCAAGCCAAATATTTGTCTAGTCCATATTCTGAGAGCATAATGAAGTCTTTTTACAGAGGAATCATTGGAAACTGGACAGTGATTTTATGCCAAAGAGAGCAGGTTTCAGTAGGCCCTGCTGTTTCCACTTACACTACCCTAATCTCTGGTGGCCCAGTCCAAATTCAGCACACACCGTTGTGTCCGGAATAAAAATGAATTATGGCTCCATTTGATGATGACAAGCAGCCAATTGGATACTGAAGTTTAGTTTAATCAGGGTATGAATTACACACCAATGTGGGGTTTATTAGGCAATGAGCAAAAAATGGTCTAGAATTGAAAGTGTTTATCCTACTGTATATGCAAACATCTAATGTTTATTTCACAGCACACAATCCACCAAATTTACTCTCACATACACATCATAAACCTGCACACATTTACAGTATACAGTACAGTACATCTTCTATGCTCACAGGTGTGGACTTTACCAAGTGTCGGGTCTTTCTGATGGTGCCAAGTTGGGTCTAAGTCAGCTCTCCGTGGCTGTCAAAAAATGTGTCAGGAACGATACAGGTAGAAGCCTTACTGCACGGACCACTCTACTATACTTTGCGGTACTGTGAGCCACTTTGACATACTAAAATATTCTAATTGAGTTTGAGGCATAAAAACTATTGCTGTAAGATTTCAACCTCCCAAAAACAAATTTAGCAAAATTATACCACTGCAAATGTCAGTCACTTTGACATCCCACAACAACATCCAATGCTTTAGTCAGATTTCTTGCTAAATAAATGCTCCCAGACAGAATTGCAGAAAGGTCTTGAAAAACAAAACAAACTGAAAACAGTACTTCTTATTTAACACTTCCAGAAATTCATGTCTGTGTGGTGCTGACACTTCCAATCCTAAATGTAAGCACCCACCCCCAGAAGTGCTTGCCTCCCTCAAGAGGTTATTCTGGTGTTATTATGAGAACTCAACATGCTCATTATGGTTGTGGCACCACATTTGGGGTGGCTGTTTGCTCTGGTGTACCAGCACTGGAAATGCTTGTGGTAAAGGAATGACAGGGAAAGAGAAAGGGAGGCAGGAGTGGAACAGAACAGATGAATCCAGGGTAAGCATAGGGAAGATCTGGGAGACAAAAGAAGCTGTGTTAAGATGCAGCAGGGCGTGACAGATACATGAGAGACAGATATAAAAATATAAAAATAGTACAAAATGGAACCCGAATCAGACTTTGTTATACCACTTTCTAACAATCCTTACACGGGAAGGAGACAGACCTAGGAGAACAAATAACTGGTCATTACCACCTGTAAAGGAAAAACACAAACTATTAAGACAGCCCACTCCCACACAGCACATTTCACTTACACTGACACAAATTCCTGGTATGAACAGTCTACTTGTGTGCAGTGGGGCTGAGAGAGACAGCACTGTCTGGTTCACCGCCACCACCTCCATAACCTCTGCCACTGCCCAGCGTGAAAACAAACCTACACAGAGGTGACTGTCTTCAAAACCTGTTGACTTGTTGGGTGACATGAGGTTATTTTATCACCACGCTTGACTTTGGTAAAGCATATTTTTAACAGTACAATTTATAGGAAAATACACTGTAAAAAAATCTATTTTTTTATTTATTCTTACATACAATACAAAATTATAGTGTATTTTCATATAGAAGGTAAAAGCTAAAGTTTGCAGTCAATTCAAACAGTTTATTATATTATATCAGTAATATAAACCATAAGAAATATGTAAGCAACCAAACACAAATCACTGTTTTTTTTTATTCTGGTTTGTAAAACACTGTATTGGATGTTTATGTGTGTGTGTACAGTAAACAAGTGACTGTAAACATTGATATCCAAACAGCCAGTGTTGCTGTTGCACTAACTGTGCATCAAAGAACAGTCTTGTGTCCTCACTCGGCTCAAGCTGCAATTTGGGCACAAGGCGTGGCTCAGCACCCATTGAGTGTCCGCCCAGCGCACCAGTAATGACCCCTTCCCTTAGGGGAGCGTTTGATCTGGGCTGCCTGTGTGTTTCGGCAAGGCCTATTTCTGGAGCGTGGGGGGGATAAAGGGAGCTTTCAGACGTGGTGCCAATGACCATAATTAAGCACCTTTAAAGGGTGGCAGTGAGCGTGCTAGCAAGCACAGAGTTTGTAATTTGGTCGAAGGGGGCAGAGTCGCTGTGGCTCATTGGAAGTACATAGCAGGGTCGGGTGGCACCCATCGCAGGAACACAAGGCACAGAGTGTGTGAAGAAGACTGTAAAGAGGGATGTTAATGACTTGGCTCCATTAGCACCCACCCCTGAGGCAGACTGACCAACAGCCTAAGGCATAAATGCGGAAACATCGGCAAGTGTGTGACACAAGCAGTAAGTCCCGCCCAAACAGAGTGTAATTCAAGGCTAAGTTACAGGCCTTCAATCCATGGGCCAGTCAGTTCAAAGAGCAAACACTTAAATCACTAACTCCTGATGAACTACATGGCTGCCCACTAGAGCTGCTGTGAAAGGCCAGTTAAGTGAAAAACTAAAACTGCACTCACTCAGATTTGGTGAATTAAATGATAAAATCTTAGCAAGTTGCATTAAGTGGCCAATTATATATGCATTATATATAATTATTTAAATAGGATTAGAAAAAGACTTAAAGTGTTTGGGCCTTACTCTTTTTAGAAATTGTTGTGTTGTGCTGAGGCCCCAAAAACAATCTGAGTTCAACCTTAACATTGACTGAGGGATTACAACCGCTTAATGGCATTTCAAACTAAATATCAGGTGTGTTTGTTTTCTAAAAGAAGATATACTTTTAAGCTGTAATATACAAGAGTTTACTTATATCTGTAAATTCTAAGCGTGTAATCTTTTGTCTGTCTCTTCTCTGTATTTGGCATGAGATAAAACATTTCTCTTGAGCGGCACCACCCCTGAGTTAATTTGGTCTCTTCCCTGATGTCGAATGTGTGCCCTTGTCTAGGCCACGGTGAAGGTTAAAGCAGCATTAAAGCACTTGCACAACATACCTGCTTTGGAAACACCTCAAAGCAGACGTTAGGTGGTAATGGCTCTTGTGGCCTTGTGCTTGATCACGCCCTAGGTCTCGACCCTTCATCAGATCAAGGCAACCGATCATAATGCAGCTCCCAATGTCCCCTTAAACACAGAGGGTAAAACTGCTGTCAAACCTGACTCAATAATTATTCCTTTGCCCAGCATTAACTAGCTAGACCTGAAAAGCATGTCCTTGAGATGAACCCGTTGTAAAAATGACTTAAAATGGCAGTTTAAATAAATAAACACTAAAACCACTAAAAATGATAATATAACTATAATATTTTACATCAAATCTAGACTAGACACATACACCACGGTTTGTTCTCTTATTGTATCCATTGTAATAAAGAAACAAAAATGGCACACTGGACAGTTACTATGTTGCTAGCTAGCTAACAAACTAAGTTAAACCGTTACCTGGAAATTATAGGCTGTCTTCATGAGAACTTATCTTCTATCTATCTTTTTAAATTATTTTGTTTTTAATAGAGAAGCTAACAATCACGTGCTTACAAGGCATTGGCTAAACGCTAGGATACACTGATCCCACCTGTGGTTGGTCATCTTCGGTGTTTGCGGGGGTAGCCATCACGGTCCATTCACACGCTTTGTTGGGGGCTAAGCGCTGACGGGTAACTTCAGGTCCATGTGGCCAACCCCTTACTAAAGATGGTGTAGTTACTCGGCTCAACCGCTGGGTTTGTAACTCGACACCTGGTCTCGCGGTGCATTTGCCATCGCTTTACCCACAGAAGGCCTATTTAAAAAGGAAAGGGATGAGTCCACCGCTCCTGACTCCGTATCCCCCTCCAAAAAGAACCCAGCTTTCTCACCGGGCTGCGCGTCCCTCAACTTGGATCGGCATAAATGAATGAAACACTTTGGAATATCGACAGACAAACGCACAGGGAAACTCTCTGTCAAACCATTCTGCCACAAGGATTTTATGTCGGGCTTGACAGGCACTTCAACATGAGTTTTTACTTCTGGAGCTTGATGCCAAACTTCACACATGAGTAAAACGGCTGCCGGTCTCTTCTGCCCCTTCGCAAAGGCTGTGATTAACGGATCAGGTTTTTGACTGCCAGGACAAATGAATACAAATGAATTTAGGCATCCGAAGGAGAGATTGCAGAACCTCTCATCTAGGCACAAAGTGAGTATCATGTTTGGATTTCTGTACACGGTCATGTTATCAGTAAAGGATGTGTCCATGTGAGTTACCTGCCGGCTGGCTGTGGTCCAGCTCACCATGTAGGACAGATCTTCACCTGGGGAGTATTGTGTTTGAAGTCTCATTTATTTTTCTCATTATTTTTTACTACCACTATTTCGGTTTGCATTCTTTAGGAGAGACGGAAGTTTTTATTCATTTTGTGCATAAGTATGAAATTGCACTTGGGCAGTTGTCACATCAGAAATCTATGCCACAATTATTTTTTACATATACTATTATATTACATAGCAACCTGATATGTGCTTTTCTAGTGCAGCTGATTTTGAGTGTAGCTCACAAGCTTTGCATTCATTTACAGAATCATAAAGACGACTCATGAAAAAAGCCACTGCATTCAGTTTTGGACTGCATTTTACTGAGTCTGTTGACTGCGTTACAGTGTAGTCCAGACGCAGATGCTCTCAAGTTAATCATCTTTTACACAACTCAGGGTCACGTGCATGCAGTCCTAGAGTACTGAGGTTTGGTTATCTACTCGGTTGAGTGGGAAGGTCCAATCTGTAGCAGGAAAGTCCAGAAATACAGAGCCTAACACTGTTCCCCCGTTCTGAAGTACAGCAACACATTATAGACACATAAATATATATAAAAAGTATCTAATAGAAAAAGTAAACAGTCAATTTACATTTAACTTTGTAAATGTGTAAAACTCAGACATTTTGGAATCAAATTTACCTGCGAGGTGTGCGTGACCGTGTCGTCAGTAGCCACTGGGTGTCGCTATTTATATCTCCTCGCGATAGTTCTCTACTCTTACTATACAATAACACACATTGTATTAAAGTAGTTTCTCTGTGTCAATTTGGGGAGCACAAACTTAAATAAGGTGCAGTCAATTGGTTGATTAAAGTAAATCTGAACCGTTTAAAGAGACCATATGACATACATTACAAGTAACCAATTGTTTTTAACAGGATGCCAGAAACAGTCCTCTCCACAGCAGCAGCCACTGTCAGGGTCTCCTCATTCAGAGGAATTTTCCACTCAGTGTTTATGGGATGGATTGCTGTAGGAAGGTCTTCTGGAGGAATCATTGAGAAGTCCAGGCTTGCAAATAGGGAAACTTTATTGGCGTGTTAGTGTTTTTTTTTTCTTGAACTGGAGCATGTACAGTCAGAGTAGGAGTGGGTGGGGCATGAGTCAAGCATTTAGACACAGAGGGATCAGAGTGATGAATAGAAAAAGAGATAAAGGAGAATTGATGACTGTAAACACATAATTTGGACTTCATCAACTGTAAATACTGTGACTTGCACAGTACGACACCAGAATATCGTCCTCAAATACAGTGGTCAAACTTTTAAACAACTGCTTTTTAAAAAATATTATGTAGTATCTGGTGTCATTGGTGGTTTTCGAGGTGATATAGTTCATTTGGCTTGTGTTTTGTCCAGTCAGCTGACTAGAGAATTCCCCAAGGGAGTCCTGTCTTAGCTCACTGTCAGTAGGAAAACCACACCAGACAGGATCAGTGTACTGTCAGGCTGCCTGATATTAATTTCTACTACACTACTACAGAGACCAACCTCACCACAGCCACCTTTTAGACACTTAACATCAACACACTCCTAATTAAAACCTAAACAAACACTGATATGCTTCAAGATGAAAAGCCACTCCTGTTAACAACCCAAGGGGCAATAAACATGAATCTTTGTAATATCCTATAGAGTTTATTAAACGGTTAAGTATTTAAACTAAACTGTCCTATGCAATGAGTGAGTTATGCATCCTCTACTGATGCTTTTGGTGGAATTTCTAATTCTATACACTACACCCCAGATGCTGATGAAATACAGTTTATGTCAGAACTTCATATAGCCCCTTTAATCAACCATAGGTCCACAAACTTGCACGTACAATTCAAGAACAGTGAAAGGGCAGCTGCAGTTAATGCATATGTTTAAAATAAAAACATGCAGTACAGCACATTTTACATTACATGTTAGTGGTTACTGGCTTGCCCACAGTGATGTATTTGGAGTCTTTTACCCACACACTCGTCTGTCTGCTTGCCTGCCTCTAGCTACAGCTGTTATGCACATTTCCTCCTTCAACGTGTGTGTGACCATGTGTGTCTGGATGACCTCCAGTAGTAAACAGTGGCTCCTCTTCCTGTCACCAGATCTGGGTCCCCACCGAGCTTTCCAGTCCTTGTGCCAATTATTCTCCTTAGTCTCACTGTACAACTGGAGGCAGTATCCCCTTCTTGTTTTAGTCCTGTATACCCATACTAGTGTGGAGTTAGGTGTGATGGATAGGTGTGCTACAGAATTAAAGCTGTGTGTGTTTAGTGAGAGGTGCTTTTCTTGGAGTAATACTTGCTTTTGCAGGGGGGGGTAAACTGTAATTTACAGTAAAGCGCAAAGCAATAACTAACAATCTTGTTGGATCTTTGAAAAATATAATTGTAATTCTATAATGAAGCATTTCTGTCAGTCTGCCCCAGGGCATCTGAGGCTACAGTTGTAGCTTACCATCACCAGTATGACTGTGTATGAATGAATAATGGACGGCCTGTAAGCGCTTTGAGTCCCTTGGTCCCTCGGGAGAAAAGCGCAATATAAATCCAATCCATTATTATTATTATTATTATCATTTTTGTAACCATGTGAATATATTGAGAGCAGTTTTCAAGTTTAAATGTCCTAATTTCTAATTTACTCTCATTTCTTTCCACAGGAGAGCCCTATTGCTCTGCACCGTTTTTTATTGTACTTGTTACTTGGGACTTACACAAGTACACCCTGAAGGTAGGACACAACTTCACTCTACCTACAGCCATCTCCAAAACACATTTTTGTTAAACGTCTGTGGAAAAACATTACATTTATCAAAGCACTGGTGTTGATAAGGACTTAGGCATATTTGGCTGTACCGTATGTCAGCTGTTGCCATGAGTTGCCAAGTTCTGAGATAATCAATTTAAGTGAGTGATTACATCCATATGATCTATTACTAACTTGTTAATTAGATTAGTAAAATGAAAACTGACATTTCTTCTGGATCTGAGTAGAGATGGATATCCTAGATTAAACTTCAACATTTGGGAAAGGTTCTGTGATAACAATAAGGGCTGCTTGTCAACCTTCATAAGTGAACCTTCATTTTATGTGTTTTCTTACTATTTTCGAAATGGTCTAATACCAAATAAATGCTTTTAGTCTTTACACAGATCTGTCTACATTGTACAGTGATGTATTTTTGACCAGTTAACAAATCAAATGAGATTGTGCCATTCAGACACATCATAACACAAGTAGACTTTGAGGTCAGCCAAGTAAGGATTATTTTGATTATATTAGAATTAATCATAATTGTGACTTTATTCCCTACAAGGTATTACCTTACAGAGTAAAGAGACTTCACACTCGACTTTCTCTCTGTCCTTTTTGAGTGACTTGGCACAGACTGAGGCCATGAACTCCAGCCATTTGGTAACCCAAGTCTGTGTTCACATCCATAGGAATGTATTGTAATGCATACTGTGTTAAATCTCTATTTGAAAGGTTTGGTACAGTTAAAACATTGCTGTTGAGTGTTGTTTTACTGTAGAAAATACCACGCAGAAAAAGTTACTGCAAAACTGGGAGTACAAAGTGGTTCTATAATAGCACAATTACCTATTGTTAAGCACATTAAGTACATGTTACAACCCTGTGACTTATATACTATCTATGCTTAAGACTCATGTGAATAGCATTGACATTAATATGAGTTTTATCTAAAAGTAACATTCTCATCGGAAAATAACATTGTAATAAGACAAACTTTTCTATTAGTTTTGTATCATACATGCCCAAAAGCTGAGCCCCATTCAAAGGGCTAATGAGGCAAGCATTGTAGGATCTAAACAAAGTCATCACATTAAAGTCTTTGTTCTCAGTGACTTACACAAACTGTTTGGGCATCCCATCTGTCGACCCCCTCATCTTTCTCAGTTTCTCCCATCTCATCAACATCGCCCCCATTAGACAAGGTTCAATAACCACAGATCAGAGGGACATGAGAAACAACAAAGATGTTGAGAGGCCTAAGTCATACAGAGCTTAAGCCTGTGTACATCTAACTAAACGCTCCACAGTTTGTTTTATGTTGACCTGAATGCTGGAGACTGTTTAACCTCTAGGCTGGGAGATGCTGCTGTCACTGTGGTCACTGTTATTTTGTTCTGAATGTTAATGAGTCCGTCCTAAAACAAACACAACACAAAGGGTCTTTGAGAAGACAAGTAATATCACAAAGTAGCGAAATGTAAAATTAGGTGTCCCTTCCAGACAATGTTGGCCATGTTTGTACACAGCGGGATAAGGCTGTTTAACCCTGATTGTGTGTTCCTGATACTGGCTCATGTTTTTCGTCCACTACCCTTTAGCAGAGACCTGAACAAAAATGTCAAAAGGAATCCAGGTATATTTTATAATGAAACACTGTTTGTCTGTCCATTAGATGGTTTGTTTATGTAACTTTTTATTTAGTAAATGGGTGTAGCATATAGCTTTTTAAGTTTCACTATAAATTATAATGTGGGCCTTGTCATTTGCCATCCAGAAATTATGGTGTGGTATTTTAAAGAAGCATTATGTGCCGCTGTTATTTAAAGCACAAGCCGCTACCGCCTCTATTTGCAGCATTCAGTCTCTTTTGCTACTCTTCTCTAAGTCCACTAGCTTGTCTGTCTCAATTTAAACATAATGATTAGCTAAACTGGCAGAAAAGTAAACTATACAATTCTTTGTCTAATAATGATTTGACTCTAACACCGTTTTTTTTTTTAATTTTTAGATGTGGACATTCTCCAAAAGTTGGGGCTTAAAGGAGAGAAGCCATCGCGTGCGGTGCCAGCTGGGGTCATTCCTTTCAGATCAGGGATCATCCTCAATCAGCGAGCCCACATCCAGGCTCCACTATCCTCCATTATCCCACAGGCCGTCTGGCAAAATCTGGCGCTGGTCCTGAGTGTGCGTTCACACAGGGTCAACAGTGCCTTCCTCTTTTCCCTGCTATCAGGCCAAAAGAAACTTCTTCTTGGTCTTCAGCTTGCACCAGGCAATCTGGTCCTTCACACGGGACCAAACTCCTCTGTGGCACTGCCCTATGATCCCCATGATGGCCAGTGGCACCAGCTGGCAGTGGGAATTAATGGACAGAAAGTAACTCTATATGCCTCCTGCGGAGAGCAGAGTGTTCATGCAGACTTGGGGTGGGACAGTGATGAGGGACTGGCTCTGGAGCTGCAGGGCTCCTTCCTGTTGGGGCGGACAAGCCAGCAGCAGGCCTCAGCACATTTTGAAGGAGCCATCTGCCAGTTTGATCTGGTCCCTTCTGCACAGGCAGCTCATAACTACTGCAGGTACATTAAGAAACAATGCAGGGAAGCTGACACATTCAGGCCTAACCTTTCCCCTTTGCTGCCTATTCTACCACAAGAAACAAACATAAGTGCTACCGCTGCTTCCCCTAAACATAGTGGCCTGGAAACCTCTAAGACATCTCCTCGGTTTAGCCTGGCCAGGAGTGTTGCTGCCGCTGCCTCTGCTGTTAGACTAGTGGCCACCACCCCAATAATAAAGCCCCTTTCTACTCCAATGTTTGGTACTGTGGTGCCTGTCATAGTCCAGCCACGGCTTGTGACACCACCAACCAAGACCAAGACTGAAACTGTTACTGCACCACTCAGGAGAAGGCCCCCTCCTACAAAATCTCCAACATCAAAACCTTCAAGTAATAAAACGTCCAAACTTATCCCGCTAAAGCCCACTCCCCAAAGTAATTCCAAAAAGCTGATAACATCCGACAAGAAAAAAACTACTGCTCCAACTGTCACCAGCACTAAACCCTCCAAGCCAAAGTCTGACGCCGCTTTATCAGACCAAGGTGTTGGCCCAAAGAATCACCAGCCAACCAAGAAGACATATTCCAAAACAAAAGTCACACCATCAAAAGCCACTCCGTCCAAACCCTCAGTGTCCAAAGCCAATTCTGTCAAAGTTTCTCCATCCAAACCACCATTATCTAAAGTAAGCTCACCAAACCCAACTATCTCCAAAACTACAAATGCTAAACCCAACAAAGCAATTTCCAAACAGGTCACTAAGCCAACAACGCCACCCAAAACCAAGGCTTTACTCTCCCCAAAACCTACCAAACCTTCTTATATCACAGTAACACCACCTGCCACTGATGGCTTCCAAAGCTGGGAGGTGGCACCGACTCAGTTCCCCATGCTGGCTGGACCTTCAGGGCAGAAAGGAGAAGTGGGCCCCCAGGTAAGAGCTGTTTTAAACTTTTTAAGAGCTGTTTTAAAAGTTTTTAACATTTAGTAGTCCCTATTTGTTTTGGTTTGAATTTTGAATTTGATTGTTGTCAGTTACAGTCAGAAGTCATATCCTCTTTGATTGTATGCTCACCATCAGGATGTACCTTTTGGGGGTGAGAGGAAGGTTTGGTCCTGGTCTCTGCTGATTGTTTTCATTTTTAAATAACCAGGTAGACCTTGAGCTGCATATAAACCGACATATAATATAAGATATATATTATTGTGTAATTATACCACTATCTTTTTCCAAACTAGTTTGAAGTCCTCCTTACAAACCTGCACACTGGGCGTGACGTGTCAGGTCTGACGCCTTGTCGTCTCTGCACCAGATTCCGAAGTCAGAGAGTAGTGGAGGTTCTATGGCCATTTTTTAAAGGGAGGTTAGGGGTCAAAGCAGTCAGTAAACACAATCGTTAACCTTTCTAGTTCAATCACAATGTCACTCAGAAGTAAGACTACTTGGTAAAAGGCAAAATAGACCACTTTTTGTGAGGAGAATCTGGAGAGTGGGAAAAAAAACGTACGCAGTTGCATTTTAGTTTACAGTTGACTGGGTTTGTTCAGTCAGACACAGAATTTAACCAAAAATGTCAAATGGTCAAATGTAGCTTCCTATAAATGGCACAACTCCGACTACACCCAGGGAGGGGGCTGAATAATCAGACAGTGGAGTCCTATGTTTGCACTTTCATTTAAAGCTGCATCCCTGTAATGCAATGCTGTAAACATAATTTAGTGTCATCTGCGAGCAGGGGCAGTGTGTTTGATGTGTCCCTCGGCTTTTATCTGTAGTAACTCTTTAATTTGCTCTAGTAGATTACATAGTGGTATGTGTCTAGGTCTAGTTAAATGATCTTTATGATGTCATTTACGCCATATCTGAGTGCTCATTTGTGGATTCCATGGTACTATTGGAGGCTAATTAAGTTAACCAAAATAAAGACTTATTTCATGTGTCATATTATGGCCGTGACTATGCTGACACCCAAGACAGGACAGGATTCGATACGTATGAGTTTCCTTCACTACATTCACATGCACATACAGTATAAAGTGATGTAGGTTGTTCCTTGTTTCTTGTTTTACTTTATTCAAACATCAATTGTACACTGCTGAAAGCCATGTCGGAAGTGTAATCTGGATAGTTTCAACATCTAGAAGTACAGAAGCATGCCCAGATAAGGCACAATTCCCTGAATTAACCTTGGTTCTTTCTTTGTGGGTGTTAAATGTCTTTTGGTTTTGCATTTAGCCATGTATTTTTGAATGACTTTTTTACAAACCTGAATACAGATAACTCGTGAAAGAAAGAGACAGAGCAGGCTTAAAATGTGATAAATAGTTGTGTGTGTCAACATCATCACGTTTTAAGGCCACCAAAGAGCATGCCACCTGTAAGAATGGAGGTGGTCTCAGCCATGGAGGTCATGCCAAATGATGGAAGAGATGGTGAAACTATGGGATGGCCAATTATATTCTTCAGAGCAACACATAAACCAGATCACAGACAGGCCCACTGATGTGCTGCAGGGCTTGTGATGTTAATAACCTTAAAGCTCTGTGAGTGTAGCCATTGTTTTGAAGTTGGACCTTTTAAAGTTCAGCCTTGTGAAAATTGAGATCAGGAAACTATAGAAAGGGTAAAGCATTCCCACGCCAATGTGTGTTTTATCTATGGCTGCTGCTTTTTACTACTTTCTAGAGATTCAGAATCAAGACATATTAAACTTGAAACATATTACACTCGAATTCATTTTACAGTGTATAAAACTTCTTGAAAATACACATCCATCAGGAGCATGCACAAGCCTAGTAGATCTGAAAGGTAGCCACAGAAAACGCAACCCCTGTTTTTCTTCCCTTCTTCTTTTCCTCTTTTTTGATTAAAAGAAAACGAATAAGCGCAAGCCTGATAAAACCACACAGGGGCATTGAGAAGTACAGGAAATGACCTGTTATTTCTAGAGTTTCTACGGTTTCCTGCCACACAGGCAAAGGACCTCCTGATGGATAAGGTTGACCTTTCATCACCTGTGGATGGAATTACTTCAGAAAGGGAAAAGGTGTTACTTTTTACCCTACAGCCATTGTGCAGCTTGTGTCAGCACCAAAAGAAATGCACTTTGAAAATGCACTAAATAAAAATGAGGAGAAAACTGAGAAGCTGTTTATGTCATTACTTTGCAGTTCATAACACAAGCATTGACTGAAGTCCTCTTCTGTTCCTCTAGGGACTGTCAGGACCTCCAGGGAAGCCAGGCCTGCCAGGCAAGAGGGGTCCTAGGGTGAGTCTGGACTATTTCTTGGTTTCATTCAACACTTCTTGTGGCATCAGTCACACTTCCATCTGTGACAGTTTTACTTTTTTTGTTTTTTGCATCAAGACAACATTCATGTAAATTTAGTGAATTAGGGTCTTACTTTTTTAGTGCCACTGCTTCTGCTACCGTGTTTTGAAAGGAAGCTTAACCTGAGACTGGGAAAGTGCTGTATCAATGTATTCAGTGTTATCTTTGAGAGTTGCTCTTATTATAAGAACCTGGCCACCACACAACTTTAAATCTCTTTCATTTCACCACTGACAGACACACACACTCTCTTTCACATTTCACGAGTCTCCCTATGTAGGCAGATTGAACATACTCAACATAGGCCTGCGAGTGCTGACCTCCCACCCCTAAGCATAAACAGGAAAGCTCCTAAAAAGACAACCTTTCAAACGGTATCCTGTGCCACGGGGTGCCTAATAAAAGCACTGTAAACAGAGAGAGAACACATGGCTCCGCTGGATATGGCTTCCCCAGAGTGAGATGTTGCAGCAGGGTGCACCAACATATGTAACAGAATCCTATTCTAGAATATCGAAAAGCCTCTTTCTCAAAGGTGTAACTAGGCATGGGACGATATTAGAATTTTGTGTCACAATTCTCCTGGCCACAGTAATACTGACATATATTAACAATATTATCACAATAATTTTGAAATCATGCTTACAGTTTGAAAATGTCACTAAAACACACTGGAATCACTTTACAATATTTTTTGTGGTTAAACAAAATTGCACTTTGTTGAAAGTGAAAATAACATGAATCAGGGCTTGACATTAAGCACTTTTAAACACTTAGTATTATAATTAGTAATTCGTTTTATAGTGTTCTTTTTCTAAAAATCTAATACTAGTGTAAATTCAGCTTATTAAATTATTTTTCCAATTCTTAAAAAAAAGAGGTTCTGGCCCTGCTGCATGACGTTCATGTTCATTGTATCTGTCAGACAGCGCTGCTCCTGAATCAACACAGCCTCGAGGCAAATAAAGCTAACTATTATTTAACAAACTATTTTATACAGCCCTGTTCTCTGCTGGACACAGACTGACGTTTCATTTTAGCAAAACCTTCGCTCTTCATTCGTGCAGAACAGAGTGGACCACAGCGACGGAGCAAGAAAGAGAAAGCAAAATCTTGATGAACAATTATCCCAATGATAAGAAATTGCCACAATCAATTAATCTTTACTGTTTTTAATGCGATGAGCAATATCATTTAATCCTACTCCTAGTTTTAGATCTAGACTAGATGTAGTCATTGTCACAGGGTTGGTTGAGTAATTTGAGTTTGTGTTTATATTGACACTGACGGCAAACTGTATTTTCCTTCAGAAACAAACTACTACATGGCTTCAGTCCTTGTTTTATACTGTTCATTAATAGACTAATTACTAGTCATATGTTGAACATGTTTCTTTTTATGTACCCTTTAATTAGTAGTTAGGATGTTTGTCGGTCTGTCTTTGGGTGACTGTTAAGCTCAAGTCTCGTCATCCCCCACATCCATAAATGCATAAGGAGGCCATTGTCTGGTTGTAATTAAAGCTTACAAAGCATAGCACCATATCCAACTCAATCCATACGAGCTATTTCACATTTATCCCATTTGGATAGATTTATTACTTTACGGAATTGTATAAAGAAGTCAAAGTGTTAGAATGACAGTTTGAACTTTGCCAATGATTATTTGAGTACAATTTAAACCACTCTAACCCAAATGACTGTCAGGCATGAAAGTAGCAGTGAACTATTACACTGGATGGTTTGATTGTAAGGACACATCTATGAGTCGTTCTTAAAGTACACTGGTCAGCAGTATGTATTGAGTCACACTGATATGCATCTTGGTGGCTTACCTTTGTCTGCCATTGACTAAAGCAGCTATTGAATGTCAGTGGAAGTGATTGGTTGGCAAAGAGCAAACAATGAAATCAAACCTGTTGAATATAATAGCACTCGAAAAGGCCACAGGTTTTTGTTCAGCATTAACTGGGGTCACTTGCAAACATGCCACCAATGTCTGCCTCTGACCTCAAAGTCTCTTTGTTCAAAACATACACTCTCACACAGAAGTGTAATCCTGTGTTGTGTAGTGCACATATGTGGTTTTGTTTATGGACTGCCTATATAAAGGGTGAGACACATTATTATGGGGCTTTTCTGTAAACAAAAGCATTTATCAACTTTAATTGCTGCTTCCATTTGTATGTGTACACGCACAAACCAACACGGATGCATAGTTATGTGCATCAACTTTCAAGCTCATGTTAGCCAAACTGGTCCTCCCCTTTCGGCCAAATAAGAATATGGATTCAATTTGTAAACAGACAGTATCCTTGTTAGTGGTATAATTAACTTGAAGCCACACCATAGTGATTAGGGTTTCAGGTGACTGGTCCGATTGTCGGCATCTTCATCTTTGTTAAATTAAAAAGAAAGTGAGCGTTTTACTGGAAAAGCAGCCGCTTTGAGTTCTGTCAGCTTTTTTCTGCAACCTTTACAGCCCTAGATTACTGGAAGTCTGCATGATTACACAGAGAGCACTATTGAGTCCAACGGCAAAACCCATGAACCTTGACCTCTGATCCCACACACACAAGTGTGAGATGCTGTCTCTATGGCAGCGAGTGTATGTAGTAGAAGCTGTTAAGTTGAAGTAGATCTCTGGGGTTTCTTGAGTCCTTGGAGTCTATTTGTAGGGATCAAATGCAGAAGGTGTTAGAAGGGTGCGAGAGTCGACAAGTAGTGGACGGACTGTGGGTAACCTGAAAAGTATCTATATAAAGATTTGCTGGGTCAAAAGGGTCTTTGTCTCTGCTGCCCGTCTTTCCTCATGCCTAAACTTTAAACTGCACATCATTTACTGCACTGCCTCACCTGCACACAAAGCTCATTTAAATTCCAGATGGACATTTTAAAGATTTCAGAATACATACCAATACTGCACTGAGCTCAACACCTACACTCATTAACGCTGTCCTAAACAGCGTTAAGTGTAAGTGTTTGAGCTGCTTTGAGGGCATTGTGCTGTGGCAGATGCTTTGGCACCAACTTCTTTTAAAAGTCTGTCTTGGCTCCGGTGTAAACTGTGTATAAAGCTAAAGTACAATTCCAAGACAGTAAGGAGCCAAGCCATACCTCGAGTTTATTAGATTTATAGTTTCCCTTGTATGCAATATACCAGACTTTAAATGTTTGGCACTGCTTTTGCTAGCTTTCCACTTTATTTCACTTTTTAAAGTCAATGTTTTTATGCTAAAATATTATTTTGGATTACTTACTATTTTTCAACTACTTACTAAAAGCTATTAATTGGATGATGTATTGGCCTCTTAAAACTAGCTTTTGTTGTGGATCATTTATTTACTTTCCCAGTGCAGTGTAATTTATTCACCCTGCCTGTTTTTGTTATTTAGCAGTGTTATGGTAATTTATGTGGCTACAAGCTGTTGATTCACACTAAAAACCTATTTCATTCAACAGTGAAATATTTGTCTTATTTGCACAATTACACATATTTTTATTAATGTTCAATTACTAAGTTATACATTTTACTTTATTTTATTTTTGTGTTCTGTTAATAAGAACCATACCCTTTTGAACTCTCTTTTGGCACAGCATCAGACACAATGTCATAAATCTTTATCCAGTGATGGTATGAATGCATAAATGCTCTTTATTAGACTCAGACAATGTTTCCAGCAACAGTTGTTATGTTATTTAACTATGTTAAAAGGACTTGTGTGACATATTTAGTGTGGGAACATAACCTCAGGCTGATGTCATCTGCCAGAGTTTACACTACAAGCTCTGAAACTGGTCAAAATCTTGTACCTCATTTCAGGACGTTAAAAAAATGAACAGTCAACAAGCTTTTTTAAATAACCTCAATTGATGGTAAAGATTAATGCAAGGTTAGTGCCCAAAAACTAGGAATAGGAAAATAGGAGCTTTTCATTAGTGCAGTGCTGTGATATTACAACCTGATAGACCTGAGCTTGCACCTGCCCAGCTCTTCTCTAATCGGCACCTGTCGTGGGACCAAGCAACACTGTCCCAAATGTCATTGCCAGCCCATGCCTACCAGTGCCCAAACTGTGGTGAGCCACAGGGTTAATTTTGAAGCATGTAATTCTAGTTTGTTTTAGTTTATTTTGAGCACAACCGTGTGCCTCAACAGTGGCTGCACACAGTGACTCTCCAGGGGAACACCAGCTCCATTTAAGCCAAAAATAAAAGAGGATAATAGAGTGTGCAGGGAAAATTACTGCATCATTAACATCAAGAAACATTGAAATTTAGCTTTATTTGAACTAAACACTCTATGTCAATTATTCCACCTCATGAAATTGGTCCTTAACAGCTTCAACTGTAAAACATGTTTGGTGATTCACTACCAAGATAACACCTTTACATAGTTTTGTCCTGTTCATTCATGACATATTCTGCCTGTGTAAACCTTACTGAATGAATCAGACAGAGCTGTCATCAAAGCTTCCTTCATCAGGAAGAAGTAGTCAGAGAAAAAAAGTCTGTTGTCATGTCTGCAACCAGCCAGTGTGTCTGCTTTTGAACTTCAGTCAAAGGGCTTTTTGTTGAGCTGAACAACCAAACCCAAAACCATAGATTACATACATTTTTTTTCCTCCTCTAAGGGGGAGTATGAAGAGTTGCCGGTCTGAATGTTGAATGTTTATTCCACAGACAAGATCACTAACATAATGACTTCCTGATTTGTTTTGAGTAACCTCAGTGAAACAAACTGATTTGGCTTAATGCAGTTGTAGCTCTTTTTCTCACCTCTCTTGGCTTCACCTAACCCCTGACCCGTTGCCGGGGGAGGTGAGGGGCCTGAGGTCGCCATACGATGTGTGAGTGTGTGTGGGGGGGATAGATGCGCAGCAACAGCGGACCGATGACCTCTGTGTTTTGTAGGAGTTGGTTGTATGTGCGTTTTTAGACAACACATTGTGGTTTCTTTTACAAATACTGAAAGCTACTGTATTTGTTTCTCTTTTATGTGTATTCAGATGCTACAATAACTATCATACAGAGAATTAAATACAATAACAGTGAAATTGAAAATATTATAAAACAAGATAATCTTATTAAGTATGCTTGTATGTGTGTGGGGATGGGGGTGCGTTGGAGGCATCAGGGGCCAGAAAAAAACACAACCATATGGTGAAACAGCACTCCTGCACAGTGCCTCATTTTCCATAAGTCTCTTCCCCCAACTCCAAATACCACACACACACAGTTGATGTATAGTAAAGTAGGTTAAAGAAGTCTGTCTCAACTCTCTTCCTCATTTTACTCACAGTAGCAAAGCCACACTTTGCATCAATCTTCTTACTAAATGAAGATTGATCAAGTCTGATTATGTTTTTCTCTCTTTTGTTGTTCCACAGGGAGCGCCCGGACCCCATGGAAACCCTGGCCCACCTGGTCCACCAGGGCTGAAGGTATAATACACAACTCATCGTCACAAGTGATCCTTTCTTTTGCCCAGTAGCCGTGTTGATGTTTCCACTTAAAAATCCTCACTTCAGTTTTTCAACATTGGCAGGAATTCACATGAGTTATGTAGTTTTATGGCTACAACCATAAGGCCATAAAGCGGTGCAGCCACACTCGGAAGTGTGTGATATAAAAACAGCGCTGAGCTTAATGCTGCTTTTGACTTTGTCTCCTGTTAGTGCCAATGCCATCATTAGCTTTATTATTTCATGCATCCTTTTGGATTTGCAATGACTCATCAACCCAAGGAAAGGAGAATTAAATCTGTCAAAATCTAACAAGGTAACAACAAATTCCTGCATCCCTCAAACCATCCTTGACCTCTGACTATGTGTACGCTCACAGTATGCACAAATACCTGTATTTAAAATGCATTATAAATATGCCATAAAGTGAGCAGCTGCATTTATTTACTCTAACCCATATTTATGCAACCCTGACCTCTACAGGTCACCATGAAAGAATGTTTGTCCTTGTTATCAGGTTGAATTTTACAATTATTTATTCACTTTTTATTTTTGAATGACATTCTTTACTCTTTTCTCAACATTTTTTCCCCTTGATTCCTCGCCTAACCGCATATATCACTGGACACTTCATACATCCTACATCATGAACATGTCTTAAAGTATTTACTTTTAGTTGTAAATGTTATTATGTTGCGTATACGGCAAACAAGACACCATTCACAAACTGTTGTGACGTCTATCTCAGGCCGGCTAATGGACTGTTTACTTTTTTCTCCACTTGCTTTGGCAGCTTTCATTATAACCAAGATTTTTTAAATTAAATTACCCATTTTCAGGCTACTACACAAAACAAAATCATTTTATTTTTGTAGTCTAAATACAAATATTTGTCTTTCTGCCTGACATGAGGGCGTCAGTGTTCCCTAGTGGCAGCAGTCTCCTACCCACCGGCTTAGTGTTGAGAGAATGATGTTTGCTGTCTAGCTGTGCAGCACAGTCTGTGCTCTTTCATCATTAATAAATGAAACAAAGTTGTAAAATGCCCACAAGAGGAGGGGGTCAGTGCTCAGGTTCATTTCCAGTCCTTGGCTTTGATGTGCCGGGGGCCTGTTATTGTTAATTGCTAACAATGAGGCTTAGGGTACAGGACTTTTCTTTTGTGATCTCCTCAGACTTGTTGGTATAACTTTTAAACCTCTGAACACATTCATGAATTGAATACTTTGTTATTTATTCCATCAGGGCAAAAAAGGAGACCCCGCCATCTCACCTGGACCAGCACCTAAAGGAGATAAGGTATTTATAAAGCCCTGTTTGGCATACTGCTGGTACATTGTTGTTTCTGCTGCAGCTGGATAATCAGGATTTGTTTCTGACTTTCTAGGGAGACCCAGGTATTTTCGGCCCAGTTGGACTAACTGGCCAACCTGGTCGAAAGGTAGGACTGGACACAGCAATTTCAATTTATTTTAGTACATTAAAATAAATAGTTCAATACTTGTTAATGCTAAATAATTCTGGAGCCTAACCCAGCTGTTTTGGGCTTTAGGCAGGATACATCTGCAATGGACAATGACCAGTAAATAGCAGGAATAACATCCTCCATTCACTCACTGTGGGACATTTAGATTAATTAATTTACCTATACATGCAGGTCTTTGGACAGAGATCAATCTCTCCTTGTCTCTTTCTTCATTCTTCCAACTTGAGTGACTCATGGCCAGAAAAAAACGTGTCTTTGCTTCTGTTAAAGATAAGATACACATATATAAATAAACAGAAGTAGGCAAAGTGTGTTGCCCGCATAGATTTTTGTCACTACTTTCCAAGCCTTGTTATAAAAGATATTCTATTAACATGCAATATTTCAAATAGCTACTACAAGTGGTGGGTAATATAACAGAAGTGTGTGCACTGTCAGTGAGAACCACAGCGTTCCATAAGAGTGACAGTCTCCACAGCAGAATCACTGCCTCAAGCTTAACATATGGCTTTTGTTAAAGTCAGATTTTTTTTTTTATCTCTATCTCCATTTATTTGTGCACCCCCCTTCCCTTCATGTTCATCTGCACACAGCCAAAATGGAAAATGTAAAGCTGGTGGAAAACGTTCCCTAATTTCCTTAAGACTGTGCTGGCAGTGATTTAAAGGCCCGTTTGTTGGGTAGTGTGTGAATCAAACCTCAAGTGGTGTAACACAAACAACTTAGGCATGACTTCCTATAGTTTTCTTACATTAGCTATAGATAACCGTAAAGCCAGATGGAAACTTTAACTGCTTTAACAATTCTCCTTTTAATTTGGTTTATTACTGTGTCTTACTGACAACCAAATGCTGTAAACATCCATCATATTTGTAAAATGAGTGCATCAAAATAACAAAGACTTTATCAGAATGACATCATACTCGTCTGGAAAGTTGTTGCTATAGCTACCTCATCAACACACACCTGAGCTTGACTCAGGTATTGGTCAGTAAACCACAGACATTACTGTGAGCTAAACACTAGACATCAGTTTTGTTTCCCTGCACAAACACAAATTGATTATTATTAACCAACCCTAGACAATAGTTTATTGTGATTCAGTTGGGAGCTATTTCTCTTACAAGACAAAACATGTTATTGCTGAATCAGCAGTTTCCCAGCTGTTTTGTAGCAGCCCAAAAAGGGAGGGCTGAGCTTTGTTGTATAGGATTAGAACTCTTCATCAATTCAGAAGGTTCTTGGCCTCTTAGCTTGGTATATTCAGTGATAAAAGCCAATGCTGGATTTGATTGCTGCTTGGCCACCCTGAAACATCCATGTGCTGCTTCTTCCTCTTCCCCTTGCTTCATGCTCTGTCTGACTTGCTTGGCATGCCCTATTAACTGTGGTTTAGGAAAATGAGACAACAGCAGCATTTTCTCTGATATATGGACTTTTCTCTTCCCTTTTCCTCTCTTTAAAACACACACTTGACCAAATAAACTAACAAACTACATACTCTAAATCAGCCAAGAAACTGACACTGCTTTTGGGAATTCAGAAATTTGGCTGCCGTTTATTTCTTTGGAAATCTTGGAATAATGGAAAAAGCAGAAATGCAATGAAACAAGTGTGATAGGAGAGTGTGATTTTACACTGTCGGACAAGCCAAGCATGTTCCATGCTCAGTCTGTACAGCATTTGTTGCACTGAGTCGACTCTCAATGGCTTTTCAGTATGGCAGACAAGGTCAGGGAGAGGGACATACAGACAGGGCCAAACCTCAGCTACAAGGCCACATTACAAAGCACACATCTCACCTTACTGTCTCCTTTAATTCTGCCACTGCTGGGAACAGGTACAAACATCTGTCTTTCTCACTCCGTGCACAGAAGCACAGTAATTTGTTACATAATCTGGTTTACTTTGTCTTAAATGTCTTAGGATTAATTCCTGGCTGCAGCTTGTTACCATTTTGGTGGTTTGCATGGGACTGAAAATATGAGGCTTAGTGTTTCTCTGCAGAGCCACTTTGTATAAAACTATTGAGCGAATATCTAAATAACAATGTCAAATAAATGGTTACAGTTTTTGAAAATATAACCATCCGTAGTGTTTCCATGTGTCCATACATCTACTATATGTGCGTTACTTCTAGATAGATGTAAGGGTTTTAGCCTTTTTAGCAATTAGTGTCTTTATTCAAAACTGCACATACAGAATATATCAAAGTTTCATAAATATTGTAGTGTTAATCAGGTTTGTTTATTTAATCAATGCAAAGCAGTTCATGAGTTGACATTAATCTGTCTGATGTTCAGAACCAAACCAAAGTCTCGCCACACTACAGCTTCACATTATTATAATTATGGGAGAGTTTAAACCATAAATTCATGTTTTAAACAGTCATTGATTTCCCAGTGCTAATGGAGATACAGTTTGCTAGCATATTTGTGGTTTGGACAAGATGAGTGGCATTTTCCATTGGGTACATTTCAACTTAATATATAGATTTGGGTAGGTTGTTTTCTTGCCTGTTACTGTGTGTTTGAAGCTTTATATTGGTCAACATCCAACACATGTCAGAATCAGAATCAGAAAGAGCTTTATTGCCAAGTGTGCTTGCATACACAAGGATTTTTTCTTGGTGCTAAACCTATACATACAAATACAACAAGAAACATGGTAATGAAAATCTAAGAATACAAATATAAAGAATAAAAAACAAAAGGTCACAGTTAGGTTCAGTCAGAATAGAAATGTGCAGATTATGAACATATTTACAGTAATTTGATTTTGAATAGTATGAATACGTATAAATATCCCCTGAGTTTAGACAATATTGCACTAAACAGTGGGAGTATTGCACTTACAGGCATATGCCTTAGGAGGTATTTAACTGTTCAAAAGGGAAATGGCCTGTGGGAAGAAACTTCGGTTCCTGTGCCTAGATGTTCTAGTGGCCAGTGATCTGAGTCGCCGTCTTGACGGTAACAGTTCAAACAGGTGGTGTCCAGGGTGAGTGGTCTGTGATGATTTTACCTGCTTTTTTCCTCACTCTGGAAGAGTACAGGTCTTGGCAGGGGGGAACCAATAATACTATTTCAGACTGTTTGTTGTACTCTACTAATATTTGATTAGGTAGCTGAACCAAACCAGACAGTGATGGAAGTGCATAATACAGACTCAATGACAGCGGAGTAGAATGTATGGAAGTAAAATGTATGGAGCTGAACCAAAGCAATCATCTGGCTCCTTGCTGCAGAATCAATTTGGCGAGCGAGGTGGAAAGATGAAAGCCAAGATTAATGAGGTAGTTGTGCTACAAGTGTGTAGTCCTGTGGAAGACACATATTCACCCTTTGTGGTTTACAGTTGTTAACAGACACAAGGCCTCTCAACCCCCTACATATGAATGCAAAGGTCAGTGGCTCACGTATAGCGTTTTCCAGACACACTCTTAAACTTAGCGGGTTATTTTTTCAAAGTGCTACTGGGAAGCCGCTATAAATGAAAAGCACTTTGGTGGATATATCTGATTAAACACACATGCTTGTTAAGTAAGTGGCATTGTAAGGCAGACTGGTGGGAATGGCTGCTCTCATTAGCAAGCTCATTATGAGTGAGATAAGGATCTGAGATGGTCTTGCTGTGGTTGGAAGCCTTTGGTTATTACCCAGGACCCACAGCAAGTGCACATGTGTGTGTGGCAAGTGAACCTTAAAGCTAAGCCTGGGAACATAAGCTGTGACACATGTTTGTACTAGAAGTAAGCCATGTAATATGGTTGACATTTAAGCCTAGGTCCTAGGCTTATCTGATGTTATTTGATAACATTAAGGTTACAGCATAAATTGATATTTTCTAATGATAATATAATTTTTTTTTTGCATTATTAGATAGAGAGATATAAATCTAATTAGAATATAAGAGAAACTTTCTGTGTTGTACAGACTGTAAATGATTAAAAGTTATTTTAAGGTAAGTTTGCATGTTTGCCTTTGTATGGTGCACTCATCCCTCTCTTATGCACTACACACAACCAAAGGAAAACATAGTTGTGTTGCTGCAGCATCTGGTAGATTTGAGTTTGTCAGACATAAATTGCTCATGTTTTTTCCACTAAAAGCCCTCATATCACCTCCTAGTGGTGTTGTGATGATGTGCATCAGCTTTCAAGGATTGCTGTAAAATGACACTACAGCTAACCTTGTAATGTGAACACAGATGGTTTATGCATTAAAACACTAATGACAATAATAAACTGGCAGCACTTTTGTATAAATCTGTTAGTCAGTGAGAGGGATTGTGTAACATCGTGAGGGTAGGATGCTGCGTCTTCTTCCCATGCTGGAGTCAAATGTCAGAATTAGAAGATGGTTTACAGGAATTGAGGCAGTTTTGGCTCTATGCTCTTGGAGCTGTGGCTCAGGAAAATGGGACAACAGACATTATTGGCTTCATGCTTTGTTTTTTTCTCTTTTCCTTCATTCTCTGCTCTCTCACGCCAACAAACTACATCCTGACCAGGCAGATCTTTCCACCTTTAATTTAGTTTTTTTTTTTACCTTCTGTTGGGGGTCCAAGTTGCTGAAGTCAGCACATCATCAGCCAGTGTTTGGTGTTGTCTGCTCCTCAGGCAGAGGGAGGGACTTACCATCTGACTAAATCAGGATATCATTTATATCCTCAGCATGCCATGATCCGGGTGCAGCTTCTCATGCACAATGTGAACACAGCCAGTGGAAAGTCTGATAGCCTGTCTAACATTGGGGCAGATTGATTCCTTACATATGGCACTTAAAAATGTCTTTCACTGCTGTTTTAGTGTTAACATGCATATTTTCACAAAACTCTACTGCAGTCCAAGTCTTATGTGCCTGCTGGGATTTTGCCTGAACTATTTTAGCACTGTGTTTTCTCTCTCTGTCTGCTGCTACAATTTAAATCCATACTTTGACCCTATTTGTCTGTGTTTGTTGCCATAGGGACAGAGAGGCTACCCTGGTCCACCTGGACTCCCTGGAGAGCCTGTAAGTATATTTTCTTTTTTCAGAACTCGTCATACGTGTTAAAACTTTTAACTTCCATCAACACTGCACAGTTAGAATATTTCCAGACCCAACATGTCGTGCCAACTAAAGACATGTCTGAAATTTGAATGCTGATACAGTATGATGGCTGGTGTCTTTGTATTACATTTCCATCTTAGTTGTTAGCAAGTCATCCAAATCACTAACTTCCGCATCTGCAGTATTTGTTTGTGCATACACTCTTAGAAGGCTGGCCAGAGTAGATTACTCTGTTATGAAACCCTGTTGAGGACAGACATCTGGCCAAGGCACTGTGCTGATGCTCTCCAGGATATCACATAGCAGTGCCAAGGAGAGAGAAAAGGCTAGGAAAAGCTGAAGGGAATAAGCCAACTAGGCCAACAGTGAGACTCTTACAACCATTACACTCCTAATTTGGCTTAGATTTCTGTCCATGAACTTCCAGATATGCCATTTAGTGTACAGTATGGTGCACAATATACAGTACCTTGTATTTAACTAACCCATTTGTTGAATGGAACAAGAGGGAGGCCTGGTCATACTTCTGCTAGTAACAAGGAAAGCCCTCAGTCATGGAAAGCACAGTGGAACATTGTGACCAACTTTAAGTAAGTCCCAGTGATGTCACCAGCCCAGGGAGTTCCTACTCAGCGTCCAAAAAGGAGTCCAAAGAATATGTTTTTTTTTTTCCCCCTCTCTGACTGTCCATGCACTGTGTCCATCCTCAAACACCCCCTTCTTTCTCACAGGTCTTTTTCTGATCAATCCATCAGTGTGACTCATCATTGCATTAGTAATTGAGTAATAAGCACAACTTTTTGGCTGTGAACCCACTTAAACTTTGGCAGGCACTGGCCAGCTGGTCTGAAGTCTAGTGGTGATGATTCCTTGTTACAATAATACACTGCGGGCTGCCCCCCCCCCCTCCTCTGGGCAGTTTAAAGTCCAAATTCTTGTCTGGTTTTAACTGGCTGCATTATGCTCTATATTTATCCAACTAGTAAATGACATGTACAAGAAAGTTATACAGGAACTAGTTTGTGTTTTTGTTGTCCAAACAGGACCACATGTGACAATAAGTGAATCATGACATAACGGTCAACATTATTATGACATGTCAAGTGTTTTATACATTTTATCCACAAACCTGTTTGACAAAAGAAGTGACTCCTTGTAGATTCAGTGCAAGTTTTATAATCACTCCATAGTCTTTGTTAAGCAACTGTTATTACTGTCAACATGTATTTAGCTCAGACATGTAACAATTTACTTTAAAACAGTGTGGCCTACCTTAATATTTGTTTAACAAAACCAGAAGAGTCCCTGTACACACATGGACTCTAAACAGTGCTGTAAAGAAGGGCCCATTGTAGACCATCCCCTCTGCTGTGTCTCCTGCTCTAAATCTGCTTCTGTACATAAAGGCCTTCTTGTGTGCTACTGTAATTTGGGTCACTCACCCCACCTTTCGCTCTTTTTTCCTACAGGGAGAGCAAGGTCCTGTCGGAAGCCCAGGTGCCAAAGGTTATCCTGGCAGGCAGGTGCAGTAAATCCTCTCCTGTGACTGGTACCGTAGGGCCATAGAGGGCAAAGGTCCAAGTGGAATTAGACTAACAGCTGACTTAAAGCTCTGCTTAGAGAAGATTTATGGATAGATGCTGCATAGAGAAGGAGGAATATGTTAAACACAGCATTTTCACATTATATTTATATGTAATGTAATGTGTTATTATGATGTACAAAAATTTCCCAGATTATGTGCCTATACTTATGAAGCAACATGGTCTATGTTCGTTTTTGTTGACTGACAAATTTAAGTTCTTTATTTTTTTTGTTTTCCAGGGTTTACCAGGGCCTATAGGACCAGTGGGGCCTAAAGGTGTCCGGGTAAATAGAATAAACTTTCTTATTGTCCATGTTGTGTGTCTAATGTCTAATTGACTTTTGCCAACAGAACATCCCAAACTCTCTTGAACTCTCTCCTGGTAAACACTCTAGCTCCTTGGAAAATTTCCCAAAACTCTTAAAAACCCACTTCCTCAGGAAGGCCCTATAGTCTCTAATTTAGTGTTATGTTAAGTAAAGCATCCTTGGGTGCTGTTGCTGTTGGATTAAGGACATGGAATTATGTGTGAATTCACTTTAGTTCACTAGAACCCGTTCATGCCTTTGGCCTTAACACTCTTCTGCAGTAGAGCAGTGTGTACCTCTAATAATAGCTCACTAAACTTAAGAGCCATTATTTGTAATGTAAACATTGTATATAAGCAGACACCCTTAAGGTACACAAACAAACACATGCTCTTGAACACAAAGATTTTTATTTATTTATTTTGGGTTCCAATAAAGGTCCTTTATCAGCTCCCCTTCACTGCTCCACAGCCTCCCCTGCCCCCACTGGCTGGAATTTCCTGTTTAAGCTCCGTAAGAGGCCCTGCTGTCTTAAGGAGGCATTCTAGTCCTCTCTCACTTCTGCACTTTATAAACTACCTTTCCAAATTGTGCACACTCATCATAATTAGGTGTCCTCACCTAAATCTGTCATCAAATCTGCTCCTACAGTGTTGTGTTGTTTGCTGTGTTCCTCTATCTTTGTGTGTCTTGTGTTGACAGTTCACTCTGATGACCCTGGCTATCTTCAGAGATCCCTGGCGTGAGGGTATGTGCCCTTGGACTACATCGTGGAAGCCAGCACCATGCAGTCCATGGGCATATACACTTGCCTCATGGCTTGGTTCTTCATGCAAGCTCAATTTGTCTTTGGCGTAACCCCATGTAATTCCTCAAACCATGTGCCCCACAACTCTCCTCCAAATCTCGTGCTGACGCTGTTGCTCTGCTCTTTCTTTGAAAACCCTCAAACTCAAATCAAAATTTCTCATCTTGCGCTTTGCCCCTTTCTTGTTGCAGGGTTTTATTGGAATCCCAGGGCTTTTTGGTCTGCCTGGGCCTGATGGCGAAAGAGTGAGTTTTGTCACCCACACATCCAATCATCAAGTAATATTATATTCCACAAACATGAATCTTGACTAACAAAGATTAGCTAATGACCCCAGAGGATGAAAACTGTGGCTAATCAGCATTTTTACTCAGCTGTCCTGTAGTTGTTACAATGCGGGAACAGCCTCCAGCTGTTTGACATTCTGCAGTTTGAGGCAGCGTAGGAGTCCTAATGACTCATACAATAAAAGCCCTCATTCAGAGCCTTTGAACTAACTGAACTCATCAAGGTGTTTTTCTACACAGACTATTAAATACACAGTGATTAGTCTACTCTGCTCCAGTGGTGACAGCACGGGACAGGGTATTATCAGGACTCCTGACTGCTGTTTTACCATTTGGGCCCCCTGCCGTCTCTCAAGAGAAATATGTTTATTGTATATAAAGGGGTTAAATAAACATTAATACATGAAGAAGCTCTTCTTTACATCTGCCCAAGCTCTATTATTGTACGTTTTGGACTTGAATAAGTTATTCCTAGTTGTTTCAGTGTTTTTTTTTATTGTTTTACTGGTGCCTCTTTTCTCTGATCTCTTGTGTACCCTTTCTTCTTTTTTTTTTTTTTTTAGGGCATTCCCGGTGAACCTGGGAAGAGGGGCAAGATGGGTAGGCCGGTAAAGTTTTGTCTAAACATACTTTACAGATAATCTTTTTAATGTGTGATGTATTGTGTTGAAATTGATGTCTGTCAAAGTGAAATTTATGCTCAGTTATTAATTACTAGTCCTAAGAAGAAACTCATCTTATACAATATCTAAATCATTGTGTTGTTTTATTGCATGTTAATAGTATTCCTCATAAGCCTCAAGCCTTGGGCTATTATAAAAACACAAGACTGTATAATATTATAGTATCTTAAAACTTTTGCTGCAAAAACTGCAGCACCTACACATGAAGAATTTATAAGGCCTGTAGCTACGTCATTGTTTGAGTCTGTTCACTATTTCCATTGCCGTTGGAGGGGTTAACTGTAGCCTGAGTCACTGGAGTCCTACCAGCCGCATGTCAATGTCTTGGATGCAACAAGAAAAGGCTTTTGTTGAAGGGAAGGGCTTTCAGTCCCCCCTCAGCATGAATCTGAGCCATTTAGAGGAAGCCTTTCTGTGCTGTTATGTGTGTCAGACAGTGTCAGAGAGAGTGTACTACCCCCAAACACAACTGACATCACTGTGCAGCTGTTGCTTATTGGCTTCTTGGTAATAAAGTCATTTGCTGAGCAAAACATCTGAAAACACACAAGTTAGACTCCACTTAGTGTGTGGACTCTACTTCTTTCTGCAATTAAACAAATTTGGCCTATGATGTAAATTTGTGACCATTGCCCTCAGAGTTGAATGTGTAACACATCTATTATTATTCAATATCAAATGACAATAATATACTTTTACAGTAAGTCTCTGCATTTTTCTCAGATGATGTAGCTGTAAATATTTTGTCATGGCAATAGTGAGGCCCAATGCAGCTGGGATTGTACATTCTTTTACACAAAAACATAAACTGTGCAAGTGAATCAAGTTGACTCCTGAGACAAGGAACAGAAGACGTCCCTGAGCAGGAGCCAGACATTTTGATGGCCAAAACCACAGCGCTTGTTCTCTGTCAAAAAAAACACACACCTAAATACACATACACAGTCCGTAAAAGTGGTGAGGGAGTAGATATACCTAAACACAGACCATAAAATCCTCAATCCACTTTCCACAGTCCAAGGCCAACTCTTCTGCTTTTCAGCTTTAGTTTTTTTCTCTCGATCTATAAAACTCACTGTTTGGGTTTGGATATGTTTAGCTTGAGGACATTATCATGCCATTTAGTTCAGCTGCTCTGATATCTCAAGATCTGACCGCATGTGCTGTCAGTGTCTGCAGAATAACTTCCCTTGACCTCATCAAAGAGTGCAGATACACAAAAGGGTTGTGTGACACTCTTCAAAAGAGGTTTTTAAAGTGTGGTGCTTGGCAAATCTGCACTTCCCACATTTATTTTGTAGTAAAGTACGGAAGTGGTGACAGCTCTAAGATTCATCATTTAGATCACTGTTATGCATCATAGGCTTTTTGCTGTGTTTATGTTTCCCCTCAGTGTGCAGAATTTTTTAGTGCCATAAAGCAGCAGTCCTTTTCATAATATTGACCAAACCATGTTACATTTGGAGAAGGATCCCAAACGTCTTCTAAAGGCCTAGTGCTTTTTAAATTGCAATATATACAGCACTCATTATAGTAATATTGTATTTGTCTACTGGAGTTTGTGACTTTAATCAACTTTAGTCCCACGGTATAAAAAAACTACATAAAAGACTAAACATTACTCTAAAGAAATATCTGAACACCACAACTATTTCCACAAGAATCAGCCATAATTAGCAGCTTAAAATAATACATTGGCAACAAAATATCACAACCTAGCCATTTGAATCATTTTTGGATCTTCTGAGCCGTGTTTCTTTTTTAATGTGATCTCACATTGCAGAACTACTACTGTGGATTTTTGCCTGGGTCCAGTTAGCCTCTTGTCTGGTGTTATATGGAAAGAATAATGATATGGCTTTGTAAAAGGTTTAACAAATAATGGACAATAGTCTGCTTTAGGCTCACCCGTAAACTAGTTTATGTTTTAATGGGGGTTATTACACACTTACTTTGGACATAAACCTATTTATGTATGTGTATGTTACAGTTAACTGCAAATTGTTGTATTTACTTGGCTATTACACTAACAGTATTTTGGTTGTGTAAAAATTGTCTGGCTGGGTTTACTGAGCAGAACTATTTGATTAGTTTAACTTTAGTACACTAATCTTGTATTTAATTTAGCAATGGCAGGCATTTATGTAGTGAATTGCATAAAGTAGGCAGGCAAGGCTATTTTATTTAATTTTCTTATTGCTATTTGTGCACAGCCAACATAAAAGCCTCTCTTGTGTGTCCTCAGGGCTTTCCAGGAGACTTTGGTGAGAGAGGACCACCTGGACCAGATGGAGAGCCAGTATGTCACATCCTCTGCAACATCATGAACAAAACACACACAAGAAAACAGAGCTGTGGTTAAACACATGCTCAATCAGTATGCTTTCGTTTTAGTACTGTGACATCTTGGAAGTGCTGGTGGCTAAATCATCTGGCTATCCAGCAGTTTGCCTTAAATCTTTCTTGTTTGTTGTTTGAAGTGAATTTTTTTTTTTTTACTTCAGACAAGCTCTACTGCTGCATTTAATTTCATCCCGTTACTTCCTCTGTTGGGGATAATTTTCCCTGGTATTCTCTCTTTAAAACCTGCTATTTTAAACAGTTAGGAGGGAGGAGTCAGTTGTTTTTCCCTGCATGATTTTCCATTCACCACTGTAAACTAGCTGCTTTTTAGCCAGCTAGTTAGCCTGCTGGTTTGGTACCACATGTGTAACAGTATCACATCCCCCGCTACTTTCACTTCAGAGACACACACAGCCCCCTCTCATAAGCTGACACAGAGCCACTCTTCTGAGCATGTTTGTTTAAAAAAATAAATAAATAGGAACCTATAACCCCAGGAACTTGTTCCTTCTGCATCTCTCTCTCGCGCTCTCTCTGCCTTCGCCTAATTTTCTTATTCTCTCTCGCCAGGGTGAAATGGGAGCCCCCGGTCCAATCGGAGTGCCTGGACTTATTGTGAGTAGCAGTTTGTGTCTTTTTCTGGGTTGTCACCAGTAGGAGAAGGGCAGTCTTTACATGTAATACAATATGGTTGCCTGATTATATAAACTCAGCTCATTGTCACTATCAACCCTTGCCCTGTTCACAAAACAGGATCTATCCAAACATCTTTAAAACAGTAAAAGTAAAGACAAGATTACACACTTGGATTATTTCCTTATGGACTGTGCTTACACTCAAACACATTTTTTCCTCTCAAGAATCTCCAGCCTCATAACGGCATTATCTCTTGTCACTTTTTGTTTTCTGCCATCACTTCTGCTTCTATGGTCTATTATAGGGCACCAGTGGTGGGACAAGGACTGTATAAGACCCCTCTATTACAGCTTTGCTTTATGCTCTTTGTCTTCTACACATGTCATAGTAATGCAGAAGTGATCCTATACTCACTGCTGCTTATTGATAAATATATGCTTTATCTGTCTGTTGTTGTGGTACAGGGGGACATGGGCCCTGTGGGACTGATGGGTATTCCAGGACCCAATGGACTGAAGGTAATCTCTATTTTGATGTTTTTCTGTTAGAAAACAAAAGCCAATGGTTGGGTGCAATTAAGTCTTTTACATTTGGGTGTTAGTATTATTGATAAGTTACTTGACACATTTAGTGTGGATGTATGTTTTGGATCTAAGTGTCTCTGGCCTAAATTATGCCGTGGTTTTTATTTCAGGGGGTGCCAGGAAACCCAGGAGAACCAGGACTGAAAGGTGATAAGGTGATCTGAATATTCCCGTTATTGCCCTGTGTTTGAGCTCTATGTGATTGATCTGCTTTGTTCCTCCTAGTTTCCAGCCTCAAAACATGAATAAGTTTTATCATGCTACATCCACACTGGTGATAATTATACAATACATTTCCCCTAATATTATTTCCTTTTATGTCTTAAAGAAGCATGTTAGCCCAAATAAACATACCTATAAACTATCATTTTAGACTTCTTAGGGTGGTTTGAGGGCATCTCTTTGCTCAATTTCACATTAAGACAAGGACACATTAACTTCATTTCTAAGAATTTGGCTAATGCCTTATGCCTATGGCTGTAACTATGTGGCATTTTACTTTGTGTGATTATTGATATTGTACTATTGTACTAAATAGTATTGTCAGTGGAAATGTTAAAAGTTACTAGTCCACTTAACCCTTGACTCATTCATGTTTTTGTATGTGTTCATCTTTTTAATGCCATTTTTTTTGGCAGGGTGAAATTGGACTTTCTGGTATGCAAGGGGAGATTGGCTTCAAAGGAGACAAGGTAGAAAACAACTGTAAATTGTGCTTCAAATTGCTCTCCGTCTACTTAAACTAAACAGATATCACCCTCTGATACCAACATCAAGATTTACTCAGCCTTTGTTGCACTGAATTGAATTGAATTGAATTGGAGGAGTATAGTATGTGGAGTACCTCAAGGATCAGTCTTAGGACCAAAACTGTTTCTATTATATAAAAATGACATTTGTAATGTATCCACAAAATTAAAATTTATTTTATTCGCTGATGACACTACAATCTTAGGTTCTGGCAAAGATCAACAGCTTCTTGTGACAGAAATCACAACAGAATTATCTAAAGTTAAAGATTGGTTCCATAGGAACAAACTTTCATTAAATGTATCGAAAACAAAAATGATGCTATTTGGGAAACGTAGAAGGGAGGAGCAAATCCAAATCTTTCTTAATAATGTAAATATTAAATGTGTAAAACAGTATAAATTTTTGGATGTGATTCTTAGTCACAATGTTAGCTGGAGACCACAAATTACCAATATTTGTTCAAAAATAGCAAAAAATATAGCATTAATGAGAAAGTGTAAACAATTGTTAGATCACAAAGCTCTTTTTCTCCTGTATTGCTCCCTTATCCTGCCATATATCACTTACTGTGCTGAGATCTGGGGGAATACCTATGATAGTCATTTACTGCCTTTATATAGATTGCAAAAAAAAGCCATCAGAATTGTACATAATGTTGGTTATGGGGACCATACCACTGTTCCTAAAATCACAAACTCTAAAACTTGAAGAAATAGTAAAATTAAAATCTATATTAATGATATATAAGGCCAGGAATAATAAATTATCTAATAACATCCAAAAAATGTTTGCTACCAGAGAGGGGCGATATAACCTACGGGGAGAATTAAATTTAAAAGAACAGTGTGTTCGTACCACCCTAAAGAGCCAGTTTATCACGTGAAGGGGTGTGAAATTATGGATTGAACTGGACGACAATTTGAAAAGTGCAGCAAGCCAAATACAATTTAAAAAAACAATATAAAATGAACATCTTTAAGAAATATGCTTTAGGAAATTGACTTTGGGCACTTTCCATTGCCGATCCAAAATATTTGAACGATGATGGTTGGTTGATTAATCGATTGATTATGTGTTAGTTGATTGATTAATTAGCGAACCATTAATTGATTATATGTTGAATGTTTATGTTATTTATATAATTGATTGTATATGAATTATACCAAAAGAAAGATTAGTTCTGTGTGTACACTTAATAATTTGGCAGCTGTAAAAATAAAATGAGATGGGGTAGGCACACTTAAGCTATAGCTTCAGCCTACTCCCTTTGGGCTCTGTACAACAATATAGTATGTATGTAATGTAAATGTCTGAAAAATGTATTGAGATGCAAAAAAGCCCAAATAAACTAAACTAAACTAATTAGTTCGTCTTTATGTGTTTGTATTGGACAGGGCATCCAGGGCGTTCCGGGTTTACCAGGCATCCGTGGGAAGCCAGGACCACAGGTTGGCTTCTGAAATGATGGCTAGTTCACAGATATCACAGTTATACTCCTAGAACACAAGAATTAATTATTTTGATCATAATGCTGTAATCTTTTCAATGTAGGGCAGAATAGGAGAGAGAGGCCCTGATGGTTTGCCTGGACCACCAGGTCCTGAGGTCTGTATTTATCTCCTAAATGCTAGATGTACATGTCAAAATGACTGTAAAGATATTTAAACTGTGATTTGTGATGATAGGGTTTCCCTGGTGACATGGGACCTCCAGGAGAGAATGGCCTAGAAGGTCCAAAGGTGAGGAAATCTATTTGGTTGTAAACAGGTCTATGTTTGAAAACATAAAAAGACAAGTATGTATGCAAGTTAACATTCAGTTGATTATCTTGTGTAATCTTAGGGGAAACCAGGAGTCAGGGGTTTACCAGGGCCTAGAGGGGTTCCAGGCCTAGAGGTAAATATGCTACACTTTGGTGCATGACTGGACCCAAGACACCAATAGGCATTTAAAGGTTTATGGCACAGGCTTTTATCATTTATGCTAAGATAATGTGTTTTTCAGGGTGATGAGGGCCCAATCGGACCACCGGGCCCACCAGGACTTGAGGTGAGTTACCAAGTATGCATGTATTTATACATTATAAGTATGCACCATACATAATTATAATGAGTGCTTTTCTGCCACATTAGTGGCCTGAACTGTCTGATAAAACTTCATGCAGTAGTTTTAAATAATCTAACTATAATATAATCACAGTAAATGTCAATAAATGTATTTCGCATACAATTGAGGTTGTGTTATGCTGTTAAATTACTGTGTCTGTGTCTCGGCGTTTTTTTCAAACCAAAAACTCTATGCTTTCCCTGTAAATATACACCAGGGGGCGTTATAACTACTATGTCTGGATGTTTGTAGATTTATAGGTGCTGTAAAATGGGAGATGTTAGTGGACTACAGGAGGAGGAAGACATTTTATTTGCTGTCAAACAGACCATTTAAAATGTAAATGTTTATACTGGGTGTTAGCTCACAACATAATATTATAAGTATACATTTTTTTTTTCAATTATTCACACACATTCTTAGACTCTGGACCCATCTCTCAGCGACAAACCTGTTGTATTTATTTGCCTCCTTAAATTGCAGACTTAAGGGAAAGTGGTGCTGTACAACTGATTCAGGAGCTGTGACTGATATCTGGCCAGGTGCCGTCCTCCTCCACTGTCTTGTTCACCCCTTCACCAGCTGTGTTTTAACTTAACTTGTCCCATGTGTTTTTCTACCTTCAAAAATATTAGAAGTCATGACTCAAGATAAATCTAACTTAGGAAGAAGACACTTTAAATCCACGCTCTAATTTTTGTTCTCTCAAAAATATATGATATACAATGTGAGTCTGTTCAGTCTCGCAAAGGCTGCCAGCATGCTGTAGAGATACAAATTGTTGACTCATTCACTTAAATCTTAGCCCTAACATTTCTCATCCACCAGTTTTGTTTTTTTTGAAAGTGTCTTCTTATAAGAAGCAAAACGTCTTCTAGATTGGGAGTGAATGTCAATGGTACATTTACTGGGCAGAATATCCATGTTTTCATGATTTGTCCTGCTGTTTGTCTGTGTTTCCAGGGCAAAATGGGCAGAAATGGATTCCCTGGAAAGGTTGGAGAGGAGGGAGTTAAGGTGAAATATTATTTTGTGTTAATGTAATAATGAGGTAATGTGTGAGTAATTGTGAGCACATAACAATCTACAAATGCCTCTCTGCAGGGAGAGCATGGTATCACAGGAACGGTGGGATCAATGGGAGAAAGAGTAAGAAACAGAATGGTTTTGGTCTAATCTCTAAAAAGGTGTCTTATTGTTTATTTATGATGTTGTTGATGGGTTTCAGGGATTAGTGGGGTTCATTGGACCTGTGGGAGAGCCAGGGCTGGCAGGAGAGAAGGTACATTACTAAGAAAAATTACTGTACTGAGAAAAAGGAGGTGACAGAACTGTATAACTTAATAACTAACCTTTTTCTTTCCTAGGGGGATCGAGGTGAGATGGGACTTCCTGGACCACCTGGCGAAAAGGGATCAACAGTAAGATATAACTCTGACAGTATTAATTAATATTCAAACACAAATTTAATTGGTGTTGGCGCAAATAGTCAGAAACAGCTGAAAATGGTCAACTAGAACTAAAATATGTTTTATTCCCATGGGAATATACAGGTTTCGGGGTTTAAGGTCAAAATTGGTCAAATCATCAACAAAACTAATAAAAATAACAAGTTACTCTAGATAAAAACATAAGAATGATTATATTTTACAAACTTTTACTCTGTCTTTTTGTTTCTGTTCATTTAGCCTCTGCCAGAAACAGGTTATTATTTGAAGGATTTTATATATATAATTATTATATATATAAAAATATGTTTTTCTTTCTTTGTAACAAAACATTGTTTGGGGAACAAGTAGAGAATTTGCAGATATACTATACGTCCCATCAATCATTAAATTAAGTCTGACAAAGAGCATCTAATGCCAATGCCCAGCTTTAGTGAATATGGATGTAGTCATCATTCTTGCTCAGACAGAAGTTTCCTACTGGCCCTTAGCCAGTTGGACTTCTAGAAAGACTTAACCAGACGCACACACATTTATAAGGAAGTTCTCGGTTGGCTCTGTCAGCGGTAAAACAGAAACAGATCCTCTGGAAAAGACTGCCTCATACAAAAGGAGGGGAGCTAACCTGCAGACATCTATAATAGAGCACCCATGCTGAAGGTGTTAATGATTTAGTCCAGGGGATGTAAAGCATGACATTAAAGCCATTGACTGTATGTACTACTGTAGGTTTTATTGAGCAAGTCACTACACATATTCCTCAGAAATATACTTTCAAATCATAATAACCTTTTCTTATTTGTTTTGTTAACACCACTCTAACAACATAGTGCAACTGCTTTTGTTATTATGCAGACTCCAGTGATGTCAGACTCATTTATGTTCTCAGTCTGTGAGATTGTTCATGCTCACTTATGTCAATGTCCCCACCCGTGTTTAGTTTCAGGATAAACCAACATAGTGCATTATTGTGTTAGTCGCCAATTATGTATTGTATATGTGTCTTCATACTTATAGGGTCACCCAGGGACACCAGGTGAGACCGGGCTTTCAGGACCACCAGGAAGACCAGTAAGTTACCACTCTGCTTAATTTCCCCCTGTTTCTACTCAAGAGACTACAAGTGGCCTTCTCCCCTTTTGTACATCTCATTGTCTGGTTTATAGCCATAGTCCTTTTTCAGCACATAATATACCAGTAATAAACCGCAGTCTGTAGCCAAGACTTTCCTGATCAAGATGAGAGCTGGCGGCCTCCTGCTGAAGCTGTATTATGCTGCTGTCCATCAAAAGCCCAACACCTATAACTAATTAGAAGCTGCTTGTGCCCTGCGCTTCCCCTTTCTTCCTGTGGCCAGGTTAACAGTACAGGCCAAACAAAGGTTGACAGTGGGAGCCACTGAGCTACTAAAACAAACATAAATATGGGATTCTGAATGTACAGCTGAACTAGATTCCTGAGCAGACCCTTTAATTGGTGTGAGTGACAGATCTAGCAACAAACCCTGCAGTGTGTTTCTGAGGTCAGCTTCCCTCTGGGGTCAACAACCAGGGACTCTTTACTCTGTCAGTGTAAACCTTTATTATATCCTTGCTTATCCTTTTCCTGTCCTCATTTCTCTTACTTTATTTCTTTATTTGCCAGGGCCCCCTTGGAGCTGCTGGACCAAGCGGTACCAGAGGACCCAAAGGCTTGCAGGTATGTTTTTTTATGCAGAGATTTTTCACCTGAGGTGTTGAGGGGTGCTCAACAGGTAATTTTATTTACTCTCAGTAAAATACATAATATACTTGACAAATATGTATACTGTATCTGCACAGCAGTTTTCTATGTTTTTGTAAGTTTTGTATGTTCTGTAATTTGTCTTAAGAGAATTTTACATGTATTTTCATGCATCCAGTGCTCGTTATACCTTCTTGTATCAGTGTTGGTCATAGGAAGGAGACTTTGACTGATACCTGATATCAGTGACCTCCTTGTGGCTGTTTTAAAAAGTATTTGGCAGATACATTTTATGAATTGTTGAACCAAGATTTGGGCTTTAGACTGCTAGCCTTTTTTAATGTGTTTGAGCCCTTCTGGTTTTTCAGAGGGCTTCAGACTCATAAAACATCATTTCAAAATATTGAAACGTGCAATAGGACTGTAGAAATGAAGGAAATCAGGAAGAGTGGGAGGTAGGTGATGATTTGGAGCAAATTGTCCCAAGCATTAATTAAAACTTAGGCCACTACTACAGAGTGTATTGTACGCATGCCACCTGGTGAGTCTTAAAGACACTCAGATTGACTCTTCTTTTAACGTAATGGCCTTTAGAAAAAATACCTCAGATATAAAATAGTTATAAAACAATAAATGCATAATCTAGAAAATTTAATTACATCTTTCTAACCAGCTCCTATTTCATACCTGATCTGTGCAGGTGCTGGGTGATATGTGGCAAAATTATGATAAATATCATTATCATAAATTTTACTTTGTGACGCACATAACCATTTTGTTCTACAGCTCAGTGAGAAGGAGTTTAAGTATGTTCACATAACAAAGGATGAAGCAATTGAGCTTTTGGAAAATTAGCGACAATAATGCCTTTTGTCTTCATGTCATCATTTTTTCTTTTAATCTTTGATAAGATGTGTTTTATTGCTTTTGGACTGGCCAGTCTCTAGTGGTCCAGTCATTAAGTGAGATAGACTTGCACTGAGTCTGAGTGTAAGTGTCAGAAAGTCCATTGGAGATGGGCTTGCACACATACTCTCTTGTCTCAAGCTGTGTTTTCAATTATTACTAATGTGAACAGCTTCCACTGCCAGTAAATCGGCATCACTCTTCTTGACTTATGTTGGAAACTTAAGTGTAGTGATACTGAAGACAAAGAAGTGGTCTAGTTCACTTACAGTTGTAATCATGTATGCCTCTGTAATCCAATATATGGACCTTTGCAAAAAAAAACAAAAAACAATAATAGTGTATGATAGTTAAGCTTTGAGATTTCTTTCATTCATTAAGCTGTTTTGATGACATGCTAAAAATGAAAGGCTGCACTGAAAAAAAAAACTATAGATTAAATTTTACAATAGTATTCTTTTAAGGTCACAACTAGAAGTTGTCACAAAAGACTTTAATGTCTGACAGACAGCTATTTTTAAGTGCATAATTGATAGTGGTCTTGAGTTGTCCCCTGTGTTTGTTTTCTCTTTATTTGTTTTAAAAGACACATTGCTTTGTACTGATGCAACTAAACTTAAAACTAGAAGTAAAATATTTAAGTAAACACACATTTCTGTGTTCAGATATGGGTGAGATTTTTTCTATACATTAGCTGATGTAAACACCACAAGTAGTGGGTAGCAGGTACCCCAGACAGGAATGTTAATGAGCACTGCTCATCCAGCTCTACATATAATAGGCTTATAGCACTTCAGCCACTGGCCTTCTTCAAGGGCCAAACTCCCATTTCTCAGGTCATCAACAGCTCACATAACAAAGCAGCTTGTGTGGCTCTGTCAAACACTTTTCTCTTTAAAAAAAAGCTATTTTCTGAATATAATTAGCTGGCATTCATTCATAAAGCATCTGTCTGTCACTAGTATCTTAATCAGATGAGAGACCTTTCCCCAGAGCAGGTGCAGCACAGACGGACTGTACTGGTCCACTGCCTGCTACCATTTATTATCAGTGCTCACTGAAGTAGCAGGCCTATAAGCATTAAGGGTTGATAATGTTTGACAGCTGCATCCTTGTAATGTAAACAATACAAACACACACACACACACTTACAGAGACCTACATAGTAACACATGCTCGCACTTTGAAAAAGGGGTGCAGTCTATACTCTAATTTGTTTATAGTATAGTAAATATGTGGTTGTGTTATAGTGACCTCTGTTGGTGAAGTGACAATTGTCATGTGTTTCAGGGTGCAATTGGGCCTGACGGTCCAACAGGAGAGATGGGGTTAGAGGGCAAGACGGTAAGAAATATAGCTATGCTGTTACTCTTATGTCTTTATTGAGAGTGCCTGGAAGTATGTATTAGAGGAACCACAAGAAAAAATCCAGAATACTCGTCTTTTAGATGAAAATGGAAAGGTTCTTATCTTACATGAATTTTCAATACTCTGCTATTTTTAATTTTTTCCTTTCTATGCAGGGTCATGATGGTCCTCCGGGAAAATTAGGTTTTCCTGGACCACAGGTAATGCATTGGGGTACTTTTCCATCACTCCCTCTATTTATCATTGCTACTTATTCTCTAGCCAGACCCTAGCATAATTTTGATGAATTTTACAATGCCTGCAAAATGGAGGCCAAAATATACCTTATAAAATATAACGCTGTGTTACTTACTTTGTTACACACACTATGGTTTGGTTGGGCATCACAAAGGTGCTTACAGAGAGCAGAAAGCATTAGAGATTTTCCATTTGAAAAAACATTTTAATAAAAATCAGTGAGTCCATTCTTTGTAAAATAAGTTATTTAGGTATTATTTACATTAGTTGGGGTTTCAGTAACAAATGTAACCAATTCATGCTACATAGTGAGGTATTACTATGGGATAATGTATTTTTGTTTTGTCTTCTGTACTGATTTATCAAGTTATACCTTTTTATTGTCTGTCTCCAGGGAAAACTGGGAGAACCGGGCGAAACTGGGCCTAAAGGATTTCCTGTAAGTTCTATATGGTCATAAATCTGTAAATAATACAAACAATAATTTACTGACTTGACACGCACAGAAGCACAGACACAAAGCTTCAAGGATCAGCCCATTTAATAAAATTCTTATTCCATAGTGTAAAGTGCTGACTTTCAACAATTTATATGACTATATTATACTGTGTGTCCAGGGAACCTCTGGGCCGTCAGGACCTCCAGGGGACAAGGGAATTCCAGGCGAACCAGTATGTAGCCTCCACTTGTGTGCAAGCTTGTCCACCTGACCCTAACTTGACAAAAGCTGCAACCTCAGTTATTCATATTTGTTCTAAACTTCTTGACTATAAACTCCTTTGCAGTGCTCTCAAGTCACTCATGAAACTTCTTTACTATTTTTATTTGTATTTATATATATATATTTTACCTTTATTTATCCAGGATGGTCCCACTGAGATTATAAATCTCCCCATGTGTGTTTGGGGGAACTATTGTACATGTTTTAAAATATCCCATTTTGGTCCCAAGACTGATTTTCTCGGCTCAGTGTGTAGTTCTAAAACATTACAACCAGACGATCACATATATCTGCATTTATGTTTTTAAATGGTAAACAAATTTTTAGCTGTTTACCGCAGAGGGATTTCCTCACAGCTTCAGTTATCTATTCTTTAGAGGCAGAGGTTTAAAGAGTACATAACATCTAAAAACACATACACATTTGTATTACTTAGGTTTGGTTTATACTGCTGTCAAATGAATTGGTATAGATAGCACAACTGTCTAAGAACAACAGTATTGTAACTGTCGACAAGGCTAGCTCTTAAACAATACATAAAAGTACCCATATTAAACCCAGGTGACTTAATTTATACTGATATTATTGTTTGGACTTGGAGGCATTCAGCTGTGAAACCCTCATTATTCATTGGCATAAGATTAAGAAAACATGGCAATATTCAAGAAGCATAATTAGTGACACAGTTAGGCAATTGGTTTATAACCAAACTCTACAACAGATGGTTTACTGATGTATCTGCCATTATCTCATCCACAGACACATTTGCCAAAGACTCTGTTTTTATTTAAATTTAAATGAGATCTGGTTTACACAATGTTTATTTAATCATTATGTTCCTTGTATCCTTTACAGTCTGATTGATATATGTGCTTGTCATCCCTAGGGACCACTTGGACCATCGGGGACTGTGGGACTTCTAGGTGAAGTAGGACAGAAGGTGAGAGATTCAGTCAAAATAGTCACCAGTGTTCAGCCTCTTACCCTAATGGTACTGTGTATGTGACTAATTGATATAATATGTGACATGTGTTTTTAGTGTACACCAGTCATTGCTCTCTGATTGTAGTTATTATTAAATAATTAAGCTCAATTACAAATGTGCTCTCATTCTCATAATAAGGGTCCTTCAGGCAAAGAAGGGGAACCAGGGCTGCCAGGCGAGCCAGGCGAGAAGGTCAGACTCTGGAAAGCTTGGACACTGATTCCTATTTTGTGTTTTCAGTTCACAAAAGAGTTTAGTACTATTATTATATTGTTGCTGAACTTCTGTAAATATGTTTTTTTTGTTTCAGGGAGATATTGGACCTGCAGGAAACATTGGAGAACAAGGACTGATAGGACAACGGGTATATTCACTAATATAAAATTAACTTTTAAAAGATTTACAGAAGAATTGTTCCTGAGTGTTCCTCTCTGTATCCTTTGTCTGTAAACAGGGAGAGCCAGGTCTTGAGGGAGAAGCTGGCTCAGCTGGTCCTGACGGTACCAAGGTGACCATTGTTAATTTTTTTGTCTTGTTCTATGTGTTTAATTGGTGGGTAACTTAATGTTTTATCTTCAGGGTGAAAAGGGTGACATGGGTCAGCAGGGTGATACAGGAGAAAAAGGAGAAATTGGACTTAAGGGAAAGGAAGGCCCACCTGGAAGTCCTGGACTCACTGGTGTCAGGGTAAGAAAGAAATTTGTTTCTAAAAACATGTTACTTGAAAAATGAAAATAATGCTCAGTTTATTTTCTTTCAGGGTCCTGAAGGGAAACCTGGTAAAATTGGTGAAAAAGGCAAAACAGGACCAAAGGTACCTCATTAAAAATACTGGCAGAGATCATAATGAAGTGATATAATGTATGACCTCAAATGTGTATTTGACAACTCACATGTTTATTACTATCCTCTGTGTGTTAGGGCGCTAAAGGTCACCAAGGTTACCTTGGGGAAACTGGGCTAGTGGGTAAAACCGGTCCACCAGGTTTTGTTGGGCCCAAAGGATCAAGAGGAACAATTGGCCATGTGGTAAAGCAGATTATTGTTGTATAGGAAATATAGACAATTTGTAATGTACTCTATAATGATGTAATTCATTGTCTTAAGGGGGCTCCTGGTCGAATGGGACAACAGGGAGAACCTGGCCTTGCAGGTTATGAGGTAACTCTTATCTGCATAAGGATTGTTGGACATGTAGTTTTTGAAATGGAATTTTTCATTTTTGTTTCTTCTTACAGGGCCACCAGGGACCACAGGGGCCCATGGGGACCCCAGGACCAAAAGGTGAAAAGGTAGACATTGCTCTTTTTATGTGTAACCCTATTATATAATATTTACATGCTAAACATTTTGTATCTTTATATTTACTGCTTCTGGAAAAAGTTAACGTGTGAAGAAAGGAACCAAATGTTTTGTGGTGTACAACAAACATGTCAAATGTTGGTAGACATTTGCCACGGCACTGATAATTTATTTTTATGGACATAAGGGAAAAGAGCTTGTTAGATACAAAAAATACAAAATAGCTGGATTAGAGATGTTATTAGTAATGGTTTAATGTGACATACATAACTCTCTCTGATGTCTTCCCCAGGGTGAGCATGGCGATGACAGTAAGATTGAGGGTCCTTCTGGTCCACATGGTGAAATTGTAAGTTACACTTTTTATTCCTACATACTTCTTTCTATTATGTCTTAATAATAAGATGTTTTATTAGGGCCCTCCAGGGGACAGAGGAGAGAGAGGGGAACCAGGAGATCCAGGATACAAAGTTAGTTATAACCCATTAGTTTTGTATTTGGTACTTGTATTTTTGACAAACACATAAATCTTTTAATACTCTTCCAGGGTCAAGTTGGTTTTGATGGAGAAAGAGGTAGACCAGGAGCCCCTGGATTACCTGTAAGTCATGTTGTACACAAAAATAAAGTGCCAACTTTTTATCAAATCCTTTTATCCACATTTCTGCCTTTTATAGGGGCAACCTGGGCCTAGAGGGCTACAAGGACCAAAAGGAGCTAAAGGATCTCAAGTAAGTAAGAGCCTGATAAAGAGCCTTTTCAACAATTGTAAGAATATGTTTCTCGGCTGAAGCGATTGAGCACATTGTGCTCAAGCACAATAATCTAACTTTTGTAAAGTGTGTCTTAACTTCCCCAATTTAGTCAGTGATGTGACAGGGCCCTCACAGTTTATTTTAAAGTTACAGTTGACTCAGTGTAGTGTGAGCCAGTGTAAATTTTCTTAATGTATACAATAGACTATAAGCAGTCCATTTCTTGATGAATGTCTAAGCAATAAACCTTACAACAGAAACATTATTTGATTTCAATTACAATATGTGCCATGCATGCATTTATGTTACATATTACAATTTTAATCTAGGCTGTTCAGCACATGATGAGAGATGATTGTTACTTTCTGTCATTTTAAAAGTTGTTTTCTGTTCCTAAAGGGTCACAAAGGCAAAAGGGGGCATACAGGACAAAAAGGATCGAGAGGACAAGAGGTATGCTATTATGCTTTAAACTTCTAGACTTGCTCAATGGATTAGATTTTATCACTGCAGATGTTTTGCCGTTGACTTAAAAAATGTCTAACAAAAAAAGAAAATTAACTCAAGCTAACTTACATTATTGAAGCCAGCTCAGTCTAATACACAAACATGAGCACGACTATACAATAGTTACCTAGTTGACTGACAACATGTTCTTCTTTTTTACTCAGGGCACAAGCGGTCCTCTTGGTCCGAGAGGCGTGGTGGGCCGTGAGGGTCAGGAGGGAATGGCTGGGGCAGATGGACTTCCTGGAAAGGATGGCAGTAAAGGCATTCCGGTAAAATCCCAGCTTCAATTATAAAAAAACAGAATGAGGTACATATTTAGTGTGTTGCCACTGAACAGGTTTGTTCTGTATAGTCTTGATTTGCCATCTGAGGTTTGGCAATGTCAGTGTGTTAAGGCAAATTTTTCTTCGTATTATTATTATAAACTCATCATGAACTTGATCATATTTAGGGAGAGCATGGTGATGATGGGGAGGTTGGGCTCCCTGGCAAAGCTGGTTTACGCGGAAAGCCTGGTGTTCTTGGACTTCCAGGTGATCAAGGTGCCATTGGTCCAAAGGCAAGTGTAGTTAAATACATTATGTATTGAGGATGAATAATATAGCAAAGGTATCCTGTTCAAATGATGTGTTGCTTAGTCGCATATTTGATGGTCCATCCAGGGTGAACGGGGACTCAGAGGCCAAAGCGGCCCACCAGGAAAGAAAGGCTTTCAGGGTGGAATGGGACTGCCAGGGCCTCGGGGCGACCAGGGACCTAAAGGACAACCTGTAAGTAGAAGCCATGGATAAACATGACACTTTTTCACATGCTTCAATTTGATTGCTCTCATCATATTTTTCAGGGTTATATCGGGGAACCAGGTTTTCCTGGAATTCTGGGAGACTTTGGACCAAAGGTATCTTTTGGATATGATTAATCTTTGAGCATTGACTTCCATAATTACAAGCTGTTCCTCCTCCAGTCATCTCTGTATCACTTTGTAACAAGCACACTGTGATGGAATCCCATTTCCAGCCTCCCCATTCATGCAAATAACCCAATTGGTCTTTTCAGTTGTAAACCACTAGACACGCACAATATTCTGTATTTTATTAAATAATTTAATAATATACAATGACTTGGTTTGTGCCACATGTACATTTCAGACTGATGCTACCATAACCTGGCAAAGCCCAATGCCAATGCATATTATGCCAGCTGAAAAGCTTTTTTTTATAATACGCAGATATTCAACTTATGGTTAGAGATCGCTTATGGTATTAATGGATACATTAAATATTTTTTTGGGAATGGAGTGCTAAGGATTTAATAGAAATACCTTGTTTTCAGGGCCCTCCTGGCGACTTTGGTCCAAAAGGTATGAGAGGACCTCAGGGGCCACAGGGTTCAATGGTAAGTGGTGTAAATCAAGCAAATTAATATGATCAAAAGTATTAAACGTGTTGTAATCACTTTATGTTAACTTGCCTCCATCAGGGCAGAGCAGGAGTTGTTGGCCCTATGGGGATTATTGGTCCCAGTGGAAGCGCAGTATGTGTTATACTTACTTAAGTAAAAGGTTGAAAAATCTAACACTATTATGCCTCAGTACTTTGTTTATGATTTTATAGGGTCCTAGAGGAGAGAAAGGCAATCGTGGAGTGAATGTACGTTTTTACGTTACCTTAAAAATCAACTTAATCAGCTTTAATACCATGGCTGTCCAAACTAAATGTTCTTTTCTTTCTCTGAATAGGGTTTACAGGGCCCAAGGGTACAGCAACTTTTTTTGTTTTCATCAATAGCATGTACTTTACATTTTAGTTTATTTCAGAAAGTATAACAAAACTTGCATAATTTGTTACTTTTAAGGGATCCCCGGGACCCCGTGGCCCCCCTGGACCTCCAGTAAGTCTACAAACTTTGTAGGTTTTAAACAGATTTTCTTAGACCTCTGTGTTTGAGCCATTACTAAATTGTGTTTTCCTCTTTTAAGGGCCCGCCAGTTGTCCCAGCATCCTTTGTAAGAATTGATATAATCATATTACAGTTTTTAAATGAAGCAAATAATATTAAAACAAAATAACTAGGGGTTTAATATTTTGCAGAAAGAAGATGGCATCCTGTTTATGGATTCACACATCCCTCCCAGGACTGAGGTTTGTGTATGATGATTGTCATTGTGATACATTGTATATAAATGGAAAGAACATGAAGACTTCAGTTCATCAACTCATAATTTGCCTCAATTCTACACCTGCAGAATAAACCGGTGATGGATCTGCCAATGTTAGACCAGAGTGCAGAGATCTTTAAGACCCTCCACTACCTCAGTAACCTGATCCAGAGCCTGAAGAACCCACTAGGTACTCAGGACAACCCTGCTCGCATCTGCAGGGACCTATACAGCTGTGAACAGAGGCTAAGTGATGGTGAGTGTGTAAGTTATGTTGGAAAAAAACTATATCAATTTAAGCAGTGCAGTCATTCCAAATACATTTGCATATTTCAGGCACTTATTGGATTGACCCAAACCTGGGCTGCTCATCAGATACCATTGAAGTCTCATGTAACTTCACCGGAGGAGGACAGACCTGCATCAAACCAATAACAGTTACTAAGGTAGTTACATGCAACATAAAGAAAGATAAAACAATCAATTTAGATAATAGTCAACAAAATGTACAATATTACGCATTACTAAAAGAATGTCATGTGTGTTTGAGCAGCCAGTGTACACTATTGGTCGTGTACAAATGAATTTTCTGCACCTGCTGAGCTCGGAGGTAGTGCAGCACGTCATTATCCACTGCCTGAATATCTCGGTCTGGAAATCTGCTGATGGCCAGCCTGCTGATCTTCAGTCAGTGAAGTTTAAGGCTTGGAGTGGGGATGTGATTGAAGCAGGAGGGGAGCTCGAACCTGAAGTCATAGAGGACTCTTGCTGGGTAGGGCTAACCTGTTGTCATGTAGTTTACTTCATGGACTAAATTTGTTTGTATGTATGATATCACGTCTTTTGAACCTCTGATTGTTGTGTATTTCAGATAAAAGATGGCCGCTGGCACCAGACACATTTTGTATTACACTCACTGGACCCCACTCTGCTCCCTGTGGTCAATATATACAATCTACCAAACACAAATCCTGGCTCACATTATCACCTAGAAGTTGGGTCAGTATGTTTTCTGTGAAGGCTCCAGTATAAGAATTATTGACCCTAGATGGCACCTTCATGCAGTTTGTGGAGATTGGCACAGTCTCCACATACGAGGAGCACTCTCCAAAGAGAGGGCAGCCCTTACCCAGAATGCTTTGCTTCATTGTTCCCATTGGACTGCTGATAAAGAGGAAGGAAGCTTAAGAAGCTGGGGGAAACAACGGATGAAATACAAGAGCTAAAAAGGAGTTGGCGAGTTCTTGCACTATTAACTCCAAATGGCTAACGCTATTCAAGAAAGAAAGATGTGTGCATGTGTGTCTGCTTGGAGAAATAAATGGCTCACTGCCACACAATCTCTCTGGAACATTGCAAGTAACAGAGACCAAGGCCAATTAACAAATGTTGGGACATTGTAACTTATTTTTTATAACTGTATACAGTTGGTGTACTATTTGGAAGGAATTCAATTAATAAAATTTAAATACTTGGGATCATTTAAATGTACATATATATTGTATGTATGCTTATTCTTTATATTTTATACATGTATATCGTATGTAAAGAAAAATCTCTGTGCAATAGAAAATGAAAAGACAATTTGTTATTTTAAACCTGACATTTATTTATCTTGGGTGGCCATCTCCTTTAATCCAGTCAATATAATATAATTTTATTATTTTTTTTATAAACGGAAAGACATTACATCTGTAAGGACCAATGGCTTTCACTAAACTCCATAATATGAGAAAACCAGCGGTACCTGATTAGCTCATCCGCATTATATTTAACCTCACAATCTTGAGCATGCCAGCTCTCTAGGTGGAAAGCATGTAAATGTAAAATTTTTTCTTACTAGAAATGCTTTATTTGGTACTAATTACACAAGGACTGGATGCCACTGATGATTAGGGAGATGGGGCTGTAGAGTTCTCAGTTGTGTTGTATTGATTTTGCAACTATGGAGTAAAATAAGGCTTATCAATTTATTTTTTATTATACAAATATATATATTTATCTAGAGCAGGTATATAGCCCTTTTATTAACATCTCTCATCGGTGCAGGCGTTCATTACGAGAAATTAGCCAGGAGATTAAGGAGATTGTGCTAAAGATGGTGCTAAATAAAATATCTGAGGTGCTAACTATTGTGCTGTAATACACCACTCTTTTAACCTTTTTTCATGTCTATTGTGCATGCTTACTTAGATGGTTTAGAAAAAAAAAAATATTGCCATAGCTTCTAAAATGCACTATATACAGAACTAAATTATACTGTAGTTCATATTTATCTATAATAGAAAAACAGACTTCAGGTTCTGTATTCAGCATAAATAACAGGGTGTGAAGTATTTTGGAAAATAGTTTGTCATTTCTCTGTATAAAGCCCTTGCAACTGTATGTAATATTTTATGGATACACCTAGTTTCGTTTAATAATATAAAAGCTTAAATCTTGTTATAGCTGGACACAAATGTGTATAATTGTGCAAACCTTGCTGTATGCAGTGGACCCCTCTTGCTAATTTAATGTTATTTAAAGATTTTTAACATGGTTGTTGAAGGAGTAAATTTCTGGTTTAAGCATTAGGTCTCTTTCTGACAACTATCAGTTTGCCCAACTGGTCTTGGAGTTTTTTAGATGTTTATGTATAAATTTGTGGCTCCAGAGAGCAAATGTATTGCAATGTTAATTATCTTTTATTTTTTTAAATTTAATATTTTTGTTTTATGTTGTTTTCCTTATGATAATCAACCACGTACTGTATCAGGACTGTGCTATAAGATTGCCTGTATATAAACATGCAGATTTGTGAAAAATATTTTCATTGTAAATTTGTTGTACACACTAAAACAAGCTAAAGAGCAATACCTCACATGGCTTAGAATAAGATTATCTTTGGTCATTGTAATATGAACCTGTTTGGAAACATCCAAATACAATTAGTGGTCAAAGTCTGATGCCAGCCTTACTCAGTCTACATTTTACTTATCGTTCAGTATCCAATGTTCAATAAATACTTTCAATATGTGTTTGGCTTATTATTAAAGGGGTTTTAATATCATGCTGTTTTCTTTTTTTAAGTATAGTTCCAATCAACAGTTACACCAATTAATGTCACTATTGATACAAGTTAGAGCACTGGCACCTATTGCAGATTATTGGTAATACAACTAATTTATATCTATGAATTGCCATCTCTTATTGCTTTCCACTATATAATTCACACATTCTATTCAAATGAAAAGGCCTACATCCAGGTCTATATCATTGTTATTATTGCTATTATTATTTGTAGTAATAGTAGTAGTAGTAGTAGTGGTAGAACAACAACCATATAGGCATATCACCTCTTGTCAACATATCAACATATTACTTTGATAATAACGTTTTAGAAATAACACAGTTATCGGGATCCCAGACTCCACTTGTAGCCCATAAAGTTTGTATGCTCAAACAGCGGTTTACATGGAAGCAACACACTAACCCACTGTTCAACGGTACGTCTGGCCAATCACTCATTCTTATATAGACCAAGTTGCATTTAAAGATGCTCAATAAGTTATTCTTAACAATTCTTAACTGTAGGCTGTGATTCTGACGTATTTAAAACAGACTTGCATTCAAACTGAGACTGCACTTATCACTGAGACTGCACTTATCAAAGTCACAAATGACGTATGAACACAGACGCAGGCAAAGTCTCTGTCTTAGTTCTGTTGGACTTGAGTGCTGCGTTTGATACAGTGGACCATGAAATCCTGTCACAAAGGTTAGAGGAATGGATAGGTATCACTGGAACTGCCCTTAAATGGTTTCAGTCCTATCTTGAGGAAGTACTTTGTTTCGGTTGGTAACTGTGTATCAGACCAAATGGCCCTGACATATGTGGTTCCACAGGGGTCTATCTTGGGACCTCTATTATTCAATCTCTACATGCTTCCTTTAGGCCAGTTAATACGCAGCTGTGGCGTATCCTACCATAATTATGCAGATGACACTCAGATTTACATTTCACTCACAGCAGGTGAAAATGGACCAATCCATTCACTGTGTCACTGCATCGAACAGATTGATGTGTGGATGCAAAATAATTTTCTCCAACTGAACAGAAACAAGACTGAACTAATCATCTTTGGGCCACAGAAACAAAGAGAAAGTGTCAGCAGTCACCTTGAGTCTCTTTCTCTAAAATCTAAAAATCAGGTTAGAAATCTAGGGCTCATCATGGACTCAGACTTGAATTTCCACAGTCACATTAAGTCAATTACATCATCTGCATTTTATCACCTTAAAAACATTTCCAGCGTCAAAGGGATGATGTCTCAACCAGACTTAGAGAAACATCCATGCTTTTATCTCCAGCAGGTTAGATTACTGTAACGGCCTGCTCACTGGTCTCTCAAAACGAGGGTTAAGACAGCTGCAGCTTATTCAGAACGCGGCTGCTCGGGTTCTAACCAAAACCAGGAAGTACAACCACATCACGCCAGTTTTAAAATCTCTGCACTGGCTTCCTGTTGCTCAGAGAATAGACTTTAAAACAGCACTGCTGGTTTACAAGTCTATAAATGGTTTAGCACCAGAATATATCTCTGACATGCTAGTTGCTTATGAACCTCCTCGGACTCTGAGAACATCTGGGACAGGCCTTCTGCTCGTGCCCAGAGTTAGAACTAAACAGGGTGAAGCAGCGTTTAAGTTTCATCATGCAGCAAAAATCTGGAACAGCCTCCCAGATGAAGTAAAACGAGCCTCAACTTTAACAATGTTCAAGGGGAGGTTAAAAACCTTCCTCTTTAGCTCCGCCTACACTACAACCTAAAGTGTTTTTTTCTTTTATCTGCACTCTTCTTTTTAAAATGTTTTTAATTTGTTCTTATGTTTCTTAATATAAATCTTGTAAATTGTCTTTTATTCCTGTAAAGCACTTTGAGTTACCCAGTGTATGAATTGTGCTATATAAATAAAATTGCCTTGCCTTGCCTTGCCAAACCGATTGTAGTCGTTAATGATATGAAAAACAATTAACTAGGTTACACTTTCTTAATTGTTATCTTCAATATACAGACGCAGTGGTGTTTTTTATTCTTAAATGTAACAATTCCTACAGCACTTGAAGGTAGCGTCAGCTTCCAACGTACACACTGGTGACGTTAACCATCTCATGATGGCGGTAGCCTGGACTATTTTGAATTCCACCCCGCTTTTGGAGTTTACACACTGGCCAGTGAATATGGTATTTTGCTTAACAAAGAGCACAAAATAAGTAAGATACAAATAATGGATTCTGTCATGGGGGACGACCAGACGCTTCCCGTTGACATAAACGGAAGGTAAATTTCTAGGAAAGAATGCTAGCTAACTTTAGCATTAGCATGTACATAACACAGCATTACTGCTAAAGCTATTTTTACACTATATGGCTAAAGCCCGCTAATCCGAAACCGTAAATCTTGTTATAGATGCCATAACTTTAATAAAGCAGAACAGGCTTATTGCCACTATAATATCTAACTGTTCCTCTCTGTTATTTTAGCTGTATCACACAATATTAGCGTACACGACTGTATACGAGTAGGTTGGCTAGATTACAACTGTAATTACTGTGTTTAATACTGAGGAGTAAGTAGGAGTTATAATGTTAAAGGTAAAATGTCAAAAATTAAGGTTTTATCTTCATTTTACACATTGAAGTTCTTCATCTTCCAGAAATACCATAACATTGAAACATGGCTAAAGAGAGTGACACCCACCATGAAGAATAATTTATGATAAAACACCGCGTCAATTTGTGCCAAAAACCTCAATTCATTGTTATAAGCCATGAAGAGGACATGAGATGTCGCTGTGACACCACTGTAGCTCATCGAGAAAGCGGAAATTATTGCACAGTCGTTTGCAAAGATCAGAACTTTTTCTTATTTCTTGTTTGCGTTCCTTTCAGAGTAACTGTTTTATTTGTTCCGTCAAATTGTCGCGTAGATGAACCGTTTAACCTTATTTCCCAGTAGAAATGTCTCCACCAACGAGATAGAGACATTTGAGCATACGTCTAGCATCTCTATCTCTTGCGTTTAAAGGTTACAAATAGCATCACAGTGGTGGTGTGTACTGGCTTGTTTTCTTTTAAATGACTTAGCCCAGCTGTGTCCTGTGTTGAAGCAGTCACCCAGGTGGTAAGCGTTCTTCGTAATCCAAGATGTTAGCTGATATGTGTGGTGTAAATTACTTTTTACGTTCGAAACACGATTTACTGTACGTTTCAATGCAAAACATTGTTTGTGTAGCTGTTTCTATTGCAGATTTACTAGTATATTTTGCTAGTCTTTTGACATTAGCAGCTATATTAGTTGCAAAAGAGGAAGTTATTGTTCTTTCATTGCTGGGTGCTACAGAAACACTACAATTTGACAGGAACAGTCCTCAGCAGTTTCTCCATGTGTTACAAGTGATATTTATTTGCACAATAATTAGCCATACTGTGTGTGTCTTTGGTGCTCTAGTCAGTTCTTAATCATACAACAAATGGGTTGTTTGGTATTTGAAACCTCACTGATGCAAGATTTCTAACACATTTTATGCTGACTTGAAGTTGTCTTCTACTGCCTGCTACCCTAATTAGTTCACGTCCAGATAGATTCTTTTGTGTGTTTTGTTTAGTTATCTCTGTGAGTACAATTTGAAATTGTGCTGCTTAATAAGCCATCAGACATACTTTTCTCTCAAGACTCAACTCTCACAAAATCTGTGTATTGCGGGGCTCCATTTATGTAATACTAGAGATGTTAGAGAGGTTGTGCCACTGATCCAAAAAGAGAAAGATATTTAAAGCTGAATAAAATATCTTGAGGTTAGCCCTTGAACAAGAGACACAGCTTATGCACTTAAGCAATTAAAATAAATATAATATTTGTAAGGGAACAAGAGCACTGCTTCCTTTAGCGTCATGGGGAACCAGATGTATGTTGCTGATGTTTGGTCCATTGTGCTGTGCTTGTAAGTAGCCTCTCTTCCGTCTTTGGGTGATGACTGAGCCACAGTAGAGTATTTGTCCACTCATGAAAGCCTTCTCCGCTGTCTCTGCCCTTCTTTCTCTGTCAACATCAGACCTATGCTGCCACTGTCACATGGTCTCTCTTCTTTGTACACACAGAGTAAAGGCTCTAACTGAGTGGTTGTAAATGAAGCAGGGAGTCATTCTTAGGCTATTTATGGCGTGTCCTCAGGGCTCAGTGGAACTGGTCACTGTGAGTAATTCAAAAACATCTCGCACTCTTATAACACTTTTTGTAATTTTGTTAATATAGTCAAGACAATGGAGTTTACCTCGCGTCTACAAAAACTGTCCCCTTGATTGAATTCGGCGATCTCTTATAAGTTTCTATTTTATCTGGTTTGATTTGTAACAATGTATTTTTCCAGCTGCAGATTGCCAGACTCCATAGACGCTGGAGAATACTCCTCTGACAGCATGACAGGTAAGCTACGGCAGCTATTGCCTAAATACGTTTTGTGCATGTTTACTTTAGCCTCTATTGCATAATGTATCATGCTGTTGAATTAGAGATTTACAAAGGTCTTTGAAGCTGAGTAAAAGTCTACTTGAGGGAAGAACGGATACTGGTCAAAACAAAACATTGTAAAAAATATTGAATGTCTAACAAATAATTTCTTGTGCTTTTCTTAACAAATCAGATACATACATTTGGTGAAATAAATGCTTTTTTGTCAGAAAAAGGAAAAATCCTACATTAAAAATGGGGGGTCTTTGTTTTTAGTGAGAAGCTTACGGAGTAAGTGGGAGCACTGCTTGTGAAATGGGCTGTTGACTTTCAGTGTGTTACATGATCAGTAGGACTGAACTGCCTTAAACTGGTTTAAATAGGGCAGCTCTTCTAAAGGGGATTCACCTCTGTTTTCTCTTTCTGTCTCTAAAACAAACATCCTTGTATATGGAATATTTTGTAATAAATTAGTTTAAGTAGTATTTTTACTTTAATAAAACAAAAAAATGCATCTTGTTGGTTTACAGCTCCATTCTTCCCTGATAAGATGTCTCCAATAAAAGCACTCACCATGAAAGACTATGAAAACGTAAGTAGTTTAACTTGTTGGTTCATTAAAATGTTGGTTATAGGCTACATTACAGTCATTTGTCAGTTCCAATAATAGTATTATCATTACCCTGCTTCTTACTTTTAGTTTGTGCATTACACTTTCCCCACAAAAACAAAGAGGAATTTTATGTGATGATACGCACACTGACCATTTATAGAGTTGTAGTGATCGAGGGTGTGGAGGAGGATTGAGGTGAGCCAATGCCGATGTCTCATTACTTCTGTGTAATATTTGCTGACATTTTTGGCATGTTTCCTGACTAGCTGCTGGATTTCACAGTGGCCTAGACGTTTACCCCCTCTTTTTACCGTGTACCCAACCCCCAGTACCAGATGTATGCCACTCAGAGCCTGGAGCACAATGATGCAGTCTATTACGAACACACGCACACAAAGGCCACCTTCATTTTAAACAATAACCATGCACATTGACCTTCATTATTGCTGTTGGTTTAGAATAAAATGCCAAAGACCTAAAATTGTTTGTTTTAGGAATAATTCAGAGTGCATTATTTCCATGTTGAACACAAACATTTATCTGCAGCAAATCACAGCTCTGAAGAAAGAAAACTTTAACCTGAAGCTGCGCATTTACTTCATGGAAGAGCGCATGCAACAGAAATGTGACGACTCTACTGAGGACATATTTAAGACGGTAAATATCTTAATGCTTTGCTTTTTAAAACTTTATCGAAATGTAGTATTTTTAACATGTCAAACTTTATTGTTCTGTTTTGTGTATTCTTTGCTTTAATGTTGCCACTACTTTAGAATATTGAGCTGAAGGTTGAGTTGGAGTCTATGAAGAGGGAGATGGCCGAAAAGCAGGAGCTACTTGTTTCTGCATCGTAAGTGTTATTCCCTATTTAGGCTCTGCAGTAAAATAACACAAGATGATATAAGTTTAATATACAGTAAGTAAAGGGGTATATGGTGTCTATACTGAAAAGGTCTGTTTTGTTTATGTCAGAAAAGCTTTGGAGAGTCTGGCTGGCCGAGAGTCACGGGAGCCTCAGCAAGTGAGAGAGCATGCTCAGAGAGAGATGGATGCACTTCGAGATGCATTCAACAAGAGGATAGCAGACTTGGAGCAGGTGAGATTTGTTTTGTTTTTTAACCTGTAACTTTATTGTTTCCCATTTTACACCATTGTGATGTTTTTCCATCACAGTCTCTGCAAGCTGCGGAGGAGGAGATTGATAGGATGGCAGCCATTGCTGAGCAGGAGAAACTTAAAAACATCAACATGGAGAAACAGCTTCAGGCCCTAGGTGCAAGTGAAAATTTTCCTTCACCCTCTGTTTCCGGTCAAGTTCATGACTTGCAGCGAACCCTGCAGGAGAAAGACAAGTTCGTTCATGACACAAGTATACAGAACATGTTGGAATCGTTGTTTGACAAAGCCATATGAGTAATTTTTTTTTTCTTTTTACTCCAGTCTAATTGACCAGCTCAAGGTTAGTTTAAACAACCAAGAAGCTGCTTTACAACAGAAGAATTGTGCAGAACAAACAACAGACACCCCATTAGCCAATCAAGTCAAACAGCTATCAGACCTCATCACAAAGAGAGATCTGGAGCTTGAGGTATTGTTAAATGTGTACATAAGCTAATGGTGTCTAATTTTATCCCAATCATTTTTTTTTTTTATTACTGAATGTTTTCCAGGTTTTAAGAGATGAACTACTGAGTGAGAAGAATAAATTTCCCCCAAAAAATCAGGTTAGTTTTGGACATTTCAGTTGTGACCAGTCTTTATTTTTAAATGGATTTTAAAATGTACAAAATAATGTCACACATTATTTTATTGATTAGTAGTACAATGCCCTCATCCTGACACTGCCAGATTGAACTGCTCCCAGTACGTAGTCTGTTCCACAGACCCATTTGGGAGGGCTCCCGTTGAAAGGGTTTGCAAAATGCTAGGTACTTTAAATGAATACTTGGTTGGTGACTGGGTTTGAAATGCAGTTTTATCCAATCAGAACAGCGCCATGTTGTTTATGTTCATAACGGTAAAACGATCGATACATCTTCAAACTTAAAACAAGCCCACACCAGTGCTGCCACCCCATTGGACACACCGGCCAAGTTTGGCCATGGTTTTGACGCAAATACTTGCTTGAAGTAGGTCAAGAGAGTTTTTTACAAGTTTCTCCTAAATCTCATGAAAATCCAGCTGCTGCAAGGTTACAATACCTTTTGCATACTTAAATGATAATTAAAATTTTCCAAAGGTGTATATAACAGAAGCGCCTGTAGAAAATTAATAAATAATTAAAGATGTGTTCATCAGTGCATTCAGTAGTACTGTACTAGTGACTTTCAGATAAGGTAAGAGCTGAGTTTGGAGTGTCCATGGGTCCTTTTTTTAGCTACATTCAGGTCACAGTGTTGACTGGATTACCTTGCGGTCTGCAATAGTGTATATTTGTGTTATTTGTGTTCATTATTTTTTACAGCTTAAATCCCATAACCTAAAGTGAAAAATATGTTTTATATAGGACTTAGATAGTAGATAAAGTTGTATAAAAACATCCTGTTTTCTGATGCCTGGCCAAGTTGTAGTTACCTGCAGCGAGGGATGGTAAGACATACCTTTTATATCAAAACATTTTTTCTAGAAATTCTTTGGCATTGACAATAACGCAGATCACTTCATCAGTCTTGAAGGATTTGTTGTGATTAAATCCTGGGAGGGCAGTGGAATATAGGCGGGATCAGGGATTATCAAGGGCTTAGGGCTTACATTGCTCTGCACTCACTCATTAGACTTAGTGCCTCTGTCTGTAATGCAGAAAATGATGGCTATTTTATTTTTGGCAAGCTGATGCTCACTAGACAAATAGATGGCTTTTGTGTTACTGGACCTGTTTTAATTGGGTGAGTTTAGAATATTAAAATAATCATGAAGGACCTGTGTCGTATATGTCGGGCTCGTCTAATCGGGAACCAGTGTCGCTGGATCTTTAGCTCTTCTGCAAAAAGGAAACTACAGGTCATACTGTCCCATGTCCTTGGAAAAGAGGTCACCCGTGATGGTCGTGGAGAGTTTCTGTGCGGGAAATGTGTGTTTCAGTTGGAGAAGGTGGTGAAATGTGATGTGGAGATCAGCCAGATACAAGATGAACACAACATAAACATTCAAAAGCTGCTGGCAGAAAAAGAGCACCTGATCCAGTGTATTATCCATGTCTACAACAAAAACAACTCAGACATGGACAGGAGTAACGGAGAAAGCAGTTGTTCAAAAACTCCACTCAGATCCTCTGGTATAACCAGTTCTGATAATGAAGTTGTCGGTGAGCAAGCCATTGAAGGACAGCAGTATCAGGAGAGGGGAAGGGCTCGCACTATAAATCGTATGAGAAGATGTGTGAGCCTGGACAGGATACCTGGTAAAGGTACATTCCCAGGGCACTGTGGCATAAAGTTTGGAACAGGACATGAAGGCTTCATGAGATCTCAAAGTCTTCGGGGCACACGTCATCGCTCACAAAGCATGTACTTAGACTTGGTTCATCGCAAAGGTACACTACCCAGACATGGATTTAAATGTCGCTCCACATCTCTGCAGTCTCTCAGTCGAGACTTTGCTTCTGTCACTTCTTCAGAATCTCTGTTCAAACTAAAACCCAACGAGACCAAAGTTTTCTTTAGACAAAACTGTGCTGATGACGCATTAGGAAAAGCTCAGGCCAGCGCACTTCTAGAAAGCACTTCAACTCAACCCTCTGTCATCTCTGACTTGATTCAGCTCTTGTGCTGCATCTGTATACGGCAAATCTCTGCCCCTGCGGGTAGTCATATCCCCATCCTGAAGAGGTTAAATAGCACTCAGCTCAACCCAGCCTCAAAGCACAGGCACGCAGAGGACAAGTGGAAGACTCTGCATGAATTAGCAGAGGACTTTGATGATGAATATACACCTGTTAAAGTGAAGGTAGTCTGCTTTGTAGTCATTGCTGGCAAACAGCTGTTTGGTTGGCTATTAGTGACAAATTAAACAACAAATATTGCTTCTGTTTCTAATGCCTTTTCTTTGTTTTATGTTTTTCTTAGAGTGAAGTTAATCATCTGGAGACTATCAATAAACAACTAACTGAAGAGCTTACCCAAAAAAGAAATGCTAATGAAACCCTGACAAAAACACTTGAAGACAACCAAAATCAAACAAAGGTAGCTCAGAGATTATATTTTTCTGTACAGAAATCTGCTTTAGAAGAAGATGAAAATGAAAAATAAGTAACTCAATGTGCTTTACAGAAATGACACAAAAGTTATAGCATATAAACATGGAAGAAAGAAGAAATAAACAAAAGAAAAGAAAAAAAGAAACAATAGTATATAGTATAGCTGTATTACAGTTGTTAAACAAGTGAGAAAAGGTGTGTTTTGAGTCAACTTTAGAGATGTCTCTGTATTATACACACACATGTATAAACAGATCCTGACCAGAATGTTGGAGGAAAAAGAAAATGAGCTCAACTCTGACAAGAAAAATGCACTTAAGAGAGACAAAACAATCCAAGGCCTCACTCAGGTTCTTAAAGAAAAAGAAAATGAGGTGGGTTTCCCAATAAAGAATTGTTTTCAGTTAGTAATGCAACCAATATAACATCCAAATACTTTTATTTCTGTGCCAATACAAAGATTGCAGAACTGTGTCATGAGATTGATGACAGGGATGAAGCACTATCCAAGGCAAGAGAAGCAGCTCATAAAGCCCAACTACAGAAATTCCAGGTAAATGTTTTAACATGTAAGCTCACTTACTGTCTTTAAAGCAACTACCCACCTCATTCAATCAATATTTTTTTTTTTTTTTTTTTTTAGGGAGCAGAGGAGCATCAAAATCTATTAATGGCAAAGCAAACAGAACTCGCCCAACTCCAGGGGGAACACCATGCTAAGTTTCTTGAGGCTCAGAAGCTACAACGTGCACTGGACAGAAAGGAGCAGGAGTTGGCCGATCTTCAGCAGGCAAAAGACCAACTAGAGGTGGAACTGGAGGATATGCAACAGCAAAAGAAGAAAGGAGACAAAGCTCTCAATGTAAGTTAGAGTGGAAAAAACAAATTTTCTTAAACATATTTTTCACTTTTTGTCAGTCATGGTTGTAATAATGTTTTTTTTCTTTTATCTAGGACCTAAACAATCAGCTTAAAAAGCTGAGTGGGGACATCACAGACCGGGAGAGTGCTTTAGAACAGCAATACCAGGAGCTGCTGGATCAAACCAAACATAAAGTCCTAGCCCATGAGGTCACCATCCAGCGGCTCACTTCTACTCTTGTGGATAAAGAGCAGCAGATACAAGTAAGACAAAATGCATCTTTATTAGACAATAAGTACATCTATTATTGTGGTAATGTTTCATGTTTAACTTGCTTTTCAGGAGTACATGAACTTGATCAGAGACTTGGAGCAAAGCAAAAACCCAGAAGGTAATGATGGGATTCTTTCCAAGCTGCGACAAAGGCTCAAAGAGAAGGAGAAGGCTTTGGAGGTGTGTACATTGTTGTTGTACTCAAGTCTAATATTTTCATAGAGAAAACTGGGTTAATTGAGAGTTTCTTTTATATTTTTATTTAGGAAGCCTTGGATGAGAAGTTTGCTGTTATTGAGGACAAAGATAATGAGATACACCGACTGCAGCTCTCTTTAAGGGAGAAGGAAAGAGACTTGGAAAGGCTAAATAATTTAGTTTCTCATAATGAAGACACTATTAATGTGAGTAGCTACTGTCTGTTTGAAATTGAGAACTGAGAGGAGACAAAGCAACCACTGTTGTTAAATCTGTTTCTTTGCATTCTTCTTGATTTGTTCAGAGTTTTGACAGCCTGATTAAGGCGAAGGATTTGGAGCTACAGCATCTTGAAAACACACTGAAGAATCTGCAAAGGTCCAAGAAAGACTTGGAAGATAACCTAAATAGATCTCTGCGGGAAAAGGACTCTATTATTAGTCATCTACAACTGTCACTAGAGGGCAAGACAAAAGATTTGGAGGTCCGTTGAAAGAAAGTCACAGTTCACACACAGTTTTGGTAGTTCTAGAATAACTGTTCACAAAGTTATGATTAATACACCCTAAAATTTTACCTGTATAATAATATCTGATTGATTTTAGGAATTGGCTGCCTCAATGCTGAGCCAGTCTCAAAGCCAAGCACTTGACCTCACTGAACAGATGGGCCAAAGGTTGAAAGTCACAGAAGCCATGTTAGCTGAGGCTGTGAAAGCCAGGGAGAGGCTGGTTGCTGACAATCAAAGTGCTGTGGAAGGACTGCTAGCTACAATAAACAGCAAAGATCAGCTTCTCAAGGTCATTAAGGAGTTTTTTGTCATTTTTATTTTGAGAAGGCAAAACAAAGTACCTGTTTATTTAAGTCCAGTCATGTGCTTATTGTGTCAATCAAGAAAACGATCTGCACTCTCTGTTCCATTTTGCTCACCGCTGTACGACATGTTGGACCATTTGCATTTTGAATTTTGTTGCACAGCAGCCTTTGTTGAATAGTGTCTAGTTAAGCTCATTACATGGTTCTGTTGTTTTGTCTACAGGAATCTGCTGAGCATTACAACTACATGCTGTCTCAACACACTCAGGAGATCCAGGAGCTGAGAAAACAGCTCTCTGACAAGCAGCACCACCTAAATACTGTTGAGAAGCAATTCTCCTCAAGAGCACAGGACGGAATATTAGAGACTGCAAAACTCAGAATCCTCCTTGAGGAAAAGGAATGTCTCATCACTGTAAGTTGCTTTGGGATACTATCACTATCACTCAGCTGCAAAATGTGGTTGGCTCAAGTATTTTTTTATTTTTTTTAAAACCTTTCCTTCTTATTCTTCACTAATTGGACAGTGTGTCATATGGTCTATATTTCAAATATGCTTGTGACCCTCTGTTTATTAACGTGTCATTTTTGTAACATTATGTAGAAGCTTCTCCAGCAGGGCCAAGAGAGAGATCGGTATCTGAGTGAGATGAGGCAAATGGAGGAGTCGGATCGTGTCCTGGAACTCAGACATACGATTCAGATAATGCAGGAGAAGTTGGAAGAAAAAAAAGGTAAGACTTGATATTAAACGAATACTGTAAATAATATAAATTTATGGATTATGGTGCTAATTGGTTTTGCTTTTATTTTGTTGTGCCCCATAAGCTGAGAGCCCTAGTAGGGATTGTGAAGGTAATGCGGAAAATATTGCACTCCTAAATAAAACCATTGTTGTCCTGAAGAAAGAGTTGGCACAAAAAACTGATGATCGGGCCAGTAGTAGTGGAACGGAGAGTTTTCTTCCACAGGTTCCTCAGAGAGAGCGAACCATAATTGGTGGAGACAGCCAGCAAGAAGTACTACAAGTTTTCTAACTTCTGATATTTATGAAACCTTATTTCATCATTCTATAGTAACACTTTTGCCATCATATTTATTTTTGTGTTAGGCTGTGCCCAGTCTTATTGTCTTGCAACAGGAGCATGAGGCTCTTAACAGAGCCCTGAAGGCAGAACAGCAGCTTTATTCAAGCCTGGTTCGGACTGTAAAAGAGCAGGACAGGTAGGAAAACCCATAACTATAAAGAATTTATTTTGTTTTTTAGATTTTCTTCAATCTGTATGTTGTCTATACTTTCCAGTGCCCAACGTCTACATGCTCTCCAGCTAGAGCTGACAGCAGTGCAACTTCTGCGACAGCAGTTAGAGGAAAGCATCAAAACTAATGAGGAACTAAGAGATGACCTGGAGAGAGAGATACACAGAGCCAAACTCAGAGAAGGTGCATTGCAAACACACTGGGATGTTGATGAGGTTGAAAACTGAATAATAATAAAAAAACAAAAAAGGTCTATGAAGTAGAAGGAAATTGTAACTCCAGATGTACTGTCTGTTGCACCCACACCTGTCATGTTTGTCAAATGTTCAAATGTCTTCAATGTAGTCACATTTCCACATTTTCAAGCTCACTCTTCTGTTAATTATTTTACTCTTTATTTCATCCCTCTTTATGTTCAGTGTGTGTTCTTTCTCCTTCGTGTCATCTCAAACTCATGCATGTTTTTGCAAGCACAAACCCATTTCATGTCATTCTGTAAATATTTTGTCATATCCAGTCCATTTCTAATCCTGTCTGTTCTGTCAATAAAGGCTGATGTCGGCCTGTTTTCTGTCTCACATCTATTATGATTTCTTTAGTTGTCTTTTACTGTCCTATTTACTAAATCAACTCACCTGTCATTAAACTATTGTAATTAATATAGCATTACAACATTCTGTAAAGTGTTATTTCTGTAGAAACGGGGTACAGTATTACAGATTAGTGTAGAGTAACTCCTAAAATAGAGTCCAATCCAAAAATGCCCTAAGTTTATTATCTTGTGACATCACATGCTTAATGTCATTTAGAGCATTAATGCTGGGAATGTAATGCCATGAAGGTGCAGCCTTAAGACTGATTAAAGGTGTCACCGTACATTGGAGTTGTTTCATTGCCTGCCTGGGTAGCTAGGGCTGATCCCTCACTCTACTCTTTGAGCCAGGTGTATAAATAGGTTATGTGTAAATAACAGACTGTGCTTCCCTTTTACATAAAATACACAAGGGATGTTCATTTCAGTTTCTGTGAACTACTGTGGACATTTTTTCACTTATTTTTATTATTAAATATGCTAATACAATGGAAATGGAATGCCATAAAAACTTTTTACATCAGAATCATTCTGTAATGTATGTGTATGTATAAATGTCTTGTGCAATACAAATCTTTTATGAGCAGAAACCTACATGTTTGTAATTTGTCATTTATTATCTTTAGGTATGGACCTTATTGAGCCTAAGGAGCTTGAGAGCATGAGAAATCAACTTGAAGATGCTCAGCGCTGGAATGCTTCACTCCAGGCCCGTTTAGGTGCTATCCAGAACCGTGGAGGAGGAGTTGGTGGTAATTCCCACATATTTTTTATCCCCTTAGCTATCATTACCATTTAAATGGACCCCAAACTGGCCTTACAATTATGCACTTTGTGTTTTCCTGTGCTTTAGGTGACTCCTTGAGTTTCATAGGCGACCAGACATCTTATATGAGCATCTGTGTTGAAGAAGGACAAGATGACAGCTTGTCTCAATTATCAGCAAAGGAGCTCAGGTTGAAGGTTAGGATGACATTCATTTTGCACAAAAAAAAATAGATATATGTATATAACATATAAAATATATAAAAAAGGATATATATATTTTTTAAGGAAGTTATTCATTTTGCTTTTGGTGCCAGGTGCTTGAGCTACAAGACTTTGTCAACAGACTGCACACTCTGAACAAGGAGCAGCAGAACAGCAAGTCGGACCCAATGAGTTCTAGTAAAGAAGAGCAAGAAATGAGCACCAGTATCCCTTGGAAGCAGGTGAGCATACCCAGAAGGCCACACATTAGCTATTTCCTAACCTTAATTCTAACAACAAATTAACATTTTTATACCATTGACATGTAGGAGTTATACTACCAATCATGTCTAATAATTTCTTAACCCCCAGCTTATTAACCTTTTAAGCTGTGACCCTTTGAGCCTATGTCTTTGACCTTTGAACTGTCTTGTTTTTTCTGTTACTTCCTGTAATGTCTCTTGTACTCTATTGTAATGTGGTTTATTGTATTCTAGTGGTTCTTTTTTCTAACAAGTGAGTTTCATGTAGTCTTGTACAAGTTCTGTCCCTTCTCTCCTTCACCTCTCCTAACATTTTCTTTTTTATCTCTGTGTCCCATGAAATGCCACATTAGACACACCATGCCATTCAGCTTTTACTGTGCAGTGTTTTATGGATTTTGTTCCTTCATAAAATTTTCTTTTATCAAATCACGTGTGTCATACTCGCCTTCCATTCCATTATCCTAGCAGCCTTTGACTTACCAGGATAAAGAGAGCCAGACAGATGCCAGACTGGGACAGGTATGACATTAGGTTAGTTGCCAAATGCAAAATTTCCATTATTCCAACTAACTTTTATTAATTCCACTTCCACAGAGGGTTTCCAAAGACCTAAGCAATAGTATTAACAGCACCTTTGGCCAGACTAGAGAACACACTGAGTCTTGCAGCAATGCAAAAGAAAATGACTCTAGTGAGGGCACAGATGGTATGGCACTTAAAACCCTGCACCCTGACAGTGATGTTTCAGGGTCACACCTTAGGTGAGTCAAAGATCGTTGTATTCGTATTGTACACTGCGGCTACTTCTCTTTTTCAACGCAGTATTCTTCTTCACAGGGAGGAGCTGGTCAGACTTGAATTAGAAAATGTGAAGCTGCAAAGTCTCCTGAAAGAACAAACAACATCTCAGTTAAAAGAAAAGGAGAACATAGATCCCTCGGAGGAGGGCAGTGATGGCCCAGCTGAGTCGCCAACAAGTGTGGAAACATCACAGACTAAAGAATGGACTCACTCACACGGAATAATTACTAAGCCTCGTGCTTTGACACGTGGGGTAAGCTGTGCTTTGTAATTTGTTACAAATGGCAATATACAGGAGTTTTTTTGTTGATTGTTTTTTTTGTTTTTTTTTCACAGTCGTCTAGATCTCGCCTTCCTGTTCCTATGAGACTGCGAGCTGAAGCTAGTGGTGCTACACTTGAACTTCAAGTTACAGATGAAGTAAATAGGTGTGACCAGCAAATCTATAACTCAGATTTAATGCAGTACAGCACTTCGACCCAATATACTCATCACCACCCAGTTGATTCTGACCAAAGCTCTGAGGTCAGACAGACCACTTACAGCAACCAGACTGATGCTCCTTTAGTTACACAGTTAGAGCTGCTTCATCAGGAGTGCCAAGAGAAGGAGACCCTGATCATCAAGCTTAGTGAGCAGCTGGCTGACTTTAAGGAGCTCCATGCTCAGCTTCACGAAAAGGAGCATCTTAATCGGCAATATATTGAGGCCCTCCAGGCTGCCGACTCCACCATTGAGTATCTAACTGCCTGTAGTCTAGATAGTCAGGGTGTTCTAGGTTCTGGCTTTAATGGTTCAGATAGTGCCTTCCATAACAGGTATTTGGAGCTTCAGGAGACCTTAAAGGAAAAGGAAGAGTTCAACTACCAGCTAATAGATCTTCTTAAAAAAGCAGATAAAGTTTTAAATATTTCCCAGAGTTGTAATAAGAATTTTGAAATGAGTGATCTTAGTTTGAAGATAAAAGCAGCTTTACAGAGCGATGCATCATGTAACAAGCCACGCCCAGGGGATAATGATGAGCTACAGCAGCATGCAGAAGTTTTGCAAAAGGCACTGTCAGAACAGAACAGGAACAGTGCAGAGCAGGAGGAGAAATTGCAATCTGTTGATGCTGTTGTGAGAAAGGACCAGGATGATGATGGTTCAAGGAAGACACAGTCACAGCATTTTGAGGCTGTGGGATCTGACAATAATGGCTCGCAACAAAGGATTACCATTGTGTTAATGAACTGCCTCAATGCAGCAGAGTCTGCTATTGCCTCTTTGACAGCACACTGTACCAATACAAAATCTTTAACTAGTAGCTCATCACCAACATCTACTGAGCTACAAACATGCTTAGATAAGTTAAAGAGAGCCCTGCATGAAAAAGAGAAACTGGGAGACCTTGCACAATTTACAACATCAACCACTGAAACCAACAAAATAGAGTGCTCCACTTCAGTGCAAACAAAAGAACAACATTTCCAAGACTCTCATCAAAATCTGCAAGTCCTCTATAAAGCCTTCAGCAGTCTTCAACAGAAGATGTTGGAACTTCAGGCTTCACAAAAGAGGTCTAGAGAGGAAACTGACGCCCAGAGACCGGTACAGGACACCAAAGCATTACCACCGGGTGTACAGAACCAGCTGGAGACTCTTCATAAGGAGCTGAGGGAAAAGAAGAAAGCCTTCAAAAACCTAGAGGAGGAACTAGCTACAGCACAGTCTTTTCTTACCACAACACCATGTCCTGGAACTACACAGAAAGGTATTTGCTATTAAAACCACATTCTCATTAATACTTCATGTTTATAAGTAACTTAGAAAAACATAGGGAAAATAAACTGTTAACTGTTGCAATTATTTCCTAATACAACTTGTATTACCCCGAATGCCAGCCCTGAAGCAGGATGATAAAGGCGTGCAGGTGGATTTGCAGGACCTGGGTTATGAAACCAGTGGCAAGAGTGAGAACGATAGGGAGGAGAGCAGTAGCACAGGTAGCTGGCTTCAAGGCAGACCTGTCTTTTGTCTGAGTGAAAACTAACTGGGTTGATCTCTATAGCTGCATGAAAAGTGAACACAAATTCTATCTTCACTGTTTTCTGTTTGGGTCTAATCACATTGTTCAGCTTTTCTTGATATTAACCAATGTTCCTCACTGACACATTTTTGCATGTTTTTATTTTTCGGAGTTTGGAAATGTCTTGCCTGCTCTTAATAACTTTCAGTTGTAGATATACTGTAAGTCTCTTTTCTGATTAGTGTTCATGTTTCTATCACAGATCTGGGGGTCGGTGTCAAACCCAGTTGTCGTGCATCTAGTTTGCCTTCACAGGAGCAGACCACTCTTTCCTCTACAGAAAACCTTTACTCAGCCTCTAGCACATACCCTACTTCCCCTGTTTTGAGTTCTGCTAAGGTAAACACAGGTTATTATATAGTTTAATGGTTTGATTAAGTTTTATTTCATTTTACACTTTATAATTAATTTGCTTCCCTATTCCAGCTCAGCCCGAAAAGCTTGCGTAGGAGCTCCCTATCCAGTGACCAGGTTGTCAACACATTAGACCCTTCAATAATTAGAGACCTAGAAGGTGGCCGGAGGGAAGACCATAGTCAGGAAAGACTCTACAAAGCCGAGCGAGGAGAGGGCAAAGTAATAAAGGACAAATCAAGCTGTCTGACTACAGGGTCAGAAAGAAGGGGGTCTCTTGGCAGAGGCACAAGTGACCAGCTGCTGCAGAGTCGCAGTGGCTCTACATCACCAGCAAGGTATAAAACAATTTCACTACATTATCCTGGTCAATATCCTTGAAGACGTTCCCTCACTTATTGTTTCTTGACCACAGACTGGAGTCACTGGTGCAGTCCCAGGCCAGGGAGTTGTCACAGCTGCGGCAGGAGATCAGGGACAGTCGCAGGCTGGGAGTCCTACAGCGGCAACAGCTTGAGGACTTAGGCAAGGCCTTCAATAACCTGTTACAGTCTGATAAATTGGACAACTTCATGGGGGAGGAGGTCAAAAAGCAGCTACACCAGAGCCTTGCCATTGTGGACAGGCTGGAAGGGCTTCCACATAATGGACAACAATTACTGGATGGTAATTAATTAATTTCTGTCTATTCTAAATCAGGCTGATAATGAACTAGAGCTTTTTTAAAAAGATAAACATGTAACTGATGTTAACAGACAGATTACTGACAGCAACCTTTGTACTGTTTAGCAGGAAAGTCTCTTCTGAACAATGATGATGCAGCTCTGGAGCTGTCACGCAGGTGCGTTTTAGCCTCTTTTTGAGGTCTTATTTCCCAGTTCATTTATTAATCTAAATCTGTGGCAGTCATTTCATGTGTCATTCAAAACATTAAGGCTAAGACCAACTGGATCACTGGTGTGAGGACAACATGCTTACTTTTTTAAGTATAATTAAAACACACATTGGCCCTCATTCATCAAAGTTGAGAAACAGAGAAAAAATATGGAATAAGGACAGTGTCACAACAAACATAACTAAACACTGACCTTCAAATGAGGTCCTGTTTCATTGTCGTATGAGGAGGTACAGCCCAGTGCTGTGAGGTGTCACTTCTTTGGTTTAGTGACATTACTACACTGAAACCGTTTTCACATCATCAATAAGCCTAAACACACAATGCAGAAATTAAAACCAGCTCTGACTCTGGTGCATCTGCACAATGTTCAGATTGATAATGACCGGATTGAGCATGGAAATGGGCATATGTTTTCTATCTTCTTGTGTTCACACATTTAATAAATGTGGGCCATTGTGGGTTGGAGATAAATATTTTTGGATGAATGGTGTGAGAAAAACTATAATAGTTACTCATTGTTCCTGGTGTGAGCAGCGTTGAGGACCTCGATCAGGGATCTCTACATCTGTGGGTGAAGTGTATGAACGACATTCCTGACAGTCCAACTAAAATTCAGCAGGAACTAGATAGACTACGAGTGGATCTAGAGGACGAGAGAGAGTTGCTGCAGGAGCATGTCAGCCTCTTAGTCCAGCATAACCTCACTCTGGCTGATTGCACCAGGGAGCAGCTGGACCTGTGAGTTAGTTTGAGCCGGACACAGCATAGTTTGTAGTGAACTTTTGCTTTCCAACTGTGTTTCCTTGAAAGCTGCAGGCCTTCTAGTTGTGAACTTTCTCTTGAGCCTCTCTTGTTTGCGGTGTCTTAACTTTTTTATTTAAATTTTCCTTTTTTTTTTTTTTTTTGCTATTTAAAAATTGTCAACTCAGTATTGTTCTTCTGTGTTCAGATTGGACAAAGAGCTGCAGGAGAAGAACCGTCTCATCCAGACTCTGCAGAGTCAGCTCAGAGACCGAAGTCCTAGCAGCCACCACAGCTCCCATTCAGACTTGGGCAGGACGTCATCCTGTCACAGCAGCCCGACTAAAACGGCACAGAGTATGATGATAGAATTCATGTTTATGTAGACTTTTTCAATATGAAAAGTATTTGCCTAGAGTGATGCATTGTCCCAGTTGCATGCCATTGAGATTTCCAGTGCTTTAGTCACAGCCTGTACCTGCACTTGTTTTCCACTCAGATACTTTCAGTTGCAGTGAGGCGTCAGACAGAACAATGCATGTCGGTCAAGAGCAGAGCAGGTGTCTAGTTTCAATCCACCTCCACTTTAAGTTGCATTATTCAGTGGCATCTACCTGATTCAATCTTCATTGTTATTTCCTAAATATCTCAGTAGCATTGCTAATATTGAAAGATTTTGGTAGATGATGGAAGTGTGCACATATGTGCACAAAGGTTTACATTACATGAATTAGATCTTGTAGTTCTCTCATTGTCTGGGATCAAAGTACATTACACTTCTGTTCATGTTACCTTCCCCAGGTCAACAGCACTCAGCTGATTGGACAGGAGCTGGAGGAGGAGTTTTGGAGGAAGGTGTGTCTGGTCACTGTGACACTGTCAGCAGATTGCAGGGCCTGCAGAGGGAGAACAGCCGACTGCAGGAACAGCTGATGAACAGCAAAGAGCTCAATGCCACCCTGCGCAGTGAACTAGATCTGCATCGCTCAATTATGGCCCAGACCAGCTCACATCTTCAGGCACAGGGTCAGAGCCACGACCAGGAACAATCAGGGTCTCAAGCTGAAGCCAAACCTGGCATAGACAACAAAAAGGCTTGTCTGCTGACTTCAGGTACTTCTGGGACATGTATATTTTAGTCAGACCCCTGTATACTGTGATGTGGGAACAGTATTTCATTGTGTTGTTTTTGTCAGACCTATTGGCGGAGCATTTACAAGAGATCCGAGCTCTGCGACAACGCCTTGAGGAGAGCATTCGAAACAACAACAGTCTCAGGGAACAGCTCGAAAAGAGGCTTTCGGAAGTAGACAAAGACCCAGGTACCACCTAACCTTTGTTACTGTATCATACTAACATAGAAACTCACAATGTTTTGTGTCTGATACATGTGTTTATGTTCACTCAGCGCTCACAAATATCTTCATCCATGACTATGAGGAGCACGGTCAGTTAGCCAAAGAAGTGCAGGTCCTCTGGCAGCAAAATCAAACCCTAAAAGAGCAGCTTAACTCTGGATCTAGAGGTAAAGTATATCTGTTGAATCATAACTTCTACTCCTCCTTACTCCTACTTAATTATTACAGCAATTTCTGTTTTTGTAGATAAGCAGAAGGAGAATGAGAAGCTGCGGGAGAGTCTGGCTAGAAGGACGGCAAAACTTGAGCAGAGCAGGAAGGAATGTGAGACACTGAGGCAGGAAAACAGCAGAGTGCAGGAAAGGCTGGAGCTCATCAGCCAAGAAAACGCTCAACTACAGAATTCACTGCACTCCAGCAATGATGAGCTACATAGGTACACACGTAGATACCTATTTTTCATTCAACAATATTGTTTCAGCTCTGAAACATGAGAGCCTATCATTTGGGAAGCTCATCCACCCAAGGCTCATTTGGGAGGCAACACCCATTCATGTACTCGAATGGTGGTATGTGACCTTTTGCCCTCAGTCCTATTGACACAGTTGAATGAGGCTGACAGATGAAACCTGGAGTTGAGTGAAGCATTGGTTCACTTTTCCTTACCCTTTCTTTACTTGTTGCACTGAGGATGTTGAATGTTGGAGCTACATTTTAAGAGAGAAAATGAAGTTGACTTTACAATCTGGCTACATATATATTCCCAACTTGGGCTGTCATGTAAAAGAGTTTTGTTGTTTTTAGGTTGAAGTGTGAGGTAAAACTACAAGGGCAGCAGCTGTCTGATTCACGGCATCTCCTGCAGTCGCTGCGTGTGGAGCTGCAGGTCTACGAGAAATTAAAGAGCCATGGTCCTAAAACTACAGGTACTTTGTGCTTTTTCAAACACAACATGGGACACAACCTGTCTGACAGATGAACACCTGCTACACAGACCAGGATGAGTTAATTTGTGATCTGTTTCACCAACACTAAATACCAATCAGATTAACATTATTTGAGCACACAGTTGTTGTTTAGATGTTTTAAGTACAATATAACGGGTCATTTAAGTAAATAACTTTTAAGTGTGTCCTGTCACCTGTGAAAAGGGGTTCTAGCATGATGAGAGGTGTTTCCCCCAAAATGTAATGGATATGTGTTTCAAGACAAAGTATACTACAAATATACACAAACCTTACCTTTTTATATTACTGTGAGCAGAAAACGGTCAACCAACCCATGGACAAGATGCCGTCCCTTTGTCTGGCTCGGTGGACCTGGGGGAGCTGCTGTCCGAGATCAGACATCTGAGACTACAGCTGGAGAGGAGCATCCAGACCAACACAGCCCTACGGGAAAAATTGGAGGAGCAGCTGCTTCGAGGACCTAACTGCTCCGAAACCATCAACATCAATTACCTGCTGTCTTCCCCAGGTTTACAATCTACAATGACTCTTTCAGCGGGGCCAATAGCAGGCCAATCTGTTTATTCTCTATTTTAAGTAACTGCTTTTATTTTTATGATAGAATTTTCATTTACGGTATAGAGCATTACAATAGCAAATTTAGTTGGAGTATATTTTTTGACTTTAAAACATCACAACACAGAAATCTATCATATTTAGACCATCACAGGAATAGCAGCACACTGCACTGGTTTTGTGACAATGATCTCAGCAAGAAAAGTTTAAGTGTTTTTTTTCACATTTGTAATAGATGAGGGAGGCAGGCCTCCAGGGTGGAAAAGCTCTGATTCTCTACGACACACTGAACTTCCTAGAGTCATTCATAGTAAGAAACATGCTATTTATTTGAAAGTAGTACTTGCAGATAATAATACAGTAAACAATAATGCTTGTTTTTTTTTTTTTTTTAAGCTCAAACACAACTGTCAGAGGCGGATGATGGATCCATTAGTGGTAGCTCTAATGATAGCTTTTCTGGCACTCCATTTCGGCTGGTACCAGGTCACCGGATGTGGGCCAATCGCAATGGCCGCCATATTTTGGGTTTGATTGAAGACTACAGTGCTCTCCACAAACAGATCACAGAAGGCCGTAAACTATCACAAAGCATGGACACACAATTGCAAGAGTGTATCCTCTCATCTAAACAGCAGGACTCTAACAAGGTATTATATTTAGTCTTATAATTATTCCAGTCTAGTCTTATTATTGTTTGTTGCAATTATAAGTTACATGTGACTCTGAACAGCAGCATCTGAAGAGTTTGTGCACCAATATGAATACAATGCAGCAAGTCTTGGAGGAGGCTAGTCGTCTGCTAAAGCTATTGTGGAGAGTGACTTTGCCAGTTGATGTAACAACTGAGAGCAATGCCAACAATCGGCAGGTATATTAAAAAAACAAAGAAATCTAAATTAATCTGTTTAGTCTGAACATACCCAATCGCAATCCTGTTATCCTCCACTTCAGGATGAGCTGCTGAAAAAGGAGATTGTCAGACTGAAGAACAGACTGTTACAGCAGGAGAAGATGCTGAGTGGAGCTGTAAAACGCCTCCGCACAACTAACCAGCTCAAAGAGGGACTGGAGAGGGTCATCGTTGATCAGTGTATGACTGTTTGCATTTTTTTAAATTTTATTCATAAATTGATGCAAATGCACACAGTTATGTAACTTTTATATTTATGCTTTTTTGTAGTATCTCTAACACATGGGGTTTTGAAGAAAGCCAGAGGAAATTTAGAGGTAAGTTTATTTAAACCAAAAATTACAAAATTGTCAACTTCTTTCAATGGCATCTGTTTATAGTAAATGTGTATCTCCCTTCTTATTGTCTGCACATAATGGTAGACAAATTACTGTACCCTCGTTGGGCTGAAAGGCCTGTGTGAAGGACCAGGTGAATCTTAGTGCAGTGTGTAGGAGTGACTGCATGAGATTGGTGTGTTGTTCTTTTATGCATGAACAAATGCCACAAAAACTGGGAAACCTACTTTGCGGGTTTGCATTTATCACTTTTATGCAATAAGTCATGAAGTCAGTTTTCATGCTATGCACAATTAACAAATACATATAAATAAGACTATATTGTACCATGAATGGACAATGCATGAACACCCAACAGTGCATTTATCATTTTGTTTCTTTTGCTTGTCTTTGTAAATCTCTTAAAATGTTTAGAAAAGTTACCTGGGGCGGGTTTTCAGTGGATGCATTCAAAATAGGCGACAGATGCCCCAAGCAAAAAATGTCAAACCTTGTGGCAATCATCAATGCTTTTAACAAATGTCTATTGCAGCTGATTATTGCTTTTAAGTAATGTTTTATTGGTGTTGTCTTCTAAAAGGGCCTTTAGCTCTCATGCATGCAGCACCAGCTGGTTTGAGACAGCACTAATGTTTCATTGCTAGCTTTCTAAAATGTTTTTTTCTCCCAATATAAAGGAGATACCAGTGAATGGCCAGTAGCAGACTCCCAATCTCTGACAACAGCTGTTTCCAACACCTAAAGGTTCAGAAGAGACATGGCTCTGTCCACTGCAGCTGAAGTAAATGAAGCTCTTAAAAGCATCTATTGTCCATGAAGCCTTTCTGTAAACCTGCTGAAAACCCACCTGACTTTTTAGAGATTTTAGAATCTGTAATTAAACTGTGCAAGACAGGGAATATTGATTCATAGTAGGTACTGAAGTTAACATTTCTTTAAAAAAATATTTTTGTAAATAGCAACTTCATTCTAATGCAGTATAAAGAAAATTACCAGTTTTTATAATTTTTAGCTGTCATCTTGTGTAAATATGCAGACTATATTTGTTTTTAAAATTATGTGCAAATGCTGTATACAAGTTTAATTGTTATTGTTTTGCCTAAACATAATGTTTGATCTTTGTCTTTTGATGAAAAAATATTAGGTAGAAATTTGTATACAAAGGTTGCTTTATTAGGACATACATTTAAGTACAAAATGTTGTAGCTGTACCTTTAAAATATTTGAATTGAAAAGCACAAAAGCAAATATAAAACAGGCCCCAGGCGAGGGAAAACAAAACATGAGTTGTTTACTTCTAAATGAAATGCAAAAGTTTCAACCTTTTCTAAATGAAAGCACAGTCAAAGGCTTTATTTAGATAGTTGTCTTCTTGATGACCCTGTGACCTATATAACTAGGCCTTGAAAAGATGGACCAGTCAGTGTCTATTAAGACTGCGTCAAGATCCTTGCTTTTTTCATTTACATACAAAATTATGAATACAAGAGTTATATTTATTCTGAAAAGGTTTGTGTCTTGGAACAACATGTAACTTTGTGTTTAAATTTGGCCTCCACTATGACGCATAACACCAGTAAAGCAGTTAAAAGGTCAAAAAGCAGTACTGGGGGTTAAATGTCAGAAGGCTTTTTGTCAACATCTATCTCTGCACAAGCCGGACAAAGGCTTGAACCAGTTGAATGAAAGGCTCTTGTCCCTCATGACTCCCCTTGGGTCCTGGAGTGGCAGGTTTGACTGACCGGCAGGTAGGATGCCACTGGCTGGAGATGATGGGGAACCTCTGCGGTAGTGGCGGGACAGGCTCGACAGAAGAGTGCTCTGTAAATACCAAAATATAGGTTTCTGCTAAAAGCAAACACAGGAAGCACAATTAGGTGTATGTCTATGACATTACCAGTTCAGAGCTTAGTTCCTGTTTGAGCCGCTGTTTGTCTCGTGGATGGATGGCGCTGTCTTTGAGACATCGAACAGCCTGAGAGATCAGCACATAGAAACAGTTCTCCATGGTAAATATGACCAATGACCTGGAGAAAAGACAGTTAGTAAACAGGAGAAAGTTCCAGTTGAAGTAGTTAATGAAGAAGTCTGCTCACTTTAGTGCTTGGATCTCCTCTGACGAAGCAAGTGACACTATACTCAAGGACGCTGGCTCTTTCTTCTTGTCCATCTAAACAATCATGATGTCAGACTCTGACACAATAACGTAAGTGTATTTAGCAGTATTCAATACATACCTCACTCAGCATGCTCAAAGCCACGTTAATAGTGGCCAGCAAGGTCCCAAACGAAGGAGGCACATCAGGATCAAATGCTGGAGTAGTGAAGCTGAGCACAAACAGGGTCCTATATTCTGCCAAGTCCATGCACTGAAACAGGCAGACATTTTTTTGTTTGTGCAGTAATTTTAAACGTGTTCACACCAAAACAGAAAACGATTCATTTAGTTCGGTTTGACAGCAAAAAGACCCGGTCCGCCAAGTGTTCACAGCTAGCATTTTAAACTGCAGACCAAATGAGAAAACATAAATTTTTTAAGTAAGGCACTAGATGGTGCTGTTAGCCTTAGGCATGTTACTATTGTAGTTTTGCTTCTCAGTGCTTCACATTTGACCTCATGTTTTGGTTTTCTTTAAAGACCTGGGAAACTAAGCGTTACGTGATGTTTTTGTGGCCAATTTATGGTTCTACCTGTTTGAGCTCATCTATGATCCACGTGACATTCACACTTGAATCGTACCAGAGTTCAGTTGGAAGCACTCGAATATCTCTGTTTTGAAGGGGGCTTTGGTATTTGGTGTGCACTGAGGTTCGTCTGGAGCATTAATATTTTTTCAAGTGAACTGCGCTAACAGAGCCACTGCACCAAACACGGCAAGTGATTTTAGTTTAAATGTATGGTTGGACTGCTGACCTGGTCCAGGAGGATCTGGCAGCAGTCTGGGGTGAAGTGCTGCAGAGTTGCCAAGGTTTTGCTGAGGATCTTAAGAAGACTGCACTGAACAGCCAACAAGGCCTTCTGCTCAACCTCCTCTCTCTCACCTCCCCCTGCTGCTTCTTTAGAGGGCACCTGAGAGTGCTTGTTTGTCCTTGTGAGGGGTCCTGGGGGCAGTGCCTCTCCATTTTTTGTCTAAAATACAAAGCAGTTATGTGATGAACCCTATAACAGAAAATATGAAGGTGACTATAAGAGGGGGACTCTGACCTGCAGGTAGTGATGAAGCATCTTCTTGCTGTGGAGCAGATATGTGCAGGTCTGACACAGGTAACACAGGTTGGTCTGTGGTAGAGACAGTCAAATGTAGACAGTGTGTGATTGCTTTATTAACTGAACTGTGATCTTTGCCTCTGAACTTGCCTGTACGTCTCGGAGAAGTTTGGGCAAGTGAAATTGCCACTCCTTACAGAAGCTGGAGAGCTGAAGCAGGAAGCCGACAGTGTGGTCTGCCTCATCCAAACAAGCAAGACTCTGCACTGTTCGAACTGCATTCAAACACTGCAGCGCACACACAAAAAATATTTTTACGCAATTATGAATGGACGTTTTACAAGAGGTTTGTTTCCCAGTCTTCTACCTGTAGTATGCGTTCTTGATGTACACCAACAAAGTCCAAAGCGTCATTGATAAAACTGTACCGCAGAGTTTTGAGCAGACTTTCCATTAGAGACATGCAGAGATGATAGACACCAGCCCAACATGCAGAGTCCTGCGACTTACGAGAGAAACACTGTTCACAGACATTAATGTTATAACATCAGATATATACATGTTACAAATAACCTTTTGATATGTATTTTATATATTGTTTTCAATACCTGGGATGCCCCATGAGTGGACACCTCATATACACTTAAGAGAGGAAGGCAGATAGTTTGCGTTACACCTGCTCCAGCAACAGCTGCTGCCCCCTGGTGGAAATAATCACTCAATTCAAATCAGTCGATATAAACAATAAAAAATGAATAGTTGGCCCCATTTAAAGCAGCGATTTGTTGGTTTACCTGTGGTGTGCGGGCCAATGTGAGCAGCAAGTGAAGAGCAGCTTCAGTGAAGTAACGGTTGTGTTTGGAGCGCAGGCTGAGCTCCACAGCGCTCAGGACAGACGGCAGGACAGGTACCTTCCTCATAACCGAAACCCATTGTTCTCCATCCTCATCGCTGCGGCACAATTCTTTTGCCAAATGCAGAGCCAGAACACAGACCTGAAGGCAAAACAATGAAGGACATATGATGTTAAATCAAGCTCAAGTATTACCCTCAATTCACACTGAAAGTGTCTCGCAAGCATTGCGTCATTTCACACCAGGGGGCATTGTTGCTACCGCTCTGCGTGTATCTCCCTCTCTTTTGCCGAATTCATCCATCCTTTTGTGATATACCTTGCTTCTTAAACTAAACTACATTATCTGCTCCCATTTTACATTTGTTGCACTATATTGTATTTTTTTATATTTTAGTTCAAATAAAACATTATGGCATATTTACGGTTGTTTTTGCTACACTGGAGCTTGCTCGGTGATCAGACAACACAAACTACCAAAAGCGTGATCATCTTCATCACTGCTGTTTTAGTGAACTTTTATTTTGATAGCATAGCGGATGTTTATTTTGAAACTTGGTGCCTAATTTCTAATTTCTGTGTAACTCACTACGCAGAGCCGCTCGAAAATTTAAGTCCAACCTATTGATAGCGTTGCGTGAAGACGCGTCTGAGATGCTTTTGAGACGCAGCAGGTATAAATGGTCAGACTGACTAAAACAGAAATCGATTTGAAGTGTGAGGCACAATGCTTTTGTTGTGAATTGGGGGTTAGTTTGAGCTCACCCCGTCTCTTCGATCCTTCTGTTGGCCACGTGGAGAGTCTGTCTCCATACTGTCTTCATCCTCCACAGTCTCTGCCATTTGACTCAAGAGGCGAGTATTGTCAATAAGTGCCTGGGCTTCATCTTTTACCGTTTCACACACAGACAATAAAAGCTGGGGCAGCTGTGAAATCTCCCCTCCTAGAACACAAGCAGGAAAATTAGCCAAAAGCCAGGTTATTCAAACCTAAAAAAGGAAAAACTTTTACCATTGAACCCTTGAATTTGCAGCACAGATATGAGAGCAGAGAAGATCTTAGCTTTGGTCCTCTCCATCATCTGCTGGTCTGCTTGCAGGACACTCTCCAGGATCAGAGAGAGGGGGCAGAGGATATCAGGGGCTGCAGATACCACACTGGACATGGGAGAGAGGGTGAGTTGCTCTAGTTTTATGTATACTTAAAATAGTGCTCAAGTACACAGAATATGCCGACCTTTTCCACTGTTTGAGGAGGATGAGTAGCAGCGTGGCCATCATGGATCCAATGCGTAGACAAGGCACAGAGATGGGTGCTGTCAGCTGAAGGAAACAGGACATTTTAAAGTAAACCAGCCATTAAAACACACAAGGTGAATTTTAATTTGGTAACCTACTGCAGCTTTAGCTCCATCCAGAACATCCATAAAAAGCTTCAGCTTGGTTGAGTTCTCAGTCAACTGCATCACGTCAGACTGAAATTAAACAGAGCGTTAGAAACGCTTAACAATGACAAAGGACAACAACTGTAACTTAACCGTCACATACATGAGTGGCAGAGAGAATAAGCAGCATTCTCCAGGCCGATATCAACATCTGGGTCTCGGCAAAGTAGCAAATGGCCTCCTCTTCCATCTCTGCCACATGACATACCAGCGACTTTACATACTGGGACCAGTACTCGTAGCGCCGGCAGTTGGAGAATTTCTGCAGACTATCCTTAAGAGATTGCTCCAAGGAGCCACTACAACAGGTATGTGCAATAGATTTAGATTAACATTAGTATACCTTTGAAACTAGTACCATTTAAACTATTTCTGAAATTACCTCACAGCATAGTAGATTTCCAGGCCGAGGATTTTCATGACGAAAGCACAAGTCTCAAGGACACAAGGCTAGGGAAAAAAAAATAAATAAATTAGGTAATGCATTGTAAGTCTGTATTAATAAATAAAATACCTCTGCTGTGTCCGAAGGAGGGGGGAGTGTCCCAAACAATGGGGTTGACAAATTTTCCCAAAATCTTTCTCTGCAAAAAATATGACAATGATTATCATTCTAAACTGTGTAAAGCATTTATGTGGTTTGGAACAGAAACTGTCAAACTTACTTTGTTCGTAAGACAGAGATGGCACTATCCCTACGATCCTGCCAGAGAGCAAGAAGAAATGCAAGAGCAGCTCGGTGGAGCAAAGGGGGACACCAGTATTTGCCCTGCTGTTGGGAATCAATGAGGTCCAATACCACATGAAGACAGCTCCACTCTCCCAGGAGAAACTCCTAAAGATAAAAAAAAAAAAAAAAACAACACCAATGTATGTATTGTCATAAAATCCAATCACTCTTGACCATTAAAAACATATCACCATTCTCACCTTTGACCCCTCACTACTGTCTTTGGCCTCCAAGTTAAGAAAGAGCTCAATAAGGCCAGGTTGTGTTTCCACAGCAACCGTCAGAAACTCCAGGATCATGACTTTGATTCTCATGTCTTCCGTCTTGCTCTGCAGTCGTGTAAGGAACGCATCCCTGATCGCTGCAGCGTCATTACCAAGGCAGGCGTAAACCGACATGGGAGCCACCTGCCACCAGAGTGTTATTAGAAAACAACTTAAGCTCCATTTAAAAATACTTTGACAAGCCCTTACAGTGGCGAGCCGTTTGAGCAGCTGGACAGCGAGACGAGGCAGTGCTGGGTCATGTTTGTGGTAGATATATTTGGCCAGGACAACGACAAGGTTGTTGCCATGACCACCATGCTGTGTCAGGGCCTGCTCTAGAGGCGAGATTACGTCAGAGGGTGGTTTCAGGCGGATGACGTTGTTTGTGACGGAGAAAGCCAGTTTGACAGTCTGGATCAGGATCTGGCCTGGACCTTCAGAACCACCACTAGACAATGTTGAATAAAACATTTAAGGACTAACTTGAGCTGGACATAAAATTACATGATAAATAATTAATAAAAACATAGCCGCTTTACCTGCTTGGCTGCGCAACCAGGACCACATCGATGGTATCCACACCAACTCCCATGATATTGACAACAGCTTGACCAGCTTCAGTGTTTGCCAGACTGTAGATGCACAAAGACTGCAAGGTAGGGGTGCTGCAGACAGAACAGACAACAGGAATATTCATACATCAAAACACTATTAAATTACGATATAGTAAACACCACAGAGGTAAACCTTACCTGCCCCTCTCCTCTCCTTCAGGACTCAGATTTAGAATGGCATGAATAAGCTCCAATATGAGACAGCCTGCCAATAAATTGTTTTAATTTTACTTAAATGGCTGTCAGAAATATTAAACACATCATCACTAACAAAGTTGTCGCCTCACCAATCCTCTCACGCACGCCGTACGTGTTGTAGCGCCATTTGTGGTAAGTGGGAAGCATTTCCTTTAACACCAGCAGCACGCAGGGGATCAAACCTTTGTTCTGTGTGCTACCAAGCTGACCCTAAAAATAGAACAATGTATATGTAAATAACATAAAAACAGGTACATTGCATATTTATAAAATACATCAACAAGCTATAAACAAAAACGTGATTAACCTTAACCAGAGTTGTAATAAGTCGGAGAAAAGCTATGGTCACAGGATATTCCCCTCTTGGCTGTTCAATCTGGACCAACAGGTTGCCATAGTTGCCAGCTTTCATGCCCTCGGCACTGCAAAACAATGATGGTGATTTTTCTCTTCCATGTTCTTTTCTACATGCTGTTGACAAATGTTGAGCTTTTTACCTTATACACTGAGCCATGGAAGTCAGTGCATTGGATGAAAACGGCAAGAAACCGGTGTGCTGTAAACTGGCCCAAACCTACAAACAAAAAGAGAAAAAGAAATGGGAGTGAAATAAAGAAATAGGATAAGTCATTTAAAGTAACAACATACCCACCTTTCCAGGCATCCTTGCAGCCAACACAGAGAGGCAGTTCACACAGGATGCAATCACATCTACTGGAGGATTTATGACCGATGTCAACCTAACAGCAGGACAGAAAACAACATCTATTACCATCAAGAGGAACAACAGAAGTATTTATTTCTAAAAAAGCTAAGGGGAAACGTTCACCTCTGTAAAAGCATATATATACGTGAAGTGAGCGGCAGCAGACAGTCTGACACACACCAGTCGGTGCTAATGATCTTATGGACTAGATCCAAGATGGGCTTCACACGAGTACAGTGAGCAAGAACATCTAGAGCAAGAAAAGGCAAGCTCATAACGACACAGTTGAGAAATGTAATTTTTCGGACTGGCATATCAGGAATTCATACCTGCAGTGGAAACAACATGAAGCAACATCTCCACCTCACATGTGAACAGAGTCCAGGCACTGAACGAATAATCCCAGCGCACCACGTATCCCTGCTCTGCCCCCATTACAACTTGGCCCAGCACACCCTGCGGCATCCACAGGTTAGTCTGCCCAGTGCCTGTTGGTAGACCCAAACAAAACATTGTTTCAGAGAACAATTTTTTTAAAAGCATAGTAAAACTCCTTAAGCTAAGAAGTAAAATACAAACCAAGAGGATAGAGGAGTTTTGGTGTATTTCTTCTCCACAATGTCTCATCATCCTTTGGGGTGATATCATTGGGTTTATGCTTATAAATTTCCGTGTAGTAGGACATCTTATCCAAAAAGTTGTAAACCTGTCAATCAACAGCAGGAGAAAGATTACCAGGTAAGGATAGGTGATCATTTTTTTTTATATTGCAAATTCAAAATTGAATTGAACAGGAAAACAAAGATAGCCAGTATACCCTTTTCACAGTTGACTTGTTTGAGAGTAGAGCAGTAAGGAGTTGCAACAATGGTGCAATTTTGTGAGGGAACATCCCAACTGCACTGTCCAAAATCATTCCTAGCCCCATGTTGGGCTTCTAAAAGAAGTAAAAAAAAAAAACAATGTGTTTTATTGTTCTAAATAAACAATATAAATTAAAAAATAACTCCCTCACCATTTCCCAAAAGATTTCTGCCAGACTAGGAGCAGAAAGGACCTCACAGGCAACATCAATCAGGTGAGAACCCTGTGTTGTACTTCTATCAGTCTGTTGAATAAGCAATTCTTATAAATACTTTTTAATGTGAATGAGCAACATTATACAGATTACAGGTTACCTGTAGGCTTTCCTCTTCAAAGGAAGTAACAACAAAGGACAAGAGGCCATAGATGCACATCTTTGCTGTGCTTGCAGTGCACTGCAAGTTAAAAATGAGAAGCATTTATTTTAAGCAGTGCAGCTCATTGTATAATTGTTTTTTCATACTTGTTATACAATTGAAAGGTTTGCTTCAGTTTAGGAAGATCATTTAACAAGTTTCTACATTTTCTTACATTGTTCCCTGAAGTTCCAAGTCCATGGAGCATAGTGGACAGATACTCAAAAACCCCTAGCTGCAAAGCAGTGTTGCCAATTCTTCTGACCACAACACTGGTCTCATCAGGTCTCAGAGTGTGTCTCAGTAGAACCCAAGCCAGCAGGACGGGTCCATGGTGAGGAATGTCTCCAAATGTAAGTAGCAGCTGATCCAATGCCTTAAATCACAGGTCAATGTAGGATACTTTTATTGTTTAAACAAATTTATAGAACAAATAATGTGATGTGATGAGATTTTACTATTGGATTTTAAATGCACATTCCCCATTTACTTAAAAAATGCATTTCAATTTTGGATCTTTGTGCATCTGTGCTGTAAAACCAAATAAGTTAATATAGTATAGGGCATAGGCACAGCAAATTAATATTTGCCCAAAATGTTGTGATCTGATTTAGGGCAACAGGAAGTGACGGCGTTTACAAGATGTTTGCACATGGACGAGACGTAAATGCTCAAACCACATAATTACAGTTAATTAACAATAATTAATTATGTCTATGTCATAATTAACAAGTTGCAATAAGTAAAAAAAATAAATAAACATGAAAAACATAATGACCTTAACCACATCAGGGGCACTTGAGAACTGATGTTGCTCAGTACGGTCTTCCAGAGCACACTTGTGAAGGAAGTCTATGTCCATTCCCTCAACCAGGATAAGAGAACCAAGGTATCTACACAATGAGAAAAAAGGTCATTGTTGCCAACATGAATTTCATTAACGTATTATAAAGCACACTCTAGCTTTAAACATACAAACATGACCTTACCCAATACGATCCACTAGTGCATCCATGCTTTTGTCCACCAGATGCCTGTTTGTCTGCCGCAAACCAAAACCTTGTTCTTTAAACATTCTGGTGAAGCTCAAGAGGTCAGATGGGCTCATCTCAAAATAAGCATAATAAAGAAAGAGTATTTCGAGAAGCAGTGACTGCTCTCTCAAACACTGGAAAAACCACCGAGATACTTGTCGTTCCGTCTAAAAATAATACACACACAAAAAAATATATATGATAAATGATGATTTAATACTGAATTTGTTCTATTACTTTTTTAGGGTAATATACACTTACCATGAGGTTCCCATGTGTTTCCCATGTCGGGGCTTCTTTAATAAACAGATCCTTAAACTGTGCCTGGTAGTTGCTCACTAAGTCTTTCTCTAATTTAGTGACACAGTTACAGTACTCCACCTGTACAAAAACACACCCAATAATTTAACATTCAGCAACAGATTCAGTGTGTGTGTTCTTGAACTTATGCTGCTTCTTACCCTGTAAGGATGACGCTCATCTTGAAAATATGTCAGTAAGAGAAGGACAGATCTAAGCAGACAGACGCGTTCCTCATAGTAATAGTCAGTTATCTGTAAAAACACATAACAATACAGTCAAACGCTAGGTCAAATACTAAACATGTGCAAGTACAGACTTTGTTCTGACCTTCAGTAGCAGCGCCTGACTTTGCCGCTCATCTTTCAGAACAACCTGTGCAGAAGACATTAACCACGCTTCTTTATAGACAAACAGTGTCACACATATTAAAAATTTAAGTATACAAAACATTCAAATATGAACCGTTACGAGTTGAATAAGTAAAGGTAAAATCTTGTAAATCATTCCACCTGTAGCACAACAAATTTATGTGCGAATAGATTTCAAATAATCTCAAACAAACACCTTCAGTGAGTCCCGGGTTCCTCTATAGTCCTCCTGTAAGTAGCACTGTAAAAGCTGTACACTCTGTTGCTCATCAAGACCCTGAAAGAAATTTAGACTATTAAAACGCTGCATCATAATTTCACTCCTAAATGTACAGGTTTTGGACTCACTAGTAGCTTGCTGATCCGAAGACCGAAATCCTTCAATACTTGTGCAACATTTTTGTTTTCTTTCATCTTCTGAGCAGATGAAGGGCTAAACATAGGACACAGATTTTAGTCTGCCTGTAATAATACATTTGAGTGTGATTAATGGTTATTCTATATGTGATCATACCTGGGTGGCTTGTAGTAACTGAGTCCTTGATGTAGTCTGCCCCAGTGTGTGTCAAGCTCCTCCTCTATTTGAGCCTGAGCATCAGTCATTTTTAGACAATAAGCGGTAACATTAATGAAATTACTAACATATAATGTATATGTTACAAAGTGCTAGTTGCTTATCAAAAATCCACCATTCATAGTCCAGCAAAGACATACCGGCTCTCGTAATGCAGATCTTCCCAGCAGTATAGTCCATAGTTCTCGACAGCTCCTAACAAATAAAAACATATGAGTATATTAAATAAGTCCTGTCAAATCATATGGACACTGTTAGACTTTCACAAGGAAACTTTGCGTTTTAATATAATTTAATCTAATGAGATTTAGTTTTGAATGTGTTTCTCAACTTTCACAATGTCTCCAATTCTAATATTGTGGGTCAAAAATGTAGCTAATCATGAAGCAATTTAGAGGATGACGTATTTTAAGTAGACTTGCATCGCTGTATGATTCGATTACAAAAAAAAAAACAGAGCCTTAAAAAGTTTCAGTTAATCAAATGGTCAAATAATGAATAAATCCCTAATTGTTGTTTGTCTCGACATTGTCTTTCAGGGGCTAATAAATATGTACTTCAATTTAGCTTGTTCCTCTGACAGATAACAAGACATGACAGTTTTTGTATATTAATTGTTTGTATGTATGCATATTGATTGTTGTCTCGACATTGTCTTTCAGGGGCTAATAAATATGTACTTCAATTTAGCTTGTTCCTCTGACAGATAACAAGACATGACAGTTTTTGTATATTAATTGTTTGTATGTATGCATATTGATTGTAACACGTTCAACACGCTGACGTGCGGGACATGCAGCGAACATACCGCACTGCTGAAAACAACTCAAATCTCTAGCACTTGCTAAGCTAACTAAGTTAGCGCGGTGCTGTCAGAGTAGTGAGACACCCAAATATTATACATTGTATTTAAGCAACCTTTATTAAATATAAAATCAACAAGCGTATACACAGATACTTTCAAAAGAATTTTCAGAGTCAGTAACTATACATTAAAGTTTACCGCTGTCTACTCACCTAACGCTCATCTCTGGTTCCGCCATTTTCGCTCCTGACTCCTGATTGGCTGTTGGGTTGTGTCGTCATTCTCTCTTCTTCTTCTTCAAGGCGCTATCGACGCCTGTGAGTTTTGTTGCCCCACTGCCCTCGTGTGTGCAGTTCTAATTATACATTATGTATGTTTTATTTTAAGTGTCTATATAATTGCCTTCATTCACGATCTTTGCACTTTACTTTCCTTAGAGGCGTAACTTTGAATCATGTAAAAAATAAATATATGCAACCAACCTACAAATTAAAATTGGTATGTTTTTTAAAATTTGTATCACGGTGTTTTTATATTAATCACAAAAGTAGTAAGAATTTGTTAGAGTATCTACACTAATCAAACACACCCTTTTTGATTATATTAAAATACTTTAGAGCAATATAGAGGTAGGGTAAGAAAACACCTTTAAGAGCGTTTGCAGACGTACCACGTGACCTTGCTGTCAAATATGGCCCCGTCCTTCTGGTTGTGAGGAAAGCAACAGCCGATAATAAAGATATTTTTCATTATCTGAATACAAAGACCACACTGACACAGCTTACAACTTCCGCGTAAAGATTGGTCTTTTACGGGGTACGTATGCTTCGATTTGTCCTTTTATTAAATTGCCTTTCAGAGCAAAGCTTTTGGTCTCAATAGTGTTGTGCTAACACCACAATCAGCAGTGTTGTCGTTAGCTTAACGCTGTCCCATCAGGTTTCCACCATCTAATAACTTTAGTCACTCTGAAACATCATAGCTGTGCATCCACTCTTCTGCTTAACTTCAAAGGTATTTTGCATCATATTCACGCCAATCCAACCCCCATAGGAACAAAAGGTTAAAGCTCTTGTTAGAAAAGTATGCTATGTGCTGTGGGACTCTTCTATAAAATAAAAAATAAAACAAAAACACACATTTACCGAATATATACATTTAAATGTCTTACTAAAATATAAAGTTATTGCATTAAGGTGCTTTAGTTGAGAGGTTTTGTTATCAGTCAGCGTGTCCTTATATCAGGACAGTCTCTTTGACAAAATATGACCAAAGTTCACAATAGGACAGTGAGATGAGATTGGACATGCAGTGCCTCACAATTTACAAATTTAGTCAGGCATGCTACTTAAGCTAGGAATAGGTGTTATTATTTTAAATATTGTGTTTTGTAATGATTTCGATATATATATTTAAAAAAACTTTTTCTATTACATCTAGGCAGCTTGGATACAAAAGTGTCTGACACATGATGTCGGTGCCAGAGAGAGGAATTGACAGACATCTGTTGCTGCACACCATCCATTCAGATCCAACATCTTCACTGTGAATGTCCCTGTCCTGTATGTCCCCTGCAGCCATGCAGATCAACCCTGCGATTGTGGAGTCCACTATAGTGTTAGCAATGGTGCTGTGTGTCCACATGGCGGTCTGGAACCAGCACTCCTGGTGCAGTATAGCCCTTGTTATCCAAGCTTTCTATGTACAGCACAAATGGGACCGTCTGCTCAAATCGGGAGGTGCTGTGTTTCAGTTTCGTCCTTCGGCAAACAGCGGCATTGTCCCAGCGTCGATGGTGATGCCCCTACTGGGACTAGTACTAAGAGAAAAGTGCTCTGCCTCTGGAAATGTCTACTTTGAGCGGTTTTCCATGGTGATTACAATAACAGGCATGATGCTAGCTATGTTTCTCTCTCTGATTGCACTTGGCATCACAAGACCTCTTCCCACAAACACCTGCATCATTGCAGGTATGGCTGGCAGTGCTATTCTCTATACAACAAAACAGACACTCACAGTCTCTGAGGTCATTGAGGTCTTAGAAGTGTTGTTAATATTTGTTTATCTCAGCCTGATTGTGCTCTATCTGATGCCTCGCTGCTTTACACCTGGAGAAGCACTTCTTATTGTTGGAGGAATCAGTTTTATTGTCAACCAGCTCATCAAACGCTCCCTGAATCTGGCAGAGGTTAAAGGAGATCCTGTCAACTATTTGCTGCCGGTGGTAGTTTTGGGCTCTTTGTTACTAGGAATGTTTTTTGCGTTACTCTTCTGCTTCATGGAGTCTGAAACTTGGGTATCATCGCTTTTTTTTCACATAATGACTGCCGTCCTGGGACTAGGCATTCTGCTCCCATGGTTAGCCCTGTTTATTGGACGCCACCCCATTATGTGGCTGTTGGACTTTGTCATTTTAAATAATAAAAGACTCTGCCTTTTAGGGTACTGGATATTGCTAATAGTTGTGGCCACCTGTGTTGTCCTACATCAAAACTATCAGCGCCAATCAGGATCCAAAAAACATCAGGCCTCAACCGTGGTCAGAAAGTACTTTCATCTCATTGTAGTGGCCACATATGTTCCAGGGCTGATCTACGACCGACAGCTGCTTCATGTCGCATCTGTAGGTTGCCTGGCAGTGTTTTTGTTCCTAGAGTATGTGCGTTACTTTCGGATCAGACCAATGGGTCAGCTGCTGAGGCAATTGCTTTCATTATTTCTAGACGACAGGGACTCTGGGCCTCTCATCCTGACCCATGTCTACCTGCTCCTGGGAATGTCTCTGCCTATATGGCTTTTCCCAGAGCCCTGTGCTACTAAAGGTATACTTTCTGGTGCAGGAGGCTTGGTGCCTTATGCAGGTGTGCTGGCTGTAGGGATCGGAGACACTGTAGCATCTGTGTTTGGCAGTACTATGGGGGAGATCCGATGGCCAGGCACAAAGAAAACCATGGAGGGGACTGCGACATCTGTGTTTGCACAGATCATTGCTGTGGCGCTGTTTCTCATCTTTGATAAGAGTATCAATCTGAACTCTACCTACTCGTGGATTGTTGGCTCAATCACTCTAGTGGCCATGCTCGAAGCCTACACCTCACAAATAGACAACCTTCTACTCCCACTCTACCTCTTTATCCTGCTGTTGCTTTGAAAAGACACATGGTAAAGAAATATGTTTCAACAGTTCAGGAATCAAATACATGAGAACAACAGACAGTATATAAAATCATTCAGAGCGGTTCAGAAATGACAAATGCTTACTATTATAAGATGATACAATTTTGGCACATTCTGATCACAAATAAGACCATTTCCTACTTTTAAAGTTTTTTGAAAAAGAATCATTGTATTGCCTTTTGATGAACACACTTTAGTACTTGTAAAAATAAATATATGTTTTTGCCTCCCTGTGGCAATATGAAGAACTGAACTTATGGTGAACATTTTGCCTTAATATTTTGTACAAAAGTGTAGTTCGAGTAGATTAAAGCATGAAATTCCACAAGCCCTGTGCAACTCAGTTATAAGGGCTTCTTTGTACTTTATTATGGTCAAAATTTGCAATGTTTCTGCATGACAAGATAATAAATCTGTGCTGGACTTATCGGTGTTATAATGTATAAGCCAGAATTCTACAATGTTATTTTCAATAACTAATGTTTCTGTGGTTTTGTGGGACCCTTTAAGGATCAATTAAATGTGCAAGTAAAACCAACACTTATATTTTGGGATTTTGTAAATACCAGTATTAAGTAACACAAAAGAGGTCCTTTTTAGACATGAGAACAGATTTATAATGACATCACAACATTTCAATTCACTTTGATCACATGCTTTCATCTGATTATCACAACAAACCTTTATTAAAGCTAGTGTGTCAATTTACTTGCATGACCCAACTAATATACATTTTGTGATTTAATAAGATATGAAATACATTCTATTGATTGTATATTAATTTATGGTTTACGGTGGTTTTTTTGTTAATTACAATACTTGTGTTGTGACTTACTATACTTGCTATTTCATTTAAGTCTTATGGTGGATAAAACTTGAAACAATTCTTTCTGCTGTGAAAAAAAGGAAAAATACAAATGGTATCTGCTGCTCTGATGCGACACAATAAAAATGCCATGGTTGGTGACAATGAAGTCTTGAATAAAAAATGTTTTAGAGATGTGTTGTATTGCAAGTTGATAAGACTATTACAAAATATTAATTTTATTTTCTTTTGTAACATGCAAAATTATTCATGTGATAAAATGTGCAAATGTGGCTGATATTTTATTTTGTATAGAGGGGTGGGAAAGGGAGTTCCTCAGTGGGTTGCAACCTTAAAGAACACAAAAGAACACAAAAAGTTACAGAGCTTAAAATAAGATATACTAGAAAAAAACAAAACTTACCAGTTCTCAGAGCTCCAACAGGTGTCCTGAGACTCCATCATATGGAAGGTGTAGACATGGCGGGAATTTTCCGATGTGTTTTCAGCACTACAATGTACTACCTCCCCATGGATAAGCACTACACCACCTGCACACCAACAAAGACCATGTGTATGCTTTTAAAAGGACATAATTCAACAGCTTTATTTAAATTAGTTTGGCAAATAGAGTTTAAGAAAGAAATCAGATGCAGAGGAGCACAGACCTGTGTAAATGATCTACATTGTTTTGTAAGTGTTAGTATGTGTATTTACAAGAGAAAATCTAAGCTTTTCTGTTATTAAATCAGACTAAAATTAACCTTTTGAAACTGGTGCAGCAACAAACGCCTCTTGATCATATGTTTGTTCTCGACCAATGAAGTCTGTCAGAGGATGTGTGCCCTTTGGGGTACGCACCATACGCCGGGTAATACCATCTACATAAAACACATCAGTTCAGCGAGGCGTTTAAAATATAAGATTATCATGTTCACTACCTGGAGAGTTTCAGGCTAGCAACTGCTTACTTCTATGTGATCCTGGGATAAACCACAGGCAGCCATTGTCAACACTGGCATCTTCCAAAGCAATCCACACCCCCATTACTCTGCCCAGTGGCTCCGTGTACAAAAATGTGGCATCTTGGTGAGGTGTTACTAAAAAAATAAATAAATAAGAGAGCTAAATATTCACACATTTATGATAATAGAGGTTTAGAGCTTTACCTACCTTCGCCACCAATGCCTGGTTGCTAGATTAGAGAAGAGGAAAAGACAAAAAACAAACTACCTAAGCATGCATTATAACATTATATATTGTTCACTATTACAATATTTTCTTTGGTTGATTTACCTTAAAAATGTACATGCTTTGCAGTATTACAGGCCTTGCCAGACCCACTTTCTTTGCAATACCCTGTGAAAAGGACATAAAAGGGAGCTGTTGTATGTTTTTTGATGTACAATATTTAGTTGTAAGGAACCAACTCACCTGGACTTTGGGTGAATGTGTAACTTTTTTAAATAATGGCTCATAGGCATGAAGTGCTTAAATTGAAAGACAAAAAGAGAAAATTGAACTGACAGGAATCATTTTTGAAACTGAAAAGAAAATTGTGTTTCCTCACCATGCCCAACTTTGTTGAGGGACCTCGGTATTGGAACAATAAACTCCCCTGCAGGGAAATTTATATATAATTTATATATATATATATATATATATATATATATATATATATATATATATATATATATATATATATATATATATATATATATATATATATATACACACACACACACACGTATAATATAATAAATACAAAAATGTACAATTTGTTCATTATATACCTCACCTTTGTCATCAAAAACTTCTTTCTCAAAGAAAAATCTTATTTTGTCTCCACTTGTGATGAAATAATCAGCATTTCCCTGTGGATTATAAGTTAACGCTGAACAACATATTGACAGAGACAGAAGTACAAAGGTACAGGTTGTTGACACTAGAGTTTTAATTTAGCTGAAGGTCACTTGAAGTTTCAAAAGTGGCCGACCACCTTTAAAACTGGCCATCCAGTGCACAGGCCACAACCACCAGAGGGCGGTTAACTGGGCGGCCAGCTTTAAAAGTGACCGGCCAAGGTTTTAGCCATTATGAAAACAGGCCGGCCATCCGTCCACAGTCTGAGGCCTGTACCAGTAAATTCACCAGTGCAGACTACTGCCAATGTCAATGTCCAACCAGACGTTAGAACACGTTTTTTTACTTGTTTATCTGCAAATTTGTGGAAATAGGTTAACGTGTATTACTTTAGGTCAGTTCATTGATCAACTATTCACCATGAAGGAGTTTTTCTTTGTTATTTCTTTTCAAATTAAATAGCCTCTGTGTTCCTTAGTTACTCGCAAATGTGGACTTCATTAAGATACAATTATTATATTGTCCAGTTTACGTCATTGATACTTGGGTTGTAAATAATGTCTTTGTCGCCCTCTTCTGGTGAATATAAAGTAGTGTTTGGACCAAGTAAAGCACATTGTTTGTAAATACTATGCCAAAGAAAGATTTATATTATAAAACTGCATGACTAAATTTTAGGAAGCCCATGTATAGATGGCATTAAACAGAGACCAAAATAGAATCATGTTTTTCACTGCTTTATTTCTCCCAAAACGTGAATAGCATATTGTTTAAAACCGAACAAATTGCTATATTAACATGAATGACAAATAAATGGTGGTTATTTGCATACTAACTCTAGCGTACTAACTATGCAATCAATTGGGTTTCTAAAAATCACTCGGTACTCGATTTACTAGCCTGGCTATGTGGCTAGGCTAACAGTAACATACCAAACACATAGTTTGTATAAATGAGCACATAATTATCGATTTACAGCTTCGTGTAAATGAATCAAATGTTCACAAACATGTCTTGCAGCTTACAAAACACTTTTTCTATTGTATTTATGTGTGTGCATTTTTAAGGACATTTTTAAGCAATAGCCTACTTTTCTCTGACCTGTTAAGTAAATTCGCAAATGCATTAGATAAGAGGCCAAAGTCCGAGCAGACAGTTTCAGACGCACTCTGGTGGTGACCTGCCACCGACAGGCCGTTTTTACAAAAGTGTAAAGGACTGTTTTCGGAGTGGTTAGAACCACTTTTAAAGCTGACCGGCCAGTTACCCGCCCTCTGGCTCAAAATAGCGCCCTTTGGTGGTTGTGGCTTGTGCACTTGGCAGGCCAGTTTTAAAAGTGGTCGGCCACTTTTGAATGTGGCCGGCCAAAAAACGCTCTCTGGTGGTTGTGTGGCCTGTGCACTAGCAGGCCAATCACCAGTTTGGGATCTTGGCGCTGTGTGAAGTCATGGTAAACACTAAAGCCAGTCCTTCACATAGGTAGAAGCTTACCTGCATCTTTCTCAATAAAATGATTGGCATGCATGCAAAACAAATATTGTACATAAACACGTCGGTTTATCATTTGCTAAACATTTGCGTCATAACTTTAGTAAGTCACCTGTGTTTTAAGTTGTTCTTCATGATAAGTGGAAAATGTGGTGCGATAATGCTCTGGGACATCCATCTGGTCCACAATCTCTGTCATCCTCTGCCTGAGTTCATCACACTCCTGTGGGCTCAGTAGCCCGTCCAAGACCACATAGCCATCCTCAATGTACTTTTAACAGAAGCAAAACAATAGCTCTTTTTAACCTGAAACACCATATGCATCAAATGTAAGTGTATTTCTTGTCTAAAATGAAATATATGATTTGGGCATATTCTTAAATTGCATGACTTGCAGATGACACCGTGAGTTGAAATCTACTTTGGATGAGCATGGCTTCGACTTACCCTTTGTACATCTCGATCGGTCATAAAATCCATGGCCCACAACTTCGAGGGGTTAAGCTTGAGAAAGATGAAACAAGTGTAAACTCTTCTTTGGTGAGCTGGGCCAAGCTGAACGCTCAACTCGATTAAACTAACGACAGATAGAAAAGAAAATGGGCTAATCGGATTTCTGCTTTTTAACTCTTTGGTTGCAGAAAATCTGCTACAGCAGTGGCGCGCCTTTACCACTAGATGTCTCTAAATGCTGGAAACTAATTATGCCGTATAGCTACTGTACAATCAATGAATAGAAACAATAAAACGCCATCTATAAGATATACACCAGAGAACATGACATTCCAGCTTTGTTAATGTCAATTACAATTTAAAAAATTGCTTGTGTTACAGTTTTTCATAAAAAAAAACATTAGATACACTTAATTTTAATTAAGTTAAAAAAATAGTTTATGGCACAAGGAAGTGATTCCAAAACAGTATTTAGTCTGAACATTTTTATTGAAGGCATTTGTAAGTGTACAAAATAGTTTCTCAGTATTAAGAAAGTTTTAAAGCCAGTGTCCAGTTCACTTGGCAACAATGAATAAAGGCTTTTCCCCCATGAGAGTGTCAGTTTGACAAACAGGCACACTCTGAAATGATTTTGGAGGTTAAAAAGGACTGGGTCATTGTCAAATAATGCTAAATGGAACCCTAAATATTCCTGATTAACAGAAATTAGGACTTAAGAAATAGGTCAGAATATACTGTATTGCCATACAATACAGTATATTATACAAGTTGTATAGTATACATATTACATTTTAAAATGATATGCAGTTTCAAATTAATTGCATATTTGACTGATTGTGGGTTGCCACAGCAAATCATCTAGTACTTTGCATATTCAGTCTGGCATAGGTTTTAGATGCCCTTCCTGACGCAACCCTCTGCATTTATCCGGGATTGGGACCGGCGCAAAGGTACACCTGGAACAAAGGTATGGCTGCAACATGTTGCATCAGAGTTTTAACCCAACATTTTCAATTAAATGTGAAGAATTCACATTCTCACACTCTCAAAAAACAAAACAAAATAAGTTATCAGATGCATTATGGGGGATTCTAGACATTATGAAGTTGTAGTGTATGTTTAGTTGACATTATACAGTTAGTAGTTTATTCACCAGATGCTTTAAAATATAAAATGAATTTTGATATCCAACAGGTCCGTAGTTGGATGAACATTAAAAACATGTTTGATAATATTTGGCAACAACTTACTCTAACTGTAGCAGACATTACGTAGAATCTGTTTTCTTAGACGAACATTTTGTTCTTATTTGCCACATTCTCCTGTGCAAACACTTCAACATGCCTCCCTTCAGGACCAAACGTTGAACAATAGTGGAGCCCTTTAATGACTCCAAAGAGGGTTTAATCAAGGCCTAAGTGAAAAATAACCTAATAACATAGATGCAGTTCAATCATATTTTCTTAAAATCTCTCTAAAGCTTAAATAATAATAAAAACAGATAATAATACTAATACTACTAATAACAATAAAACATACAGTATAATAAGTAATTTTAAAAATGTTTTATCATTTACAGGCCATTCATTTTGTAAAAAATAAGGCTATATAAGCAGCAGGTCATGCCTGGTTTAAGTAAACATAACAGCTTAACTCTAAATTATGTTATTAAAACCGTGTAACACTTTTTATTAAAATATAAAAAAAATGCAAAAATGACATATTTAATGCAAAAATAGTGGGCCAAGAGTGACCAACTTAAATGCAGTACCATCACTAAAGGGCTTTAGTCTCTTGTGTCAGATACTGGTTAGAAATCAGAGTTGGAGAGATGCTTATGTATGTCAGTATTATGGAAGCTTGTATATTATTTCATGTTAAGACACAATCAAAACCCGCCTGTCTTTTGCCAGACCCACTTTCTTTGCAATAACCTGTGAAAAGGACATAAAAGGGAGCTGTTGTATGTTTGTGATGCACAATATTTAGTTGTACTTCTTTCTCAAAGAAAAATCTCATTTTGTCTCCACTTGTGATGAAATAATCAGCAGTTCCCTGTGGGTTATAAGTTAACACTGAACAACATATTGACAGAGACAGAAGTACAAAGGTACAGGTTGTTGACACTAGGGTTTTAATTTAGTTGAAGGTCGCTTGAAGTTTCAAAAGTGAACAAAAAAAACGCTCTTTTTTGATTAATATGTCTGTTTATGCTAACTGAAATCTATTGTTTTACTATGCAGTAAAAGCCGAAAAGCCTGGATGTATCCGTCATTTTATTGCCCTGTCCTAATGACAATATTGGTGAATAGGGACCAATGGGCGGATTACATACATTGTTTATTTACAATCTGTGGCCTGTCCTGTAGCCAGGCTAGTAAAACAAGTACCGAGTGATTTTTAGAAACCCAATTGATTGCATAGTTAGTACGCTGGAGTTAGTATGCAAATAACCACCATTTATTTGTCATTCATGTTAATATAGCAATTATACACCAGAGAACATGATGTTGCAGCTTTGTTAATGTTTTTTTCATGACAAACAGATGCTATTTTTATTCTATAATATGACCCACTAGGATAATATAATGATCATTTTACTTCAACATGCTAATTATATTACATTTAGATAAATGCAAACCACGGGAGAAGGACCTGAACAAATACGTTTATGGCACAAGGAAGTGACTCCAAGACAGTATTTAGTCTCAACATTTTTATTCATGGCATTTGTAAGTGTACAAAATAGTTTCTCAGTATTAAGAAAGTTTTAAAGCCAGTGTCCTGTTCACTTGGCAACAATGAATAAAAGGCATTTTCCCCCATGATAGAGTGTCAGTTTGACAAACATGCACAGCACACTCTGAAATGATTTTGGAGGTTAAAGAGGACTGGGTCATTGTCAAATAATGCAAAATGAAACCTTAAATATTCCTGATTAACAGAAATTAGGACTTAAGAAATAGGTCAGAATATGCCATACAAGTGCATATTTGACTGATTGCAATGTGACATTGTGACTATTCAACTGGCCTCTTCAGTAATAGACTACTTCAAAGACTAGACCAGCTTTGGATTGTCAAGAAAAGATTCTGTTGCATAATTTTTTAAAAACATTACTCTCCTTAAAAACCCTAGAGCCTTGATTCCAAACCAATTCATCAAGCTCAAGTAGTATCACATGCTGATATTACATTTAATAAATGGTACTAAAATACTTACATACTACCTAAATATGCTTGCCTGAAGCTTTTCTGTTAGTCATTAAACCATTCCTTTCCAAAAGTTATTGACACCATGTCAGACCTTCAATGATTCACTAAAGCTGACAGGCAGAAAAGGTAGAAAGACTGCAAGTTTAGTGAATTTGCAAATCATCTGACTCAAAGAGGAAGCGAGTAAAGAACTGTATGGATGAGTCACAACTGTTCACAAATTCATTGCATAAAAAAATAACCTAAAAATAAACTAACCAAAAAAACAAAAGAAAAGTCCTTCGACTGTTCCCTTTAGGGGTTGCCACAGCAAATCATCTGCCAAATCAGTCTGGCATAGGTTTTATGCTAGATGCCCTTCCTGACGCAACCCTCTGCATTTATCCGGGATTGGGACCGGCGCAGAGGTACACCTGGAACAAAGGTATGGCTGGACGTTCGGCTCCCCCTCGGGAAATCGAACCCTGGTCCCCTGGGTGAGACCCTGATGCAACTTGTTGCATCAGAGTTTTAACCCAACATTTTCAATTGAATGTGAAGAATTCACATCATTAACACTTTCTATGGCACTCTCAAAAAAAATAAAAAAAAAGTTATCAGATGTTCCTAAAACTGAACTGCATTATGGGGGATTCTAGATGTATGATTAGATCTAGATTATGAAGTAGTGTATGTTTAGTTGACATTATACAGTTAGTAGTTTATTCACCAGATGCTTTAAAATATAAAATGAATTTTGATATCCAACAGGTCCATAGTTGGATGAACATCAAAAACATGTTTGATAATATTTGGCAACAACTTACTCTAACTGTAGCAGACATTGTGTAGAATCTGTTTTCTTATACAAACGTTTTGTTTTTTTCGTGTTCCCTTTGTTCTTATTTGCCACAGTATCCTGTGCATCTAAGCAGTTGCTTGTTAACACTTCAACATTCCTCCCTTCAGGACCAAACAGTTGAACAATAGTGGAGCCCTTTAATGACTCCAAAGAGGGTTTAATCAAGGCCTAAGTGAAAAATAACCTAATGAACATAGATGCAGTTCAATCATATTTTCTTAAAATCTCTCTAAAGCTTAAATAATAAAAAACAGCTAAATAATAACATACAGTATAATAAGTAATGTTAAAAAATTTAATCATTTACAGGCCATGCATTTTGTAAAAAATAAGGCTATATAAGCAGCAAGTCATGCCTGGTTTAAGTAAACATAACAGCCTAACTCTAAATTATGTTATTAAAACCTGGGTAATATAAAATGTGTTACAAGCTAAAAATGCAAAAATAACATTTAATGCAAAAATAGTGGGCCAAGAGTGACCAACTGCAGTACCATCACTAAAGGCTTTAGTCTCTTGTGTCAGATACTGGTTAGAAATCAGAGTTGGAGAGATGCTTATGTATGCCAGTATTATGGAAGCTTGTATATTATTTCATGTTAAGACACCTGCCTGAGGGTTGTTTTTAAATACCATTACCCTGTACTAAAGGGGATGCATTACCCCACTACAAGAAACTCAAGTAACCTTCAACTGGACAAAAGATAATTTAGATTTCCAAATGCAGGCATAGTACATTGCAATATAAAATATGACAAGAAAAACATAAAGAAATTGACTGAATAACCTGCAGGGGACAGCTGTTGTGTACTAAAATGAATTACCCATTTCACAGGCTCAAACATGATTACTGAGCAGGAAATACTTCCTTAAGTCAAGAATTCTAAACAAGACCCAACTGATAAAGCACATCCTATATACACTTCACGACACAGCAAGTGTTTTTTCTATGCAAAATGCTCTTTCAAAAGTCCAATACTAGTCCAACTGTAAATGTCTGTACAGTCTGCACAGATCCACAAGAAGACAACCAGCTGAAGACTATTTAGACATTGTTCAGAGGCGTTGTTTTTCCACATTGTAATAATTTCATAGGGTCGTTGAATTAAGGCCAAGTAGGCAGTTGAATCTCCATGAAGGTGGTAAAATAACCTTGGAGTGATTTGTCCAAATGGAAATACAAAATTGTTGCGCTGTACTACTTAAAAAAAAAAAAATACACACAAGGCCACAGTGTTAATCCAAGCATCAACATTATTATGATATTTCTGTGTATTGATCAGTCAAACCCTAGGGGGACCAACATTGACATCCATGAATTTTGACGATGTAGAGGGAGCACCAATAACAACAACAACAACAACAGGAAACTGCTTTTCTGAGGCCACAGTGTTTGTGGTGTACCTCTTCAGGTTTGCCTGCCTTCATAAACAACCTCCAGATAATTGCTTGTTTGTTTTTTTCCCCCCACTTAAATTACTCCAGTAAAAGAAAGCTTTCCACTGTGCTTTGGCTTAAGCCTGCTCCTTATCAGCCCTCCAAAGCTGCTCTTTGACTTCTGGTGGCAGTGTGTTGAAGAGGTCCTCCTCCACCACCAGTCCACTTCTCTTCAAAAGCCGACAATCGCCAAGCTCCACGGGCAGACACTCGAGGCGGTTCCCTCTTAGCTCCAGCTGAGTCAGCCCGGTCAGCTCTCCGAAGCGAGATGGAAGAGTCTGCAGGCAGTTGTTTCCCAGATTCAAAGTACGCAGCTTCTTGCACTGGAACAGATCTGGGGGCAAAGTCTCAATCTGAAAAGATACATCGGAAAAGAAGTGGCAAGGGTTACCCATTTGCAAAGGAAGGCTTAAATGCTATCACAAACAAACATGTTGTGCGAGTTAATTAGGATTATACATTCTGCTAGCATCCTTAGCTTTGTATACTGTGCTGGGTTTTAACCGACTAGTTTTTGGTGAACTTATGCTTTTTGCTACGTTGTGTTGTTAAAATTGTTTCCATTGTTTTCCTCACTTGTAAGTCACTTTGGATAAAAGCCTCTGCCAAATGACTCAATGTAAAATGTAAATGTTATTTTTAATCACCATGCAAACCTGTTTTAGACTGCAGCTACCAAAGAAACCCAGCTAAATGGCCATCTTGGTATCCTTTACTGCACACTACATTTTAAATTTCAATATAGCACACATGTCACTGACCCTGTTTGCAGTCACGGCAAAGTACTGCATGTTCTGGAGGAAGCCAACATCTGCGGGGATGCTCGTCAGATTATTGTGACTCAGGTCTAAGAATCTCAACTTGCGGCAGAAAAACAGCTGACTTGGGATTTTCTCAATCTTGTTCCTATTCAGATACAGCTTCTCCAGATTGGTAAGGGTGCCAATCTGAATGGGGATGTATGCGATCTGGTTGTACCACAGCTTGAGACACACAAGGCGGTGCAAGTGCTGGAAGCTGATGATCTCCTCTATCGTCTTCAGATTGTTGTCTTTCAGGTCAATCTCCTGCAGGTTATGCAAACTAAAAATTGAGTGCGGGACGCGTTCAAGATCACAGCGAACAAGCTCCAGCTCTGTGAGATTGACCATTTTCTTCAGACTGTTGAGCACCATTAGTTTGGTTCCTTCATTGTTGATTGAGAGCTTCTGGAGATGTACACCAACATCAGTCACGACCTGGGGGAGTTTCGTCAGGTTGCTCTTTAAACGCAGCACTTTGAGCCGTTTCAACTCGCGAATGCCATCAATGACAATGAAGCGATTGTTATCAGCACTGAGGTTCCCGGTTAGGTGCAGTTCACTGAGATTCTTCAGACTGTAAATCCACAGTGGGATCTCCTTTATATCCGTAAACTTTATGTGAAGGGACTTCAAGTTCTCTCTCAAAAACGCCAGCGCTGGGGCTTCAATTTTAGCTGGTGTGTGATAGAGCCACATTTCTCTCAAGTTGGAAAGCTGGGCAATAATTGGAGGAATTGTTACATCAGGTATAAGTTCCAGCTTTAGCACTTCCAGCTCGACCAGATCAAATACTGTGTCGGGAATGCCGCTGAGCATAAACAGATGCAGCTCGAGCTTATCCTGGGAATTTTTGGTGATCCTCTGCCTCAGCTTCTCCAGAGTCCACTCATTGTTGAGGTTAAGCTGTCTCAACTTGTTCTCGCTCACCTCTGACAGAAAGACAGCAAAGCGCTTGGAGTACAGAGGGTCATACTGATCGATCATATGCAGCATAAAAGCAAAATCATTCTTCACATCTGGTATGTCACTGTAGCTGCTCTCTTCACGGATTGATTCAAATGAGTATCGCTTGAGGGAACGACTGAGCATCCAACAGAGCGTGTACATGCAGATCAGACCATAAACTACTACTAAACTAATGTAAAAACAAGCCAAAATCTTGAAAAGTGTTGCCAACGGGTGAGCACAAAAAAACATGCCATATCCCGTTAGCTTCTGCATGGCTACTACATTGCACACTACATTGAACTTAATATACTGGACATAGTAAGCAGTGTAGCCAATAATTAAGATGAACTTGATGACTTTGATAATGGTTTGCCGTATATAAAGACGGTAGACAATATCACCCTCCTCAACATGAACTCTAAACTTCTTCACTTTCTCAAAGAGTGCCTTGGCCTGCTCGCCCTCCTTTTTATCTAGAACCCCAGTGTCAGAGCGATCAACAATCCCCTGCTCAATCCTGGACTTTGTTCGTTGGAGCATGGGTATGCTGGCCTCCACATCTTCACTGATACTCGAAGCCTTCTTGTCCATTGAGCCATTCATTTTTCCTGGAGGCTTGGGGTCGCTCTCCTCCACCACAGTCTCAGACAAAGCTCTAGTTGTCCATGGGGAGTCAAAACACTTGAGAAGGATGGAGACAAAATGTTCCAATTTAGAGCTTGTGCGGGGGAACTTAAACCAGAAGTTGCTGCAGGCTAGGAAGATTAGAGTGTGGAGTAGCACCAGATAGGGAAAATATTTGGCAAACCAGTGCAGTCTGTTCTCGTAGCAGACTGCATCCACATAATTATACTGATGTCGGTCAAGGTCGTACTGAATGCCTTTAGGCTCTGGTGCATAAGGGATGGTCACATTCTGTACAGGCCTGGGCTCACATGTTGTGTTGCTCACCCACTTGCAAGGCAAGCAGATCATCTTGTCCTGTGTGACCTGCAGGGTCCCACCAAACACTGCAATCATCAGCATGACGATTGAGATGTAGTCAGTGAAAACGTCCCACCATGGCTTTAGTATACGGTACGCCGGCTGGGTGTCAGCAAAATACCGGAGTTCTGTGATGGGTATCATGATGGTTTATCTGAAAAGACAGCAAAAACAAGTCATTACCTGACTAATACACATGCTATATTGTTATTATACACATTAGATGATTTGAGAGTCAACTATCTGTATATTAGGAAAATTTGCTATGCAGACCGTGAACCTTTTGCCACTCAAAAGAAAGGCCAAAAACAAGCTCAGTCAGCGACTAGTCTTTCATTTCATTGCCTTTATAAACGACCTTTTAGGCCAGAATCCATGTTCATTAACTTTCTTTACTCAAAAGGCAGCAACATTTCACTAACAGTACAGTATAGAGACAGCACACAGAGTGTAAAAGCCTAAGCTTTGATGTGAAACATCTGACAAGATTAAAAAAGCGTAATCAAGTCAGATAAAGCTACTGGCAAAGAATCACAAGGCCACAAAACCAAACCACTGTCCCAGAAATCCTTTTTTGCTTTAATTCCTCCAGACACAATAAGTCCACTTCACAATAAGTGTGAGTAATTCAAGATAACCTGCACTAAAAGTCCTTTCTATTTTACTTTGAGAAAACTTATAAGACCCACCTCCCTTCCCCACTCACACTTTCAGTGCAATAACTTAAGTTTAGTGATTACAAAGACAGCTTGTTTTATCCAGTTTAAACCAGCAAGGCCAGACATCAGCTTGATGGTCAGAGAGTACAGTGACACCAAGATCTGCTGTATCCAATAGAGATGATTCACAGAGCACTCAACATGATAAGAAAAATGAAACTCTACTCCAGTTCCTGTAGCAATGCACTGCAACAGTTAAGTGGATCTATTTAAAATTTAAAATTAGAAATATATTATTTGGTAATTTTAGTAATCAAAACACAACTCTGATTCAAACAAAAGCTTGTATTCATAAACACAGGCACATTATAGATTACTATGCTTCTGTTGTTCACACAGCAACTCTTGCAAATTTATTTTTGGAAAAATACATTTTTGTGTTGCCAGCGTTTGACCAGGAAACTTTGACAGAGTGAAAAAGTGTAGGTTAACCTGCAAATGGATGGAAGACTGATACAAAGCCAACATTACCATCTACACTATATAGCCTTAAAGTGGAAAGATTTGATCCAAGTGTTTTTCAACATCCTATTCACTGACAGGCTCGTTTAAAATTGTAGTTGTTAAATTAAAAGAGAATTGAATGTGACTACAACATGGTGTTTGATGGATGAAGACAAAATGGCTCTTATGTAGTGTTAGAGCCAATATAATAATAGAAAGCAGAATTAGCAATAACCCAATTGCCAAATGTTTTTCGTTTCCTTAAAACAGAAATATGTGGCATGTTTGTAAATTAAATGAGCTCAAGATAACATACATGCATATCATTAAAAAAACCAAAATGTTACATATGTATGGAAAATATATCATAGATGTATCATAAGAGTAGCCTACATGCAGTGTTACAGTTATTTCGCGCATATAGGTAATACAACTTCCGTGCAAGGTATGTATTTGTAAAGACGTAAATGTAATGTTAAACAGCCGGTAATCATATCCACAAAGAGACTTTTCCTATAAAAGTTATTTTTCCACAACACTTACCCCTGGCCACTCGGGTGAGAGTAGTGGCGACGGTGTGTCATGATACGAGTCAAGTTAGCCGCTACCGTAATAGAATCAAAGATTCAGAGTAAAAATGTTTAAAAAGACTCACCTGATTTGTTCAAGTTTGTGTCTCTAAACTCCTCCACCCTCGGGTGACACATTTCCTTCACGTTTATGGGCGTCGGTGGGTGCTGAACACCGGGCTCGAGGCCCCGCACAGCAGTGACGGAGAACAAACTGCTCTTTCCCTCTTCTGTTTTAGCGGATGGAACTGAGCATTACCGCCACCTACTGTAGGGTTGGAGTATTGCCCGCAAGTAACTAAACAGGACTATTACTACTGCCCATAAATAATGAAGTTATGGACAACGAGTACAGTTGTCCCGGGTTCCAGGGTCTGCGGGACCTCTTCCTCTCTATTTATAGCAAATGTGTTTACAAAACTGACAAATGCAATGTATTGTTGACACAAACATTGATTGCTTAAGATAAATAAATTATTCAAAACACCGGTAACCATGTAATAGAGAAAAGAAAGGGAAAAAAGGAAGAAAAAAGACAACAGAAAAAATAGAAAAGTGTATGCAATATTATATGCTAGCGGTGTCACAGTTTATATGACACATTAAACATAAAAGACAGTACAAGTTTCAACAGTTTTTAGTGCCTTTGTTTACAGAGATCTGAGAAAATGAATTGTTTGAAACTGTTGTAGAAAGCAGGTAAAGCATGGTTTTATTTACAACAATGAATGTGATGTTTTGACATCAGGATTAAAAGGTTTATTAATAAGGTTTAAGTAAACTGATTAACTCTTTTGAGAGCCATTTTCGAATAGTCCAAACAACAGAACAGTTTCTGGGCATTCAGTGCAAAAGCTACAGTTTATATATTTCCTAAATCTATTTTTGATAAAACATTTTGCTTGATAGAATTTATGAATAAGTTTAAAACAAATGTATTTAACTTTATTGGTAATCAGATACCTTTTTCCATTGTATATCATCCATAAACATATTCCAGTAAGAAATAATACATAGCAGAGTAATAATATATATTTAGAACATGGCTCTGACAGATTTGTAATTAATAAGGTGAATGGAGAGACAGATTTTCTCTGCTATTTGTGCTTTTGCTAATAAAGTTCAACGCGGTGTTCTGATGTCATCAAACTGCGACAGAAACCGTTTTTTTACGTCGTTTCTTTTTTTTAACAACTGCAGTTCACGTGTTGTTCTAAATTGACTTTCTAATATTTAATGTCTGTATTTCGAGCTCGCAATAGCGATGCACAGTCTTAGTATGTTACTGAGGTGTTATTGCAGTAGGTCACTTCTTTACAGATATTGTACTGCACTGTACAGTTGCACGCGACTACCAGTGACCACAGCGCGGGCGCGGCAGGGCTCCTCTCAAAGGCAGTGTTGTCTTGATGGTTCATTAGCAGCTAACAGACGTGGAACTCATTTGGGCTTCCGAAAGTATACATCGACTTCAGATACCGAGAGTGACGCAGTTGGGAAAATCAAGTCAACACATTATCAACTTGTTTACACATGCAAGGTACACTGACTTACATTTGTTTAGTCATTTCATTTGGATGACTGGTGAACATGATGTGACTGTGTTGCAGGTATGTTTCACCAGGTCCACGCAGAACATATCCAAGCAGGCCTACCACAAAGGTGTAGTGATTGTGACATGTTCAGGATGCAAGAATCATCACATAATCGCTGATAACCTCGGCTGGTTCTCTGATCTGGACGGGAAAAGGTTTAAAGTGATCTGTTTATGAAAATAAACCATTGCCATCTGCTGCATCTGTTTGTAAACTAATTGATTGTGTAATATATGTTGTAATGTTTCACCCTGTAGAGTTGTTTTGCCACCATTTACTTACACTATCACATGCTGCATTTTGCCTCGTTAAGCATAGACCCCAATTATTCCACCATAATTGTTTTTATTTGTTTTTGGCTTCAAATGCCCATCTCCGTTAACTCTGTCGCATTAAAGCTAATCATTAACTTACAAGCAAGTGCAAACATAACTTTTGTTTTTGCTCTGCAGGAACATTGAGGAAATTCTTGCTGCAAAGGGCGAGACAGTGAAGAGGGCTGAGGGCAGTGCTGCGCTGGAAATAGTCCTGGATGAATGTCCTAAAGACAAATCACAGACTGATGAAGACACGCAAAAAGAAAACTGTAAACCAACAAAAACATAATGTATACTATGCCGATATTTTATATTAAATGTTGTCAATTTGTTTATAGTTATATATAATTTAATTGTGGGTTAATTATTATATTTGATATGTAAACGTGAAAAACAATAGCATAACGAGAATAAATTTGTGTAATGTGTATTGTCTCGCGATAGTCGCACTTTGTTTATGCTACCTGGAGCTAGCATTTAGCTTTCTAGATTTGTACTGTGTTTTTGCTTATTCAGACCGCAATGGCTGCTTTTGAAGCCTTAGATGAATCAGAAAGGGCCCGGAACAGTCCATTTCTGATCGGAGTTAGCGGGGGAACAGCTAGCGGCAAGGTATGTTATTATTTAGGACCGGCATATCGATGAACTGGTCAAAAGCGGCACAATTAGCATAACTTGGGGGGCTAACTTGGCTGCTTTGCTTCTCACCCTCACGTTTTATCGAACTGTCCCACTTGACACGCCCATTTCCCAGGGAATAATACAATACAAAGTAGGCTAGAAACATTAAAATACCAGATTTTGTATTTCTTATACACTGTTAGTCCTTTTAGCGGTGTAACTCTTAATTACCACAAGTACAATCATATTGTAACAGTAGTAAGGCAAATAGCATTTTAGTTAGGGTGGCCTCGCTTTGAGCATGATGCATAGGTGTAATTAGACACATCTTACAAACAGGTTGTCTTCCTCAGTCAACAGTTTGTGCCAAAATTATGGAGCTATTGGGCCAGAATAAAGTGGACCACCGTCAGAGGAAGGTTGCCATTATCAGCCAGGACAGTTTCTACAAGGTACTGACTCCTGAGCAGAAAGCAAAGGCGCTTAAAGGACAGTACAACTTTGACCATCCAGGTGAGCACTGGAGTCAGACTGGTCTTGACTTGTGTGGTTGTTTACGTTTTCTTTGAATTATAACAAAATAAAGAAATTATCAGTCTGTTTTTTCTCATTGTCCCTTTTTGTTCACAACCCCTTGTAGAGGCCTTTGACAATGATTTAATGTACCAAACCCTGAAGGACATTGTGGAGGGCAAGGTGGTTGAAGTCCCAACATATGACTTTGTTACTCACTCTAGGTATGAGCCATTATATAATCAAGTTAATTCAGCCTATCCCTTTACAGTGCATAATTTTGTAATAACATTGTGTTTGATTTTAGACTGGCAGAGAGGATTACCGTTTACCCAGCAGATGTAGTCTTGTTTGAGGGCATCCTTGTCTTTTACCCAGTCAAAGTGCGGGACATGTTTCATATGAAGCTCTTTGTGGACACCGATTCAGATGTTAGACTTTCTCGCAGAGGTATTGGTGTTTCCAATGTACACAAGATTGACAAACTGCAACATTACCTAATATTAATGCTTGTTTTTCTGTTGGTTGTAGTTTTACGGGACGTAAGCCGAGGAAGAGACCTGGAGCAGATTCTTACTCAGTACACAACATTTGTCAAGCCTGCTTTTGAGGAATTCTGTTTACCTGTATGTATGATGTAATGTTTGCTTTTATTTATGAAAATCTCAATCATAATCATTATAATTCATTTTTTCCCCAGACTAAAAAGTATGCAGATGTCATTATCCCAAGAGGTGTTGACAACATGGGTAAGCACTATATTTTTTACATTAAATCCCACATTGAATCCCTCGAATCAGTATAACTATAAGCTGCACTTTTTATTCATGTCTCATAGTGGCAATGAACCTGATTGTCCAGCACATCCAAGATATTTTGAATGGTGACCTCTGCAAATGGCAACGAACATCCCTAAATGGGCGTGGCTTTAAGAGGACCGATCCAGAACAGGGCAGCCTACAGAGTAGTATCACCAATCATCCTGGAAAGAGGATCTCATTGGAGCCCAGTAGCAGGCCACACTGAGAATGAAAATGCACAAGTATAAGAATGTGTCAGAGTACAGTGAATAAGCTTTTAGAGTTGCAATTGCTTCTGCCAATTTGTTTGGTTCAGATCTTCCGCAGCAATGAAATTCTCTCCATTCAACAATGCTTTTTAGTGCATAATCATGTCAAGGATTTTGTTTCTTTTGTCATTAGTCTTCCGTGACGAAATAGGTTTTGTGAAATTTATTATATTGGTTTGAATTGTTACAGAATGTTAATATATATTCATAATTTATAATATGTATATGTATGCAATATGTTTGTGTTATTATATGATGATATTCCAAGTAGCTATGTTGGATGCATTTACACATCTGTAAAACAATCCCAAATGCAATTTTGCAATTTTCCACACACCTAATAATTGTATTAGACATCTGCTTCAAAGAAGTCATTGTGTAAAGGTTTGCCTTATTAGTATACATCCTAATTTCCTGATGTATTTTTAGTGGCTCAATATGCTCAACATAAGGTTCAATTGGACTGCATCTTATCTTTGCATGAATTGGGAAATGTGAAAATATAATAAACTTATTTACAGTAACAGCAATTGCAGTGTGGCCATGTAAAAGAGCTCAAGGCAGACACACAACATATAGAAATGGACATGTTTGTTTTATTTGAGTATGGGAGAATGTGTTGAATTTGACCATTATCCAAAAATGAGTCAAAATGATTTACTATAGCACATTTTGGAATGACAAGCACACAAGCCACAGTGGACTTCAGTCACACACCCACTCTCACAGACAGACATGACTGGGGCCTGATTGTGATTGCCTGATGGTTCTCTACACTTGAGCACGGCACACAATGATTCAGTATGATGTACATAGATCACAGCATCTTTTGTACTCAATATTTTTGCTTTTTTAGTGCACATATGTATGGCACTTGGGAGAAGCTAAGCTCTTCTCATAAGCATAAAGATCCTTTTTAAGAACAAAAGGAGCACTGTATATAATACATATTATAACCATACATGATTCTTACACAAAATGTTTCAAACAAACTCATAGGTTCCAGTCTTTAAAGGCCATCCTTTTTTCCAAGTTCTGTTCCCCTATAGCTTCAACTGATCTCAGGCCTGCAACCTGCGTGTTAATTTCAGTTCACAGCAAGCCGCGCACAAGGTTCTGCTGTTTGAGGGGAACACAGAAGTCAGGCTGCAGAAGATGACCAATAAATGGCACATATAATGGAAGAGGAAGGAGCAAATTGCAAAGTAATGGATCATTCACCTCAAGCTCACTTACAAACAACAGCTCCACTCTAAAACAGAGAGCCCAGTTAGCAGACATGTTTATTTCCCTTGTGTCTCCCCGTCTGCTGTGATTCCTTACTTCTCGGCACCAGGCTTCCTCCCATATCACTGTAATCTCTCATTGTCTAAACGCCAGAGCTGCAGTAATCCCAGTTTTTTCTCCCAGGGCAATGGAGCTCTTTGGAAACACTAAAGTCGTTGCTAGTTTTGTCTTTCCCAAAATGAGTCTCCCTTAGCTCCATTGGATAGCATCCATTCTTCTTTCTTTCAGTCTGTAGTAAAGTGGAGATAGTGTCATGAAGCACAGTTGGAGGTCATTCTCAGAGCCTCTTTGTAGAGGCTTACAGGCCCTAGGTCTTCTCCTCACGGTCTGTCTTGCGTCTAGCAATGTTCCTAGGCTTGATTTTAAGTGACAGCTCCCACAGCGCCTCCTCTGCTAAGTGGTCACTGAAGTCGTTGAAGAAGGAAACAATATCTTCATTGCGTTTAGGTCATAATGCCTGAAAAAAGTAAAGGTCATTGTTGTAGTTAATTAGTTAAAAAACAGAAGCGGTCAAAGCAACAATGTATAACAACTTATTTAAAACATGTAACGTTTTAACATAAAATGCATAACCTCAAAATAATCAAAATATTTATTATCCAAGTCATTTTTTATGGCTCTCATTATAAAACATAAGGAATAACCCTTCTTTCAATGGTATAGTGCAGGGTTTTTCAAACTTTTTGTGTGTGTGGACCACTATTTGTAATTAAAAAATTTTGCGGACCACCTCATAACACACATAATAAAATGTCTACACACAGTCTTACCTGAATTAATCCGCACCTCTAAATTGGCTTACTAGCACTACTATAACTAGTCATCACATCAGTGTGCAACAGGCTTGTTAAAAGAAAGTTTACTGCACACAACGCCTGCCACGTATTTAATTTATTTATTTACTCATGTGCCCGAGGGCATAAATAAGGTTAATTTGAACAACAGGCTTATTTCCATAGCAATGGAAAAGAACACTTGGATAGTCAACATTTCAAAATCTTTGGCATTTCTGAAAAAAACATTTCAGAAACACGAGAACAAAAAAAAAACGGAAAGCATGTGGAAATTAATAACAGGTCTCTCCACAACCCCCCCACCCCATCTTTTTTATTGTCAACTTGACAATTTAATGCAAATGTTATATCAATATAGGCCTACATATTCTTTAAAAATTTTTTATGGGAATTTCCTGGTAAAATGAAGGTAAAATATTATTTTATTTTGCATTTCCACGGACCACCTGCAGTACCCTCACGGACCACCAGTGGTCCGCGGACCACAGTTTGGGAATGACTGGTATAGTGCACCAAACTCAGACTCTCCACTATGTATAACTCTTTAATGGAAAGAGTGGCTTTAATGGAAAATACTATTTTATTTGCCACAGTGGACTTACACTTGCTGGAAGCGACGCATGCTGTCCAAAATGTTAAACTGTTGCCAGCGTTTGGAGAAATTGACCTTTCCATCGATGAGGTCAGGGTTTCCCAGGTGGACAAAGGTCAAGTCCTGGAGAATAAGACCCCTGATAGAGAAGCAGATGTATGTGTAATAAATCAGTAAAGCTAAATATGACAGACTACTAGATCCATGAGTTTTTACAAATTCATTGGCTTACAGGTAGGGGATGCATGGGGGTTCTACCTCAGCCAGAGCTGCTCTATATGCTCTAAAGGAGGAGGAGCTGTCAATCAATGTGCAATATTCCTCGAGTCCCTGAAGAAAAAAATATATGTAAAACAAGGCAGCCATGCTCATTCAGAAAGCTACGTACCAAACTTATATCATTTTATATGTATGAATCTCACCTCAGAGGTCTGCTTCTGCCACTCTAACCTCCTAATAGGGGCAGAGTCCAGGGCTGACAGTATTGCCAAGTACGAGTTGAAATTATTCAACTTTCTTAAGTGCTGTAATAAAAATGTGCATGTTATTGCACAAATAAATAAAAAAATAAAAAAAGATTTTTTGTTACATGTGACAAACCTTCATTATTTTAATAAACTTTAGAAGGAGCTTCTCTCTGTCTTGAGCTTTCTCCTGTTGAATTATCAAAGAGCGAACCCTACAACAAAAACAAGAATTAATTATATTGATTTAACATTCACATTATCTGACCCTGTTCAATTGTGTCTTACCAGTAACTCATGTTGTTAAAGTGCTCTGTGAACTGAGTCAGGTTTGGACTCTTCTCCTCATTTTGCTCTTTGGCCCAAAGTAGTACTTCTGGAATCTGCATGCAAATTGGGAAATTAAAATATATTTGACATTTGACTGAGTAGTCACCAAAATCAAGAAAGTAGAGCACTGTACCTCAATTTTGTAGAAAAGTTCAGCATCAAGAAGAGTGAGCTGATCTGCAATCTCATGACTGCGGAAGTCATGGAGGGTGCCGGGCCTGTCAAAACACACAAAATCTTGATAATTTCTATAATTTCTATTGTCTAGGAGATGCATTTCTAAAAAGGACTTCTGCAGTACCTGGCAGAGACACCACGGGCAGCGAGGGGTTTTAAAGAGTTAGTGTAGCGCAGCAACTTCTTCTGCTCCACTTTATCCAAGATGTTCTTACGAAGCACACGAGCGAGGCTCAGCTCACCATTACACACCAGTCTAAACACCAGGTCCATGAGCTGTTTAAGGATATCTTCTGTCAGCTCCACAAGACTACAAGAGAGGGAAAATTCTCAGCTAAAAAGTTGTGTTCACACAAAGCACTTCACTTTTCAAACTTAATAAAACAAACTTCTAACTTGTTCCACTGAAAAACTCACCACAGCTCATCCACCACCCGGACTAAAACAAAGAAAGTATTCTTGCTGACCCTCTTCTTGAATATGTCTGGACTGTGACAAAACCTTGTATATGTGCTATGTGGTCAAGGACAATAACACAATGCAAGATAAAGTCTAACAAAATTAGATTTACTAGTGTTTACCAGCCACTAAAAAGCTTTTGATGCCCAATTGTAGTAAATTGTTTATACAAATTACCAATACATACAAATTAGAAGAACCACATGACCTTATTCATTGCTCGAGGGCTCTAGTTGTCTCAAATTCAATGCCTCAGTCTACTGATAAAATGGCATATAAAATTGTAGTTTCTCTTCTGTTTTTTACAAGAAACAAATAACTGAAACTGAACGAATAAGTTAAAGTACAATATGAGGGGAGTACAAGGCACATGAGTCTTCCATGTGTAAATTCAAAGAAAATCCTCTTGCAGACCGAGATTAGGCTATGAGTGACATGTTGATCTGAAAAGGATATCTGTAGTGTAGCTTCTTAATGAGGTCCTCGGGGGTTATAAAAGTCCTATATGTAGTCAGGAAGGCTTCACAGTACAAAACGAGATCTGTCAAGTGAAAACAAAAGTAAAGCAGCAGATTTTAATAATTTGTCAGCAAGAGTGCCCAATTAATACATGAGCATGAAAACAGACTGACACAAAGCAAACAAATGAAAGCGCTTAAATTAAACTCATGACAAGGCATCTTTATAAATCACTTACTGCAAACATGCAAAGATGAAACTGCATATTAAACACCCTAATGTTATACTGTACCTTTACGGTCTGTTTCTGTTGCATGGACTAAGAGAATATCCCCTGATCCAGCTCGCACATCAGGGCCATCATCATTCTGACAAAAAAAAAAAGATGTGTGGTAGAATAAGAAAGCTTCATCTAGTTAAAAATGATGAGAAGTAATGCAGTGTAGCCCCAAATTATTTCTGAACCCTTTTTTCTCTCTTTGCACACCCCCACCTCCTGTGTCCTGCAGCAGCCCTGCTGATGATGGAGAAAATCTCTGACTTGTGCCAGATAAAAGCACCACCAGCATTATGTCTCCTGTAGCAGCTCTAAATGTTATTGCAGGCTGTTTGTTCTTTTCCTTACATTTTTAATCTCTTTTTAAATTTTTCTCAATTGCCATTATTTTGCCTTCATTCTATTCAGCATTTTATAACCTTACAAAATGGAGAACATTTTCACCCATTTGTCTATTAGAGCCTAGCTGACTTGTACACAAGACAAACCAAGAGGTGGGAGGGTTGTTATTTTCAGCATTGCAGATTCAAAATTTTATCTGCAGATGGCAGCAATGCCCATAAATGGTACAAGGCAGGATCACCAGATACAGATAAAGATATGAATGGGACTGTATGAGATTCTGAGGGTATAAACATTGAGAAAAAAATACCACAGTATGAACGTATGAAAATGTTATTACAAAATGAAATGCTTAATGGAACATTGGCAAATATTGTTGTTAGAAGAGTCAAATACAAACGGCATCCTTACAAATAAATGAGTGCATAAATATTCTGAGTTCTGTTAAAGAAGTTCTTTTGGCACTTTCTGCTCTTTCTTATCAGCTCATATTACAATAACAGAATATTACAGCATTAGTGGTTTTAATATTGCGTTTCTTTCTTTCTTATGACTTTATTGTAAATCCGACCATTATTAAAGATTATCATAGCGTCTTAAAACTGTGGTATACCTTTAACCCCGTTATTGTCCCATGCCTAGACTAAAACAGAACACTTACTTCTTGTTTTAGTGTTAATCTGTTCATAATCTCTTTGTGGTCTATAAGGGACAGCTCATCCACATCTTCCTCATCACTCCCAGCTGATTCAGTTGACTTCTGTCTTCTGAAAACACAAACCTCTACAGTCAGAACCAGAACAGCATTTCCATATCACCCTGAAAACAGAGTTCTGTGAAATTAAGTACAAACATTGTCATCTTTACCTTCCTTTGTCCAAAGCCTCTTTGTTATTGCCAGATGGCATCTGCAGAGTGGAGTCTTGAAGTACATCATCAGAAGTGATTGTTTCCTATTCAATGGACGGAAAAAGCAATAGTGAACATTTGCATTGAAAGATGCATGCATTTTCATTGGTGAATGGCTCCATGCAGTGATAATGTTTACACTATGGTTTTTACAAAGTTCTCGTTCTTGTTATGTTAGGATGTACAAAAGAGTAGATGGTACATGAAACCATTGTCTATGAAAGACAACCCAATACACCAGAAGGTAAAAATTACACCAACAAAAGACTACAAAACACAATCACACCATCATAAACTGTACCATATTTTCAGTTGAATATATCCACATACTGAATAAGCAGACCCCAGAAACACCATCACATGTACACACACTGTCACACAAGCACATAGGCTGTTACACAGGCGTTTATGAGGAATGTTATTTGGAAAACCTAAAACTAGTAATCTATGTTGAATCCCTTTAGGAGCAGCGGCATGTCAGGTGTTAGACCAGAGAAGGGTTAAAGCTTGTTACATTTGAAGAGTAGCTTGAGAGACAGAAGTCACCAGTCCGACAGTCAGTACATACACACAAACAAATGTTTAACAGACACCAACCACGGCACAAAAGCCCCTTCACAGGTAAAACTGTAGAGCTCAAGTAATGCCTATTTTGTCTACGTTTAAATTCCATTTAAGTGAGACCAGTTCAAGAAATGAATCAATAGCACAGGCCTCCTTACTTCAAACATCTTTTCATTGTCATTGATTCATGTCCTAATGTGATAGAACGTGCAAATGGAATTGACCTTTCACCAGTGACAATCTGCTACTTACTCTGAGGGAGAGAGGCAGCTCCCCATTCGCCTGGCTGGATGAGTACAAGTTGACGTACTCCCCCTCTCCGCCCTCGTCGTTCGCGCACTCGCTCTACAGGAAGAGAGGAGGGACACAAGCCAAGTGCATAAGGGAGCGGAGAGGGGCAGAGTGTATGGGTGGGACTGTGGCTAAGACAGCAACTAGCAGCATCATATCAACAAGACCACCAGGTGGCACTGGAGTGCATCATTTATAAATTACTTGCAAAAACAACATGCAGTGCAAAATGCTCTACTCAGATTCATGTAGGGCCAAAAATCAGACAGCAGACAATATGTGGGCAGTGATAATGACAACAAGATGCTACTAGATGGCTCACTATATTATATAAATAGCAATACAGGTCACGAATTATGAGCTGTAAACTAATGCTTTCCCCAGGCTCAAATCACATTTTAATAATGCATCTTTGGAGAAGTTTGTACGTTTCCTCTGGAAAGTGTTTTTACATAGGTTGTCTGTCTTTTAGTTGGCTCACCGCTGAGGTGTGAAGAGAATCAGTAAGAGAAGACTCAGAGGGAAGACAAACAGCCACAGAGCCCATTGAGCCAGCCAGTAAACCGTTGGGTCCGCACCCGCTGCCATCCAGAACGGTGGCATTGGTTAAGGCAACCTGCTCCAAGCTCTGCGATTGGTGAAAAGCAGGAATAGAAGAATTTGAAAGGCAGGACCAAGCGATAATACATTGAAAAATGCTCAAAAGAAACTGGTGGCTACACAAACATCTCCAGTCAGTCAGCATGAGATGACCCAACACAAATTAAAGACAACATGGTACCATTTGAGATCTTTAGATGGGAGATGGCTTGACAGTAAAGGCGAGAGTATGGATAGTTTAGAAGATGCCTGTCAGCATGGGCAGTGAGGTACTGGTAACCTGTAGCAACACGTTGCACATACCAACACCGTTTCAACATACCAGCAGCAAAGACACTGATCCCAGATAAACACTGCATGTATTCATGCACCAACAAGCAGAATCAGCAGGAAACTAATGGTTGAGGTTTAAAAAAAAAAAAAAATTATAAAAAAATTATAATAAGAAATCTAAAAAAATTACATCAGATGTCAACATTCCGTATATCTCTGCCTAATTTCTAACCTTTCTACTGAATGAACAACAGCTTTCCCAGCATGCCTTTCCCCCTATGACATCCCCAAAAACCTCATGCCCTAAGGAGTTGAGGAATGCAAACATTCCAATGAAAAAAAGAAACAGAGATAGAGACATGTGGGTCCATTCAGAGGTTTGGAGGTTACAGCTTAGTGAGGACAGAAACCAAGCTCATTTTATAGTCTCTTTTCATTGCAGGTCATTTTTACACCCCATTTCTCTACAGGGTACTGTTTGGCTGGGGTGTTTGAAGTGGTTTCACCTCTATCCTGAAAAGTGAAGTAGAGAAGAGTATGTATGTAAAACAGCCTATTTGTGTCAATTCACAGCAATTAGCCATGTGCCTTGTTGTACATGTATACAATACCACACACATACACATACCAGTAGTGTGTGTCACTACATTCTGTAAAAGATCAAAGTGGATTGTCTATTTGTACACTTTGCCTAAATAGGACACTGGCAGACATAGAGTGGATATCGGTTGACCAAACTGCCACCAACATCACTGAAAAAACCTTAAGGGGGCTAGTGACAGAGTGAAGAAGAGGGGATGATGGAACAGTGAAATGACGAAGAGCAGTAGGAGAAATGTGTTTCCCATCAAGTCCATCTGGAGCTGCATTCCACTAGAGATATCCTGAGGGACATCCTCACTGCCTCCTACACCACAGGGTCAGTATGGGTCAACCATAGAAAAGTCCTGACCACCATCATAAAACAATGCATTCAGTGCAAACTAATTCATTAACAAGTAAATGTTGTTGGATTATTTGTTATTTATAAGCTTTAACTGAAGGGCAGACAAGCTCTTAGGATATTTGATCAAGCTGTTCTTGTTTGTAATCTGCTCCACACACTACTCCCATGATGTATTTCTGAGGTAAATTGAAAGGATGGATATGGTCACAGAATTGCCTGCCATAGGAATGTTCAGTGCCAAAACAAACATTGCTAGCTAGAGGTAGCGCAGAACCACATACAGCTGCATAGATTAATCACACTGTATCTAATGTTTCAGCCAGAAAAAAAAAAAAAACAGAATTTTACACAGTTAAAGCAAAAACACACATTGGTGGGATGGGTCAATGCACAAACAAGACCACACACAGCAACCAAACGTCCAACCCATCAGGACAAGCGAGTTAGATAGACAAGCTGTTTTATGGAGCATACAAAAGGTCAAGCAGACCCTGGACCAGTCCAGGACCACAAAACACCTAGGTCACTCTGTGGACAATTGGACGGGATGGGTCTGGAGGCGTAGGGACTCACCGTGGGTGTAGTCAAAGATGCCTGGCCAATCAGGTACGAGTTAGAGACAGACATGCTGAGACCCAGCCCAGAGCCCGCCTCCTCCATGGCCGCTACAGACGGCTGGAGGTGGCAGGAGAGAGAGGAAGAGGAGGAGGAAGAAGGGGATGATGAGTGAGAGGCCTGAAATGAAAACAAGGATAGAAAGAAAAAAGACAGGTAGAAAAGAAAGAGAAAATTATTGGGGTTAAGGAAGTAAACAGAGGAGAAAGGTAAACCAGTAAGAAAAATTAGTTGGCAGATGTATCAATATGTTAAAGAGGTGAAAGCTGAGGATTACTATTACAATAATATTCAGCAATTATATTCAGTAAAATGCATATGGACATACTGGAGTTCCCTAACACTGAGCAACCCAAATCAATTGTTTATTTTTAGGTCCTGAACCTAGAAGCCTTTAAAAACAGGCCAACAACAACATGCTAAAAATGGGGACAATATGATCTGCTCCCTTTTCCTTTATTCACATTGCCACAGAACTGATTTTTTTTTAATCCATGTAAAGTCTGGAAAGCATGTAAGCTGGGTTTTATAGAAGCAGCAAACAGGCTTATTCCGATGGGCCACCATTTCATTAAATCCAAAACATGAGGCAAGATTAGGCCCTGCAGTAGAAGCACAGATGAGCTTGACTATACTCTCATGCAAAGTAATGACACAGGCCTTTAGTACTTGGTTGTGGTGTAATGAAGAAAAGAAAATAAAGGGTTAAAAAAATTGGGTTTCCTGGGTAGACTTAGCACAAGTCTTTGGTCTTGCAATATGCAACAATGTTCAATTTAATTATTAATGCAAAGCTTCTGGAAAAGGAAAGATCTGCGGCAGGGGACTCTCTACTTAGTCCAAAGTCTGTCAGACAGTTGTCTCAATTAACCCAGACACCGATGCAGATTAAGATAAGTGGCCTGAATGTGGTGCTGATAAAGGCTAGTCTTATCTCAACTGAACACTGCTGTGTACACATATACATCTGCTAAACTACAAGGGCTGAGGAAGAACAATAGAAAAAGGAAGGGAGGATGGGCAGAATAAGTTAAAAAGGAGTGAACTAAAGACGAGTGGGCTTAAGAAAAATTTATTGCCACTGGAACATACTTGCAGAGTATGAACCACAATATTTCTCTTTGTTTTTTAAACCAAAAACAGTGACAAGAACAGACAGTGAGCCCTGTTTTCATGTGACAGGATCATCTTGTTTTTATGCTCTTTTTAAACTGATAATTGTGATCCAATACTAAAGAGGAAGTTGTGTTTTTTTTTCTTATTTGTTATTACATTTTAGTATAAAAATGGGATATCACAGGTTTCTTACCAGTTGCCTTTGCTTTGGGGGCAGTGCTGGAGGTTGTATTGGCTCATGGACAGAGTCAGTGCTGCTAAAGGAGTCATTAAAGCCATAGACTTCCTGAAAGCGCTTATTACGTTGTTCATAGATGCTCTCACTCTGGGGCATTTGGTAGAAAACAGAGGGCTGTGGCTCAGAGTAGTCTTCAACAAACTGCATATACTGGAGGACTGATGAAAGGAAAGGAAAAACAGATTAATGTACACAAGGAAGATAAATATTCAATTTTAAGCTGCATTTTTTTTATTAGATATTAAACCAATTTCAAGTATGGCCCCTTGACTATAAAGTCTCAAGTATAAAAACCAGCAGGAAGGGCTGTATGGAGTGATCTAATACAGTAGCCCAGGAGGAAGTGATGAAGTAGCAGGTGTGTCAGGAAAAGACCAATGTTGCCCTCTTTAACCCTGGAGCTGGACCCATTGTAGCATATCCTGGTATTCACTTCCTGTCTGTACTTACAGTGGAATGATTCCTTGACATGTTCAATGAGTTCATGAAAAAGGGCAGTTATTTTAGTCTTTAAATAACTGTGGTCCCTTTGTTATTTTTTGCCGCTTCTCCTCTATTAAAAAATATATAATTTCAAGTTCTCTCATCCGTCAGACCTGCCTTGTGTGTTCATTACGTCTCAAGCCCTCCCTTAACCCTCACTTACTGTGTCGGCTTTTCTTTTCTGGCAGAGGTGGTGGACTGGCAGGCACATCTGAATTCTCACTGGCCATGTACGGGGCAACAAAAACACCCCCATTTGTCTGGGGCATTGGCGAGATGGGTGTAAAAAGGGGAAATGGTGGTGTGGGGTGCATTTCCTCCTCTGACAAGTTGTCATATTGAGAAGGGTAGCGTTCATATAGCACCCGCGACCCACCGTCTGAAAAGGCTGGAGTCTGAGTGCTACGTCTCTTCTTCTGGGGCAAGGCAGGTGGTGCACTAATGGGAGACGACTGAGGATTGGGCTGATTGGGTTGTTGACTCCAGTACTCAGGATTCTGTGGCGACGGGTCGCTGAAGCGAGAATGAGTTGGGTGCTGTCCAGGAACTGGGGAAGAGGATTCACTGTGAGACTCTGGAAGGGGGCTAAGGCACCCTCCCACTGGGATTGGAGGCAAGTTTTCCCCTACAGACAAGTCCTGATGGAGGAAGTCGTAATCTGGGTCATGATTCTCTGTGTTGTCTAAAAAGGATAAAAACGTATTAGTTAAAAATGACAGTTAAAGGCAGTACATTTTAGTTTAAAACAGGTTCATAGATGAATTACCGAGTGTCTCACAACTGGTATTACGAGAGCACTGCCCACTGTCCGGCTCCATAGAGGACAGCTGCTCATCAGACTTGCTAAGTTTCCCCATACTGCTGCAAGGAGACAAGCGTGGGGAGTCTCCTCCATAGGACTGGCTTCCACCCGAGAAACGCCTCTGAAGAAATTCATGCTCATAGTTCTGCTGCTGCACAAATATACAGACTTTTTTTAAGGATAATCTTTTACTCTTTGGTTTTACACTCTCATTATAAATTAAATATTTAGAGTGTAATGAGCTGGGGAAGACTCTGACCTGTTTATGAACACTGCATGGCAGACTGGACCCACGGCTCATGGGAGCAACCACTGCCACTCGTGTTGGTGAAGAGGCTGACTGGCGCTTTTTAGGTGGTAAGGCTGGTGGAGGACTATTGGCAAATAACAGAATAAACAGATTAACAATCCAGTAACTACACCACTTTTCACCACTGTACAACCCAGCAAGCAAGAAAACTTAATTCTTTGACATGTATGCACACACGAAACTATGTATGAATACATGAATATTATCATCCCCTCTGGTGACCAGTGAGATGAAAGTAAGGGTGCTTCATGTTAACGTTTCTCTGTTATGAAACAGCTACCCTGTATGTAGCCTGTTAATATGATCAAAGATTAAAACACAAGGGGCCATGAGATGGGGACCAGAAAAAAAAAAACACTGCATAGATCAGGCACAAAGTCATGCACTGGACGGCCTTCTGATTAGATGACTTCTTCAGGAAATGTTGGGATGAAACCCTTTTGGGACAATGCAACCATGCAGACCAAAACACTCATCCAATCCAGAAGATTTAATGGAGGACTAAGGTGGGTTGTTATAATGGAGACATACAATCCTAATGACCAACATACTTCTCCTTCTGAGAGGGTCTTCTTTGGCCAGCATCAGCACTCAACTGTGCTCTGTTCCCAGAATCCATTGAGAACCCAAAGATGAAACAAATCAAAAGAAACAGCAGAAAGAGTAAGAAATAAGAAGGCCCACCAAAACCAAAAGTGTGTCATTCCCAAAGAGCAAAAAGATACCACAGAAGGTCCTGAGATTTTATCAATGAAAACATTGACTAATGAGGAAAAAAGAAACTAAACCGAACACACTACATAGCCTCTGGTAAAAATGGGGCCATGTGAACCAATTGTTTTTTTCAGCAGAAATTGTGTTTCCAATCAGCAAAAGATTGGTTGGTATGTCTTTCTCACCTAAGCTCTGCCATCTTAGCTTCAGGAAGCGGGGGTTTTGGGGGGGCTACATCCTCATCTGGTACGTTGGAGGCAGCTTCTGCAGGAGGAACTGGTGGAGTCCCTTTTGTAGAGAGCTCCCCCTCCCGATCTAGCAAGGGCTTCTCTGATAAAACACTGCTGCACACATAAAAATAATTGATTAAAGTACTTTTTATGTTCACATCTAAGCTGTCATGTTTGTAATTAGTACACTTTACACTTACTTCTCTGCTATGGAAGCAGGCGGTACTGGTTTGTTAGGAGTAGTGGGTGATGGGTGCTCTTGTTTCTCTATGGTAAGTTTCACCAACTCCTTTTTTGACAGACAATACAAAAGTACAAAATATAGCTTGCCATACTCTAAAAATTAACCTCACAGGAGGATGTTAAGCAGCCTTCAGCTTCATACCTTTACACCATCTAAAACTGCTTTAATGACACTGGTAACAGAAGCCACATTCTCCTTGTCTTCCAGGTCGATGCCATCTAGCATTACTTGATCTGCCCATCGGATAAGGTTTGCCAAACTCTGGTAGACACGACTGTGGCAGGAAGACAGTGCTGAGCTGTTTTAAGAAAAGAATAAAAGCAGTGTTATACAACAGGAAATGCACAAAAAAACTGAGTATGAAATATACAAATGTGAAGCCCAGAGATGCAGATAACAGACAGGTGAGAAAAGTGAATATGCATGTTAGATCAAGGGTATAGATATATACTGTAGATATGAGGTGTGACAATAAGACGCATCTATCCATAAACAATAAAGTACACCCCCAGGAGGTATGTGTGACTTCAGGCTTGGAGGTTTGGGAAGCCCTCTAATTGTGGTGCCGACAAGAGAATGTGCATGAACACAATAAAGACGAGTGTTGTTGGTCTGTGAAGTAAACTCTGAGCACAGAAATGACTACAAGGTGTGGCAGAGGCCTGTATTAACATGCTGCGGCAGATCTAGAGTGCTGTAATTTCCATCCACTGTCTGCACACAGTGAAGCCCTGAGGTGAGTGGGAGTCGACTGGAGCTAGGGATTTGAGGAATGATGAACAGTGGGATGGATTTTAAGGTTTGACCAGAAATGTAGGTACAAGCCAGAACAGAAAATAAACAGAAATATTATATATTCAATACATTTTGCAGCTTTTAGTGTCCATTTGTTAAAAATAAAATAATGGTAATATGAGGATGACATAACTACTGACAGCCCGATCATCAAAGAACAATGTAGAAGTTACGCACACGTCCTGTATGAACAATATTGATTAATCACTGCACAGTGCACAATACATGTTAACATAAATTTGGGATAGAGATTAACTCACAGGTTTGGTTTATTGTTTGCCATTTAGTTATATTTTAGTGTACAGCACTATGTGCTAGCGATTCTTTCTGAGAAAATGTATGCATTTATTTTTTAGCTGATGTTTAACTATGATCTATAGAGGTGTGACTAAATTAAGGTAGGGTCAAATCCCCACAGATGGCTGCTTCTCACTGTTGCAACAACAACCGCAGCTAAACACAGAGCTGTGAGATACACACTCCATCACCTGTGACCTCCATGCCATCATTTGCTTTGATAGATGGCCAGCGGCAAAAAAAACAAAGATGATATACTATGCTCTGTCATTGGAACAAAAGCTGATGCTGAGGATATTCATATTCATGCTGTCAAAACCAATCCTGATGTTTTTTACCATAACCCTCAAGTTTTAATAACATAATATAAGCTCCAGGCTTAAACACACACAGGAAGTCCTGAGGGATATCATATTATCAGTCCTCACAAGCGTCTGTGTAAATGTTAGTCTACGTCACACAAGTTAAAACTTGTCCTGGCAAAAACACCGGAAACATGTCAAGAGACAAGAATGGCAAGAATGGAAGAACAGGAAACATGAACACCACTTTGGGGGTGTAGGCACTACAATATTTTTTACCCGTTTTGTTTTGTTAATGTAATTGCGCTCACAAGCCTCTACAAATAGAGTAAAACTGTGATACTAATGCTGGTCAAATAAAAAATAAAAAAATAAAAATCACAGACCTATGTTGTATCCGGGCCTCCACCTGAACCAGAGGCAAGATTGCTTCAAGCACCTTGCTGGCTGAACCTGGAAGCATCTCAAGCACTTTCTTCTCCACAACCATCTTGTCCACGATTGTTTTGAAGTATCGCAGTGCACTGACCACCTCTTTCTCGTACTCTTCCAGACGACTTACCTTCTAAACAAAAAGAAAAAATTACTAATCAGTAAAGAAAACTAGTTATTTAGCGCAATAAAAACATATTTGCATCACCTCCATTTATTAAATAACAAGAATTCTTTACACTTTTTTCTTTCCATTTGTAATTGTTTGTAGTATTTGTTACTTTCTTGACACAATTTTATACTTTTATTACGTCTTTTTTTTTTCTATGCAGATTGTTTTTATTTTTATCTAGCTTGTACTTGTTTATGGTGCTGCTGGAAACCTTAATGTTGCAATGTAGTGTAATGCAGCTCAAAGTACCATTTATCAAATAATGTGACATACTGGTACTACACTGGTACTACACTAACATCCTTTCAATGCTCCAAGTCTTTAACAGCATGGCCACTGGGGATTACTTATTAGAAACAAAAGCCTTAAGAGTCAGTGAAGGAGTTCCTTCAGGAAGCAGTCCAGTTCTATTTATGTTTTTATAGTTTTAGACACCTACCAGCCCCCACTGCAACTGGGGATCTGTGGGAATTATCTAGAAACCTCACATCCAGACACAATGGAATAATGAAGCACAACAATATTGTGAGAAATAGAAAAACAAAAAAAGGTGGGAAAGAGATTATTTCCCACAATACACATCAACTTTTAGACAAATAGCCGCCCCCCCACACACACACATTCACACCTTGTTTGCAGGTTTCTCTGTGCTCTTGGCCACTGGTTCAGGCTGCAGTTGTTTGCCCTTCTTGGATGGGGTCCTCTTGATCTTGGGAGAGTGGAATTTGTTCATCACTTTCATGGTGAAAGAGGACAGGTGGGACCGCTGTGAGTCTAAAGATTTGGGTGAAACAGAAAGAAGTAAAGTCAAAAAAAGCAAAACTCAAATAGACATACAGAAGGGGCAGTCACACTGAAAGGTACCAACACACAATGCACATTTTACTGACGTGACAAGATTAGACGCTAAATAGTATGTTTAGACAAGGAGTGTCAGATATGATCAAGTATTAGCTACTGCTTTTAATGTACTGGACAGGCAGTCGCAGAAGTTTATTTTTAAAAAGGGCTCTCGTCCATTAGTGTACGTGCAACATAAATGGAGCAAACCATGGTTGACTGACAACCTAGGGCTATTTGCTCCACTGATCCCTAGTTACTTTTGTGCCTATCTACTCAATAAAAGACAAAATGCCAAATAATTTGGCTTGAAAATAAATTAAATGGCAATCGTTGTAAACAGTAATGTTTGGATATGTTCCAGGAGTCTACTCACTACCACGACACTCCATTGGGAGTTAATCACTAACAAGAGCATGAGATTTATCAGCATCAAAGTGACACATCTAGCTGTTATCTAATCTATGGTCAACTTCATGCCAACCGGATCTGGCATTTCACAACCATCACTGTAAAAACTAGGAATGTTGTGGAGCAAGCCCCACAAACCAGTCTTCCATCAGGCTGCACTTTTACATACAAAATTGATCCACATTCTACTGATCCGCTCCATCACTAATCCTGATCATCCCTTATTCCAAGCAAACGCCAGAGTGCACAGAATCAGCACAACTGTGTGTCTCATTAAAAATGATGATGCTTTCAGTGGAGCTTTTGCCCAATACAAATACATGTGATGAGGCAATCATGAGCCCTCAGGCTCTGTATTCTGCAAAATATTTTACACAACTCTTATCTATGTTGTCATAAACCAAAGCTTATTAGCTCTTGCGTGGCATGAGTCATGATGCTCATATATGTTACAGGAAATTTATCTCAAGATTGTTCAACCGTTGACCCATTTACTAGCATCCAAACATTTTCATGGAGGCAAAATTTAAATTTTATATAATTTAATTTTTTATACAAATTCATTTTTAGTTATAGGCTTTTATGAAACGAATCATCACTGAAAATGGTTTTGCACTCATGTCTCACAGAAACATGCTTGTGGGAAGGGGCCAGCTGGCAACTGCCTTCTGTCTTTGTGTGTGGAGTTTGCATGCTCTTCCTGTTCTCTTTCGCTTCTCCCAGACACTTCAACACCCCAAGACATAAACCGTTATATAGAAATGTGAATGGTTGTTTGTTTTCAACGTTAGCATTTAACAGGTAATTGTCCAGGCACATCAGGCATATCAAAAAAACAACATAAACAAGACCAATTGTCAATTCATTTCTTTATCTTATGTTACACAAGTCATTCTGATTACTGTACTTTTTTTTTTTTATTAGACAGTAGAAGAATTTGTTAAAACGGATTATCCATAAGATATACAACCAAAACTACATGGATTTTGAAGAACTCTAAAAAGGTCTTATAGGGTAAGGATGAGTATTCTTTAAAACAGAACATCCCAGAAGATATTGTTGTTGTTGTTTTTGTAAATGTTTTTTTCTGAAAGGCTCCCCCAAACAAAGGCCAGTTATTTAGAAATCTCATTTGTGCACTCACCCAGAAATGATCACTTAGGGAGTTGATGTTGTTGAATGTGTGTACGCTGAGCCTGTACTGCCCAGACTCAGTGGAGTAAAGTGATAAAACACAAGCTTGACACCAAGTCAGCCAGCCAAGAAGGAGGCATTTGAGTAAATCAGAGAGTTGGTGACTACATGCAGCGGGAGCCCTGAGGGAACGGGGACAACCTGTTCATCTCAACAGCTGTCTGGATCAATACTCTGTAGCTCAACCACAGGGATCTGCGCTCACTCAGTGCACCTAAACCAAGAGTCAATTACACACCCAAGGTTGTGAAGGCCGTTTGAAGCCCTGAGGCTATACAAACTATGACTGTACAATGTCAACTGAACATGCAATGTGCAATATGAATGTTGAATTTTGCGGTGACAATATGTCAATGTCAATTTTATTTATATAGCACCATTTCCACAACACATGGTTGACCAATGTGCTTTACACAAAAACACACACCACAATTATACAGTAAAGAGAGATTGAAAATTAAAATTTAAAGAATTAAAAAGTACCATAGCCATTTAAAAATAAACTTGAAGAGATAAAGACTAAAAACTAAAAAAATAGAATCATGGTAAAACACAGTTCTTCAACCAGAAATAAAAGCTTTGTCAAACAGGTAGGTTTTTAATCTTGACTTAAAAGTGGACACAGAGGGAGCTAATCGGATGGAAGAGGGCAGCTCATTCCAAAGTCTTGGGGCAATAGATGAATATAACTTACAACTAACTAATTCAATTTCCACTTGGGCACAGTAACAGTCTAAAATACATAAAGAAATAGAAAACAGTGAACTAACTAGACTAAGTATAAGGACTATGGCCAACATCACAGACTGCTGGACAGGCTGCTGCAGCTGCAAACTGTGTCTCAGCTCCAAACTGAGTCAGCGCCATGATCAATACAGTTGTCCCAAAGACGTCGCTGTAGCTCCGCGGTTTATCGCACACCCACAGAGCGGCTTCCACGTCTCATCTGCTCTTCTTCACTTCCTACCACCTCCTTTCCGCATTTGTTCTCAGAACAGCCACAAATGCCCCTCCTCTCTACCAGACACCCCTTTAGTTCACTGGAAATGACATCACCCACACAAAGAGAATGAACAGGCAGAAACAGAAAGAGTGAGCATACAGTGAACACAGTGAAGTGCTCTGTTAAAGTGAGGGGCATTGCACCAGAGACGGAAGGCCACATCCCTGTTTTGCTGCCGTCAGATTTAATGAGACGCTGAGGTCATCACAAACTACTTTTATTCAGACTATTTACATCTGCTTTTAAACATTAGCATTCTCAACAGGTGCACTTTAAAGAAAAAAATGCAGCAAAGCCTTTCTAAATGTATTTGCTTTCACAGAAATTGCAGTAACTTTCTTTATGATTCCACAATTAATTGGTTCAACAAACCAATTAATTGTGGAATCACTTAACTCAATTTGTTAATAAATAAGAGCAGCATTACTAAGCTACTTCTTTTAGGGCCATTTAAATTAGGAAAACACTTTGTAGCTCTAACAGGCCTTGGGGACAGCTAAAGCAAACAGAGACAACAACTCTTGAACAAACCCTGGGAGAGTTCTCCACCAATCTCTGTGAAACCAAGAGGCCCACATGAATTGTCTTCATTAGGCAATAAGCAAATACAGGCACAGACACAAACTCCAGGGAAACATATGTAAAATGCTCCAATAAAATCTAGTACACAAGTTATATTGTTTTAAATTATGCCTCAACTCAAATGTGGGGTGTAGACTAGACAAAGGTAGAACCATAAGAGTCCAGCCTTGACCAGTCTAGGGGGGTTCCCCCAACAGAGCAGAAACCCACCCACAAGTGTTGTGACTCCACAACTTTATGGTCAACATCTGACTCCCCCCACCCAAGTTGCAGTATTGTCTTTACATGAGGTGGGGTTTCCCTGCCTGTCAGCACTATAGGTGGTGTGGCTGAACTCCACTTATGCTTAAAAGCTGACCTTTGTATGTGGCATGATTCAAAGGTAATCTTATCAGCAAGTATCAGAATGAATCACATTGTCACTTTTGTTTTGGTTTATGGGTTTAAACAGAAACAACAAAAGTACAAACATAAGGGGGGTTCAGAGTAAGCCGAGTGAGGATGGTAGAGACAGATTGTGTTGGTCATGAGACATATTGTGCTGGTTGTGGTTCAGTACAGGTGTGATGAGCACAGGACAGCTGGAGGGCCCCTCGACAGGCCCCCAACCACAGGACAGGATAAAAACAGGGTACAGCAGAGGCCGGTGTGAGGTCACTCACACAGCTGTCACGACCTGCTGAACTCATACAGTGAGGGCTGCTGAATGAAAGTGAGCTTTGTGCAAAGCCTGCATCTCTCAACTTGTTGATCTTGCTAAAATATGACAACAGACATTGTGTTGGCAGCAGGGGACTTAACATCACATTTAAAAGTGTAATTCGTAAACGCACCTATAGAAACTTGCACAGACCACTGACCTTAACCAGAACAATACAATAATTAATGATAATGCTGAATGTACAACTAAGTGAGTAATAATTTAATAATTTACATTAGGGCTGAAATGATTCATCGAATAAATCAAGAAATTTGATTAGAAATTTGATTTGATGCCTCAATTATTTTTTTATGTTGCCTCGATGAGTTGAGCACGCACTTCCATCCATGCATCGTTTGTATCTGCGTGCCCTGGTTGTATGAACAACTGCCAAATGCCTTTATTTTAAAAGGCATTTGAAATGCTTTAAAACATACAATGGTAAATTTCAATAATAATGAATGTGCAATATAATGCATCTATTAGACATAATTTTGGTTTATGTATGCATGTGTTTCTTATTTATTTAATAGCCTTTTAGTCTCAGGTATTTTTTTTTTTTGGCATTTATAATGTGCATTACAATGCTGATGGATTATGTTAATGTAAATATTATTTCAAACAGAAAATCTTATGTGTTATAACTGTTTATTTGAACATTGTTGCTGACTTTGAAACATAAAGTTACGCTATTTATTCGAATACTCGATTAATTAAACCAATAATGGATAGATCACTCGATTACTAAAATAAGCATTTAGCAGCACTAAAATTAGTACAGTACACAGTGCATGCAGCATTACATACAGAACTTTTATTGTCAAGGCTTTGTAACTTTCACTGCCTAACTTCCTGTTGATACCAACAAAAGGATGGCCCAAGAAAACATCACACTATACAAACTAAACTTCATATCTGCTGCTAGAGGCCAACCAGCTATTTACAGAGTAATAGCATTCTTTTTATCTCACTTAACAGATGACTCAGACCCAGTTTTACTGGCTGCATCAGGTATTGACCAAATTATAACCAAGGTACAATTTAACCTTTACCTCCTACAGTTGTCTGAGAAATAAAAAGTAGTAAAGGACTGCACAGCATGGCCAAGTATCACATCTATAAAGAAGAATGTACAGTTGAGCAACAATGCAAGTCCTAGATTATTGTGAGATGAACAATAAGTATAAAGAGGAAATGCAGAACTTCAACAGGAAATAGTCAAGTACAAAGTGAATTATTTATCGTGTTCATTGTAGTATTTTCTTTTCTGTTGGTTGGGCTTTTCTTTCTGGGTATTAACAAGAAGAACCAAGTTTTAAGCAAAATTTTTAGATTTGTGACTTTTCTAGGGCCTTACAAATTGTATTTTACATAACTAAGTTTCAATGACTTAGGCCCTTCATGTGTTTGTATTTTATTAGTGTAGGCAATTTATAATATACAACTATGTGAGCAAATTCTAAATCACATTTACAACCTTCAACAAATTGACAAACATGTTTCTTTTGCTCCAACACAGCCTATATTTGACACTATTCCAGCTTGGACAAACATGGCCTTTATGTCAATGACTTGCGAAGCCGACTGGCATCTACGGGTCATCGGTTAGGAGCAAATATCAGTGCACTGATGGATGTGCTGGATGCATGGGAACAAATGCTTGTGGACTGTGGCTAACAGAGCGTGGCTGCACAACAGATCCATACACAACAGCAAAACTCATTCACGTGAAAATCCCTTTACCATTCTATTACAAGTATGCAAATAGTTTGTAAACCAGAGAAGTAAATTTATAGAGGGGAAGTCCTGTTGAGTGAAATAAACTACACCTATGAGTCACAAGATCATCATAATAAAGTCAAGAGATCTCTTACTTAGATTGTCACGCTTCTTTGCCACAAAACCTTTAATGTGTAAAAATAATACCGAAACTGAATGGAGGTTAAAGCGAGGTATTGCAAACCTGGAATGCATCTGCTATTGCATGGGGAGGCACATAAATTTAATCCAGCCTAATCTGTTGTGACACACCTTACATTCTTAAGCGTATGTGCTCATATTGTTTGTCCCAATTTCCCCAAAGAACAAATAGATCACATCATTTTAATTATTTTATGTAATAATTATTAATAAAAAAATTGAGAGTGCTGAACAATGACAGCATCTTTTATATTTGATAAAATTTTACACACATAAAGCCAGACCTTCAATAAACTTAAAAAATGTTTTTGATTTTTTTAAATCATGAGGACAATGTTTTTCTGTCATAATTACACTAGCAGAAATTTGATTGACAGACACACATTTGCAAATGGCTCTCTAAACACAGCTCTCTACTAGGGCTGAACGATATATCGTTTTCGTATCTATATCTAGATATGAACTTTCAAGATATTACTATCGAAAAAAGATTTCCCCTCTCCGCGCTCGCCCTGCATACAACTCGGGCAGTCACAACAAACATTAGTTTTACGAGTGCCCTTGAATGCACCGCTAAAACCAGCCCGCACACAATACCAGGGATGTGGGAACTATATTGTGAGAGGGGAGGCGGCGTTTCCATGGTGACGCGTCATTGCTTGTCACGTGACACACCGCAGCAGCGCTGAATGAATGATGATCTGCTTTTATGTCATTTTTCCTTTTTTATTCAGAATATTCACAAATGTGTTAGCTATGGCATGAAATATCTGATATTCCAATTGTCAAATACATGCAAGTGGAAGTATATTGTTGTTTAAACACCTTTATAACAATCGCGTTAGATGAGCTGTATGCGCGATGGGCGCCGCCGTGTTAGTTTGTGCCGCAGACGCAGTTCAGAGAATCGGATCTGTTGGATTTACAACCTCTATGTTTACAACACGTGAATTCATCCACTTCTCCCGAAATACTTAAAAGTAAGTGGCCGGTGAACTGGGAATAGAATAGAGTAAACATTGAAGTTACTTACACAATGTGTATCTGATATGAATAAAACGTGTCGAATTATAATGGAAAGGATTATTATTACCTCTTCCATAGACATCAGTGTGTATTTTACAAACTCTAAATGTATTGTTTTTTTTAGTACTTATGTGAATTTATATGTTTGAAACCTAAAATAAACAGTATGTGGTTGAAAACACTGAAAAGTTGTGATATATGACAGCTCTGAGCGTGCCTGTCACTGGCTAAATTCAACATTTGAAGGACCCCCTTCTGTGGTGGAGATTAACTCACAAAGTCAACTTTCCCCGGCTCAGCAACATGGCAAGAAAATACTTGAGCATGCAGGCCACCAGCTCTCCCTCAGAGAGAATTTTTAGTGCATCAGGCAACATTGTGAGTTGTCAAAGATCCTGTCTGAAGCCAGACATGGTTAACAAGCTAGTGTTCCTGGCAAAGAATCTGTAGAAGTTCTGCTGCCTGTAACTACCTCTGTTCTGTTAGTAGCAAATGCATTTTCTGCATACAGTTATGTGATCTTTTGAAGAATATAAATGTTCTTGCACTTCAATGCACTTTCAATGTTCCACCAGCTGCTGCATGTTATTTATTGTTAAAGCAGAGCTGCAGTAAAAGTTTTGATTTGTAATTTATTTTTGGGTATTTTATGTTAATGTTGATGACTTGTTCTTAAAAATAAAACTATACTTTCCACATTTTTTGTATTATGATCTTTTTATTTTTCTGAGAAATGCTTGGAAAATAATAGTTTTCTAAGGGGCCATCCACACGGAGACACGAATCACTGTATACGTATACATTTTTTATCGTATTGGTGTTTCGTCCACACGGATCCGGCGTTTTGGGAGACTATTTTTTGAAACCGGGTTCTAAAGTGGATAAATCTGAAAACGACACCCTTGCGGTTTCGTGTGTACAGCCAATCCGTATATTTTGTGAAACGATGATGTCATCGCATCACGTGTCGGCCTCGTCACACGTAACAGCAACAACAATAATGGCGGACTACGTGATTGAGTTCGTGCTGCAGAAGCTACTAAGCCTACTAGCTTTATTACAGCAAAATCTATTGCTTCTATGCAACAATGTGGTGAGCAACAAGTGATAATGGACAACACCATACGCCACATGCTCTTAGATCCACCGCGAAAATAAATATTTAGGTCTTCGTCTTCTTCTGCAGCGCGCAAGGTTATGCGCATGCTCAAAGTCTTCTTCTCCGTGTATAGTGTATATCTGTGGCAAAATTACAGCGCCCCATACTGGTCTGGCATATATACTACATCGTTTTCAGCCGGTTTCAGTGGTTTCGTGTGTACGCAGATATTTCTTGAGACGACGCCGTGTTCACGGAATTTTTTTTTAGAAAGGGGAAAAAAAAGATCGGATAGGGGATGCACTGGCTTCGTGTGGACGTAGCCTAAGAAAATATCGTTCAGCCCTACTCTCTACTGAGCCTAATGGAGTGCTATACTCCTAAAAGAGGGCGTGGCTGTCAGCGCTCTGCATTGTGTGATGACATAAACATTGAAGAGTTCCTGCTTTGATGGCTCCACTGTTAAACTTTTCAGTAAACTAAACTCCGTCCAAAAGCCTTCTCTGTCCGCAGCGATCCCACAGCAACATTTCTGTCATTAAAATGTACAATAATAGCCAAAACCATTGTTAGTTAGACGATTTCTGGTAACAACACAAACTACTTCTAAGTTCTAACAAAGTTCACTTTTTGATGAACCAAGGTAAATTCCTACTAAATTAGCAGCATGTATTAACAAGTCCAGTTTACCATAATATGCTGCCTGCATTGGATGATTTAATGTGGGTCATAGGCTGATGGAGGGCACTGGAGGCACAAACAGGATTGGTTAATACAAACCAGGACTACACTAACAATTACTAGGCCTGGTGTATCTATGGACTGAGCCCTGAGCTCTAGGTCATTCAATTGTCCCATGTACAACAGATACACGATGCACATTGGGTACAAGCATTCACTCACCCGGACACACAAACATCAGCCCACAGTCAATCCCGCAAAGCTATTCAATCAGGTGCAAACGTTACAGAGGGGTAGGCTGTCAACAATTCACCAGTCACTAGAGCTGTAAACTTTAATGTGAAATAAAACCAAAAAAAAATAAGGAGACTTCTTACAAAAGATGGGAATCATCCAATTAAGCATTTTTATTTCTCAACAATAGTAAACATTACATATTAATCATTTTACACATTCAAACAGTCTGAAGGCTGAACCAACACACGTAAGGGTGTGTTCACACTTGTAGTCCGCTTCACTTAGTTGCACCAAAACAGAAAACAATCCATTTAGTTCAGTTCGTCAGCAAAAAGCCCTGGTCCACTGAGCGTTCACTTTAATATTTATATTAAAGTGAACGGATTTTAAACTGTGGACCAAATGGGGAACACTCTAGATGGTGCCGTTACTATTGCATTTTATCTTTTCAATGCTTCACATTTGATCTCTTCTCATTTTATTTAGTAGGACAATATTGTCCTCGGGAAAAACTAAGCATTACATGATGTTTTTGTCACCAATTTACAAAGCTCTTCCTGTTTGAGCTGGTCTATGGCGCGTGAGGTTTACACCTCTAACGATACCAGAGTTCAGTTGGAAGCGATCCGAGACCACCGATTTGAAGGGGTCTCGGCGAGTATGTTTGGTGCATTCACACTTATCCAAGCAAACCGCGCTAAACCGAGCAACCACACCAGAGTCTATTCGAAGACACACACCAAGTGTGAACGCACCCTTAGGTGTTGTATGTGCTTTTGCACTCACACCCAAAAAGGTACCCCTCCTGTTTCTTCCCCCCCGATACCAAGGCCAGCGGCTTGACTTTCTGTCCCTTGTCTCTTGATTCAGAGCCACTCCCTCCTTCTTAACCAAAGTCCACAGCAGCTGGACTCAGCCACTCTACCGTTTAACTCTGATCAGTGACACACCTAGAGCTGCACACTTGTCCAAAGCCACCAACAGTCTCAAAGCAGTGGGACTGTTCATGTGACCTTGTGCAAAATACATTTAGAATGAGTGCGCCTTTTAGCAAACTAAGTGTTGGCTGCTCGAGCAACACCTTGACTACAACCAATTGATTATAAATATAGCACTTGTCAGTATCTTGAACATCAAGCAGCCCTAGAACAGAGACTGTGACAGCTAAAATCTTTGTGACCTGCCAAGCAGATTTCAGAGCCGTCAGTAATACAGATGTTTGGTGAGAGGCTGGACAAACACACACAGTAAAGCACTTTAGATGCTACAAAACAGCCACAAGAGAGCAAATCACTCTGAAACCTAGTGAAAGACAAAGACATCCAGACACAAGGAGCATAAGCAGCAGTATTCTTATGAGTAAATAGCCTTAAGCAGAGATGAGTGGTGCCACTCTCCTCATGTAGAGTGTTGCACAAAGCTCATGTTGTCTGAGCAGCAGACTGCTTGTTATCCTCTTGACGTTTTGTGCACAACCACTACACTCAAAAACACTTGATGGGCAGCTGCCAAATGAATAAATAAATCAGATTTAAAAAACAATAAACCAATGTTCAAATGCACAGATAGTGGAAAATTGTTCTTTACAGATTTTTTAATTAGAAAAATAGTTTTAAATATGAACAACTGATTTATCCGGTATAACATGCGGGGCTATGGTTTATGCTAGCACAATAAATTGCTTTGCATTTTTCCATTTAATATTATATGGTGTAATTTCATAAAAGACACAAACATTTATTTTATTTTATTTGTTCAACAATGTTCCCCATAACCCAATGTATTAAGGCAGAGAATGAAGTTGGACAGAACTTAATTTAGAAGTTTATCGACTTATCAGGATTACTTAGGATCAAGACTCCATAATCAGTCTTCAAATGAAATCTACCAGACTGCATCTGTAAAAAGCCCATAAAATGTAGGAGGCTTCAATTCGTTTCTTTTTATAGCACACATTCTTCTAAATAAAGTTGTACTGGAGCAGACAAAGCCTAGTCTAAATACAGGTACACCATGAGCCAGTATCCAAAATCACCCTCATGTGTGTCAGCATTACATTAGAAACATCTGCAACAGAGTCTGCAGATGCACACTTTTGCCACGACAACAATGACTTATTTGCAGGCAAAGTCAACGTCTTTCTCTGTTCCTGATTTAGACTGGTGTCGGAAACTGGCACCAGCTGTGGGACATCCCCCTAATTGCTGGCCAACTCACTGACCCAACCCTACCACCAAGGGTCTGGATGGTTGCTCACATACACTTGATAAAAAACACTTCTCTGGTTTTTCAAACAAACATTCTACCACGCTTTGACTCAATCCCAAGGCCACTAATTTAGCTATTCAGCCTATGATACTGTGTCGAGTGTCACTTCTACTAAGATTTGTTTAGTAAGCACAAGAAACCTCTGTGTAATTTGCTGGATTCCAAAGCAATTAGATGGCATTACAGAAAAAAGAGGCAAAGGCAACACTAAATAAGAAGCTATGATTGTTATTTTACACTCACAACAGGTATAATTTTCTCTTTTGTACCTCCACCATCAAACTCCTTTCACTGCTGGTTTACACTAGGGCATTAATTGGGCATCTTCCTCCTGCGTTATTCTTGTGATGGTTCTGTGTTTGAAAAGACTTCCTCCCATTGGTTCATATAAAAATAAACAACATACAAACAATTTAATTAACTTTAATAATTTGTTATTTTTGCTGTCCAGATCACCAAGTCCAAGGCTATTGGTCATTATTACACGCTCTTAAGCCATTGACACACAGTGTATTGCACATTCATCTACGTAGACTAGCATCTTTTCAACAACAACACAGTACTGAGAAAACCTTAATGTGATCAGATCTCAGGAGCACATAAATAACAGACAATGTCTAACGTATCTATTCAAAGAGAATGTGCAACTTCAAGGAGGAAAATCAATTGTAGCCATACTAGAGTCAGGTTACGGTCACTGGTAGCAAATATAGCAGAGTCTAAACTGAGACATCCTGATACAGTAAAGTTCAGCCCTGAAAGCCTTTTGCCACTTCTCATTTTTAATAAAAGTAGGTAACAGCTGGGGAGCCTGGTAAGGTCAGGATTCACACAGCCATACAGACTGCTGTGTGGAAATGCACAGATTTATTAGACAAAGTGTAGCACAGACTGTTTGTTTTCACAACAAGGTATTATGGCACCCAATGCAGTGTAATTACACAATGATGGACTCAGCTGCCCTAATTATGGAGCGCCTATGTGCTATTGGCTCACCAGGGTGGATTATCTCTTACATCTTAATAGCAAAAGCACAATCTCTCTACGAACATTAATAAATCAAACAATGTTAACCTCGACACAAAGGTCAAAGGACAATCTGAGCTGTAACTGTGAACTGACATCAGGATACATTGACCTCAGGATTTCAGCCCTGCAGTAAAACCAGTAGCTCTGACTTTTTGTATTGTGTAACCTTGGATTATAGCCTCAGCAGTAGGCACCCAGATCCTCACCTGAGGTGCAGAGTTTAAAGAAGCACTTAGAAATGCAGCATGATGTGGCCTTCCCAAGCATCCACCTCAAGGTTGGGTCCACCCAAGACTTTGCAGAGCAAATTAGCACCCTCCATAAAGCCACACGACACAAAAAGCACAACAAGGAATGTCCCCTGCATCTCATTTGGCCAGAAATCCCATTTTACATGAAAGCTCCCAAACTGCCAACAGCCTACAATGGCAGGGTTAAATAAAGCACAAACGGAAAAAGACAATGTCAGTGTGCATTTTTTTTAACGCTAATGTGCTTTTTGGAAAAACTGAGAGGGAAGGTTAACCGATCATTCAGAGTCATAAGATAACACAAATAAGCCGCAATAGAGCTGCACCATTTTAAATAATTAACTAACAATGAGCTCAGACACGTCGATTGTAAATTTAGGAGAAAACTATATGTTTATTTTTATTTTTTTATAATTTGTACGGTCTTGTGATGCCTTTACCTGAATCCTCGTCAGGATCCCCCTGAAGAGAGGAGTCCGAGTCCTTGGAGGAGGCATGGCTCCTCCCGTTTGTATTACCCATCCAAAAGTCCTGTCTCAGCAGCTACTGGGTCAGAAATGATACTGACGCTTGCACTAGTAATGACTGTCTTGCATTTTCCCAACTTCACAACTTGCATCACACAACAGAACTCCTGAGAGTTAGCCACATGGCCCTGGAGAAGCCCCAAGCCACAATTCTGTATGGACAACTATACTGTAGCAGTCCCATGGAAGAGAGGTAGACACCTGCATGTACAGCAACACAGGGTGAGATTGCCTTCCTTCAAGAAGTAGACCTCAGACCATCAGGAGTTTTGACCTCAATAAATAGACTATAATGCTATTTGTTAGTTAATGCTGGTTTGACCAGCATTGAAAATATTACAGTTTCACAATTTGGTCGCTGCTGCAGACACTGCCATCCATTGCTCAGCTAGGATCCATCCATCATCAAATATAATCCATGTCTCTCTAATTCACTCTCTGTACAAAACTAAATTCCCATCGTTGCTCTACTTTTCTCCACCCTTTTTCGTTCTCCCTAAGCTCTGTTCCCTCCCTCCTTTTGCTCTTCCATACACAGCACACACGCACAAAATAATTACTACACAGCTAAACCTACATGGGAATGGCAAGCTTCTCATTCTGTGGCAGAGGGACGATGAAATGCTTGATGCCATCAAACCTCAAAATTGCAGCATGTCAAACCAAGACCCATAGCTTGCCTTTTGCCCCAGTGGGATCACTCGGCAGTAATGTGTGCAAATCTAATTGCTTAGGGAACTCTTTTGTAATCAACAACTTCTTTAGCTCTTGCTCAGAGTTTTGGTGACTAAAGTATGTGAGCTTGCTATTTCTGTACATCAGACAAGTAGATATTTTGGTCTAAAGCAACACAGTAACTAGACGCTAAATCCAAAACCAAAACGACCCGCACTCAAGTGTTAAGTCTTGACATGTCAGAGTAAACTCTTTGCGTTAAACCCTTTCAAAGGAAAACCAAAAGATATACATTCTTACAGACTGTGGAGAGGGGGCAGGGAGTCTAAAATAAGGAACTGATGGATTCAAACAGCAGTTCCGCTATGACTGGTTAATGCCTTTAACTGTCCAGTAAGAGAGTCGTCCACAGTTAATTATAAAACAGTGCTACTCCCACAGCTTTGAAACAACCAACAACATGCCAAAAATGTTGTATCGCTGTCAAGTGGAGGGGAAAAAAAAAAAACTAATTTGGCAGCCTGTTCACTAGAACAGAAAGTTCAGATCATTTTCCTGTATGCTGCTTTTCCAGTAACACAGGCATTAGTTAAATAAGTGTGTTTTAAGACATACTTCCCTAATTAAAATGTGACCTGGTGATAATATTTTCATAGTTGCTTGATAAATGTTGGCTGGAATTAGGATGAGCTGATAAAGTCTGTTTTTAAATAATGAACAAGTGTCCTAAATGTGTGTTGAAACTACCTATAACAAGAGAAATGAGTCTAGTTTAATAAGTTCTGAGAAATAAAAGCCACACTGCAGCCTTCTTTGGACCTCCATTCCGGTCACTGTCTGTGAAGAAGATAATGAAATGCTTTTGTTAACACCAAGACAGAGACTGTTAATAGGTCACAGATTGTACTGCCTGAGTGATGAAGTAATGTGGGAGTTGGTACAAAGAAAATGGGGTACAGTGTTAAATGATACACAAAATACATTGACAATTTCAAATAGGGATCACTGGAAAAGTTTAGTCCAATCATGCTGCGCCCATTGTGATTACCATAAACTGTTCCTGTACGTTTTGTGTTCAGGCTTGGTGTCTGTATGTCATCCAGAGACACATCAGAAATCGAGTAGATTGAAAGCGAAAAACAGGCCAATCAATGACCCAGTAAATACTGAATGAGGAAACTTGGGAGAACTGGACAAATCTAGAGAACACACTGCAAATAGCACACAGTAGGTGCAGCGACGTTTTGAATCAGCTGTGACCATATGTAGTCATCGGTCTGCAGGACACGGGAGGAATCGGAAACTTTTACGCTTCTGAGGAATGGCCGTGCGAGCAGATGACACTCCCTCCATGCTACTTACTGGAGGTTGTGTGTCCACTTATTGCAAACATCACAACCTAACTGTGTGCGGAGAAAAGCTGTAGACAACTGGTGGGGAAGGATGCAAGTGAAGCAGACCTGACGGGTATAAAGTTACCTTCCAAAAGCATACCCACGGATCACACTGTTTACTCTCGTACGCCCTAAGGGCTGCACAGATTTGACCTGCCATTAACAGAAATTATGGACAGTGGTAGCCAGTACTTCAGTACAAGCAAACCAAAAATGCCACGTGAACATTGAGAAATTTAACAAGTACCGTTCTGGGCCTGAACGCATCACTATTCCTTTGTACGAGGTAACAAAGCTAGTGCTAGCCACTGAAAGACTAGCCTTTCAGCTGTCGCTAGCGACTACAACCATCTCCGATTTATCTTACAGGCATATGTGAAACAAACTGCTATAGCCCCTACACACACACACTTACTCCACCTTAATGTACCAACCTCTCTTCTATGTTTCCTTCAGTCAAATTAGGACATTGATGTCTACATTCGGCGACGTTTTTCGGAAATCAAAATTCAGCTTTATTTACTATGGCATAGCTGAGAGTGGCGGTGAAACGCCGGTGAAATGCCACAACGACATGGTAGCAAAACGAAATGGTGATGTATGTGGTCGTTAGCAGACTACAGGGCTTATATTAGAGAAATCCTAAAACGTCAAATGTTTGCAGGCCACGTTATTTACTATCTTTATACAACAGACTCAAACTGTAAGGAAAAGGCACAATGCTAGTGCCAGCTAGACTGTTACGCTTTATTTGAACTGGATCAGCGAGAAGAGCATAACCCACAAGGCCCAATTAAACACCATTTACAATACTTGCATTTGAACAGAGCAGCAATTACGAATGTTTCTTTTTGTGGATACATCATTTTGTCTAATCGTCTCGAGTCCAAGAATCCCGTTATACACGGCATCCAGAGGTGCAGCGGTGTGCTTGTTTAGCTGGACGGGACTTACCTTGCTTGCTCTCTATTTTCCCCGACATTTTCGTAGCCAGCAGCTGTGATCCCACTCGCAATTCAACAAAACGCTAGCTGCAGACGAGTCTCGCCGTACGTCTCCTCTTATTATTCTCTCATTTTCGATATGCTGTTGTGTCCATGAGATAAATTAGCCCGGGTAAATATACAGTATCTACACAAGACACACATTGGTATGGTCAAAAGCAGTCTCAGTTCGTCTCTGGGCAATTTTCACTGAATCCACTCACACGTCGTTTATGTCTTGAACCTACACTTGAGCGGAAAGCGCACGTTCAGTTTAACAGCGCCCCCCAGCGTTAGGAATGAGGTACACAGATCTGTCAACAGGAGGATGGGCGTGTTTCCTAATCAATTCAGATAGGTGTGGACTGACAGTAGTAAGCTGTACTATTGTTGGATTCTTGTATATGTGCCTACATTCAAACTCTTCTTTTTAAGGGTACAAATGATGCATAATCAAAAATAAATAATGTGAGACAATTATTAGGGCTTTTTTGGGACGTTGAGTCAATCAATTAATTAAATTGGCGATTGTATATTTATGATTATTTTAACACTAACAAGTTCGTAGATCAAACATCAGTATGTAGGCCTAACTAGTTGACCAATCGTGCTAACTACACTATTGAGTATTGTCTTTTTATGCATGTTCTAAAAGATTAGAAAAGACTGCATTAGTTTACGACTAAAGGGCAGGCACTTAATGTAAAAGGGTCTTATTTGCACACTTAAATAACGTACTGTGTGAGTTTGTAGCCTTAAATGAGGACATAGAGCCCCCTGTTGGGCACACTAAATCCGTGATGAAGCAGATGTTAGGAGTACCTCTGCTAGTCCTCTTCCTCTCACCTCGCCTTATTAGGATTAGCCATAATATCAAAGAATGTAAAAAGTGTGTGTCTTCAGTTTTAATCCTGCTTTCAGTAAAGTGCTACGCATGGCTTTTGCTCCAAAAATCCAAGTGCATTATTCTGTCCATTAAAAACCAACAATAAACGTTATGTCTCTGGTATATTAAGAAGCCAATATGCCCTATCATCTTTTTATGAATAATTTATCTGACTGACAGAATGATCTACATTCTCTGAGTGATCTGGGTCAGCATAAACGCTTGCAACGCATTCATGAAAGCACTTGTAAAAACTGCAACAAGCAGCTCTTTATAAATGGTTCGAGCATTTTATTGTTGTTTTGTGTTACCTCAGATATCAAACTACTTTCAGAATCAGAGGTTTATATTTGCATTTGCTGTCATTATGCTCTCACCCTCTTTTCTTTGCTCTCATAGCAGAAGCCCCACCCATACAGTGCAAAGTATGTTTGTGCACTTGTAGGCGTGTGTGGTTGTGGGTGCATGGCGGTGAGGCAGGACTGAAATAACTTCCCCGAGGCTATGATAAAGTTTTAGAAGGAAGACAATCAACTACTGAATTACTAGACTTGTCAGGGCAGAATAGACGTAGTCAACAGCACAACCATGTGTAAAGGGTTGGTTTCACTGCTTTGACCTTTGTTGACAGTCTACATTCAGCCTGTCAGCAGTGTAATTTAAATCAGATAATCCAAAGGTCTTTTACACATTTTAGCTTCGAGTTGTAGCTTTTTAAGGCAGCTCAACCATCCGTAAGTGAAAATGTGTTACATCTTACAAAATCTATCCAATGTATTCCAATTTCAGCTGCAAATGGTTTTATATTTATATATATTTATCTTATATATTTATTTTTTCTATTTTTTTTTTACAAAATTATATTCTTATTTGCTTCTCTTAACTAGCATACAGCTGTTCAAACTAGGCTGTCATTCTAATACACACCACAAAGTGGCGCTCATAGACTGTTTGGAATTTAGGAACATCCCAAACTCGTGTCTCTTCACAATGTTTTCATAGGCAAGTGGAGGCAGTTCTGATGAAATTAAGTTTAGGAGAGATTTGTCTAAAATAACAGGATATGTCATTAAAATGATGAAATTCCTGAAACCCCCTAAAACATTTTTTTTTAAATGACATGATAATAATAAGGTCAAAGTCACTGCACAGCTCATACACTCACACAGCAACTTTATGTTGTTCCTGTATCCTTGTGATTATATTAATGCTAAATTGAACTTTACTGAACCAGCTGACAGGTATCACTCAATCATAATAATCAAATCTTCCTACAGAAAAATAAAAAAAACATAATGAGTGTTGTAGGTTTAAACTATAGTTCACATTGAACTGAAATAACATCAGGCATAGACAGGGCTAAGTGAGATGGTTTTGCAAGCTGAGGGTTGTCACTCAGAGCTAAAGAATAACACTGTTTGATCTCTTCAATGGTTGGTGTGTGATGTTGAGCTCAAACACAGTTTAAGGCTCTGTTAACCTTGGGCAGCGGTCAAGCCCTTCTGTCTGTCTTACATCTGAGAAAAGGAGGCAAAAGGAGGGGATCAGAGAGACTTAATTCACTGAATACATTTAACTGAGAAATGAGGGGACAACATCTCCACAACATATATCTATCCTTAATCACTTAAAGTTTTATACGGACATTTTCAAGAATACCTTTCATAATTATGAAAGCAACATCTTAAAACAATATTAAAACAATCTGGAACTTTATGAATGACAGTATATAGTATATAATATAGGGCACACACAAAGTCAAACTGTCGGCACATATTTGAGAATGCATGCACAGTCAGACACGTAGGAATTATTTATGTGCTGAGATAGCCATTGTTGCTCTTCGGAGTGCAACAGGGTGGCAGTCTAGGCTTTTTGCTGCCTACCTTTCAAGATCATTCTGTCCTCTCACCATGACAGTGAAGGGCTAACTTCCCTTACTCTGCCTCTCTCTCTTTTCCCTTTATTTGTCAAATTATTTGTACTTTTAAAGACAGGGTCAAGCCTCTTTATGGTGTGGCCCGCCGATGTAGTGTACTGCAGTCTTTCCGGTGCTCCTAATTGACATTTACCTCCAAGGCAGCGGTAAAGAATGCCAAAGAGCATTAACAGAGACTGGCTTCAGGGGTGCAGAGTGAAGCCGGGCACTCCTTATATTGTCCCTTTACTTTTATAGGCCACTGGGGTCCCTGGGGCCTGCAGATGACCTCGGCCTCAGTGGTAAGCGCACAACTCCGGGTGTGAAAACACAAAGAGGCCGAACCTGTGATGTGGCGACAGAGAACAATTACAGTTCTTCAGATTATCGTTTTAAGGATTAACCTTAGCGTCCCCCAGTTTTCCCTTTAGAGGGCTAAATGTCAGTGCACATCCCTTCTTTTATTCTTCTCAGTAGGTCGGAGGCATTTAGGAGCCCTGGGGCCCTGCTTGAGAATAAGGTTTACAGATTCAGGTTTTAGGTAGTCACTCAGAAATTTCATTTGGTTTAACGCCTACTTAAAAAATAACTCATCACATAACTGCATTTCTGTGCAAATACTTTCTAGTTCCTCTTGTAGGTGTTATTAGCAAAAGTGGAAACAGACCAGGATGTGTCACTGTCTATTCACACTAGTTCATCCCAGCTTCGACAGGAGCATGTTATTATGAACTAGGTGCGGAGTGAGACAGTCTGGTCCGTGGGTGTCGCAGCTAATACATGCCAGCTCCTGAGTGATGAAGGTTAGTTTACTGCCTGCCGAAAAGTCTTCCAACGCACAATCCACACAGGGGTCATCTGAACAGTCAATAAGGGTGTGAGTAATAGAATCTGGATTAAACAAGACAATATTTGTAATAATATAGAATAAGAGTTTTAGAGTATCAAGTCTTTTTTTTTTTTTACAATGTAACTGTGCAGTAGATGTGTTCATTCATAAAAACATGAGGTCTTACAATGACAATAAAAGTAGGACTTTAAAAATGTGATTCTCACTCTGGGGCATCCTGAGAGGAAGGCTGTGCCCCAGATTCATTCCACAAGTGATTTCTTTAAAACATGCTGCGTGTTTATGTAAAACAAACAAAAGTGGAAAGAAAGTTATTTTAACAAAGTCAGTTTGCGAACATAAATAAATTGATTGTTAGGTTTTGTGTTGCTGGATGTGATTTGAATTTGTGCATGCAGTATATGCTGCTCACAGCTGGAAAGTTCCTGTTCATTTTGTGGGATATCATCAGTTTAAACCCTGAATAAAAGTAATATTGTATTATTGTACCTTATTTATTTTCAGCTGTATTGGTGCTTTCTTCTTTCCCACTGAGCAGTTTTCATTAACCATCATCATTTCTCAGCTGAGGATTCATATAGAAACAGCATAGGAAGTAATTGTTTAAAACTGGGTTGAAACAAACAAACAAGTTGTTTGACCAAATTAAAAGCTTTATAAATGGGTTGTGGGAACTTATGGCACACAGGAGTAACTAATAAGAGGCCTACATGGGCATTTCACCTTCCCCACAACCTGAAATAGTAATGAAGTAACTAACCACAGTATTGCTGTGCCACTATGTCACCCAAAATTCATTTTTAAAATACAGTTAAAACAAAAATGTTGCTTCATAAAATAGACTTTGTTACTAGTTCACTCAAGTTTACTGAAAATGGCGAATTATCAAAAGTAGTATCAATTAAGTAAGAGGGAGTGAAGTAGAGGTTATAGCTCCACTCTTCTCCCAAACATACAACCTTACTGGGTTTTTCTGGAGCAGTGTCTCCCCCACACACACACACACACACGCACACACACATTCGCACGCACACAGGCATACACACACACACACACACACACACACACACACACACACACACACACACACACACAGACACGCACGCACGCACACATTCGCACGCACGCAGGCACACACACACACACACACACACACACACACACACACACACACACACACACACACACACACACACGCACACACACACACAGACACGCACGCACGCACAGTGACTACCCATTATTAATGTAGCCCTGTCCTACTTACCCCCACACATATTGGCCTGTTGCTTGTATTGTACTGCTAATCTATTCACATCTGAACATTTTGTCTGTTTACTTACACACATTTCTTTTCTATAGCAAGAAGGACTGCTTTCTCTTCACATTTTTTGGTTTCTGAAGGAAAGTTTGATCACAGAACTAACACAAATACAAAAATAAATATCTACTGTGTGACTTTCTGGAAAAACAAACTGTATAAATTGAGGGAACGCAAACTAGGAGAATAAGATTAAAAACTGAGGATTGAGGGCAACCTTATTGATTAAGGTTACCTCCCTTTTGACCTCTGGATCATCCTTATCAGTAGCTGTTTAACTTTGCTGTATGACCACATTGACCTCATGCATGAAACAATCTCAATACTGTTAAATTTGTAGAGTAGATGGGTATTGTAGATCTGGAACTTCTGCAAAACACATTACAAAAGGGAGTAGCTAAGACAAGTCTAACAAAATAAAAGTGCCTGTCAATCAAGTTTTCACATCTACAGTATCAGTTTTTAATAGATCAGAAACATAATAATTACTCAACAAACCCCCCTTGTACAATCATTACTAAAGGAGAACAACACCTCCAACACTTGCCCTAGACAAACCTCTGTCATACTCAAGCCTTTCTTATGGAACCCCTTAAAAGGGCCTTGAGGTAGGGCACCACCATACAGAAATATACCTCCGTCCACCAGAAGGCAGTCTCCAAAAGCAGTATCGTATAAAGAGAAATCCAATGGCAACTTTACAAGTGTAAAAATTATGTGTACAGCCTGGAACAAAAGATTACGGAAGCGTAGTACTGTTTTTGTTTTTCTGCAATTTTTTTTTTTTGGGAATTGTTTTTCTGACTTAATTATCACGTTCGTGATACTATCATGTTATTTCATGATAATTTTCACGATATTTCGTAATTATAATATTACGAAAATAACATGATAACTAAGTCAGAAAAACATTTCCCCCCCAAAAAGTCAGAAAAACTATATATATTAAAAAAAAAAGTCAGAAAAACAGCATTGACAGTACTACGCTTTCGTAAAAGATGACTCTGGTCTCTAGATTTATTTTTTTACTACCTGACATCTCTGGTAGAGAGATTACAGATAGCATAAACGGACGTTTATGCTATCTGTAAACTATTGTTTTACTATGCAGTAAAAGCCAAAAAGCCCGTATGTATCCGTCATTTTATTGCCCTGTAGTGAGGGCAATATTGGTGAAGGTGGGAGCAGTGAGCTCTCGACATTCATGTTTATTTACAATCTATGGTACTACAGGCTTCACACCAGAACCAATGAGATTACTGCAAATGCATACATACTAGTGATAGTGTTTCTGAATGGAAGTTACCTCTATTTATGTCTTGGGAGGTTTTTATATAGGTTTTTAAATACCTCTATGAATAATGAGTGTAAGTTGAAGTGCAACAGAAGGATAAATTTACCAGAACAAAAAGAAAGAGCCATCTCTCATTATTTCTTAGTTCATTAAACCCTGAACACCAGACAAGAAGAGGTAACAGCACATCAAGTTCCACACAGTTCCAAGGGAGCTGTGTTCAGCTTTTCACAAGTGGGTCATGTATAATGTGCCCAGTGGTCACTACAGTGCTGTGTTGTCAGTCACATCATCCTTTAAGGCTCATCCATGCTTACTCGTGTTCTGAAATGGATATCTTGGGAAATGTACGTTTTTATTGTAATAAATATCTTATATTCTTGAGTTTACTCATTTATATTCTGTGTGATAAAAAATGACATTCAGCTAGGCAAAATAATGTATAAATACAGCTTGTAAAAATGCATTTGACAAACCTTAAAGTCAATATCAGATTGAAACAAACCTGTCCATTATAAGAAATGTTGCCTTATAAAAAATCTATTAGATCTTAATCCAATTTCTCAAGATTAAAGCCACAGATATGTTGACATTTCATGCTTGTGCAGAATTTCAGTTCTCTAATTTGAGTTATGTCTAATACAAGTTTCTGCTGCAAATGTCTGCTTGCACTGAAACTGTGACTTGTCCAACAGTTGATGGATGTTTACAGAGGAAAGCTGTTAAATCTGGATGCAGATCACCTTAAGTAAGACCAAAATAGCTGTATGGGTAATAAATAGATGGAAATTTCCCAGAGTGTCCAGTTCAGAGGCCTGCTGCCCTACTCTTTGATCTTTGGTTCTAATGAGCTTTCAGAACAGAGCCAGATAAGAGAAGACGGGCATTTTCAAATGGAGCCTTCATTCTGGGGGAACCCTGGAGTAAGAACCGCTATGAGCAGGCCTAAGATGTTGCCTCAACTGACATTAGTATTCCCTTAAGTATCCCCAGCTACATTAGTAAAACCTGCCCACCCAACTCTTCTGCACAAGGTCACTTTCATCATTATGAGCTAAGTTACAGTCACAGAGGCCTCATTGGAATTGATACCATACATTTGTTTGTCATACAAAAAGTATTTCATATTGTAAACAGATAGCTTAATAATTTCCTTTGTAGAGATGGCAGCTCTCCGCCCACCCTCGGGTGAATCTCGTAGTTGGATTTGTTCAGAAAGATTAAGTACTAAACCACCAGTGGGCTGAGACATTGCCAGGGGAAAAAATATTAGTTAAATTGCAAAGTGCTTGTGTACAGCACATTCAGTTAAAAGCAAAATCCTTATGTGAGAATATGCAGCTGGATATGCAATCAAAAAGAATATTTAATGTCTTCGCCTTCCTTTGAATTCAGCACTGCTACGCTCATGATCTCCTTTTACTAGTGACAGGCATGCATTTGCTTTGCTTTAGCCTCACACATGATCGAAAACCTTTACATCATATTAACGTCCATACTGTAATAGAGCAGCATACGTGCAAGAAGGGCAACACAAGCAGATATCCCAGCAAGCATACAATTGACTAATCACACACATATGTAAATTTAAGTTTATTTAAGTTCCCTGTTAAAAAAAGAGACAGGTTATCTTTTTGAAAACTTTTGGGAACCAGTAATCTCTCTGTATGCGACTCATTGAAAGTTCTTAATGATAGCCAAAGCCTCTGAAAGGCTACCGAAGCAGCAGGACATCAAAGAGTGGTTGACAGACAGATTCTAAGTTGCATGCTAAAAGCCCATTCCTCTTAAAAATGAAAAATAAAACTGACACATATTTTACCTATATCCACCAAAAAAGATCCCATCACCCTCTGTGGCAGTGAAGCACTAGCCCCACCTGGAGACATACCCTTTGCTACATCTTTCTTCAAATGTTTTTTTCTTTCCTACCCTCTTCAAACAGTTCGTGCTCAAGCATAGCAAGGCATGTTTTTGCATCATTAGGGCTGGTGGGTGTATTTGGAGACAGACTAATGACAGCTCAGCTTTCTGCCTCTAACGAGAGCCATTGCTCATTTACCCAACCAGAGACATGGATAGGTAGTGGAAAGGGGGCTAGCCTTATCAAATATTCCCCCATACAAGCCAAATACTATGACATCAGTCTTAAGTCTTTTAAATTACTATCACAGATTTGGTGTGACAACTGTTAGGCAAGTTAATGTGGTGTTTTCATAACATTAAATCAATAGGACTTCACTTGTAGACAATGTTTATGCAGTGACGAGCTGAATTTATTGGCGTCAAGGTTTAAAAAAACGTGAGTTGCCATCATGATCTTTTGAAATCTTTGTGTTCTCTCAATTTATGACTCCCCAATACTCTCTATCCAAATTCCTACAAACTTCCCACACCAAGGCAAGCCCACTTCATAGGTGCATCCATACGCACTACAGCCAGACATACTGTACGCTTGGTTGTTTGTAAGTCTTTCAGCTGCGCCCTTGGGTCAAATCCTAATTTGGAAATAGACACTACAAACTTGAATGCAGTGACCTGCCCTGTTATAATATTAACAACCAAATGTAGTGGTTCTATTTTGTGCTTCTCTAGTTGGAATCACAGCATGTTGACCACACTTCATTAAGTCTCCTAAAACCTTGCGTCTGCTGCAACCTGGGGCAATACAGATTAGACTGAAATATGGATTGATCTCTGCTCCCTTGCTCTCCCACCTCTACTCTCGACTGTGTTTGTGCATGTACACATTGTGTGCTGCAGAATTATTTGTGTATAATTTGTAAGCTGCCTGGAAATACACAGCTTGTTTCTGTGACCACCCCTCCAACCTTAGTTTTCAGTTTACACCCCCTCCCCTTTTTATTATGGTTCTTTTTGTGAGATTAATTCCTCTCTTCCCGTCTATGGGCTGTCACCTCAGTGTATGGAGTCATTTTTTAAAAGGCCGCCTTTTTCCAAGAGATGTGAGACTGATTGAGTTGTGGCCTTTTTCTGAGTGGGTAAAGAGCAGGATTAATGTGTAACTATTGAAACCAACATGATGGAAAAATAGAAAAAAAGGCCCACTGAGGAATGTTGAATAACAGGTTGGTGTACAAAGGTTGGTCTAATTTCATGCAAATGAAGCCATTGCCTAATTTATGAAACATATGTTAAAAGTTCACTAATGTTGTATATATTTATATATTCTTATTTTTTTAATTTGGAATCAAAACGGTTTTTATATAAAGAAAAATAACAAGAAAGGATTTTCCAATTCCAGTTATTTCAAGAAAAGGTTACAACAAAGGCATCTAGATGTAGTCCTTTGTTGAAACCTTTTCTTCCCCTGGAGGACCGAGAACATCTACAGTCCTGTCATTATCATTTGTCATAATCTGACTTAAGCCATTAAATATATTTTTGGGGGGCTTTGCTGCAATGATGCTTTACAGCTGTGCAAAGAGCGGCAGACTCGGGACAACATGTCTGAAACAAGATATAAACCGTGTCTGAGTCAGCATTATGTGGAGGACACACTGTTGAATCCCAGCAATGGCCCAACACAGCCAATGTGGAATTAACATATACTATGTTTATGAGTTAACAGAGAATGCGGAAATATCACATGCCCTTTGCTGCTCTGTGTTATGGTGGCCCAGTGAGGACAATTACCAGCCAGCTCCACACTAGCTACTCCTCAGAGTAGACTCATGAATATATTTATCAGTAAAGTTATGCAGTCATTGAGGAGGGAATGGACTGAATAAAAGTGCCATGGGATTGGCCAGGCTGGCCAGGTGCAGTCAGGCACCACCTACCCGTTCCCAAGTGTTTGTGCAATCAACACGCACTCCAGGCCAGGGCAAATGAAGTGTTGTCACAAGGTACTATGTGGTATTAACTCTATTTCCACGTGTGTAAGCAATTAAGTAAGCAGCTGCACAATTCATTCAGGAGCCGAGTGGCTGCCAAAAACACATCTGCATTCACAAAGTCGTTCTCAAGAGCCAATGTTCTCAACACGAGGAGTGAATCAGTGGTTGGGCCTGCACTTTCTCATGAACTCCTCCCAACACTCTCTGCCTGCTCCCTGTGTTCCTCTGCTTTAGCTTTTCCGTGGCCACTCAGAACTGAATAGCTGATTAAGCACACATTGATTAGAACAGACTCATTAGCATCCTGTTTGCGTTGACCTCCCTCATTTCAAAGAAGCATAGACACCCATACCCAGGCAAACACGCACACAGCTCTCATTCAAATGGATTAACAAGCACAATATTTCTGCCAGGGACAGGAAATCACTGAACACTTGTCAGGAAACCTGCGATCAACAGATTTCACATCACTGACCTCCTCTTGCTGCATGCGCCCCGACCTTCCCTCACTACCTCCCCATCTCTACCTCGTCTGTGAGCCTTTCTTTGCATCCTGCAGCAGATTTTCTGTAGGCAATTCTTTACATATTCAATCAGGCAGATGTGGAGACCTCTTCATAAACTGTGGTGTAATATTTTATATGTCATGTGTTTTAAACTATGTAGACCCAGTTAGTTATTCATTTAAACATTTAATATAAAAGACAAATTCTAATGTCAGACACACACACAGGAAGGGCCAGATAAAAACGCAGGTGTCTGCGGGAGGAGACAGAGCCGGGCAAGGAGTAGCTCAAGGCCAGGCCGAAATGACATCAGGCCGGAGCCTTGCACAATGATATCAGTAAAGTTATTACTTTACTGATATCAAACCTGTATAAAAGCCTATGTCTACTGTTCAAATGTTAGTAGAGCTGGGGTAGTCTACTCGGGTCATTATTGTGTTGGCTGTGAAACAATAAAGACTCTATGGCATGGAAATCTGGTGTGCGTTCACAACTTATTCCACACAAATAGTGCCAAAGACTGAGGGGTCAGTTTTTGCCACTACAATTGGCGAGCCAGCCAGGAGAGGACCTGTGGGAAGAGTGACTTTCTTTCTGCCTGACCAACCGGAGAAAGCATCCCAGGCGCTGAAGACCATCAGGGTGAGAGATTTTTTTACTTTTTTACTTTTGAGCGGTTAGGTGTCTGTGGTGCAGCTTGGGGGGGCATCAGGTAGAAGGAGACCACTCTAAAAAACCTCACCTCAAAAGAACCTAGAGGATTTTATTAGGGACTATTTATAAATCATTTCTGTCCATTGAATGCAGGCTAAGAAAAACACCGCTTGTGTCTTCTAGGGGAATTTAGAGATTTTATATGGAAGCACATTCTAAATATGGTGTAGTCTGTACGTCAGGAAGAAATCGATTAAAGGAGTATTTCTATCTTTGGGTATAATCTAAATAAGGTGAACGTAGAAATAACTCTGAGGAAGAAGTTGGCATAAGAGGAAAAATTGTGAGGCTGATTCTATCTGCAGATTATACGAGAACACCGTTTATATCCCGGAGAAGGAATTGTTAAGAGACGGCCCTAGATTCTTGGCGCAAAAGAATATAGAGACGTCTAAAGTGAACAGAGCCTGGCAGAGCGCAGGGGTCTGAAAGGAACGAGGCCTGAGAGGAGACAGAAATCTCCAGAAGAGTTAAGCACCTAAATTCATGCGATTTTCCAGCTGAGTTTAAGTATAGTTGAAGAAAATTCAAAAAAAGGAGTAACAGACGAAATACCTAATATAAAAAGGAGAAAAATTTAGTTTAGAGGCCTGCTTTAATAAGGGGTAACACGCTGTCCAAGTCGACTGGACTAAACATAGCGTTGTTGACTGCCAGAAACAGAAGTTTAAAGTACCTCAGTGGGAAAGGAAAAATAGTTAGCGTCCCTTTTCTATCTTAAAAGTTCAGCTTAGGGCTGAAATTGAGACAGAAGACATACGACTGAGCGACACAAAACCCACTGATGCGTTTAGTCCAGACTCTGGATAAGAGAGGCTAAACAGAGGAGCCGCGGCGTGTGGACCGGTCAGAGTGTGTGAGAGTGTGTGTGTGTGTACACGGAAGCCCTATAGAAGTAAATACAGACGTTAATAAGACTTAGAGCTTTAAAAGTGAAGGAAAATAGGTTGCAACAATTAAAACAATATTGTTAAAAGGAGAATTAAAAGAGGTGAAGAAGAAATAATAGAAAGTTAACAAAAGAGCGCTGAGGAAAAATTAATAGGGATATAGTTAATTAAAATTGAATAAATTCACTAAAAGGAGTTAATAAAATTATAAGAACAAGGAAAAAGGTTAGAGCTTAAACACTAATAATAAATTAGAGGAAAAATAGCCGACGGCAAATCAGAATTAAAATAGTTAGAGCTGTGCTTTAAATCTAACCATAAAGGAACAATAAAAGTACTACAAATTAATCTGGCCAAAGAAATAATTAGTGAGAAGTAAAAGTAAGGTAAAGTAAGTAATTAGGAGTTTACGCTAAAACAGGAATAGATAAAAAACACGAGTTAAATTAGCCGTAAATATAACTCAATTTAAAAGCCGTGCGGAGGATTATAAATACAAAGGGACGGTGGTCTCTAGAAAGTCTGAATTAATCTCAAAGTAGGTCTAGTTGTGGTGCAAACCGGTAGCGCTTCAATTATTCTATTAGAGAGACATTTAGAATTTCTGGCAACATTACAAATCCATGGCTTGATATCGCCGCTGTTAAAAAAACTCTGTGGAGACGGAAGACTGGTGAGCAGTTAAATGCCCGAGGAAAAAGTAGGAAAAACTAGTACTGAATCTCGCAAAACATCAAGATGAGAATAACTGTTAAAAAAGAAGTTGTACTAATATGAATAATTAAAAGAAGGCAAAAGGAATTCTCATTCCTTCAGCGGAGTCAAGATGGGACTAAAATTCACTAAAACTACTAAAACTGGAGATGTAGACTCCATTAGAAAGATGGAGACTCCATTAGAGGTGATTATTAGACAGAAACCAGCTCAAAAGAAACAGATCAGGAATCATATGAAGAAATGGCATAAAAGAACGTATGGGGCTTTAAAGTGGCCTGTTACGGGCAGCTTTAACCCAATGTGCTGCAATGAAATAGAGAATAATATAAAACTTTACAAGGCTAAGGATCAAAGTTTTAAAAGAGAGAAAAAACGCATAAAAGAACGTGAAATATTGGGATGGTTTAGAGACGAGTCAAAACGGAGACTAGGTGAACTAATTGAAACAAAACCAGTGCAGTCAGCTGTTGTGGGTCCAGAAATAATTGTTAAGACTTGTACCGAACCATCAGCCCTATTGCCTTTTCAATATAAAGACATTCCTGAACAGTTTCCAATAAAAGCGCTGTCTGAAGAAATTAATGGAGAAATATCGGGACAATTCAAACTAGTTTTGACTGAACCAGAGAGTGGAGCATTAGTCGGAGGAGATGAGAGTGGCTCCAACAGCGTCTCTCCATCTGGGAATAGCACCCCGGATCAAGAGAAAGATAAGACAGAGATTTGTGATGAGACCCGCTCCTGTCCAAAAGTGACTGACTTTAGAAACAATGAAATAAAAGAATGCAAGGAACTGGATAAAACAATAAGTCAGTTCCAACCAGACAGAGATAAAAACAAAAACGTCAGAGAAACTGTTAAAACACGGAAGAGTTTTTCTGGAGCTGACGCATTAAAGCGTATCATCAACATTCAGCCTTCTGATCCCAAACAGACCTCATACAGCCCAAGTCTAAAGGCTTATGAAAAAATATTCAAGAAATGTGGGAGACGATGGTTGAAGAAAAGAAGGCCTCCCGACTTACAGACTCAACAAAACTCAGTTGAAAAAAAAATCAAAGATCAACTGGACATTATTGCGGATTATGGGAAGGCTACAGAAGCTAAAGAAAAGAGAAGAAACTAATAAGACTTTGTTGAAAAAGCTAATACTGCTGCAAATGAACAAACTGAATAAAAGACACAAGGAGAAGAATGAAAAACAGGGGTTTGTTACTGAAGAGAAACAGAAGCTGTCACAGCGACAAGAGTTTACCTGTGGTACCCCGGAATATGAATAACATGTGTTTATGTTCCAGTCTTCTTCAGCAGAGCCCATGTCACCGTAACAAGCACATTCTAACAGATCACAGTGGATCTCATACAGAGGAACGCACAGAGAGATGTCTAAGGCAGTTTCAGAGTGAGACAGGCCTAAAGCAGAGTCTGGTGAGTCCACCCAACCCCCATTAAACCTTATCAGACACCAGAGGTGCTGGATGTGTGGGCAGTGCTGCATCCAGAGAGAGGGCCTTGTTAACATAACAGCAGGGCAGAAGAGAAATGATTATTCAATCTGTAATATACTGGACACATGACCCCAGGATTTAGGACTAATACAGAAATGGACTAAAATGGAAAGAATACAAAGACTATTTAAAACTTCACAAGTGCTGAAGACACAGTTACTCTGTTCAGTGATTTACAAATTACAAGACAAAATAAATATATATTGGGAAGGCAAGAAGCTATGGTGGTACCTCTTATTTACCCAGTTTGAGACTTGGTTTCTGAGCAGGAACTCAACTCCTTCTGTTGCATTGGTGACAGAGGGACTGGAGTCTTGTGCACTTAAACCTAAGTTAACAGCTGTACTGTGCGTAAAAAAAGAAAAGATTAATATCTGAATTCAGGAGTTATATGTCTTAGACGATCAATTAATAAAAAAAAAAAATATATGTGTATATATATGTATGTGTATGTATGTAGATATATATATATATATACATATATCACTGAGAGCATGTGATGTAGTTTAGGCTGAAAAGAGTAACTGTAGATATTAAATGTCCTATGACAATGAAATGTCTATGGTTTCTGATCTGGTTTTTGATTCTGTCTAATATTCTTCCTGAATTGAAATTGGCTAACAGTATTGGATTTGTGTTCTGTATTCTGACTCACGCAACTTTTCTGTTTACATATCACGACTGAGATGGAAGAAAAAGAAGTCTGTCTTACAGTCGACTCCTGAAAGACCTAAAGTTATCTTCATCAAATTCAACCTGAATGTAGTGAGTACAGAGATCTAGGGTAGATGATCTAAAGTCTGAACAAGCAGTGATGTGAGTTAGACTTCATCACAGTGTTACAAAGTTTAGTATTTGCAAAACACAAAATTATTAAAGAAAGATTATAAAATTTGTCAAACAGAGATAGAATATTTAGTCTAAAATTTAAGTGAGAAATGTAGAAAGATTGCTCCGTCTCACTTCGAGGCTGTTCCAAAAGCTTTGAAGCAACAAACTGTTGGACAAATGTTGACATTATTATAAATAACAGGTTATGGCAGGTTGTGGATTGTAATGTTGCTGTATTAATGTCTCTATTAAGAAATCTGATAAAAACTGCAGACCAAAAGTGATAATAGACTTAATTAAAATGAATAAAGAGTCAGACAGAGCATTGTCTGTGTTAAAAGAAAGCATGTGAATTAACTAGCTTTTGAAAATTCTGAATAAAATAAAGATGTTCCATCTATACACAGCAGAAAGATGGATACTAAACCGAAGAACTGATGCACAATACCTCAGTAGTATAAGAAACCAATAGTTTAATATAGTTTAAAATTAGACAATATTGAAGAAGTTTTAACACTATGTTACAGATAATTAGCTTCAGCAGTGTCTGGATTTAAAAAGACTTCAGTGAAAACAGGGGTTTTCCAGTAACAATGTATATCACACATCAGTTACACACATTTCTGACAAGTCCTAAATTCATCTTAACACAGACTAGAACAATATATGAAGTAATACTTTCAGTTCTGAATTAATAAAACAACAAGGAAAAAACAGTTCAGCACAAAGAAGAACAAATACATTTCTAAAACTGAAAACAGATAATACCTTTACAACACAGGTTAAAAAACTAACATAGCATTGTTTGCTGTAGGTGGCTGAGATTAAAGCATCAACTGAGGAGTGAGAAATGTTAAAGGTTTAAAAATGAACATCTCACAATATGGTCTGGAGTATCTTAGGCTTCAGTTTTAATGAGAGAAGATGACAAGACATAAATCAATGTTGACAAGTTAACCCTTGTCCAGAGAAAAAGGCCTGAACTAAAATTAGAATAAACACAGAGAGGTCATAAAGGTCACTTAGAAAGAGTCTGAGATAAGAGTTATGGGGAGCACTGAGTCATCAAGGAGTTGAAGATTCTCAAGAGAGACCATAAAACAGATTTATGGATCAAATAATGTTTGAGACAACATCTAACAGAAATACAAAGTTAAATTCCAACAGATTAAAAGGTGCTGAGGAGAATTCTACAGAAACAACACCTTCCTGCTGCAGATCAACACTGAGAGTGGAGTCTTCTTCAAAAGTGTTCAATCATCAGGTTTACAGGAGAACAGTGAATGTCTCATGAGAAGGTCTGGTGTCATCTTTAACACTGTCGACCTGTACACATCAAATCAGGTAAAAAAGATTAATTATTAAAATTTTATAGGAAGCAAATACAATGCCAAGTAATTGAGGGTTGTTAGAAACAAGTAGTTGGTCTTTGAGAAATGAGTTAGAACTGTGAGAGGAAGAGGTCCAGCTGAGACAGAATAATTAAACAGATTAATAATATTAGTGATTTGTCAATGATTCTTAAGAAAAAGAATCAAAGAGGGGATGTATGTGAAGTTAGAGTTTATTAAGCTTAAAGGTTTAGAGGACTTTAAAACATTAACAGAAGAGAGGGATAATTATTTAGATTATGATTTAGTTGTGATGATACCTTCACAGATTTACATTACATTTTGGGATAGTCTTCTATATAGGGTTTATTTTACTGAATAAAACTCTACAGTAGTAATACAACAGCATTTTATTACAAAACATCTGATATAGATCATATGGTGAGTAAAGAGAATCTCCATGGTAACGCTCAGAGGGAGGAGTCAGTGAAACTCAGATAAACTGAATGAATTAGTTTGTATCATTGTTAACAACGAACGGCTTAATGAATAAATGTAAACAGGGCATTTAACAGGGCAAAAACTCTATATTTGTGACAGACAGAGTCTGTGATAGACCAGCTATTTAACATGTTTCTGTGAGAGCAGCTATTTAACATGTTTCTGTGAGAGCAGCTCAGAGACATGCTGCTGTCGTCAGAACTCTAGTTAGTTTATGTTTGGATTGGATCTTTGGATTGTTTAAGGGACAAACTGCTTATGAATTTTGAAATAATTTTGACGATAATTGGACTAATAATTAATCAGTGGACATGAGGAAGAATATACTGGTTTTGAACAAAGTAGTAGTTTTAATCATACATGCAGCTGTAGCAGAGGATTTAACATTAGGAAACAATTTAAAAGTAACTTACGTAAGATTAAATAGTTTAAATTGAAGTTGAATTATTGGAGCAAATTAGAGAATAATGCATGAACAAAGAGGTCATCTACTTAAAAAAAAAAAAAAGTGGATTTAATCAGATGTAATGATGGGAAATTACAATTACAAGTTAAGAAATAATTAGTGAAGATTAAAAAATAGAAGAATAGAAAGAAAAGAGAAGTTATTTTAAAACTTTAGGGAAGAAACTGAAAAGGAGTTGGTCCATATGATAATTTATTTTATGAATGGAGGAGATTTTAGTTAGACATGTCACACGTGAGGATTGTATTCAGGTTTAAGAGGATTTTATGATAAAGTTGATATGGAGAAATTATTTGGTAATGGCAAGGTTTATAGTAATGGTTATTTTGTTTATTGATGTTTATTAAAAGAATAGTTAGTTGTGTGACAAAGTTGTTGGATAGTTTAACAGGAAACTGTGAGAAGTTTTTAGAATAAATTACTTTATCGGCCTATCTTAATTTAGTCAGATATAAAATTTATTAATTAGAAGTCTAGACTTTGCTACACTTCAGTAAAGTTCAGTTTAATATAGAGTTAGTAGAACATAAAAGAGGTAAAAACATGTTTATACATTATTAAGAAGGTTAGTCATTGAACATTTTCTTAATGAACAGATATGATAGGGTTAAATCTGCTGCAGGGATATGTATTCTTTATTTACCAGAACCAAAGGAAATAGTGACAGTAACTAGGAATTAACATGTTATTATTAAATATAACACTGAGGAAAGTATAGTAAACTTTAAATTGAAAAAGACATCAAAAGAATTAGAGACTAAAATAGACATTTTCAGGACTAACTTAGAGCAGTAATAGGAGGACATATGAGGGAAATTAATAAAAGTTTAGCCCGCATTAAATTGTTTTGATATGATCTGCGTAATCTGTGGCTTTTGTTCTCAGTTAACGTGAATAACATCTTGAAAAACTGATCTGAGACTGATCTGAGAGGGGACTAGCGCCACACTAGAAACTTTCCACGGAACATGGGGTCAAGACCTACGTCATCAGCAAAAGCTTTAAGAAATCAGAGGCTTACCTGAGCTGTTCTGGAGAATGGAGAGGAGATGCATCGCTCACGACATGGAGTTGAGAGAAGGACAACGTTCGGTGTTCGAGACGGCCATTTGCGGAGGCGAGGCCGGCATGAGGAGATGAGGAGAGCGGTGTTGGATGTGACCTGTGGACGACGACCTGAACAGCAAAGACTGAGCTGTTTCCAGGTCAGCGGCAGAGCGGACGAAGGAGTGGAAGTGACGAGGAAGTGACGTGCAGCTGATAGTCAAGGAAGTTCGAAGAGCGAAGGGTGCGAGAAGAAGAGCCCAAAGAAAACTTCATAGCGTCATCTCTTGGACTGTTTCCATGGCGACAGGAGGAGTTCCTGTTTGTGAGCAGTTCATGTGATTTGGAAATTGATTTAGAAAATGTGGTTTAAATTTGACATAAGAGGGGACTTGGATGAATAACGAAATTATACTAGTTCCATAAGAGAAGAACTGAGATGAAATGCATTTTTTTTTACACTTTTGTACTCATAACCATATTTTTGTATGAGTAATTATATATTCTTGCATGCTTCACCAGTGTTTATTTTTGTGACAATTTTGTACTCATATAAGCATTATATTTTAATATGAGTAATTATATATTCCTATTGCATGCTGTAACAGTGTTAAGTGAAGGTACGACAAGTTAACCATATGTTGTTATGGTACAGACGAAGGGGGATCTACTTGGAATTGTTTGAGCTAAATAAGTATAATTTGGATCTGTGTGATGTTTGTACATGTATTATGAACCAGTTGTAATGTTTAGCAAAGACGAGACCTAGAGGTCTCGAAGAGGGGATATGTGGTGTAATATTTTATATGTCATGTGTTTTAAACTATGTAGACCCAGTTAGTTATTCATTTAAACATTTAATATAAAAGACAAATTCTAATGTCAGACACACACACAGGAAGGGCCAGATAAAACGCAGGTGTCTGCGGAGGAGACAGAGCCGGGCAAGGAGTAGCTCAAGGCCAGGCCGAAATGACATCAGGCCGGAGCCTTGCACAATGATATCAGTAAAGTTATTACTTTACTGATATCAAACCTGTATAAAAGCCTATGTCTACTGTTCAAATGTTAGTAGAGCTGGGGTAGTCTACTCGGGTCATTATTGTGTTGGCTGTGAAACAATAAAGACTCTATGGCATGGAAATCTGGTGTGCGTTCACAACTTATTCCACACAAATAGTGCCAAAGACTGAGGGGTCAGTTTTTGCCACTACAAAACAGACACTTAAAACTCTAACCTGAACACCTGTTTAAGCACACATGCTAAAAGTCTGAGAAAGTTACTCAACTTGTAGCATATTTTTTCTCTACATCCTCTCATCTTCTCGTTCCCTGCAGAGTGTAAAGCTTCTTTTCCAGCTCAAGCTCCAATGGGTGTCTCCAAGGTTAACCTAATACATTAAAGGCAGTAAAGCCCTGCATGTGTCTGTATGTTGTGTGTATATGCAGTGGTCATGCAGAATCATTTTTGCATATTTGCATATATTAAATAACAAAATAACTGTTTTTTGTGAGAACCATTTAATCCCCAAGACAAGAGCATTGGGTCCAGTCCGCTCCAAGTCTTTTAGATTATGTAAGATTAAAATATCTACAGGAGTACAATCAATGTATACTCAGTGTGTGTGTTTGTGTGGCTAGTTATGACACATTTAGTTAAAATTAAAGGGAAGAGAAAATAAATGTGTTGCTGATTTCTCCATCTGCCATCTGTTGCTTGGAAGAATCATGCCGAGAAGTGATTTTTGGAGCAGCTTTGGCTATTTGTCATGATACATATTCTACCTGTTTGCAATGATTGTGTAAAACCTTTTAGGTTCAAATTTCCACCACCTGATCCCTAAATCACTTTGGTCAACAACAAGGAGTCTACAAAAGTTACAAATGAGTGCATTATGAAAGATGAACAAAATTGTCCATAGTAGTCTTGACATTCAAATTCAGTTTTGCGTGGCTATGCTGTGAGTTGTGTTAGGCTTGCATGGGGGCATCTTTTGTAGCTGCTGTGAGCTTTCTGAATTGTGACAAATAACCCAGCAGGCCCGGAGCCCACAACTCAGTAAACATTCCAACACTGCCATATTACCGCATTAATATTTAAGCTCTTATGTTTCCCTAACTGGCATTCAGGTAGCTAGTTAGGGGTCTTTTGAAAGCATGTCAGGTCCATTGCTCATTAAAATACCACATATGTTGTAAGTGTGTTAAATGCATTAAGCCAGACATGCCCAAAGTCCGGCCCGGGGGCCAATCATGGCACAAGGTGACATTTCATGAGGCCCTCAGCTTCAGAGATAAAATGTATGACCCATACAGCAGCAGCTTTATACAAAATCCATTAAAATCCAACAAAAAACTGTTCAAATCCAACTAAAACCCATTCAAATCCACCTAAAACGTGTTCAAATTTATTTAAAACCTGCACTTGTGAAAAAAGAATCAAAAGTCGGCCCTTGGAAATTTTCCTTTCATCACATACGGCCCGCTTTTCAAGAAGTTTGGACAAAAATTTAAAATAATAAACAAGGCATGTTTTGTGTACTTACTGAATGGGAGGCTAGATCAAGCAAATTAATATAATAATAATCTTTATATAGCACTTTTCCACCTACTGTAGTAGTCTCAAAGCGCTTTACATAGATTAAGCTATTTACCAGTGTTACAGCTGGAACACCACTGGAGGCAAGGTAGATTAAGAGTCTTGCCGAAGGACACAACGACAGTATGTGGGGGAGAGTGGGATGTTATGATGTTTTGGGATGTTGAACCGCCCACCCGCCGGTCGAAGGACGGCCGCTCTACCCACTGAGCTACTGCCGCCCAATATGTCATGGTTTATATAGTAATGATGTGACCATTAGCTTGACTATTACCTAAATGGCAAGAATAAAAGGCAGCAAGCATCTCTGTTGCAATAAATTGTGTCTGCTGCTAGAAAATTCAGGTAAAATTGCGTGTAACTAAACATAACATAACATAACAATAATGTGTAGTTACGGAATCAAACATGTTGTCTGCCATTTTCACCAACTAGTGCTAACTTTGTGACAGTGTTATTCTATACTTTCTCAACTCTACTGGCTTCCCCAGTCCAAAGCAAAGGCCTAGTTTTTACGTAAGCACAGTCACTTGGTTCCTTTTTATACATTTTTTATTAGTATTTTTTTTCACAGTGACAGTGTCAGTGACAGAGCAATCGTGTCGTCGTGTGACAACCTGTTCAGAGTGTTTACCTTCTGTTCGCCATGATAGTACACAGCTGAACAGGAAGGACCACAGGAAGACAATTGACTCACCCCAAATGACTCACCACTTACAATATTGCCGTGCATTATTCATTTCTAATATGAACTCAACTCCAGTTTTAAAATGTGGTCATTACAGATTCCTCCCGTTTGCAAAAAACAAAATAACCATCTTGAACTGCGCCTCCATCTGACCTTGAGTCATCACCAGCCTTTGGGCTCTCATGTCACCTTTCAAAGTCATTATCGCCCTGAGCACTGCACATGTGTTAGCACAGACTGATTATAAAAACATTTATGATTTGAGAAAAGGAAAAAAAAAAAACTGCTCCGAAGATGTGCGTCAGTCACAGAAACACATCACTGTCCAGCATACATTTTGAGCCTTATGGCATCATGTTTTTCTGCTGTTAGGTCCTTGACACTTCTATTTAGTTCTACCTGCTCTGCTCTGCCCAACAGGGGACAGCAGAGTAATTAAAACCCCAGCACAGTGGTTGCCAAAGGTTGTAGCTACTGACTGGAAAGTTTGACATCAATAAAGAGCGGAAGCTAGTTGGATGTAGTCAAACCTGGAGGCTAATTTTGTGAGGCGGAGGATGAGGTGCACTGTAATTGAACCCAAAGCAGGAGCAGTGTCTGACGTATGTGCATGTATACGAGCAGGCGTGTGTATATTTTTGAGTGTGCAGGAGCGTTTGCCATGGCTGCGATGGAAGGAACAGATGGGCGGGGGAAGTGGACTCCTGTGCCTGAGGAATACTGTGGCGCTGAGGAGCAGAGTGCCGCCTACGTTCCACCCTGGGCCCCAGTTACCCACTACAGCACATGGAGCCCGTCCAGCACCAGCCCATCATGGACCAGCCCCCCGCGCCATCTGTCTCCTAGGACAGACAAGCCCCCCCCATTCTGCTTCACAGCGCTGCGTCCTCGCCAGGCCCCACTCATCCTCCTCCACGACACCCCCATTCTGAACCAGAAAAACAGGCCAAACAGTTACACTGACGTTACGTGTTGCTTTTTGGAGCGCTGCGGAGACAGAAGGAATTGGAAGAGATGAGTCAAAGACAAGACAGAGAGCCAAACTGCGTTGAAATCCTCAAATCAAAAGATGGAATGTGTTATTTAGGGCAAATTAGATTCAAATGGGATTCTGTGGAATTTTTATTTTTTCTAACAAATAAAAAAATCAATAAGATACGGAGATGTGGTTGGGTGAAAGGACAAATCCTAATACAGCTGTTCTTTTTAGCATTAATTCACTTTATAGGTTGAATGTAGAAGAAAACAGGCCTCACTTAAAGGCATTACTCTTACTTACAAAAAAAAACAATCTTTATTAACGCATAGCACCTTAATCATCATCTATATTAAACACAAATTTAGCCACTCAAGCACATGATTGATTAGTCTACACCCAAGATGAACATTTGCTCATTATGGTCATATTTATTTGTTCTAATTGAATGTGCTACCACGCTAGTTCCTGTGATTTGTTACTAGTTAGATCCTGGTCACATATTTGTGAGGGCCCAGTGCTACCTTACACTCTGGAGGGTTCAAACGCAGAAAGAGGCTCTTCATCAGCTGTGATTATTCAGAACATTTTTGACATAGTAACTGTGGCAACTAAAATTCTATGACAACAGATGGTTCTTTGATGATAACGATTCTTCTCTAAAGCTTAGCAAAGTTTTTTTTTGTGCCACTGTTTAACCCAGGAATATCACGTATAATGGCTGCAGCTGAGACGATGAGGCTCAGAGAGCTGGACACACTAGCATTTGTCATTATTTTTCATCATTTGTAAATAAAAATAAATGCACTTTTCCTGCCAAACTCTGTTGGTGTGCCTTCATTCCTTAGTAAAGGCACTTGACAGAGTTGAATGGCACTACTTTCTTGAGTCTGGATTGAACTAATCATAATTTGTCATATTGCCCTGTACTATTACATTCTGTAAAAGACAGGAGCCCCAATATTAGTAAACCAGAAATCCCACAGGTGTTTAAAGTAACTCGTTTTCTTATAACAACCAGCTTAGTGACTTTTTGCATTTTCCCATTCTGTAGTAGTGTGTGGCTTTTTATGTCACTCCCAAAGAAGAAAAAAATATGCAAAAGACCTCTTTTGGTTGTGTCAGAGTGTATAAACAACCCTTAGAGCGAGTTGTGAAAGTGTGTAAAAACATGAGAATTCAGAATGCTGCAAACCAAGATACACCACGGCCATCTTTAGCATCTGCAGAGTCCTAACTGCATTGATAAGAACAGATAAACCCTTTGGCCCGTCGTAATCACCTGTCAGCTCTGTCAGTGGCTCCTGGGCTTCTAAAAGAGGGGGAGTGTCTGATGTCCTGTAATGCCCAGCCTTTCTGGTGTCTGCAGAGATAATGAGACAATGGTGCACTGAAGCTATGACACCATGCTGGGTAGGAAGGTTGGTTGGGGCGCAGCGAGGCCTGATAATGAGGGACAAACTCTTGCAGGCATGGGGTTAGTGACGGTGGGCGGATGGTGTTTGGAGGCAACCACAGCGGGAGGTTCAACATGAGCCGGAAGGGGAGGTGGTGGAAGAAGAGACCGAACCAGAGAAAGGAACAAAGACCAGTAACAAACAGCAGCAGACAAATATATGGAATAAAAAAAAAAACCTACACTACAGATTAATGAAGACACAAACAGCTGGACATCCGCACCTCGGTGTAAGTTTATGTCTATGTAGCTGACCAAAGAAACCTCAAATTCTCTACCTCCCAAAAAAGTCCATATAATCTCATGTGCCAATTTATTTGCTAAACCCAGCTCATTAAGTGGGAAGGAAAACACTGACAAAAACACTCTTCAGGCTCTTCACCCTCTTTCTATAATGACACTATTAAAATGGTTAGGGGTGCTCATTTAGCCTAAGACAAACAAAGCTCCTCTAACTACCTCCTCTGTGTTATATTAATATATTTTCTATAATTAATATAGCTATGATCGCTCTCCCTCAGGAGTCACAAGCTGAGTTAAACCAAATCACCCACACACTGCTTCCATTTGTCATTATTTCTTTGATTTGGGGAGCTTTCATGAAGTTTGACTAATTTACCTGTTGATTCCAGCCTTTTGTTTCCCATACGCTCATGTTATAAATGTAAAGAAGGGTATCCTTGATGTTAAATTGATAATGTATTGACTTGACAATTACCCTGGTTGTGACTGTTTACAGCTGGCTTTAGCTGCTTTTAGGTCGACTTAATAGGACCAAACGTGCCCATGAGTGGTTTCTCAGAGGCAGCTCTCCTCTGGCTTCTGCACTCTTCTGGCACTGTGTAGACCCTGCTCTTTACATTCTTGAAAATCCAAAGACAAACTGGTAAAGAAAATGTGTCATAAAAATGAACAGTGAAGAGAACAATAATCCAAGTTGCAGTGATCTGTCAGCTGTTCTATAGACATTTCTTTGAAGTCTACATGGAAAATTCTTTTTTTTTTAGACCTTCTGGGATTGATGGAAGTGGCAACACAGCGAGGGAACAGTACCATATTCTTATAATAGGTCCATAGTGTAAAGGCCAGCTCCAGTCCAGTGATCAGTAGCCAAGAAAACAGATGCTTATTGATGAAAAAACACTACAGTCTCCTACTGAATAAAAAGAGAATTACAGAAAAAGAAAAGATCTCATCTTTAAGCAATACCATATTGATTTTACATACATCAGAAGGAAACATGAACTCTTTTACTTTTAAAGAAGATGCCATGGAATTGAACAAACCTCATAAAAATCACATTGCATAATAAGTACAAGCCTTCTTCTAAAAACGTTGTTAGTTTCAGGGCGTGTTCAGCAGTATGAGCACACACACACACACAGGAACGCCGGAATGCAGAGAGTTACATTAATTCCCCGGCCATACTGTATTGATTGGGCCTCAGTGTGGTTTGTCACAAGTGATCACAGTGATTGGGACACTGCTCAAGCGTGTTATCCCGCTCTGTCAAGGAGGACTGTGCCGTAAGAAGTTAAATAGCATAAACTGACTGGCACTAATGGAAAGCACTGCTCTTATTACACCAGTCAGATGCCGGAACTGTCAAGCCAAGCAAGGAAATGACTGACATGCAGTGAAAATGGAGTCTGGATATGAATGGTGAATACAATTTGTTGTGTCACTTCAGGACACATGGCAGGATAGACGAAGCTTCTGAAGTGCATGACCTTGTGTTGAAGTCAAAGTGAAAGTATGTGTTGAAAGCTTTTAACAAACTAACACCCGCAAAGCTCAACGGAGTTATTCAACGTTGTGTTGCATGTGCACAGTGGTAAGTAGCACAGTCCTCCATGCTTACCCCTACTTTCTTTAACCCTGTTTCAGATTTTTCAAACTCTCTCAGGTGGTCCCAAGACCTACAAGTGTGAACACTACAGGACCTACGTATACCAATGACGGTCATGTTTTAATTCAGTCCATATTTGTTCATTGTCAAGGATTGATCCATTTAGAGGTTAAATGTTTAGTGTTTAATGTGCCCCATTAAGCACTCTCACACAAGCACCAGATAATCTAAGCTGTTCCAAAAAACAATTTCCCCTCTCCTCCGTCACCCATGGCCAGCACTCAAACTGCCTCAAGTACCCCAAATGTTTTGTATTTTCCCAAACAGAAATATAATTGTTTAGTGTGGTTGTTATGTGGTTACTTCTGAAAGTGACTTCTTGGAAATGGTTTACCAATCAATCAGGAAAAAAAAATTACACAGACCACACAAAACTTTATAATTTTTGGGGGAGATGTTATGGTTTGTGCAGATCATAGACAAAGACAAATTTGGTAATTTTTAGGGTTTTTGCAAAATTTAAAGCCTTTACTGAGGGGTTTGCTCTTAAAGTGCCCTTCTAATTAATATTTTGATGCATTCATTTAGAAATCTCTCCTTTGGATTAACACCTAAAAATAACTCAAGCTGCTCATCAGTTGCTCAAATAGGATGAGACTGCAGATTCTTTGCCCGGTGGTCACAATTAACGCTGAACCCTCAATATTGCCTGGCCACAAGAGATCGATTAGAATTACCATAAGCAAATTGGTCAACAACTAGACATATCCCACATGTGGGGTTAGCAGATGATGACCCTACAGTCTCTCCTTTGCTGACGGACACGGTTCCCTGCTGACCTTTGGCATCGTCAGCTGATTGAACACCTCAGAGCTGGAGTAAGCATTGTAAGTAAGTATAGGAGATGGGGGCAATAAAAAAAAAAAAATAAATAAAAAAATAACGCAGCTCTGTGCGTTACATCAAACATTCATAAACTGACCTGGCATAAGAACGAAAACTCTTAAAAACCCTTGAAACCACAATCAAGGGTACACAATAATGTACAGTATGGGCTGCAAAGCAAAACAGCTTTAAAATATTAACCTCTTTATAGCAGTTTGATGGCTTAATCGCCAATCAATAGCATTGTGCAGCGGCAATGGCTGGGTAGGAACAGGATGGTGGTGATGAAAAATGCATGAGGGCTGGAGCTGAGACAGGGGGCCAGAAAATTAAACTTGCCCGCCACATTTGCTGAGTTGCAGCGGTGAGGTTGAGATAACTTTAGTAGGGAGCTATGCTATGCGTGTGAGTGTGTTTGGGTGTGGGGTGCTAGTATGTGTACCTGCATGAAACCAATAGAGAAGGGCTGGCAATGTAAAATGTGACAAACCACACACAAGAAGAGATTCTGCTGTAAAGTGTTTTCACCTGCAAACTATGCAACTTTAAATATCCTGTTTATACCTTTAAGCCCTACACAGTAAACACTCAAGGGTGAGACAAAGAAGGGGAAGATGCTGTGACTAATGTGTTGTGTTGAAAACCTGGTCACCATTGTAGAATCCCTGCTGACAAACAAATGTTAGCTGTGACCCTCAAATCTGATCTATTTTGGGTACACCCTTAATTACTGTCTTGTTAGTAAAACGAGGCTTCTGTTTCCGCTGGGTCATGAAAGATTAAAGACCTTTCTGTACAAATTACACACACCAATCATATGCATAGCTGGTATACCTCATATAGCTTCTTGTTTTTTTTAAAGGTCAAGTTTTGTAGTACGCAAAACTAGAGTGTTTCATTTCTGAAAAAAAAGACTCACATCGAGATTCCAGGTAGAGAAAGACATGTATTGTGCCATAAACAGATGTTAATGGCATATTGAAGCAACATTACAAGCGGTTAAAGAAATACAGTAGGTCGCTCCAAAACACACACATACCAGTTTCTCAGTTCTCACTTTTGAGCATCTCACAGTACTAAAAAAACTGTTTAATTCTTACTCACCTCTTAATGTCAGGAGTCAATCTTGTGTCACAACATTCAAGGCAGATAAACATTTCTACAAAATTAATTTATTTATTAAAACACAACGCTCCAGTGACAGCCTACTGGGCCTGCACTTTTTTGAAATCTCAAAATCAAGAAGTGTTGCTGTTCACCACGCTGCTCCATGGAGATACAGCCAGTTCCTCCGAGGCAGAGCTGCTACACCCACATGCTTCTCACCTCTCTGTTGGGTGCCATGCCCCACAACAAGGCTGCAATCCCACCTGTCAGAGTGAGTTTAGTGGCAGGTGAGCTCAGCCGGTGTCTACCTGCCGACAGCAGCCTTGTTTTACGCTCCAGTTGCCTGTCTCCTGCTGAACATGATGCCAGAGAAAGACCGGACGTTGACCCCCCCTCCCCTCTCCCTCATTCAGTTGGAAGTCGATGTCACGGGAAGAGTCCGGGTTACAGAGAGGATGGCAGCGATGTATGGGAAGGAAGTGGGTGGAAGTACATGGGAACGTTGCGCTCAGCTTTCATGAGAGTGTGGTGAGTTGTTGTAGTCTGACTTGTTCGTAATGTGTGTGTGACGTGGAGCATGCACAGAATGAATTCACTGTCAACACTTTGGGTCTGGAAGTTTAGTAGAGTGGAAGGCATGCCAGTTGTCTTTCCCGCAGCCTTGAATGCATCATTAGCCAAGTATTTCTCTGTCATTCCTTCTGAAGTAAACCAGGCCTTGCCCTCGACACAGAAAATAGCATTGCCATTGATCAGAATGCATCCTGGCATAACCAAAATAGCATAGCCATTGATCTTAAACAAAAGACTAATCAATCTTTATTAGTTCTGGGCAGAGGGGAGAGATAGCATGAGAAACAGTGTAACACAAGAGAAAATCCCCCTGATGTGGCCTCTCTTTAATTAAAAAAAAAATGTTAAACTTGTTTGTTATTTTCCCCAATGAATGGTAGTCTTCTATAATATCATCAACTCTTATAAAAGGTTTTAGGAAAGAAAGTTTTCACGTCATAGATTTAAGACAGAAACCTCAACAAAAGCTTTAAAAACTCTCGTCCTGGGCTGTTATTGCTTTAATATAGTGGAGTTGTGACACAGAGTCAAACAGGAAAAGCCTTTGCTGGGCTCTACAAGGACATCTTGAAATAAATTATGATCTCTCTGAGGACCCACCACTGAACTGTAATTTGAAGAGTTTTCAGTGTTTTTGGGGGGGTTGATTTATTGTGGCTACATAATGTGCTAAAATGGTACAATGACAAAATATCTTGAAATACCATGTTCAGGCACTTACTGGGTTAGATTTGAAACATCCAGTGGCTAAAAATCTAGTTTATCTTATAGACTACATGAACAAAATCTTTTGCTCTTAATTATTTTATTTATTTATTTTATTATTTATACTATACAATTTTAGTCATTTTTATCCCTGATGGCCAAGCTTACTCATCTCATTTATACTGTACATTGTCACAGCTCGAGGCCTTTGTTCACACGCACACTGAGCTTGTGAGACAAGCAGACAGAAGCATGTGGGGAAGTGTTTCAGTCAGCATGCACTGGCTGTGTTGAACAGCAGCACCTGGCTTAAAGGATTACACTTTCGCTGATCCCTGGTTTCTCTGTTACCAGTGGCTAGAGCAGCCATCAGCTGTTGTCAGAAAGTGGGCAGGACAAAAATGCATCAGTCCTTCAGTGTATTTGCATCTGATTACAAGCTGTAAATCTGACCAACCCCTTTTTACAGGCTGTACATATATAGTTCAGCATGTTTACTGATCTTATTGGACAATGTGATACCTTGTACAACTACAAAAATACCAGTGCTGCTTTTTCATTTTCTTTGTTTTCATGTCTGTATCTGAGGCTGAGGGGGAGTCATTTATTGTAGAAAATCAGCCAGATATATTTATCTGGTAACTGTTGAGATGCAAAACTGTCTCTCTCATTATACATAGAGAAAAACAATAATATAAAAACAGAAAACAAAGTAGTCTGGGAAACTATATGACACCTGAAGGGTGAAACAAAGAATCAGAAAGTGACAAAGAGGGGGTGAAAGACACAAATGGGGAGGAGGCAGCTGTATTTAGTCTGCCCTCACTCTAATATATGGGGAGTTTGGGCGTCAGAAACAAAGCTCTGAGCAGTCAATGGAGAGGTTGAGAAAAATTAAATGGGAGTTTGAGCGCAAAAGCGGGAGGGGGAGATATGGGGGTAAACACAACTGCCTTTGATCCTGATAGACAGATGTTGAGGAGAAGCTGTCTCTTTTGTGGGTAACCCCACCTGAGCTGGCAGGTAGCTGTTCCCAGATGGCTCTTTGTTCCAAACCCAGCTCTAATGAGCAGATAGAGAGACGAAGAAGCTGGGCAGGGACTTTGGCAAGGGCAATGAGGAGGGGCAGGAGATTTGGGGGAAGCATGATGAGGTGTTTTTCTTCTGGCAGTGATTCAGGAGTGTTAACACTGATGTACTGATTACATCTCATTTACAAGCCTGGCGAGTCCTGTCGGGGCTGCAGGTACCAAACAGCTGCCACTCTGATGATGTCATCGATAGCAATCCCTCATATGTGCAGTAAGATTTCTTCTTCTTTACCCTCCTGCATATTCATTTTGCAATTCCAGTCTTTATCAGCTCAATGATGTATGCTTTTATATTTACACAAAATGTCATGTAATCACTGTGTAGAATAATCAGATGTTCCTGTCCCCCCTGGGTCAGTGAGCATTGATGTTCAATAAGTGATACAGGTGTGCACATCCACTTTGATGTATCCCAGTGTCAGCACATGTTACATTATCTGATGTATAAGTCCAAAAGTGTATGAAAAGACATATTTTAGAGTGATAAGTTGCCAGTTAAAATTTGTATTTCAGCCAAATAACCCAGGGCTTTGATATTTTAATAACACCTTCTAGATTGAAAGATTTGTGTTTTAGGGATGCTTCAAAGCAAAATCTAATGCAACTTCTAAATGTCATTTAGTCTTTGTATAAATAATTACTAGTTAGTTTTAGTTCCCAACTACCAGATGGACCTGGCAACATAAAAGCCCTTTGACTAACTTTCCTTTGTAGAGATAAAGGCAGAGCACAGGCTGTATTTGGACATCAGTGGCATATAAAAAAACATGCACATATATATATATATATATATATATATATATATATATATATAGCTTTTTAGTGCTTTTGAACTGTTTTAAACAAACAAACTAAATGCTATAACTGACCAAAACCAGAAAATGTACTGTAAAAAGCACAACAGAATAGGTTTTACTCAGGTTCTTAATATCTGATTCTTGATGTCAGGCTTCAATAGCCATTTATAGTAAATGAGAGAAAAATGAGTCATTTCTAAAAGGCAACTTTTTTTTTTTAGTGCCACCAACAGCTGGTGATGGTCACCTTTTTTCAAAAACAGCTAATACAACCATGATCAGGATGAACTTGACAAAAGTTACTTGTGACATTGTGAAATAGTAAACTTGAGAGATTTTAAAATTCATTCATCATTTTATGAGATTACAGTAAATTTCCCATTTAAAAACATAAAAGCTGCAGCGAGCTTTAGTAAATAATTTTAGGTTGAAGAAAGCCACAGGATTGCACTTAATGGTCGGATCTATGGCATATAACTCATGAATGAGAACCTTATTTTGAGTATAGTGTAGGATTTGTAGGAGTATTCTTTTCTCTTGGGATGGCCACCTTACATAATCACTGTTCTGGGGCACTGCTCAAAACTGGACACATATTTTTTGTGGACATTTTTCAAAAAGCAGTTTGTGATCTCCATACTGATACTACTTTGCAATCAGTGTCCTTTCAATATGACAGAGAAATAGGTTTTAAGTCACATATTGATCAATGAAATCAAAGACTTTATTGACCGCTTAAAATGCTTCTTTTGCATTTAAATTTTTAGTGTTGAATGGGCTGTATATAGAAAAGAGTCCCAGACAGTGAGACAGACAGTAGACAGAACCAGTCCCAATCAATAGGTCCTTAATGGTCATTTTTATTGGCGGAAGATTGTCCTGTGAGGCTTTGCCCTCTCTGCTCCCCTCTTGTGCTCTGAGGGTGTGGTTCTCGTCGTGGCTGGCTCTCTGAAGGACGTCCGGTGAGTCTCAAAGGCGATAGCAAATCAAACTGTTCCCTGAATCTAATATCAAACAAGCCTGGTGTCAGCATTTATTAGAGAAATCAGATTCTCCCCCTTCACCATCCTCTCGCCTCCCCCACTTACTCTCCCACTCACAGTATTCCAACACACAGCAGCCCTTTGAAGTCGAAAGAATGCAGGATTGCAAATTACCCAGGAGACGCAGTTGATAGTCTTTGAAGCCCTCATTTGATAGTGTTGTTTTCTGCACTCTTTGTGCATCTCTTTTTCTATGTCTCACTTGCTTTTTTCCTCTTCTTTCTATACGCAGCATAGCATGTAAACATAATCTGCACAATGGTGAGATTATGCTCAGTAAAATACCTCGACAGAGTAATAATCCAGATTTGTCTGACAGGAGGATCTGAATGCCACAGTTGAGGATAAACAAAATGGATTTAAAGGATTGAGTTTTAGTAAAAATATGCCTTTAAATGAGTAGAAAGCCTTTCATTTTCATTCTCCTTCTTGTATTAGGTTGTCAACACTGCTCCAACTCCAGGCCAAGGGAATGTGTCCCACTCTAACCAAAGAATGACAGATGGAAAGTCCACGTGCAGGCATGATGTAATTTTGCCCAGCCATATTTATTCAAAATTTCCCAAAGCATCTTTGCTTCTCTTGGAGGTTGTCACTGAGCATTTCTGGGATTCTCTGGTCTGCCTTCAGTATCTCTTATGGGGATAAATGTAAAGACGCTCTAGTGATTTCTCTGTATCAGACAGCTTGACAACTAATTCAGAGAAGTATCTGCTTAGGAAAACTGACAACAATCTCCCACTTGTTAAATGGTTGTTATTTGGTTTAGGGTTGACAGGCAAAAGCAAAATTCTTTCCTTTTAAAGAAGTAAAACCTTTCATAGCTACAAATGTCATAAAGAAATCCAGAACAATATTTGCTCAGAATACAAAATAGTGCTTTTTAATGGATTTAGTAATGTTGGGAGTATGATTGTATGTGTTCTGATTTCATCAAGAGAAATATGTCCAACTTTAATGCAGCTGTGATCCATACGTTTTAGAAACCATGGCATCAATAGTGAGTGATAAAACTATGGTGTTCAACCACCAGATGCTCTTGTTGACACTCACATGCGTCAGAGTCAATCTGCATCAGATCCCAACCTTTAGTTTGTCACTCACACTCACTATGCAGTATGTAAATTTAGCATTTGTGTTTTTATTACAGAAATTAAGCATCCCCAAACACTATCATGTCACACTCCCACCAATGTAGGGTGATTTCTTATTCCAACCTGACCAAAAATGAAGGTTAAAATGAGTAATTGTTGCTTGTTGTATTGGAGTAATAGGATTTGTTTTAACATAATTTTTGTGGATTTGGTAATAATCATAGATTTTTTTAAAGTGTATCGGTGAATCCAGAGAAATCAATTTAGTGAAATACTCAGTCAGAGGCCAAAGCCTGAACATGGAAAACTGTGGGCTTTAAAAGCTACTTGTCTAACGTGGAAACCATAACTTTACTGTATATATTTTACCAATAGTATGTTGTATTTAGGTATGCCCTATGTGTTAAATTATATATTTAAACTACCAACACTGACATCAATTGGTAGTTTAAATATATATATAAATATGTGAACTTGAGATAAAAGAGTTATCAAAATAAACACATCCAAATAAATTTGATTAAATACAACACTCCAACACTAAAGTAAACTTTACAAATAGTAAGAAACTGATCTGATCAATATATGTTTCCTGGATTTTTTTAAGTATGTTTAATTTGTCACATTTGTGTATATCAACCAGTGGTTAGGCTTTAACCTAAGATTTTATTGACAGTCATTTCCAGAGCCCCACCACAAGCAGTTTCTGGGTGGGAAAGCAGGTAATGACTTGTTAAGGGCACTGACCATGAACTGCACCATCTGTGGTTTGACTCTGAGTTCAAACAAACCTTTGTTGCATGCCTTTCCCTATCTCAATTAGTGCTGTTGGTTTTGAAAGTTCCGTGTGTAGGATCTACTAATGGTGTTCATTACAGTATAATCAAAAGAATAAGATGTTACTGTGTCCTTGGCATGGCATGGAGCATGTTTCTTGAGTAGCTTATAACGAATGAACAAAAAACACAGGCCACCCTCTTCAAATGGAAATATCTGACTTTCTAGGAAGATGTCACTAAAAAGATTTAAATGACCATTAAAAGACCACATAAGACTAAATCATGGAAAGTACAGCACAAAGCACTGAACTGCATTTAGTATTTATAGTACAAATGAAAGCACCCATGCACAAAACTGGCCATTATCCCTGTTCAACTTGTTGGCAGACTCATTCCCATGAGAAGCAGTAGGATTACATTTGCTGTGAATCTGTAAGAACAACTAATCCAGTCAATACTTCAAGGACACACTGACCATCTCTGTTCGACTCTCTAGATTTTTAGAGCAATTTTGATTGGGGTAAAGATAAGGCTTTTGATTGGGTTTCTGATTGTTTTTAAAGAAAATGTATTATTTTTGTGTTAATATTGAGGGACTAATATTTACCTACATGCAGTTTCAACAAAGCATGGTCTGTTTTTATGGAATACCAGTAACAGACTATTTGTCATGATTCTCATCAACATCACTTAGATTAGTAACAAGTGTTAAGTATGTAGAGAAAGAGGCTGAAGGACAAGAATCTAAAAAAAAAACACAAAGCACTGGAAGACTTGTTTTATGATAAATAAAAAAGTGTTAAAGCCTTTTAACCCTGGAATCCTCCATAGGTGGCATTGCTGAGGTTGTACATTTACTACATTATGAACTACTTTAGTTTGGACAGTTTTATTCTGTTGACCAGACCTGCCCTTGCCACACAGTGACTACATTTACATTTAGTCATTTAGCAGACGCTTTTTATCCAAATCGACTTACATTCACCAGTTACAGTTACATTCACGGTTGACGCTTTCAGTTAAAGCGACTTACATTAAGGTTCCATTCACCAGTGTCACAGCTGGAACACCCCTGGAGGCAAGGTGGGTCTTGCCCAAGGACACAACGACAGTATGAACTGTGGGGAGAGCGGGATTCGAACCGCCTACCTTCCGGTTGAAGGACGACCGCTCTTACTACTGAGCCACTGCCGCCCCTAAATTCAGTCTGACACCATATGTAAGTATAAAAGGACAAAGACCATTTCTGGTAAGGTTTTATCTTTTTCATGTCACAAGATCTAAAAGTTTGCTAATAGTTTTGAACACATTTAAAACTAACAGCACTTTCTTCCTGTTCTTTACTTTTAATCACTTGGGAATTCAAAACATGTCTCCACAACCCAAGCTCATTTCCGAAGAGATGATGCAACCATTTTGAACCCAAGTGTAATGACACTCCATTGTAGTGTTTCGTAAAAACCCTTTCATAAATGTTAAATAACCTCTGCTTCATTAAAGATGTGTTTCCGTAGAGTTCTTTGGTGTTTCTCTGTGTTTGACAGTTCTGAGAATCTCTCCCCTTGGCTTTGGAGTGATGTGGAAGAACACAATTGTCTTGCTGCAAAAATGACAAAGTCTTGAAGGGCAATATGTCCTACGATGAGAGTGAATAGACACCAACAGCCACAGTGAGTTTCTAACAGACGCGAGCGGTCTCTCCCCGGTGGATCTCGCTCGCTGCATAGCTCTGGTGGTTTGGGAGCCTCACGTCCACTTAGATAATTAACAGTGATCAAGGGTTGTCCTGCCTGTCATAGTTGCCCCATGTTACAGCCTGTTCAAAAGGACTCAAATCCTCTGGCCTGAGCTAAAAGGAAAGCCATACACACGCCTGTATTCACATCCAATATGCAACAGTGTAAATGTGAGTATAGGTTTCGAGGTGGGGGCGCAAACCTGACATATTTAATATGAACAGGGCAAGATCAAGCGCTTTCCACCCACATTTGCTCAAGGCTTTGAAAGAGTCGCAAAATATATTTCAAATGCAGACTGCGCCACACAACCCTAGAAGAGAAATATCATTTTACAGTCAGTAGTTTATTTCTGCGTTAGTTACGCCAATAAAATCATATAGAAGTCCTTTTTCTTTTTGTACATTGTATAGACTTGCACAAAGCCACAGCAGAAAAAAAATGTTGAGCCAAACCAGTTGGTTATTATAGAAGGTTGAAGCCCACTGGGAATGCAACCAACAACACCACAATGGCTTTTAGCACTTCTCCACTAACCCTCGGAGGGAAAGGAGAGGGATGTGAAGAGAGAAAGTGAGAAAAGAAAGATGTTCAGAAGAAACCATAATCTATGTCACTGCATGTTTCATCTGTTCCATCTACAAGACACTGCTGGCAAATCATCATTACTGCTTTTACATGGGGCAATTCTCCTCTCGTTTTATATATAGGTCATATTGAGACTCATGAATCCCATGTGTGTTGGGAGGAGCGTAGGTGCAGACTATGTAAATCCTGAAAAGTGAGTAGTGTTGCTTTAAATACTTTTACACATACTATATAGAGAATCTGCCATTTTTGTTTCAGTACTCATGCACAGGCCTCCTAGTGTGAAAACAAGAAAGACTTATTATTATTTAATTTCAGCAGCTAGAATTATGGCAATATGGTTGTCTAAAGTGACTCCAACCTTTATTTTACTTTAAACTATTCTGAAACATCCCAAACATATCTTGTGAGTGTTGATACTGAGGTGTAGTAAGAAGATATCAGTATATCAGCATGAAAGAAAAAGGAGGTTCCTGTGATGCTATTATAATTTTAAAGCTCTTCAGCAGAAGTTGCTGAAGAGCTTTAAAATTATAATTGAACAATGTCACTTTTTGGTGTCAAAAAAATTTAACTCTTATTCTTTTAGTAGCAGTGCATTTGTACTTTAAGGTATGTACTTGAGCTAAAAAACATGACTGACGTTCTGCCTTACAGTCAATAAGACAGACATTCTGCGAGTGTTAAGTGTATAGAATAATTCACACAGATCGACAAACCATAAAGCATTCAGTTCAGGAGGCTGATCCCTCTCGTGAGACTTTCTTTATTGTAAGGGAAACAAAAGTGTTCTCCCTGAGCCGACTAGGATTTACTTTCCACGCTCCACAAGACAAGTTCTAACACAATGCCATAAGTACGGCAGTGCGTCTCTCTAGGCTTCAGCAGTGCAGTAATGCATATTGGAAGCTCAGTGCAGCAAACACAGGAGTGCAGCACCGTTTCATCTCCCCATTATCGGATAGAGACTGGTAATGAGAGCTTTTGCATGTGTCTGTAATCCAATCAGAAACCTCCTTCTGAGCCTCCCTGCCACGCTCTGCTACTGTACAAGCTGTAGAAGTAGTATGTGTGCATGTAGTGGGCTGGGGGTGGCGTAAGTGTATAATTAGGGTTGAGGAAGAAGGGGTTAAGCTGAGCACTAATGAGAATTATGGCATTGTGGATAGAACGGATGAGCAGAAGAGTCTGTCTGGGAGCAGTGATGTGCTGAGAAGAAAATCTTTCCTGTGCCATTTCATCACCCTGTTACTGTCGTTTTCCAGAAAGAGATGGGACAACCCTCTGTTGGGACGAAAAGAAAATCCAATCTTAAGGCTGAGGTGGTGGAATTAATATAGATTAAAATAGGAGGATAGGGGAAAGAAATTCCACCAGAAAAATGAATTGTCTAGGAACCTTGTTTGCCTCTGTAAAGACAGAATCCCAAAGTCCACATAAAGAACAATCTGACATTCCCTCAGTGTGCATAATATAACTCTGTTGCTCATGGGCTCCTTCTCCCTATGACTTACAGTATACTTGACTACCAGTTTTATGCAAATGATTGCAGTAGTTTTGGCCAATCCTGCTGATGGAGACTAGTGTGATCCTTAAAATATTAAAGTGTTAAACAGTGTATTTGAGGCTCGAGTATATGATTCATGGTAATACACAATGTGTTGCTAAAATGGGGGTTGAAAAATGAGAGACTTGTGGATTCTGCCAGTGTGTGTAATTAGAAGCTATACTATGTAATTTTACAGACAGATATTTTCTAATGCGACACAGCACTCCTGCCTCACAGCTAAGGTCCTGGGTTCGATTCCCATCCAGGGCAGGGCCTTTCTGTGTGGAGTTTGCATGTTCTCCGTGAGTCTGCATAGGTTTGACTAGTACAATGTTCCCCCTCTCACACATGGGGCCAGGACTCCCCTGCAAAAGAGATTTGTAATCTCAGTGGGACTATTCTGGATAAATAAAGGCTAAATAAATTTAGGTCAAAAAGGTAAAAACAGTCCATTCTTACTAAAGATTGTGACATTTTACTTTAAAGGTGCAGAAATTCTGTTACATTTCTTGAATACGTAGAGCTGAGTTTTAACGTCATTAAGATGCTCAGACTTTCCTCACTATAGACACTTCCTATTGCTCGTCAAGGGGGATACTGGAGCACATCCAGCCAAGAGACACAATCTCTCCATTGTGTCCTGGGTCTGCCCTGGGTCTGCCCTGGGGCCTGTTGGGACATGTCCAAGAACACCTCCACAGGGAGGTCTCCAAGGGGGGCTCAGCTGGCTCCTCTCTCCAAGGTCGTCCTGTGTTACCGAGCTCCTCTCCCATCTCTGCAGAAGACGACTGCAGCTTTCAGTCAGACCATTGCTGAGAGTAGGAATCTAGCTCAAGAAGTTTATTAAGCTTAAATTAAGAGTTTTGTCTTGGCTCAGCTCCTTCTTCAGACAGGTACATTGACTGCTCCTAGCCATCATTCAGTCTACTATTCCACTGTATGACCAAGATCCTTTGTTTTGACACTATACACTCACAAACATCCCAGTGCAAGCTAAAAGTCCTGGTTTGACTGAACCAACAGTCTCTAGATAGCACAGATCAGATCCTGTAGTGCCCAAACTGGACTCCCTGCTGCCCCTGGCTGGGCTCAGAAATTTTGTCCTAAAAATAATGGCAGAATTAACAATGGGCAGAGTCCATCACTCAATGGAAACAAATCTGACTTACTGCCGGCAATGTAAACCATACTCTACAAACCTAGCTCTAGGGCATGTACATACTCAGTTACAAATGCTTTCTTGTCTTTCGCATGGTGTTATTTCCCCAACACTATTAAATAACTGAAACTGGAAGGCTCCAATGGTGTACATTCAATAAAAGATTATTAGGCTGTTAGCAGGACACCAAGGCATTATGCCGGGCTGCTGTGTGATGTATGATTGAAAAGAAACATTATACACACATATTTTGTTGTTGAATGCTCAATAAATCATTTACGGTTTTAACTGTGTTAATAATGAATAAATATAATGTGAAGAATGTGAAGTATCCCAAACAGGTAATTATTTGTTTACAAGAATTGAGCCCACCATTTATTTTTATTGAATGGGCAAATATTAACAGAAAAAAGAGTAAACATTTAGGTGTAGTCTTTTAACCTTGTTATTAGTGCTTCACAGAAGTTGCAACAAGTCACTCTTAATTTGTTTATTTTTTATCTATTATGGGGCACCACCTGTTAGTTGCTTGCAATATGATTAATACCTTGTATACTGTCACCTCATAACCTCTCTTGATCTCACTTCATTTAAAAGAGCTAAATCACTTTAAAATATGTTGTATATGCTAACACACAGTGTGATGTATGCTAAGATGTCAATACTTAGCAAATAGACTCAAAGTTAAGATACAGTACAGACCATTAAAACTTTGTTCAGCTCAGTTTGACAAGCTCAGGAGAGATATCTGTATACAGTGCAACATCCCCACTCACAAGACTGCTGGACTGTGCATCCCTTTTTGCGCTGAGTAGGGAATTGCAAAACCAGAGACGGTATCAAGCCTGCCGAAGAAGAAGATGCAGAAAGAGTCATTCATATTTCATAAGTGGAGTTCTATGCATAACCAACATACCCCACATTCCTCCTTCTCTCCTTCCCACCTTTAAGTTTGCTTATTAAATTTGCAGCTGTCAAAGCATACCTCAAAGCGTTAGCACACACACAAATGTAATTATTTTAAAAATCCTGGGTGTGCAGGAACACATTACAGAAGGTAGAAGAAGCACACACACAGTTGCACAGATAGTGTGACTTAAACTCATTACAAGAGACAAGGTTTTTAATGGAGGCTGGAGCCAGGCACAAGGATGAATGAGATTGAAGAAAGTGAAACTTATGTTCTCATCCTTTTATTCTTTGAGACCACAGATACAATGGCAGCCCAACTCACATTTATCACACACAGTTTGGTTTTCTGTGGCATGTAAATCAAAGTGTGGCTGACTGGTCACCACAGCCATTTTCCAACAGGGAGTCATTGAGCTACACTGAGGCCTGGCGTGTCATAATGACAATATTGCACCGGTACAGCTCTAAATGGCAGTGAGTTCAGAGGCACAGTGGTGGAAGTGGCAGGGATGTAGTGATCAATGAATGATCAATACAACTCTGCCATGTAATCACAAACCACAGTGATTAACAGCAACCAATCAATTGCCATTAACCCCTCTGTGTAAAAGTTAAGCAGACAATCACCTTATTGTGCGTGATAAAGGCACTTCAACATCTTTCTGTCTCTGTAAATGTCACCAGAAAAAAAACATAGATATTTGACCCGTCTCCACTGTCTGGCTTGAAAAATGGCACATGATAGCAGGCTAAAGCATCATATTTTTCTCAGCACTACACAAAACGTTTTTAGCTTTCAAGAATAAAATAAAAAAAACACTAGAGCAATAAGCCTGTGAAGGTTCTCAGTCATCCAGGACATCTTGAAAAAAAGGTTGTAGTAGAGCTGGAGCAATAAATGTTTAATTACGTTTGTTTTGCATATTTTACAAGCTTCCTCTTTTTGGTCAGTTTGGTTACAATGTTAAAAGAAACGCTTGGACAGAAATCCTAAAATGAAACAAGACACAAAGAAAAGTGCACAATTTCAAAAGAAAGTTAACAGCACAAAATGTAGCCTTGTCTTGCACAGCCTCATACCATGCAGACATGAAAGTGCCCACCCACACATGGATACACAAAGACAGTCGACCACTCTCGCACTGGTGGGTGTGACGCAGCTACATGTAACAACCCCATATGTTTCCTCCTAATCCGAGCAATCAAAGCCTCAAAACTCAAAAGAAAAATAATTGTTGCGTTGTCTTCATGTAACTTCAAAAGAAGACATATTTTTGCCACATATAGGGGACATTTGGGCATCTGTGGAGCACCACCCACAGTCACAGCTTTCATGTTAGTTGGTGTTAGAAGCTGAAATTTACCCTGACAGCTGTTGTTAACTGGCAAAGTGATGATGATAAGTAGCTTGAGCATCTTCAGACGCAAGCAATTTGTAGAAAGTTGTGTTTTATTGCAACTAATGAGGAATGAAAACATTTAGAGGGCCGGACGACTGGGTGTAATGCTGGATGTGTACCAGAGGAGGGAGCTCCCAGTGGATAAAGCTGGGGCCAAGCTGCATCTAATCTAAAGTAAAATAGGTCAGAATTCCGTCTCTTCCTCACACTTGACTTGTTTTCTTTACAGACTTCAAATCCAGACACACTTTTACACCCTTTTTGGGGCTTTTGCTTCTTTGTCCTTCTTTAACCCCTGCCACCACCAGTGACAGTGCAGTAAAGATGTTCTCCTCTCAACCCACCTCTCACTCTCGACTGAGCACATGCCTTTTCCCTTCCTGCACAGTCCTTTCCCCTTCCCCCTCTGCCCCCCCTTCCCCACCCTCCACCTTTATTGCTCGACTCAGCACAACTCCCCAACTTCAACCATCACAGAACTCTGACAAATATTCTCCACGACGAAGCACTCTAACTCGCTTGCTTACTTTGCTACAATGCTAACCTTGAGCTTGTGAAGAATGCATAAGGCAGGATGGATGCTTGCGTGTCTCCTGCTCACGGTGTGTCTCTGTCTGTGTGTACGTGCCTAGGACATAAGGTGTGTGTTTCATCAAATGCAGATCAATATCACTGCAAGGTCACTTTAAAATTCAATTAAAAAGAAAAGTGAACATCCCTTGAGCCATCGCAACCCCTGGGGGGCAAATCCAACATGACCTAATCCCAGGGCACACAAGTGAAGAAACAAATTCAAGAGTTAAATTCATATCTGTATTATTAACCACAAAGCCTTGTTTGGAGATGGTTTGTCTGGAACGAATGTCTCACCATCTCCATGTTTTATTAACGGTCGTGAAGCAAGCCAGCAAAAGCATATTGTGTCTTGTGCCACCATCTGTGTGCATTTTTCTTTGTGTGTAACCAAATGTTCTTTGTAATCACACGTTTCTTAGAATCATCTTAAAGGTAAATGTGTGTCAGAGACCTTATCACTGACATTGAGTTGGGACTTGCCATAAAGCCACTAAGGTGCTACTTTTTGCATTTATGCAAGACCTAAAATATGTATGTTGAGCCACCAGTCGTTCTTAATATTTAAACCAGCCTGGAGGTGAGGCCCGCCTAACACAGCCTGACAGACCGTGTGTACAAAACACTGGCTGCCTCCCATATAAACTTGCTTTACTGTGAAGCAGCGCACAAGCAGCCACAAACAGATAAACACACACTCGTAAGAAGATAAACACAAGCTGGTTTTAGACAGAGCCATAGATAAATCTATAGAATGTGTGTCCCATATGGATGGAATGTATTTATTAGCTATGTCTGGGACACAGGGGCTGCTGGGAGGTTTGGACCGTCGAGGTGTGACTGGTGCTTGTTTGTGCAGAGAGAGAGAATATGACCCACAGAGACCTATGTGATCCAAGTGTTAATTACCGTCTGCTAATTATGAGAGAGACGCATCATTAAGCAGAGTGGCCCACCGGAGGGGCTGCAGGACCCCCTGTCTCTGCTGTACTTCTCTTCCGTTCTTCTTCTTCTTTCCTGACCCCGATCCTCTGTCCCAATTAGCACTGCCCTGCCCCCCCATAGTTGGGAACTTCACCAGCACTATATCTCTCCTCCCTCCCGTGTGTTTCCATCAAAACTGCTGCCGCCGCTGTCCAAATAAAAGCACTGGACCTCCTCAAACACACACTGAGTCATTAGAGGAGACAGCACTAAAGAGGCCGAGTAGACACCTCTGTCTTCTTGCACAATGACTAATGTGGCGTCACAAGCTGTCATCCATGCCTCACTGAGTCGTTCTATTGCAGTCTCCCTCATCGTCTTCAATTGGCTCTCATACTTCCATCTGTAACATGATCTGTCTCTTCTTACTTATCGAAACTCCCACCCTCCATCATCTAAGTCACTTTTTTCTTTCTTTCTTTCTTTTTTTTTGGTTACGCAGCACTTGACTGATAACAAAGTGGGCTTCAAACTACTTTGTAGTACAGGCACTTTTAAAGATATGATGAGTTTAAGCAATGACAGGTTTGACTGTTATATAATCCTGCAATTTTTCCAGCCCACAGGTCCCTTGTCTAGCTTGCGTCCTGCTTGAGGTACGTTTTCTTTCTAGACTTTTGGGGTTTGAGGTAAAACATCAGCTGCTGAGGGTTCAGTTCGGCACCTTCTGCCAACAAGAGCATCTGGGACCACAGGAGCACAAGGCCTGCTCCATAGCTCCACCAGTAAGACAAGATATGTTCAGTAATATATGCGGTAAAATGTGTATATACTGGACTCACAAGACAGAAGTATAGAAGGTAATGGCAAGGAGAAGGGCTTAATGAAGACAAGGCAGGCAGGAAAGAGATGTGGAAAGATGGTAATAGATGACAAATGATTGAGATAAAGAGAAATTAAGGACGACTAAACCCTGACTGCTACTAACTGCAAATTATTCAGTCTGAATGTAAGTGTAGTGTTCCAGTTCTGTTTCCATTATTTATTACTAATCCTCACACATCCAAAGCATAAATACTGACTTAATACTTTCTAATATCAAAAATATCACAGAGTGCCTCAGTCCTTTAGTCCAGCCCTTTCTAGCCATTGTTAGGTTTTCTTGATATCAGCCACTTCCGTTATCTGGCGGTGGTACGTAGGGGTCTTTCATCTCATGATGGTCGCTCCAGCACCTCTTCCTATTTTTTACTCTGTCTGAGACCTTCACTATAAGTACTTTGTCCATTGGGGCCATTTTCCTGATGTATTCAAGGATCTTGGAGGTTTTATTCTGGATAGAGGTTCGGACACTCACTAGTCCTCTGCCTCCTTCACTGTGTGTACAGTCTCAGGGTGCTGGAGATGTCATGTTTTCACATCTGTGGTCTGTATCTCTTCCTTTGGCCATCTTATTATTCCAGCAGGGTATCTGATCACTGGCAGGGCATTGCTGTTAATTGCTCGGACATTGTTTTTGCCATTACGACTTGACTTACTAGTTGTAGGTGTTTGGCTGTTGCTGCGTTTCTTCTAGCCTCTTCGAGATTGCCATTTGCTTGTGGGATTCCAAGGTACTTGTTACTGACCTCAATGTTGTGCCTCAAGGGAGTGAGACCCCTTCTGTATGAACTACCTTCCTTCTCTTGGTCACCATCCGACCACACACAATGTAAAGTTCAATCATTATGGGATCAATAAAGTCTAATCTAATCTAATCTAAAACGATAATAGTGTTTGCTTGCTACACACAGCGAGAAGAACAACAATGACTAAATTTTGTGTTTTTGTTTGTCATAAACGTTTGTTATGAAGATAGAGGTTAGTAATGTATGTATGAATTGATGCTTTTGAGTTTTTTAGACCTGCTGCAGAACACACCACAGGTTTAAAAGTTGTATCTCTCAAAGCAGTGCATAGTCATCATCACTTCTTTTTGTGTGTAATGACTGCACGGCGCCCCGACTGGCAGGGATGATACAGTGTTTGAGCGTTAACGTTGTAATGTGTACCAATGTACAAATGTACCAATGTGCACTGAAAAGTGACTTCACATAAATGTTATTTTCTAATTTGATAATAAACTATTTTTTTCTAAATTGATATCATGATTTATTTGACTTCACTTTTGAGTAGAGGACAATAGTTTGTCTGGAGGAGATTGAATATAAGGGAGTGAAATAGTGGTTCACTATTTAACAACATTTTCTGGGTGATATATGGGAGTACATTGACAGATCTATGCTAATCGTTTGTTGCAAGCATGCTTACGCATACATTAGACTACAACTGGTGAGGATCCGTGTGAATATGGCCTACCCAAGAGCAAAGGGAGGAGCTGCCCTGTTCATATTGCAGAGGCTCCCGTCAGTATAGGTCAGTCAAGGATGGCTCGATACCAGGCTTAATATTGCAACAGGGAACATAAATTAAACAAACCTGATACTGACAGTACCACCCCCTCCAGCCATTACTTAAACAGGAGGATATCAGGGCAAACTTCAAGCTTGGGCAAATGGGCAACCAGACACCTTTACTTGAGCCACTCATTAGTCTCTAGAAGTTAGGATGCATGCCATGTAAACACAACGACGCAATGTAGATCTAAGTAAAACAAAGCTGTCAGTCAGTGGCAGTCCTTGACCCTGGTTGTCTGACGAGGGTTCTCTTGAGACTGGCCTACAATAGCTGTCCTGGGTTGGTTGGACAGTTGGCTGTCAGAGTTAAGCTCATCAACAATGCAGCACCATTATAAGTAAAGAACAGCTGGAAAATCCGCAGGATGACATTGACAGATTAGTCCATCGAGGAACACATTTATAAGTATCTAACAATTACATCTACATCTACTGTCAAATCAGTCAGGAGAAGAGATATGAAAGTTCTTGCCAAAGCCTATCAGTGTTTTTATTACTGTTATCATATACTCGGTGTACTGTGTGTGGGTAGTTGGTAGGTGTGTTTATACAGCCTGATGATATTTCAATTTTGACAGAATGCCTAGAGCCTAGTGCCTGTGTCCTCTGTCACTCTGTCTTCATTTTATTTTACACCTCCGAACACTCAAAAACCATGGTACTTCTGCACTACTAAATTAAAAGAAACATTATAATGTATCTGATACTTCTCATTTGTTGAATTACAGTACTTTAATCAGGTCTGACTGTGCTATAATATAATAAACCAGGGATTCTTTAGTTAATGCTGTAATTTATCATTATTGGATGGTTGTCAGACTTTTAGCTCCAAAAGCATTTTAACCAAATTCACATAAAGCTATCAAACTATTATGCTATAAAGGAAAAATTTAACTAGAGTGTTATGGTACGGGTCAAGTCAGTCTTGGATGCTTTTAAAGCCAATTCCTCTGTCGAAAGTATACAAAGCTTCTCCAATAAGAGCAGAGAACTACCATTTTCTCCACTTTTTGTAAACTAGAAGGTGGAGCTAAACAGTTCAGTCTGTCGACAGAGTGGATAGAGATTCCTTACTCAGGCAAAATATTTTCATAAAGGATGTTTTTTCAAGAAGAAAAAATGCTTAACTGTTTTTTTTTTGTTCTAGTTTATGGGAAAGCATAAAGTTCACATTATAATTAATTTCTTAAATAGAAACGCAGCTTGTGTGAAACTTGCATAACGTCATTGTTTATGTAGCTTAGACTTTTACTCTGCACTCACCACAGAGGCTTACCTGTACCAAACCGTGACCTATTGACTCAGCTCGTGCCACTCAGTGGAAATGGAGCTTTAGCATCACTAGTTGGCTCAGCTGACTCACTTCGTTCCATATGCAACTCCTCTTGTCTCTGATGTCCTTGTTGCTGTGAGTCTGCGCATGCATGTGTGAATGTTTGAGTGAGGTGTCAGCATTTTGTCTTAAATCGTTCGACCAATAGCCTGTCACCTCACCTTAAGGACATCGCAATGAGAGGCAAGGCTCACCTTTGCCACAGCTGACATTTTAATTTGTCACTGCTAGCCATTCTGTTTCCATCAATAGCACATCAATGCATCAGAGCAAACGGCCCGGGACACAGGGGGATTCCTGGGTTCGATACTATTGATACGCACCCTTGATTAAGGCTTCAGAAGTGCGGCTGCAAAACTGAGCCAGCACTGTCTGACAGTGAGAACAAAAACATAAGGAGACAGGAGATCATAAAGTTCAAATCTTCAGCTAACCAGTTCACACGCTACTACTTTAACAACAAGTTCAAAAGGACATTTAAGAAAGTTAACTTTGTCTTTATGCTTTAGGTCAATTGTTATAGGACTGTTTTGAAATAGTACAATCCTTAAGCAAATCTTATAAATCTATAAACGTATAACATAATGTTATATAAAAGATTAAAATTCCAGGAGCCACCAATTAGCATGGGTCTGTGCCAAATTCCATCAGTTTGTTGCTGGTAATGTTTGATGCAAATTTTTGCAGTAGTGGATTTCTGCTGACACCATTCAAAAAGTAAAATTGCTGTTTCATGGCTGCTTTGGACTTCACCAAACAAACCTTTTACTCAGTTATGCTGCAACTAATAAAATATATGAACAATTAATTTTGTAATGAAGGTGCATATGTTTATGGACCATTTATTAAGACAGACAACATGTGGGACTGACATGTCTATACATTAGTATGAATGCACCACTGAGCTGCCCTGAAATTATTGTACTGTTTACAGACCAATAAGATGTCATTCTAAACTTTAATTTCATAACTGATACAATTTTGCCATGCAAGGTAACAATGACCTTGATTTTTCACTGCAAAATTATAATACTTATCCATAAAAAAGAAGATCACAGCACAGAACAAAAATGCTAATTGATATTCTGCATAACTGAAAACAAATATGTCATCTTATGTCTCTCGGCTGGCCCGGGAAAGCCCCAGGAACTGGAGGAAGTGTCTGGTGAGAGGGAAGTCTGGGTGCCGCTGCTTGTAATACATTTTACAAACTCAAAACAGATGGAAAAGCTTTCAACGCTGTTTATATGAATTGTACAGATAACTATATTTGTATTTCAGGTATTGAAAAGTCACATCTGCAACTAATTCTCCAATAACTCTGTTCTAATAAAAAAAAACACGCACACATTTGAAAACTTTTTTCTTGGCTGGGAGGGTCATTAGGCCTTCATAGTGGCATCCGTCAGCAACGGCCCAGACACCTCTTTGAGACGTCAATACAGGTTTGGCACACCTTGGCCTATGGTGCCCTTTGAGACTTCACCACTGTCCTGCACGTGTCAGCAGAAACACAAGCCACTGTGTCAGGCTGTTGCTCTCTCCAGAACCTCTCGCTCGCTTTAGCTTTCCTCCTCTATAGCGCTCCATCCTTCCCCTGCTCCACCCGGTCCCAGGGGCAGCAGGTCAGTCCTAATTGTATGCAAATCAGGGCATTGTGCACGTCTCTCTAAATGCTGACAATCGATGGGAAACATCAAGGGATTGTAGCCAATGTAAAAGAGAACCTCCACAGTAAACAAGGAGGACAGGATGCAGAGGCAGAAGAGGTGACTGTCAGTCAGACTGCATGCATGGCTTCCACTCAAGTAATGATGTGTGCATTTTTCTACTGATACATCATGTTATTTATCAAATTGAGATGTACTGAGCATGCTTAAAATTGTTGTCTGTGAAGTACGTCCACATCACAACTCTCATCCTGAGCTTCCATAAATGTGGTCTGACTTTCAGTTCAACCCAAATCTGCCTGTTCTAATGAATGAAACATGTCTAAACTGAGATGACACAAAATCTGATGAATAAATGTCTCAATATGGGATGTGGGCTTGTACGATGCCACTGTGTATGGACGTATGTGTTTGTGTGTGCGTGTGCTATTGCCTACGTGTGAACATGGGAAGTGTGAAGGCCTTATATTTTTATGTCAGTGATAAGAATTTACGCAAGTTCCCCAAATGCTGTTAACGTGTTATTTCAACTGTACTTATAGATCTAGCAAACAACAGATAAAATACATTAAGGCAAGATTAAAAGATTTTTATACAGTGTAAGGCAAAAACTACATAACATTGATAACTACCTATCAGTTTTTATTGTACAATATATAGTTTATCTTCTGGCATTTTGTAAAGAACCTTGTCAAGTCCCCAAGACAAAAAATGCTGTGTTTATTCCCAAGTTGTTTTTTTTTTCTTTTCGTATACATTTCTGCAGTTCATATACGTATTTTGCCTACTTTAGTCTGTGAAATACGACTTTTTGCCCACTAACTCCATGGTCCCACTCTGACCAATGGGCTCCAAAGCACCACACTGCAGTAATGTAATGTAGCCAGAGTCTATGAAGAGCTGGTATGTTTATCGAATTGAAATTTGATCAGAGTGAACTTCATACATCTTTTTCAACCCATGGTGGAAAAAAAAATAACACAATGTTTACATCACATTAAACAAGTTCAAATTATTGCCTTATTTTTTTTTCCCACTATTGTAATCACAAGTGGCAACTTGTTATTTATGCTACAAACAAGTCAGAGTTTTATTGTTAACTTATTGAACCATAGACTCAGTTGCGTGATTTTCTCTTGCAAACTTAGAAAAGTGGTCCAGTTAAACTAGAAAATCTCATGTTTTATGTTTATCAATGTAATCAACTGTTTTGGTTAATTTCAAGACATCATTTTTATCTCCACTTTTTGGGAAGTTGTTCTATTGATGCTAACAGCAGGCACCTCTCCTTTATATGGTGCTATTTTTACATTTCATATAAATATATTTAAATTCAATTTTATTTATATAGCCCAATATTACAACAGCAGTTACCTCAAAGGGCTTGATGGAAATAAATAAGCAAATAAACAAACTTTACAAGACAACACCCCCTCGGTTGAAATACACCCCCTGTTCTTTGACATCAGGGTCAGGTCAGGGTAAGGAAAAACAAAAAAACAGCCATGGGGAAAACACTAAAGGAGGGATCCACTTCCAGGTCATATGTGTTCATGACAGTTATAGTATATAGTTCATCAAATGAGTAAAAATGAATAAAGTCCATGATAACATGAGCAGGAAGGGAACAGTTTGATCCTGGGAGAAACTGAGTGGTAGAAACTTGGGGCAAGGGGTTTCCATGGGTCGGGCCAGGAACACAGATGGGGCCAGCTGAGGTCCAATCATCCATCAAATGTTCTTTTTCTTTTAATACAATCCTCTCACGACAGCCCCAGTCTTTTATTATCTAGTCCATGTGTTTCAATTGCCTCCAGATCTTTCCTCCTTTGGCCCAGTGCATCCCAGAGGCCTCCCAATATCCCACCATGTAGCTCGTCAGTTTAATCCTTTCAATCTCCCATGATTAAGCACAAAAAGATGTCTGAACAAGAGACTGAAAAATGAAGAGCTATTGTGCAAGAGGCTTTTGATTTTGCAATGAGAAAAAGGGTAAGTAGAAGAGAAAGTCTGGAGAAAAACCAAAAAAAAAAATTTCAACACAGTTAAATTGGAGTGGAGAATATGTGCTCTGTATTGGTTTTCTTTGTTGAGTGGAGTGCACATAAGCAGGGGTGTTGGAGCAACACAGGGTCAGCTCAGGGAATGAGATTGAGTGGGAAGCAGCGTGTCTGTATTCCAATGGAGGAGAGTGAGGTGCCTTAAGGTTAACAATGTCGAGATCTTCACCATCACTCACTAGTCTTTCATCTCTATCCCCATAACCCCTCTCTGCTTAAGGAGGAAGAGCAAAAATCACATTATCATGACACGCTCTGTTTAACATCTTTATCATTCTTTGTAGAAAAGATCTCTGTGTTGTAAAGACAACAACCCTTGGTGCACTGTGAGAATGAAAATCAAACAGCGCCCTTGAAAAAAATAAAGCATGCTAAACTTTTTGTCGCTCATAAGAAAGCGTCCTAATGTGTGGACCTTCTGTCATCCCACAGGTAAAAACAAGGTCAACAACTCGAGCTGTGCACGTGCCGTCACAATCAGTCAGCTTCAAACTTTCCACTTTGGTCACGCCAAGAGTTGTGCTGTGATGGTTAGAAGATGGCTGAAGGCCAGGCCACATGAGTTCTGAAGTCTGGTGGATCTGCGTTGTGAAGGAAACCAAGGTCACGTGACACACTCCTGTTTGGAACGGCTGGATTCCCACCTGACAGGGGAACAGCAGATCCGACTTGACAACCCCAGGTCAATCCCACAAGGACAAAACAGCTGCTTTTAAAAGAGAGATGGTAATGGCTTCAGTGACTGGTCCACTGGTGACTCCAGCAGGGGGCTAGGTCACCTTGCCCCCACTGGAATATCAACAAGCACCAAGCACACTGATTCCTGCTCCTCAGTCTTGTGCTGTCGAAGGGTAAAGAAGTCAAATAAATCATGATATCAATTTAGAAAAAAATATTTTAAACATGCTTGTGATTGTTAGATGTAAATCTCTCATTTTTACATTTAACCCAGTAGGTTTAACCATCTTGTTAAAAAAAAGTGAGGAAATTTGATATTGATCTTTTACACATTTAGTTCTGTATGTGGTTTTCTATAGAATTATGTAATATGTTTCTATGTTAATCCACAAATACCTAAATCTTCCACTCACAATTACCAAAACTGCAAAACTGCACATAAGCCACATTTACCAATTAAAAATGAGAAACAATCAAATAGGAATTGAATTTTACAAAAGCTGTAGCCTAGACCCTACATTTACAAGCTTTAATTATTTGAAACAATCTTCAAACAAACTATTACCAGTTCACATGCCTTTATTGATTTGTAGACCCAGCTTACATGAACATTGTTCTTCGAGCGTACTGTTCTGGCTATTTACATTTATTCTGCATTGTTTTCCAGTGTTGTGAGGCTTTAACAAACTCCTCCATGACACTCCCATTCTGGTGCTAGACAAGCTGTTGGTGTTAAAATAAGTCATTAACACAAA